>OW119923.1:32227833-33440333 GCA_933210815.1 Meta bourneti | reverse complement strand
GATTGTTCCACAGGCATGGAGAGGAGCGGCTCTCGCTGATCGACGACGACGGGTCCAGGCACGGAAGGCTGGACAACAGGCATGGAGAGGAGCGGCTCTCGCTGAGTGCCGACGACGGGAAGTGTAGGAGGAGACGACGCTGCGACCACAGGCACGGAGTGGAGCGGCTCTTGCTGAGTGCCGACGACGACGGGTCCAGACACGGAAGGCTGGACGACGGCTGGTGACGTTACCACCGAGATAACAAGGCCAGACCGCTGTGACGTTTCGATCACGTGACTCGCTTACTAGTAGTCATAACAAACATCGCCGCATGGCCGGCTACTTATGGATTACCTTTAATGTAGCTTAAGAAATTAGGGTTTTTATACTATTTTTTACCGGAAAGCAAGTGCAGCTGCAGTTAAATATTGTTATAGAACATTTGTGGAACATTACAGTGTCAAGGTGTTAAAGGCTTTCGTCAAATAACACGTTTAACGTGTGTCCAGACCGATTTATTTAGGCTTAACCACGAGGCTATCCAAAATGCCCTTTAGATGCTGTGTACCTACTTGCTCTGGAAATTATGGATATGGTGATGCACCAAAAGTGGCGGTTTTCTCCTTTCCAGAGGATAAAAATATTAGAAAAAGATGGCTCAGGGCGATTCCATGAGCCGACTTTACACCATCAAAACGCAGCAAAGTCTGCGAACTTCATTTTCAAAACGATGATATCGTCCGGAATGTATCGAAATTCAACAAAAAAACTGCTGAGTGTTCTATCTTTTCCATGAAACGTCTCCGTTTAAAAGTTGGTGCTATACCAAGTATATTTCCGAATTGCCCTAAATATCTCTCGAAAACTTGTCCCACCGTTCGTAAAAGCAGGGAAGATAAAATTCGTGAAACTGAGGAATCCAATTTATTGAGAGCTATCAACGAAAGCAAATCTGAGTTCATTGCTCATCATGAATCTATTTCTTTTCAAAATTTTAATAGGCTACTAGAAATTTTGGATTCATTACCCCATAAACAAAATTGGTTTAAACTAATTGAGGAGTCAAAAGTTACTTTTTCAAAATTTGTTTTAATCCAGGACCTGCAACAAATTACACTGTTGTAATACATTTAAATCTGAAAATGGAAACATTTATATGGCCAAGAAATTTCTGTAGATAACAATCAAATCAAAACACCCTGTCACGTTAGTAAAATTTGGAAGTTATTGAAAATTGTTTGAATTTTATAAATGAAATATCAAGGAAAAATTCTTCAGCCAACTATGATAATCGCTTCAATTGCTTTTACAGTTCAATTGCTTTGATTTCCCATTTTTACAGATTTAATAATGAAGAAAACATTAATTAGATTTCTTTAGACTATGAGAAAGGGTTTTCTTTTCTTTTTGATTTATGGTCGCATTTGAGAAACTATGATATTGGACGGTATTAAGCTTGATTGACGTGTGTATTTTAGTTAATAAAAGTCATAAGCGAGTTTTTCGCTATTTTTTAACTGAATTTACGATATAATTTTGGCCGGTTTTTTAATAAGTTATTGCTTTTACTATTTACGCACACTCTTTGTTATCGTTAGTAAATAAGGAAGAAAGACGCGAGGGTGCGGAAGTTTCATTCTGAGATTATCGTAGTTTTGACTAGGGAAAAACCATATTTACAAACTGATATAATAATTTGCAATAACGTATAACAATATTTTCCTGTGGTCTCGACGTATATAGAATATATTATGTATCGTTGTAGACAGATTTCACTGTATTAGGCTTTGAATATTCCAATACGGCGGTGGTCGTTTGTATCGCACGTATGACTACTAGGGAGACGCCATGATGGCAGCGGTCAGGCCTTGTTATCTCGGTGGTAACGCTGGTGACGACCCCATCGGGTCGAGCAACTGGATTTGAGTTCCCAGCCGCGCGGCCGTTTCGCTCGTCACCACGTCCACGGTAAAAGCTGAAGGTTGAACCGTCACTATCAGATAGGTGACGTGAGGTCGCACCGAGTAGACCTCGTGCGGTTCCATCACGTGCATTCTGTAATGGAACTGGTCGGTGGAACGGAATGCCCATTCGCAGAGCATCGGGCGACCCAATTCATCCCCCTCGAGACTGTAGAACAGGATGGGCGCGTGGGACGTTTGGTACACGTGGTAGGTACCCTCGGCCACCGTGCGCTGTCCAAACGTGAAAAACTTTTTCACGAAGTAACTGTTTTTGTGGACGAACGCGGTGCGAACGTCCGTGTTGGATTTCGTGCGCATGGAAAGCGAGAGTCGGCCTTCCACCTTTTCCCAAGCCACGTTCCTGGGTTCCTGAATGTTCTTCTGGGCTCGCTCCACGGTGTAAACGAAGTTGGCCGTCAGTTTCTCGTCAAAGTTTTGACGCAGAGTCCAAGAGACGAGATGTTTGTAGACGTTGGCCACGCAGCACGCTATCTTTCCGCGTGCGACGTAATCCATCCACGTGCGCTTGCTGCCTGCCATGCAAAGAGGCGAGACGGTGTCGGAGACGATCACCGGGAAGGCATCCAGCGTTTCCTCCATGATGAGTCGAGAGAGAGAGAGCAATGGTTAGCCGTGTGCGATGCAGCAGTTTATATAGCGCCACCCGAACCGGAAACGTCGCTATCTTTAGCACCACACTTCCGTCAACAGGAAGCGGGTGGCGATAAGAATTTCTGCACGCTCAAATCCAAAGCGTCGTCGACGCTACTGTTGTTGAACCATTCGTCGATGGGATCGAACAGTTCTCGCAACTGATCTTCCGTCAAATCGGGCTGCTGTGCAAAACAGTCCTGGTTTAAATCAAAGACCAACTCCTCGCGCTGCTGCTCTTTGGGCAGTGGTGATGGTTGCGACTCTCGGAGGCTGGAAACATTCTCGGGCGTCTCGAAGGGGTCGTCGATCCAACTTTTACTCGACGCGGGATCCTGAAATCGGAAACGCTTCTCGTTCTGACGGGCCGTTTCGCTCGACACCACGCAAAGCGAAAACAGAGTCTGTTGCACGGTCATGAGGACGTACAGCGTGTCCTCGTCGACCCGGTAGGTCTCGTGGGGTTGCAAAACAAACCTCTCGTAGAGAAACTGGTCTTGTCAGCGAAAGACCCGTTCGCCGACAGCGGGATCCGCTTTGGATCCCACCGATTTGTTCGGCAGGCGATAGAAAAGCATCGGGGCGTCGGACGTCTGGTACACGTGGCAGGTCCCTCGTTGGACGCGTCGTTGGCCAAACGTAAAGAAGGCATTGACCAAAAACACGTCGGGGTCCAGCAGGTAGCAAGTCCTCACGTCCGTATTGCGGTACCTCTTCACCGTCGGCTTGGACAAGCGACGGTGAACTTTTTCCCACTTGACGGTGTTGGGTCTAAACGGATTCAGCTTCTTGGCCCCCATGGAATTGTAGAGATAATTCTGCATTCGCTTCGCGTCGAAGGAGGTGGATTTCACTCGCCACGAGACGCGGTTAAAGGAAGGGCTCTGACTCGTCACCAGACAGCCGACTTTGCCGATGCAGACGAGCCTCTCGAAGGCACATTTGGAGCGTGGGACGAGGAGGGGTCGCAGGGCCCTGGAAACGGTCGAAGGAAAGCAATCGTGCTTCTGGTCCATGGCGTTGGAGAAGTGCAGTGTCGAAATTAGGATTTGGCAAGTCCTCCGTTAAGCGAGCTCTTATACTCTACGAAGGGAAAAAAAAAATATATATATATATATATATATATATAGTTTTTTTTTTGAATTACACACAGGCAAAAAAAATTTAGACTCCTTCAACGGTTGGAAGGTTCCATCTTAACGTAGATGTAACCAATGTTTCCCCAGATAATGTGGACTCTGCTCGGAGGGGGTCCTTTCCCTTCAAAATCCATGGTCAATATTTCCCCTTCCACATATCTTCTCGGTTCCACCAACGGCTCTTTCTTCATTTCCATTTGGACTTGTCCACCCAAGGGTTCTTCTCCACTTGTCCTCCCTGGCTCCACATCCAAGGTAGGTTCCTCATCCCTTCTCGACGCTCCTTCCTCTTCCATTTGCGCTACGCCAGCATCCTCTCCTGGTTCCGCTAAAATCTGGTCAGGTGGACTCTGCTCCATTTCTCCAAACAACGCATTCCTCGTCTGCTCGGACATGTCCTGCACGGTCCAGTGCTCCCCATTCATTCGTCGTGCCGTTTCCAAAACGTATCGCGTAAACCCGTCGATCCATTCGTTCAGACTGCACGAGTCCCGATCCCCTCGCACCATTTGGAGGAGAGGACCTCGACGATGACTCGTCGAAAAGTCAAACGGTTCACGTCGAACGAAGCCTTCTTCAAACAGCATCACGCGGAGTCGTTCGGCGAGCACCATTCCACCCCTGGGGGAAGAACGAATCGCGTCAAACATTTCTTGGGTCGTGAGGATACGAGTCGACATGGACCCTCGAAAACGAGGCGGCGTGACCTCCGAGACGTAGCGCCGTGGACAGTTCCTGTATTGGGCAGTGGACTTGTAACCTAGTAACGTGTGGACGTTGGACGCTCTCCAGTACACCTGACCGTCGAGGATGCCGATGCAGCCCGAGAGGGTGACAATGATGGCGTCGTAAACGCGGAATTGCACGTGAAACCACATCCTTCACAAAGAAAATCCACGAGAGCTGGGAACAGAAAAAGTTTGGAAAAGTCTCTGTTGCAGCGTTGAAGATCAGTATGAAGCCTGGAGGGCCAGTGCGTCGGTCTTTATACTATCGACCATGGTTTCATTCAACCTTAAAAAAAATAATAATAATTATATATATATATATAAATATATATATATATTTTTTTTTTAAGGTTGAATGAAACCCCCCATGGTCGTTATCACCTAGTAAAATTTTCTAGACCTCATCCCGCGTGTCTGTACACTTTTCCAGCGTTCAAGGTGTGTGGCTGATTCCGACACCGTCACTGCAAATTTTTTTAGATTGTTCCCGTCTTCGATAAAGTTTGCTCTCGCCCCGTGAGATTGCGTCTGCCTTACCGTTCGAAATTCCATCGTCTCTTTCAGTCGGCCGAGTCTGGAGAAGGTCCAATCCGTACTCTAGCCTATTTTCAAAATCACCGGATATCCGTTACCCAAAAATAGCCTTCCTGCGGAAACTGCACCCATATCCTGTTGATCACTCTCATATCCTGTCACATTCCCATAAAAGCAGCATCCCGACAGCGCATCCTCATACCCACTTCTTTCCACTCGCTGATATCTGAGAGAAGCGTCATGCATTGCTCCTATTGTCACGACCTCTTGTGCTTCGGGCAGAGATGTGCCGCCGAAGGTGATTACTCCGTCACTCGAGCCTGCTTCTGCCGCGACTGCAACGTCCTCCTCCGCTGCGGTCACACTTTCCACGTGGACTGCCTCCAGGGACCCATCATGGCCCAGGGGCAGAGTCTGCCAGGGGACCGGCACTTGGATCCCACCCTCAAGTGCTGCCCAGTATGCGGCAAGACCCTCACGCACAGTGATTTATTTCACGCGCTGAGGGTGCACAACTACTTGCACCTCCCTCCCATGCCTAAAGAACTCGGGCAGGAGGGGTGTTGACCGAGGAGGTCTGGCATTGCGACGGTTAGACTAGCCGTCGCAATTCCCTCTCGTCGCCATAAAAGAGAGGGAGTGAAAAAATGGGAGAGTCGAGCGTTTTCGTTCGGAGGAACGAAAACGCTCGACTCTCCCATTTTTTTGCGCCACTCGACATGCCAATCTTGAAGCGTCCATTTCCAAATAAAACTTGGAAAAAAACGAGACACCGTTGCTCGATCCATGGGGTGGGGGAAATCACCGGATATCCGTTGTCCGAAAATAGCCTTCCTGCGGAAACTGCACCCATATCCTGCTGATAGCATCCCGTCACATTCCCATAAAAGCAGCATCCCGACAGCGCATCCTCATACCCACTCTTTCCATTCGCTGAATTGATTTACTCGCTGATATCTGAGAGAATCGTCATGAATTGTTCCACGTGCGTCGACTTGCTATGCTTCGGGCAGAGATGTGCCGCTGCCAATGACTTTGCCGTCGATCGAGCGGCATTATGCCGAAAATGCTCGGTCATGCTATCGTGTGGACACGCATTCCACAAATCCTGCATCACGGCTTCTGCTAGCGAGGAGCCACCCACTTGCTGCCCAGTCTGTTGGGAAGCTCTGGATCGAGCGGACCAATTCCGCTGCGGTCGCTGCTGCTGCCGTCGTCACTAGGATACTGGCAGCGGCAGTTCCCTCTCGGCCTAGAAGAGAGGGGTGAAAAAATGGGAGAGTCGAGTGTTTTCGTTCGGAGGAACGAAAACACTCGACTCTCCCATTTTTTTGCGCCACTCGATATGCCAATCTTGAAGCTTCCAAACCAATCAAAACTTTGGAAAGCTGGAGGTACCGTGGGTTCATGATCCCAGTAGAGTGGGTCGACAAAACGAGACGGTGAGAGGGGGAGGTGATGACGGTTTCTCCGGGCCGCCGCTCGAATCCCAGTCGAAACACTTCCGCTCCCCAATCGCAAAGCTTCCACGAGTGCAGTTGCATTTTTTACGTCAAAGTGTCCACCTTGCCGATCAACTTTCCATTCTCCTCCGCCAAGTAGTCCACCTTGCCGATCAACTTTCCATTCTCTTCCGCCAAGTAGTCCACCTTGGCGATCAACTTTCCATTCTCCTGCGTCAAGTACTCCACCTTGGCGATCAACTTTCCATTCTCCTGCGTCAAGACGTAAACCCGTCTCTGCGCTTCATAGACACGATCGTTCAAAATTTCTCTTTCCCTTCTAATGTCATCTCTCTCAGCATGCTCTCGCAGTCTAATTACCACCTGCTTCAGATCCTCCGCCCGTTTCTTCCAATCTTGGGCCTTGATACCGTTTGCGATTTTGTTTTGCATGGGGGCCAGTTCGTAATACAGATGCCCGATTCCAGAAAAGAATCGGTTCCCGCGTCGCATTTGATGGCGCTTCCATTCCGCGTCCGACACGTCCACGAGCGAAGGGTTCTCTCCCAAATACATTTTTTGGTTCCCAGTCAAATACAGGCAAACGCCAAACCCGTGCTCGCCGATTCCCTTCGGCTCCCAAGGGCGCGCTAATGGAATCACGCAGTTTCGAATCTTGGTACACACTTGATCGATGGGTGCTTTCCATTTCCCGCGACTCGCCTTTTCCACTTCCCAATAGTAAACGTTCATGCAACCTTTCGTCTGGACCAGATACGCTTGCAAACCGCCGGGGTACAACAGACTCAGCGCGAGAGCAGCGTGGGGTACGACTGGATTATGCAAAAAGAAATGATGACCCCGAGGACACTGGACGCTTCCGACGTAGGCAATCACGCGAATCAAGTGACGCGCATCTTTGATTCGGACGTAGGTCTTGATGTTTTCGTTCACGTAAGCACGATCTTTCGTCGTGACGCCTCGCATGACTTTTGCGAAAGCTTCACCCCCGTCCACGGAAATCAACACACAATGCCTGTGTTGGACGTGATCAGCTGCTCCATGGATGTGATCGGTTTCTCCATCCACGTGATGCCGGTCACACAAGCACCAAAACGGTAGCACGTACACCGTACCCGCGTGTTTCAACACCAGCTCTCGAAACTTTGGAAAGACGAACGCCCTGATCATCGCGTGGAACCAGGCAAAACTCTTTTCTCGCTGGAACGTATGCACGGCGTCCACCGCATGCCGCGTGAGGCCGCTTTCGGGTGAAAATTCGACACTGTTTTTCTCATGCATTCCATCCAACCACGCGCAACACTCCTCTTGGCCGAAAGCATCGTACAAGTGAGGCACGTCCAACTTTTCACGACCCATCCAATCGTGAGCCGAGGGCAATGGACGAGAACACTCTCGACACGGCTCCACATGAGGATCGTCATCATTTCGATCCACATGAGGATCGTCATCATCTCGATCCACCAAAAACCAATCGGCCCGGGCACGTTCTCCATGGAGCTCGACGATGGGTGGCTGGTGGGACGGCACGACAAGTGGGCCGTGGGACGGCTCGACAAGTGGGCCGTGGGACGGCTCGACAAGTGGGCCGTGGGACGGCTCGACAAGTGGGCCGTGGGACGGCTCGACAAGTGGGCCGTGGGACGGCTCGACAAGTGGGCCGTGGGACGGCTCGACAAGTGGGCCGTGGGACGGCTCGACGAACGTGTTCGGGTCGACAAACTCTGCCTCGAACCGCTCGTAAGGATAATCGTCGAGCGGCACGGGATCCTTTCGATGGACGTCGATGCAACGGATGCCGATATAATGCCACATGCACTCGGTGAGATGGGAAGCGTTGGCCGTGATCCTGCCAGCGAGCTGGAAAGGCATACCGCACCAAGGACAATCGCGGCGTTTCGACAAACCGTGAACGGAAAACGCGTGATCCGGAAAAGCAGGAACCGACAGGGACTCTCTGCACATTCCACACTGCACGAATTTATTTTTCAGCATCACCATTTCACGGTAGTAGGCTCGGGCGACCGAACTGGCCTGAATTCTTCAGGCTGATCGAGGCTTACTCGGTGGGTGGGACGACGAAGCGACGAGAGAACGTCGTCTGGTGACGGGTGGCATTTTGAACTGTAGAAAGGGAGCTTGACGGGAGCGAATACACGGCGACAGCCTCCTGACCAAAAACTAGTGCGGGTTACGAGATTGGACTCTCTTATATATATTTAAAAAAAAAATTTTTTTTTCATGAGTTGATTTATTTATTTTGTATTTAGTTGATTTATTTATTTTGTATTTAGTTTAAGGATTTAATTTGGATGATTTGGATGAGTTAGTTCGTACTTAAAACTAAACCTTAAAACTAAACCTTAAACCTAAACCTTAAAACTAAACCTTAAACCTTAAACATAAACCTTAAACCTAAACCTTAAACCTAAACCTTAAACCTAAGCCTTAAACCTAAACCTTAAACTTAAACCTAAACCTTAAACCTAAACCTTAAACCTAAACCTTAAACCTAAACGTGCACCACATACTCTTCCCATACACACTTCAACACCCACTCCGCCACAAGGATACTGACCTGTCGCACGGAATCCAAAAGGCCACGTACTATGAAACAAATTAGACTTACCCAATCGTCTTTATTCACTCCGCGTCATCCCAGGGCGGCACTTTTCTTTGGCAACCCAGACGGCCAAAAGTCTCTGTGGTCCGATTCCGTTTCCTCTGTGCGGCGTTTGCTTTCTCCTCGTGAATCGATTTGCCTACCCGTCCGAGTCTGTCGGTCGAATCCACGTTTCCCTCGACGATTTGGGAGGACATTCGTCTCGTCTTCCTCCAGAGGCTAGGTTCAATCGGTCTCCCTTATTCTTGGTCTTGAATATCCATATATTCCGCCAGGCACGAGTCTTGGTCTTTCAACGGGCATCTCAAACAAAAAAAGTTATGCTTACCAAGGGTCCATCAGCACAGGCGTTCATCTTCACTGTCTCGTGTTCTTGGTCTTGAATATCCATATATTCCGCCAGGCACGAGTCTTGGTCTTTCAACGGGCATCTCAAACAAAAAAAGTTATACTTACCAAGGGTCCATCAGCACAGGCGTTCATCTTCACTGTCTCGTGTTCTTGGTCTTTAAAAATATCCATATATTCCGCCAGGCACGAGTCTTGGTCTTGGGTCTCGTGTTCTTGGTCTTGAATATCCATATATTCCTCCAGGCACGAGTCTTGGTCTTTCAACGGGCATCCAGACCCATGTGGCGCATCCATGTATCCCAGTACACGGGGTCAATCCACATGGGCAAAGTAGTATCCATCTTCAGGACTCTGGAGTTCAAGGGACAAGGACATTAAGCGAAAGCTTGCCCTCGTGAAAAACGACTGGCCGGCACAGTCGTTATCACGAGCCCCACAAACCACGACCTTCGGTACTAACCCTTACTAGCCCTACAAGTAGGGACACGTTTTTCGGGGTACGACCGGGATCAACAGAGTGCAGGATGACAAAGAAGGCACAGATATACAGACATGCAAAAGAAAGATAGCAGCTAGCCAAAGTGTATGCTTACCAAGAGTCCGACGTTGCGTTGAGTCTCGAGCGTCGATGTTATATACCCTTCGTGGGAAAAAAAAAAACATATATATATATATATATATTTTTTTTTCCCTTCTAATATATATTATTCTCCAATGAAAATATTTTTCTCCAGTTTCAGTTTGCCATTCTTATATATAAAATTGCAAATTGAAACTGTAGGACCTGGGATCCCCAAAGGATACGCTTATCGCTGCCAGATATCCTGTGAAGCTATTTCGGATGCTCAAGGCATCCTGTTGACGGATACGCTTATCGCTGCCAGATATCCGGTGAAGCTATTTGGAGTGAGCGGTGCATCCTGTTGACGGATACGCTTATCTCCAACAGACATCCGGCGAAATGACAAACTGAAACTGGAAGACCATGGATGGGAAAATCCCCAAAGGTGACCTGTGAGGTAAACCGGAAGTGACGTTCAATCGCTCGGACACCATGGTGACCCCACTTCCGGTTGACCTTAAAAATTTGAAATGGTTGTAACTCTTAAAGTAAGGATGGTAAATGGGTCGAGTGACCATTTGATTTTCTCACCTCGAGGAGCTCTTTCCAACGCAAGTGTCCGCTTGTAGCTAGCTGCGTTCGGTCAGGAGTTGTACGTGGAGAGATCGAGCCAGATGCGTGAAGTCCATACGATCGTGCCACCCATGATGTACTTCGAGAAAAATATTTTCATTGGAGAATAATATATATTCGAAGGAAAAAAAAAATATATTTTTTTTTTTTCTTCTAATATATATTTTTCTCCAATGAAAATATTGTTCTCCAGTTTCAGTTTGCCATTCTTATATATAAAATTGCAAACTGAAACTGTAAGACCTGGGATCCCCAAAGGATACGCTTATCGCTGCCAGATATCCTGTGAAGCTATTTCGGATGCTCAAGACATCCTGTTGACGGATACGCTTATCGCTGCCAGATTTCCTGTGAAGCTATTTCGGATGCCTTGTGCATTCTGTTGACGGATACGCTTATCGCTGCCAGATATCCGGCGAAGCTATTTCGAGTGAGCGGTGCATCCTGTTGACGGATACGCTTATCTCCAACAGACATCCGGCGGAATGACAAAGTGAAACTGGAAGACCTTGGATGGGAAAATCCCCAAAGGCCACAGGTGTGCGAGACCTGTGAGGTAAGTCGACCTTGAGATAAACCGGAAGTGACGTTCAATCGCTCGGACACCATGGTGACCCCATTTCCGGTTGACCTTGAAAATTTCGAACGGCTATAACTCTTAAAGTAAGGAAGATAAATCGATCGAGTGACCATTTGATTTTCTCATCTCGACGGGCTCTATCCAACGCAAGTGTTCGCTTGTAGCTAGCTGCGTTAGGTCAGGAGTTGTACGTAGAGAGTTCGAGCCAGATGCGTGAAGTCCATACGATCGTGCCGCCCATGATGTACCACGAGAAAAATATTTTCATTGGAGATTAATATATTTTAGAAGGAAAAAAATATGTATATATATATATTTTTTTTTTCCTAGAGGGTATAATAGTCTCCCCAATGCAGTCAGCTCATACATTTGCAATTCGATTTTGGACGTGTTTTCCCCGCGGAGATGCTAGTATCCTGGGCCTACTTTTCTCGTCACCAGTGAATCGTTCTTTCGAGCGCTACCGTCTCCACCATTGCCTCGTTGCACTACCCGTGAAACCCACAACTCGTGACATTCCTCCTCCCCACCCGTCTATAGTATCGTCACCCTTCGAGAGCTGCGTTGGAGAGGATTGGGGATGTGTGCCATTCGTCTAGAAGAAGGAGGCGAGCCGATTCCTTGCGGTCACCGATTCCACCCAGAGTGTCTCTCGAACTGGGTCAACGAGGAGAGGGAGACTTGTCCGTTGTGCAGAGGCCAATTGGACGAGGACGTAGTTCGGGACTTGAGAGAAAGGCGACGATGCCAAGATTGGAACGCTGTCGCCAACGCGTTAATGTCGTCTTCGACGCACGGATACGTGTTTTCCAAGGCTTTGAAACGAGCCATCCATAGAGAGTTGCGTCAACATTTGAAAGCCTATTACGGGTTTCGCGACGAGTGGACTGTGGACCGTGCCGCGTACTTTTTGGTGAAGGAAACCACCTCGCCTCAAAATAAAAAACTCTTTGAGAGACTTTTCAAGGCAGCGCACACGTGTTCGTGGGAGTGCGAGGACCCTCCATGCTTGACGAGACTTGCCAGGAATGGTAGAAGACGGTCGAGGAGGAGAAATCCGTACATCCTGTGATGCCTCCCAAAATAACCTAGCAGCGTTTCCGTCAACAGGATGCGCCGCTCCTCACACCGGATGTCTGCTAGCAGCGATAAGCGTTTTCACCTCCGAAATGACATCACACCGGATGTGCAGCGATAAGCGTTTCCACCTCCAGTATATATATATACATATAGGATCACTCGAGGATGAGAGCAGCACCATGATTCCTGCAGACCTCTATCGAGACCAAGCGATTGCAGCCTTTCGGCCCAAATCTTGTTTGGATTGGGTGGCATTTAGCCATTTCATCGTCGATGCGAGCATTGATTGCATTCTTCCCTACCTCCGGAGACGCCGCCGCCCGTGGGATTGGATTGGAATATGGCTACTTACGTCATGCTGGACGAGATGTTTCCCGATGGCCCCAACTCCGTGATATTCGACATCGTGTTTTGGGATATGACTTTTTGGGTGGACGAGGAGAAAGAGTCCCTCGTTCGGAAGAAGAGCTGGTATTGGGGCACCCTATGGCACGATTTACTCATTCCACTCGTCTACCAGGTAGCTGCCGAGACGTGGGAGAAATGTGGACCCCTCGATATTCCCGTCGAGAAGTGGCGTCGACTCGGAACTCTCATCCTGGAGGCGATGTATCTACGGGATCCACAGATGTTCGAACGCCCCTGTGCCATCTGCTTGGATTCGATGCTGGAATGCAAAACGACCCGCTGTCGACACGCTTTCCATTCGAATTGCCTGAATGCGTGGAAAGCGGTCAATATGCCGCACACCCTTGGAATGAGGAATTCCCCCCGAAAAAATGGGAGAGAGTCCCATTTTTTTCGGGAGCTCCTCCCTCTGCCAATCTTGGTGCAAGTTTTCAACGGACGTCTCAGCAGCTTCGAGCCACACTCGATCGCGACGATGGAGTGACCGGACGAGATAACCGTTTCCGGCAACAGGAAGCATCACCGGACGTCTGCTAGCAGCGATAGGCGCTTCCGGGTATCTATATAACGAGTTGTCTCGTCAGTAACGCATCAGACTTTCTCTGTCATGGCGATCGAATTATCGGACGAGGAGGTTTGGAACGAGGTGAAAAACGTTTTTCAAACGCTTTCGCCCTTCCATTCTCCACGGAGACTTTGCACGGCTCCGCCGCCTCGCACGATCCACGACGAATCATCCGAATCACCGCCGGGTGCTGCGACCCTCGAGAACGCTCTGTACGAGGTGCCAGACCTAGACGACCCGAGCTGGGACCGTTTGGGAGCGTACGTCTACGTGCAGTCAGCGAGACGACCATCGCCTCCCGTACAACGCTGCCGCCGATGGGCAAAGTTGCATACCGTCGACGTTCCCAAACGGTGGCACCCGCCCAGAGCAATCTCCTCGCGGGACCCGAGGCGTCGCACTGCCCACGGATGATCGGATGGATTCGCCCTTTTCGAAAGAGAAAAAAAAAAATTGGGAGATTCGGGCTTTTCGTTCGGAGGAACGGAAAGCTCGAATCTCCCAATTTTTTTTTTTAGGACTCGCCAATCTTGGAAGGAACAAACCAAACGAAACTTTGCAAAGCGCCGCACGTGATCCGAAGGAACGCATCGATGACCGCGGGCATGCGCTCCGGGACAGATCGTTCCAACCGGTGTCCTCCTGGAAAATATACAAAGTGGGTGGAACCGAAAAAATCTTCGAGACGACACGAGCTATGTCAAACTACTTTGAAACTCCTAATCTTGGAAAAAAAATATATATATATATATATATACACTGCTGGCCACCCAAATTGCAACACCAAGAAAGACAAGAGATATCACAACAAAATTTATTTTGTAGATAACATGTTGACCAAGTATCAAATGATTAAATTTATAGACTTCTGTGAAGTGTGGTTCCTGCCAAAATCAGTAGCCAGAGTAGCCGCCATTGTTGGAGATAACCGCTGCCACATGCCTCGGCATTGATTCAAAGAGACTTTGGATGTGTTCTTGGGGTACAGCAGACCAAGCAGCTTCCACACGTTGCCAAAGTTGATCTGGTGTGGCAGCTGGGGATGTATTCTGGGTCAATCGTTGAGCAACCATGGACCACATGTTTTCTATCGGCGAAAGATCCGGAGAGCGAGCTGGCCAGGGAAGCAATTTAATCTGGCGATTGACGAAGAACCCTTGGACAATACGTGCCACGTGTGGTCGCGCATTATCCTGTTGAAATATGGCTGTGGGCAAGCCCTGAAGGTAAGGAAGGACAACTGGCTCCAACACCTCTGAAATGTAGCGCTGGCTGTTTAAAGTACCGGCAATGCGTACTAGAGGAGTGCGAGAGTGATATCCAATACCGCCCCATACCATAATACCCGGTGCAGGACCAGTGTGGCGGTGCATAACGCAGCTGTTCAGCATCCTCTCTCCACGGTGTCTCCAGACTCGAATCCGACCATCGTGGTGTTGCAGACAGAAGCGTGACTCGTAGGTAAAGACAATTTCATTCCATTCTGCCGTCCACATCCTTCTTTCATCGCACCATTGGCGGTGGAAACGTCTGTGGTTCTGCGTCAAGGGTAGACGAAGCAATGGACGTCTTGCGGACAGACCACTCTGCTGTAAACGGCGTCGAATGGTACGCGCAGACACTGGATGATGCGGTACAGACTGAATGTGCTGTGCTATGGTTCGTGATGTGGCTGAGCGATCCGTCACTGCCATACGCACAATATGCCTGTCATCACGTGAAGTGGTGCACTGAGGTGGATGCGATCGAACACGTCGGTCCGTCGTACCCTCCTGCATCCAACGATCACATATCCGCATTACAGTTGTTTGGTTTCGTCCAACACGACTACCGATTTCCCTGAAAGATAATCCACAATCTCGGTAGGCCACTATCCTTCCTCTGTCGAACTCGGATACTTGATCAAAAGATGATCGCTGTTTTCTACGAGGCATAATTGATCGTTTTTTTGAAAAAACCACAAGAAAAACACAATTGCCGTACTTGAAATCGTCGAAATCTCCAAGCCTTAAATAGCGCTTTGAAGTGGCGCCACAGGCGCGCGTGATGTGCGTCTGCGCTGAAATTCTAATCATTTGCATATCTCACCTCCGCTAATGCATGTTGTAAATTTCATATTATTTGCATGCTTCCTTCAGGGTGTTGCATTTACGGTGGCCAGCAGTGTATATATATATATATTTTTGAGAGAGAGAGATCCAAGGTCAATGACAAAATTTTTTTTTATTGGAACAGGACCGCATTTACAAACATTACCCCAAATACAAAGTTTACAATTTTTTCTTACTTCTAGTGTAGGATGGGGAGGATAGATCCCTGGGCCAGCTTTTGGAGTCCTCCCACCACCACCTTCCACCTGTGACACTCGCCGTCTTTGCAGTAGATGCATCTCCCGACGTATCGGTCTTCCAGGAGTTTCTCTCTGACGTGTTGGAGAGGCACAAAATCCTTTTGCATTTCTCTCCAGGCGGCTTGCATCTCTTTGCCGACGACGTAGAGTCCTCCCATGCGAAACTCTTCCAAATCCTCGACGAGCTGATGCCGCCAGTCTTTGCATTCGTCTTCCGACACGCTCGTGAATCCGTTGGAGAGGGTGTAGGAATCTCCTCGAATGCACAAGATCAGCGCCATCTCGAGCTGATGGTCAAAGATTTGCCTGGTGCATCGTCGAATCTTCTGGGTCGTCGTCCAAGGCTCCCAGGGATCACTTTTCCATGACGCTCTCGGTTTGTTGGAGGACTTGGAGGGGGCATGCTGATGCTCGCGCCTCGGGTAGTAGTGGTCCCGTCGTCGATCGTATGGCTCGATGGCATTCCGTTGAGGGTCGACACGTCGTCTCTGGCCCCCGTCGTCGATCAGAGATCTCGTCTTTCTCGGGTGGTCCCGTCGATCGTATGGTTCAACAGGATTCCGTCGATGGAAAGGCTTGACGTGTCGTCTCGAGTCCCTTGGATCGCGAGGCTCCTCGTTTCTTGGCGCTCGGTCGACTGCTGCTGCTGCGAGAGGAGGCTCACTCGAATCCATAGGATCGAGAAACCCTGGGTCAGCCGCTACTGCTGTTGCGAGAGGCTCGTCGCTTTGATGCAGAGGCGCTCGGTCGGCTGCTGCTGCGAGGGGAGGCTCCCTCGAATCCATAGGATCCAGAAACTCTTGGTCCGCAGCGAGAGGCTCGTCGTAGGGTCGATCGGATGGGGAATAAGGCATCAAATCGTCCACTTCGGGCTTGACCGCCTCCCAAACGTCTGGGTCCGGCACATTTTCCATTGAATCTCGAACGTCCATGGTCCAAGAACTGCCAGTCATGCAAAGGGAATAGCAAATTTTATGATCAAGGTTTAGAGGTTAGATTTTATATAGTTGGTGATGGAAAAAAAATTATTAGGAGTTTCAAAGTAGTTTGATATAGCTCGTGTCGTCTCGAAGATTTTTTCGGTTCCACCCACTTTGTATATTTTCCAGGAGGACACCGGTTGGAACGATCTGTCCCTGAGCGCATGCCCGCGGTCATCGATGCGTTCCTTCGGATCACGTGCGGCGCTTTGCAAAGTTTCGTTTGGTTTATTCCTTCCAAGATTGGCGAGTCCTAAAAAAAAAAAATTGGGAGATTCGAGCTTTCCGTTCCTCCGAACGAAAAGCCCGAATCTCCCAATTTTTTTTTGTCTCTTTCGAAAAGGGCGAATCCATCCGATCATCCGTGGGCAGTGCGACGCCTCGGGTCCCGCGAGGAGATTGCTCTGGGCGGGTGCCACCGTTTGGGAACGTCGACGGTATGCAACTTTGCCCATCGGCGGCAGCGTTGTACGGGAGGCGATGGTCGTCTCGCTGACTGCACGTAGACGTACGTTCCCAAACGGTCCCAGCTCGGGTCGTCTAGGTCTGGCACCTCGTACAGAGCGTTCTCGAGGGTCGCAGCACCCGGCGGTGATTCGGATGATTCGTCGTGGATCGTGCGAGGCGGCGGAGCCGTGCAAAGTCTCCGTGGAGAATGGAAGGGCG
The DNA here is from genome assembly GCA_933210815.1 of Meta bourneti. Lineage (NCBI taxonomy): Eukaryota > Metazoa > Arthropoda > Arachnida > Araneae > Tetragnathidae > Meta > Meta bourneti. Next base: position 33,423,074 of record OW119923.1, on the reverse strand, counting down.
AAAGCGTTTGAAAAACGTTTTTCACCTCGTTCCAAACCTCCTCGTCCGATAATTCGATCGCCATGACAGAGAAAGTCTGATGCGTTACTGACGAGACAACTCGTTATATAGATACCCGGAAGCGCCTATCGCTGCTAACAGACGTCCGGTGATGCTTCCTGTTGCCGGAAACGGTTATCTCGTCCGGTCACTCCATCGTCGCGATCGAGTGTGGCTCGAAGCTGCTGAGACGTCCGTTGAAAACTTGCACCAAGATTGGCAGAGGGAGGAGCCCCCGAAAAAAATGGGACTCTCTCCCATTTTTTCGGGGGGAATTCCTCATTCCAAGGGTGTGCGGCATATTGACCGCTTTCCACGCATTCAGGCAATTCGAATGGAAAGCGTGTCGACAGCGGGTCGTTTTGCATTCCAGCATCGAATCCAAGCAGATGGCACAGGGGCGTTCGAACATCTGTGGATCCCGTAGATACATCGCCTCCAGGATGAGAGTTCCGAGTCGACGCCACTTCTCGACGGGAATATCGAGGGGTCCACATTTCTCCCACGTCTCGGCAGCTACCTGGTAGACGAGTGGAATGAGTAAATCGTGCCATAGGGTGCCCCAGCTCTTCTTCCGAACGAGGGACTCTTTCTCCTCGTCCACCCAAAAAGTCATATCCCAAAACACGATGTCGAATATCACGGAGTTGGGGCCATCGGGAAACATCTCGTCCAGCATGACGTAAGTAGCCATATTCCAATCCAATCCCACGGGCGGCGGCGTCTCCGGAGGTAGGGAAGAATGCAATCCAATGCTAGCATCGACGATGAAATGGCTAAATGCCACCCAATCCAAACAAGATTTGGGCCGAAAGGCTGCAATCGCTTGGTCTCGATAGAGGTCTGCAGGAATCATGGTGCTGCTCTCATCCTCGAGTGATCCTATATGTATATATATATACTGGAGGTGGAAACGCTTATCGCTGCACATCCGGTGTGATGTCATTTCGGAGGTGAAAACGCTTATCGCTGCTAGCAGACATCCGGTGTGAGGAGCGGCGCATCCTGTTGACGGAAACGCTGCTAGGTTATTTTGGGAGGCATCACAGGATGTACGGATTTCTCCTCCTCGACCGTCTTCTACCATTCCTGGCAAGTCTCGTCAAGCATGGAGGGTCCTCGCACTCCCACGAACACGTGTGCGCTGCCTTGAAAAGTCTCTCAAAGAGTTTTTTATTTTGAGGCGAGGTGGTTTCCTTCACCAAAAAGTACGCGGCACGGTCCACAGTCCACTCGTCGCGAAACCCGTAATAGGCTTTCAAATGTTGACGCAACTCTCTATGGATGGCTCGTTTCAAAGCCTTGGAAAACACGTATCCGTGCGTCGAAGACGACATTAACGCGTTGGCGACAGCGTTCCAATCTTGGCATCGTCGCCTTTCTCTCAAGTCCCGAACTACGTCCTCGTCCAATTGGCCTCTGCACAACGGACAAGTCTCCCTCTCCTCGTTGACCCAGTTCGAGAGACACTCTGGGTGGAATCGGTGACCGCAAGGAATCGGCTCGCCTCCTTCTTCTAGACGAATGGCACACATCCCCAATCCTCTCCAACGCAGCTCTCGAAGGGTGACGATACTATAGACGGGTGGGGAGGAGGAATGTCACGAGTTGTGGGTTTCACGGGTAGTGCAACGAGGCAATGGTGGAGACGGTAGCGCTCGAAAGAACGATTCACTGGTGACGAGAAAAGTAGGCCCAGGATACTAGCATCTCCGCGGGGAAAACACGTCCAAAATCGAATTGCAAATGTATGAGCTGACTGCATTGGGGAGACTATTATACCCTCTAGGAAAAAAAAATATATATATATATATACATATTTTTTTTCCTTCTAAAATATATTAATCTCCAATGAAAATATTTTTCTCGTGGTACATCATGGGTGGCACGATCGTATGGACTTCACGCATCTGGCTCGAACTCTCTACGTACAACTCCTGACCTTACGCAGCTAGCTACAAGCGAACACTTGCGTTGGATAGAGCCCGTCGAGATGAGAAAATCAAATGGTCACTCGATCCATTTATCTTCCTTACTTTAAGAGTTATAGCCGTTCGAAATTTTCAAGGTCAACCGGAAATGGGGTCACCATGGTGTCCGAGCGATTGAACGTCACTTCCGGTTTATCTCAAGGTCGACTTACCTCACAGGTCTCGCACACCTGTGGCCTTTGGGGATTTTCCCATCCAAGGCCTTCCAGTTTCACTTTGTCATTCCGCCGGATGTCTGTTGGAGATAAGCGTATCCGTCAACAGGATGCACCGCTCACTCGAAATAGCTTCGCCGGATATCTGGCAGCGATAAGCGTATCCGTCAACAGAATGCACAAGGCATCCGAAATAGCTTCACAGGAAATCTGGCAGCGATAAGCGTATCCGTCAACAGGATGTCTTGAGCATCCGAAATAGCTTCACAGGATATCTGGCAGCGATAAGCGTATCCTTTGGGGATCCCAGGTCTTACAGTTTCAGTTTGCAATTTTATATATAAGAATGGCAAACTGAAACTGGAGAAAAATATTTTCATTGGAGAAAAATATATATTAGAAGAAAAAAAATATATATATATATATTTTTTTCCTTCTAATATATATTATTCTCCAATGAAAATATTTTTCTCGAAGTACATCATGGGTGGCACGATCGTATGGACTTCACGCATCTGGCTCGATCTCTCCACGTACAACTCCTGACCGAACGCAGCTAGCTACAAGCGGACACTTGCGTTGGAAAGAGCTCCTCGAGGTGAGAAAATCAAATGGTCACTCGACCCATTTACCATCCTTACTTTAAGAGTTACAACCATTTCAAATTTTTAAGGTCAACCGGAAGTGGGGTCACCATGGTGTCCGAGCGATTGAACGTCACTTCCGGTTTACCTCACAGGTCACCTTTGGGGATTTTCCCATCCATGGTCTTCCAGTTTCAGTTTGTCATTTCGCCGGATGTCTGTTGGAGATAAGCGTATCCGTCAACAGGATGCACCGCTCACTCCAAATAGCTTCACCGGATATCTGGCAGCGATAAGCGTATCCGTCAACAGGATGCCTTGAGCATCCGAAATAGCTTCACAGGATATCTGGCAGCGATAAGCGTATCCTTTGGGGATCCCAGGTCCTACAGTTTCAGTTTGCAATTTTATATATAAGAATGGCAAACTGAAACTGGAGAAAAATATTTTCATTGGAGAATAATATATATTAGAAGGAAAAAAAAAAAAAATATATATATATATGTTTTTTTTTTCCCACGAAGGGTATATAACATCGACGCTCGAGACTCAACGCAACGTCGGACTCTTGGTAAGCATACACTTTGGCTAGCTGCTATCTTTCTTTTGCATGTCTGTATATCTGTGCCTTCTTTGTCATCCTGCACTCTGTTGATCCCGGTCGTACCCCGAAAAACGTGTCCCTACTTGTAGGGCTAGTAAGGGTTAGTACCGAAGGTCGTGGTTTGTGGGGCTCGTGATAACGACTGTGCCGGCCAGTCGTTTTTCACGAGGGCAAGCTTTCGCTTAATGTCCTTGTCCCTTGAACTCCAGAGTCCTGAAGATGGATACTACTTTGCCCATGTGGATTGACCCCGTGTACTGGGATACATGGATGCGCCACATGGGTCTGGATGCCCGTTGAAAGACCAAGACTCGTGCCTGGAGGAATATATGGATATTTTTAAAGACCAAGAACACGAGACAGTGAAGATGAACGCCTGTGCTGATGGACCCTTGGTAAGCATAACTTTTTTTGTTTGAGATGCCCGTTGAAAGACCAAGACTAGTGCCTGGCGGAATATATGGATATTCAAGACCAAGAACACGAGACCGATTGAACCTAGCCTCTGGAGGAAGACGAGACGAATGCCCTCCCAAATCGTCGAGGGAAACGTGGATTCGACCGACAGACTCGGACGGGTAGGCAAATCGATTCACGAGGAGAAAGCAAACGTCGCACAGAGGAAACGGAATCGGACCACAGAGACTTTTGGCCGTCTGGGTTGCCAAAGAAAAGTGCCGCCCTGGGATGACGCGGAGTGAATAAAGACGATTGGGTAAGTCTAATTTGTTTCATAGTACGTGGCCTTTTGGATTCCGTGCGACAGGTCAGTATCCTTGTGGCGGAGTGGGTGTTGAAGTGTGTATGGGAAGAGTATGTGGTGCACGTTTAGGTTTAAGGTTTAGGTTTAAGGTTTAGGTTTAAGGTTTAGGTTTAAGGTTTAAGGCTTAGGTTTAAGGTTTAGGTTTAAGGTTTAGTTTTAAGGTTTAGGTTTAAGGTTTAGGTTTAAGGTTTAAGGTTTAAGGTTTAGTTTTAAGGTTTAGGTTTAAGGTTTAGTTTTAAGTACGAACTAACTCATCCAAATCATCCAAATTAAATCCTTAAACTAAATACAAAATAAATAAATCAACTAAATACAAAATAAATAAATCAACTCATGAAAAAAAAATTTTTTTTAAATATATATAAGAGAGAGAGTCCAATCTCGTAACCCGCACTAGTTTTTGGTCAGGAGGCTGTCGCCGTGTATTCGCTCCCGTCAAGCTCCCTTTCTACAGTTCAAAATGCCACCCGTCACCAGACGACGTTCTCTCGTCGCTTCGTCGTCCCACCCACCGAGTAAGCCTCGATCAGCCCGAAGAATTCAGGCCAGTTCGGTCGCCCGAGCCTACTACCGTGAAATGGTGATGCTGAAAAATAAATTCGTGCAGTGTGGAATGTGCAGAGAGTCCCTGTCGGTTCCTGCGTTTCCGGGTCACGCGTTTTCCGTTCACGGTTTGTCGAAACGCCGCGATTGTCCTTGGTGCGGTATGCCTTTCCAGCTCGCTGGCAGGATCACGGCCAACGCTTCCCATCTCACCGAGTGCATGTGGCATTATATCGGCATCCGTTGCATCGACGTCCATCGAAAGGATCCCGTGCCGCTCGACGATTATCCTTACGAGCGGTTCGAGGCAGAGTTTGTCGACCCGAACACGTTCGTCGAGCCGTCCCACGGCCCACTTGTCGAGCCGTCCCACGGCCCACTTGTCGTGCCGTCCCACCAGCCACCCATCGTCGAGCTCCATGGAGAACGTGCCCGGGCCGATTGGTTTTTGGTGGATCGAGATGATGACGATCCTCATGTGGATCGAAATGATGACGATCCTCATGTGGAGCCGTGTCGAGAGTGTTCTCGTCCATTGCCCTCGGCTCACGATTGGATGGGTCGTGAAAAGTTGGACGTGCCTCACTTGTACGATGCTTTCGGCCAAGAGGAGTGTTGCGCGTGGTTGGATGGAATGCATGAGAAAAACAGTGTCGAATTTTCACCCGAAAGCGGCCTCACGCGGCATGCGGTGGACGCCGTGCATACGTTCCAGCGAGAAAAGAGTTTTGCCTGGTTCCACGCGATGATCAGGGCGTTCGTCTTTCCAAAGTTTCGAGAGCTGGTGTTGAAACACGCGGGTACGGTGTACGTGCTACCGTTTTGGTGCTTGTGTGACCGGCATCACGTGGATGGAGAAACCGATCACATCCATGGAGCAGCTGATCACGTCCAACACAGGCATTGTGTGTTGATTTCCGTGGACGGGGGTGAAGCTTTCGCAAAAGTCATGCGAGGCGTCACGACGAAAGATCGTGCTTACGTGAACGAAAACATCAAGACCTACGTCCGAATCAAAGATGCGCGTCACTTGATTCGCGTGATTGCCTACGTCGGAAGCGTCCAGTGTCCTCGGGGTCATCATTTCTTTTTGCATAATCCAGTCGTACCCCACGCTGCTCTCGCGCTGAGTCTGTTGTACCCCGGCGGTTTGCAAGCGTATCTGGTCCAGACGAAAGGTTGCATGAACGTTTACTATTGGGAAGTGGAAAAGGCGAGTCGCGGGAAATGGAAAGTGTTGGAATCGGTCTCAAACCTCCAATTATAGTGCCGTGTGGGGCACATCAATATAGAGGGGGGGGGGTATTTCAATTAACGTCACACTGAAGCAACACAATGGGCTATTGGTGACGGTCCGGGATCAATCCCAAAGGAAAAGATCCGAGGACAACACCACGTAATTTTGAACCACGGTCAGATGACGAGGCAACACCTGAGCTGGCACCCCACTCTCCAAACTTCCACACCACGCCAACGTGAGGACATTTGAGGCCACGACAGATTTAACGTGCACCAGCCCCCTTTGTACACGACGGTGTTTGGCTGGATTCGAACTCGCAACCCTTCGGTTGCAAGTCCGTTACTCTTCCGACCGGGCCACCGCGGCCCTAATCATCAATATAGAAGAATATGTAAATCTTTGAATGTATATAAGTGATAAGATTGGGGATCATGATCTGATCAGACTTCTTGTATGTTTTTAAACCATAAGACTTGGTCACGTAATAAAATTTATTTTTAATGTATAAAAACTCTGTCTTCAATCGATAAAACCCAACAATTGGTTATGGGCCTCAGACCTTAAGCTGAACCTGAATTCTGCCACTACCGGTATCCAGTATGATGGGTATTCAAGGAATGTCCATGTTTTCCTTCCCGAAGTTATCGGATTTCAACTATGCCACGTGGAAGATGGACATGAAGATATTGCTAATCGACCGGAACTTTTGGGAATTTATCACTAAAACGGAACCTCTATTATTGGAAGATGCTCCAGAACAAGAAAAAAGAGACTATCGTTATAGGAAACAGAGGACATACACAACTATCTACCAGGGTATAGACAGAAAATATCAAGTCTTAATTTCATCTACTGAGGATGGTAAGGAAGCCTGGGATATATTAAAGACCAATTTTGAACCAGCATCTAGAGCACGATTGGCAGGCCTTGTGGACGAGTTCTTTTCAATCCGCTACCAGCCGGAGGACGAATCCATTGGACTCTTCTGCAAACGAGTGCATGAGAAGCTGTTACAGATAAAAGAATGTGGATTCGAAATCCCAGACCTCTTAGTTTGCTTTCAACTAATAAGACATTTACCACACGAATACGATAATCTGGTACAACTGCTATACAGGATGGATGACAACGAGTTCACGCTAGACAATTTGTCTAAACATTTAATAACAGAATCCTGCCGAATCGAGCTGAAGCGGAAAGACGAAGGCACAAAATTAAGTATCGTGGCCGATGCTTATGCTACAAGAAACAAGTCATCTAGATACAAGGAGACACGGGCGTCTACTCCTGATCACAGCAGATGCGTACTGGACCCTGAATTAATTCCTTCAAGCCCAAGAAAGTCGACAGTTTGTCGTATGGGGCCGCGACCATTCTGCAACTACTGCAAAAAGTCGGGACATTACGAATCGAAGTGCTTCAAGAAATGCAATCGGCAGAAACCTGGTGGTGAATTATTTTATATGGAGGACAATCCAAAAACTGATCTTCAACGTGCCTATGCAGTTTCAAATTTTCCAAATGAAAGACCGAGGGAATTTCTCATTGATTCTGCTGCAACTGCTCACTTCTGTAAAGAACGTGATATGTTTACGACATTCAGAAAACTACCACCACAGAAGATCCTAGTCGGAGACAAGGACAGCACCTCGGAAGTATTAGGTATGGGTGATATTCAATTTACAGTTTTAGATAGAAACAGAAATTATGATATAACTTTAAAAGATGTGTTATACTCGCCTAATATGAGAAAAAATTTAATTAGTGGTGCTCGTATTGACCTTGTGGGAAACCAAATTAAATGGGGGAAATAACAAAATGATTATTTATAATAGTTATAATAAATATTTGTTTACTGTTCCCAGAATTGGAAAATTGTATATCTTAAAAGGTTATCCCAAACCTTTAAATTATACATATGTAACTGGTTTAGATCTAGAAAAAGCCCACCGTAGGTTTTGTCATGTTAACATGCCCTTAATTGAAAATATGAGTAAAATTAATTGTGTAAAAGGAATTGAAAAACTTAATTGTAAAAATATAGATAAAAATTGTAAGATTTGTGCTATTGCTAAATCCACTAGAATATCCTTAAAAAGAAACTATATGTACGAAAGGAAAACTAAAAATGTTTTGGAAAGGATCCATATGGATTTGTGGGGTCCTGCTCCAGTTAACTCTCTAGGTGGAAACAAATACTTTTTATCTATTATTGATGATTTTTCACGTAAAGTAACTGTTTATATTATTCGAAATAAGAATGAAGTTTTTGATTACTTTAAAAAATACTTGGTTAGAGCTGAAAGACAGCTAAATGTTAAGTTAAAATGTGTCCGAACTGACAATGGTTTAGAATTTTGTCACAAAGAATTTAAAAAGTTTTTAAATGATCTAGGAATAAAAATCGAAAGAACTTCAACTTATACCCCTGAACAAAATGGCATTGCAGAAAGGTTCAATAGAACAGCCATGGATTGTGTCAGAGCTATGCTTCAAGACAGTGGTTTACAACCACAAGAAGCACTTTTAGCATTTATTCATACTAAAAATAGATGCGAACACAAATTAACTGAGGGTATATCTCCTAACGAAATATGGACTGGTTTCAAACCATCAGTAAAACATTTTAGAATTTTTGGCTCTTTGGCATATGTTCATATTCCTAAAATACAGAGAAATAAATTACAACCCAGAGCAAAACTTGGTATTTTGACAGGATATGGTTTGAAAACTAAAGGTTACAGAATATATGTACCAAACGAGAAGAGAATAGTTGAAACAGTCCATGTTCATATCGACGAAAGTAAGAAAGCTGTTGATGTACTATTTGGTAAAAACTTTGAGTACGTTTCTTTCGATCTTAATTCTAATATTCCTATTTATCAATCAAATGAAAATATAAAAGTAAAATCGGAAAGTGAAACTCAAGTTTTAGATTCTAAAGATTTAGTTAAAACTGAGGACTTAAAAAGTCTTAACATTTCAAATTGGCGAAGAATCGAAAAACCTAGAAATAAAAGCAATAGGATAGATGTATACTATTATTCTCCTGAAAATTTGAGAATGAGATCTTTAAATGATATTAAAAAGTACTGTACTAAAAATAAGATTAGGTTTGATCCTGTAAATTTCAATTTTAAGCCAGAAACTGAACATCCTAATGTGGATATTTCTAATGTGCCATCTACTTCTAGTGATGAATCTAATTTTTTAGACCAACAGATGTACGACATGTATGATCAGTGTTACAATGTCGAAATCCCCAAAAGTTATGAAGAAACGCAAGCAAGTAAGGATAAAATTAAATGGAATACTGCCATGAACGAAGAAATTCAGATAATGAAGGATAGGCAAGTATGGAAATTAGTGGACACACCCCCAAATACAACCATAATTGGAAGTAAGTGGGTGTACAGCATAAAAATGGACGAAAACAATATACCTAAAAGGTATAAAGCTCGTCTTGTTGCTCAAGGTTTTAAGCAAAAACCCGGCATTGATTTTAAAGATATTTTTTCACCAGTTGTGAATTTTTCTATTGTTAAATTATTGTTTGTACTATTGATTTCTATGTTGGGTTGGTATCACTGTCAAGTTGACGTGAAAAGTGCATATTTATATGGACACCTTAAGGATACTATATACATGAAACAGCCAAAAGGATTTGTGCTGAAAGGATCCGAAAACAAAGTATGTCTATTGGAAAAGGCTATATATGGTCTGCATCAAAGTGGTAGAGAATGGAATTTGGAATTAGACGGTATTTTAACTAAATTAGGATTTTCTCAGTTAAATTGGTGTAATTGTGTCTACAAATTTAAAGATGTAATTTTAATTGTTTATGTAGATGATATGGTTTTGTTTTCAAAAAGGGAACATTTGATAAATGAAGTAATCGAATTATTGGACAAAAAATTGGATCTTACAGTCCTAGGTAAAACTAAATATTTGTTAGGCGTAAACTTTCAAGAGATTGAAAATTCAGTTTATTTACATCAAATTACCTACATTGAAAAATTAATGTCAAAATTCAAAGATCTTCCTAAAAGTTTTGTGAATTTACCTTTTAAAATTGGTTGTAACTTACCTGATAAGGTTAAAGAGGAAGAAATAATTGAAAATGATTTAATGAGGAAATTTCCCTATCGTTCCTTAATAGGATGTTTATCGTTTTTGTCAGATAGATCCAGACCAGATATTGCATTTGCTGTTAATATAATGTCTCAGTTTTGTAATGGTTATACTTACAAACACTGGTCTTACGTTGTTGATATTATGAACTATGTTTTTCTTACAAAGGATTTTAAAATTAATCTTTCCAATGTAGAAAGTTCAAATTTGATTGCTTTTTCTGATGCAAATTGGGGATGTGGTCTCACAAACAGACATTCAAGCAGTGGCTATTTAATTTATTTTGGTAACATCCCAATATCATGGAAATCTTCTAAACAAAAGTGCATAGCTCTTAGCTCAATGGAATCTGAATTTATTGCACTAACCGATTGCACTAAAGAAGTTATTTGGTTTAGTAGAATTATAAATGAATTAAGTTTGTGTGATTACATAAGACCCCAAGTATATTGTGATAATCAATCTGCTATCTATTTTTCAAAAAATAGTCAGGAAAATCAGAAAACTAAACATATTGATATCAAGTACAAATTTATTCGTAAATTAATAAAAGATGAACTATTTAACGTAAATTATATTTCATCGGAAAATAATTTGGCTGACTTTTTAACAAAGCCTTTATTGTTAAATAAATTTAAAAATATTATTAGAAAAATATTTTGTTAGATTTATATAAATATATATATTGAATTGTAATACATCTGCTGAGGTTTTACAACCGATGGGGCCGCATGTTGGAATCGGTCTCAAACCTCCAATTATAGTGCCGTGTGGGGCACATCAATATAGAAGAATATGTAAATCTTTGAATGTATATAAGTGATAAGATTGGGGATCATGATCTGATCAGACTTCTTGTATGTTTTTAAACCATAAGACTTGGTCACGTAATAAAATTTATTTTTAATGTATAAAAACTCTGTCTTCAATCGATAAAACCCAACAGAAAGCACCCATCGATCAAGTGTGTACCAAGATTCGAAACTGCGTGATTCCATTAGCGCGCCCTTGGGAGCCGAAGGGAATCGGCGAGCACGGGTTTGGCGTTTGCCTGTATTTGACTGGGAACCAAAAAATGTATTTGGGAGAGAACCCTTCGCTCGTGGACGTGTCGGACGCGGAATGGAAGCGCCATCAAATGCGACGCGGGAACCGATTGCTTTTCTGGAATCGGGCATCTGTATTACGAACTGGCCCCCATGCAAAACAAAATCGCAAACGGTATCAAGGCCCAAGATTGGAAGAAACGGGCGGAGGATCTGAAGCAGGTGGTAATTAGACTGCGAGAGCATGCTGAGAGAGATGACATTAGAAGGGAAAGAGAAATTTTGAACGATCGTGTCTATGAAGCGCAGAGACGGGTTTACGTCTTGACGCAGGAGAATGGAAAGTTGATCGCCAAGGTGGAGTACTTGACGCAGGAGAATGGAAAGTTGATCGCCAAGGTGGACTACTTGGCGGAAGAGAATGGAAAGTTGATCGGCAAGGTGGACTACTTGGCGGAGGAGAATGGAAAGTTGATCGGCAAGGTGGACACTTTGACGTAAAAAATGCAACTGCACTCGTGGAAGCTTTGCGATTGGGGAGCGGAAGTGTTTCGACTGGGATTCGAGCGGCGGCCCGGAGAAACCGTCATCACCTCCCCCTCTCACCGTCTCGTTTTGTCGACCCACTCTACTGGGATCATGAACCCACGGTACCTCCAGCTTTCCAAAGTTTTGATTGGTTTGGAAGCTTCAAGATTGGCATGTCGAGTGGCGCAAAAAAATGGGAGAGTCGAGTGTTTTCGTTCCTCCGAACGAAAACACTCGACTCTCCCATTTTTTCACCCCTCTCTTCTAGGCCGAGAGGGAACTGCCGCTGCCAGTATCCTAGTGACGACGGCAGCAGCAGCGACCGCAGCGGAATTGGTCCGCTCGATCCAGAGCTTCCCAACAGACTGGGCAGCAAGTGGGTGGCTCCTCGCTAGCAGAAGCCGTGATGCAGGATTTGTGGAATGCGTGTCCACACGATAGCATGACCGAGCATTTTCGGCATAATGCCGCTCGATCGACGGCAAAGTCATTGGCAGCGGCACATCTCTGCCCGAAGCATAGCAAGTCGACGCACGTGGAACAATTCATGACGATTCTCTCAGATATCAGCGAGTAAATCAATTCAGCGAATGGAAAGAGTGGGTATGAGGATGCGCTGTCGGGATGCTGCTTTTATGGGAATGTGACGGGATGCTATCAGCAGGATATGGGTGCAGTTTCCGCAGGAAGGCTATTTTCGGACAACGGATATCCGGTGATTTCCCCCACCCCATGGATCGAGCAACGGTGTCTCGTTTTTTTCCAAGTTTTATTTGGAAATGGACGCTTCAAGATTGGCATGTCGAGTGGCGCAAAAAAATGGGAGAGTCGAGCGTTTTCGTTCCTCCGAACGAAAACGCTCGACTCTCCCATTTTTTCACTCCCTCTCTTTTATGGCGACGAGAGGGAATTGCGACGGCTAGTCTAACCGTCGCAATGCCAGACCTCCTCGGTCAACACCCCTCCTGCCCGAGTTCTTTAGGCATGGGAGGGAGGTGCAAGTAGTTGTGCACCCTCAGCGCGTGAAATAAATCACTGTGCGTGAGGGTCTTGCCGCATACTGGGCAGCACTTGAGGGTGGGATCCAAGTGCCGGTCCCCTGGCAGACTCTGCCCCTGGGCCATGATGGGTCCCTGGAGGCAGTCCACGTGGAAAGTGTGACCGCAGCGGAGGAGGACGTTGCAGTCGCGGCAGAAGCAGGCTCGAGTGACGGAGTAATCACCTTCGGCGGCACATCTCTGCCCGAAGCACAAGAGGTCGTGACAATAGGAGCAATGCATGACGCTTCTCTCAGATATCAGCGAGTGGAAAGAAGTGGGTATGAGGATGCGCTGTCGGGATGCTGCTTTTATGGGAATGTGACAGGATATAGGAGCGATCAACAGGATATGGGTGCAGTTTCCGCAGGAAGTCTATTTTAGGACAGCAGATATCCGGTGATTCTCTACCCCCATGGATCGAGCAATGGATCGAGCAACGGTGCCTCGTTTTTTCCCAAGTTTTATTTGGAAATGGAAGCTTCAAGATTGGCATGTCGAGTGGCGCAAAAAAATGGGAGAGTCGAGCGTTTTCGTTCCTCCGAACGAGGGAATTGCGACGGTTAGACTAACCGTCGCAATGCCAGACCTCCTCGGTCAACACCCCCTCCTGCCCGAGTTCTTTAGGCATGGGACGGAGGTGCAAGTAGTTGTGCACCCTCAGCGCGTGAAAGAGATCGCTGAGGGTGAGGGTCTTGTCGCATACCGGGCAGCACTTGAGGGTGGGATCCAAGTGCCCGTCCCCTGGCAGACTCTGCCCCTGGGCCATGATGGGTCCCTGGAGGCAGTCCACGTGGAAAGTGTGACCGCAGCGGAGGAGGACGTTGCAGTCGCGGCAGAAGCAGGCTCGAGTGACGGAGTAATCACCTTCGGCGGCACATCTCTGCCCGAAGCACAAGAGGTCGTGACAGCAGGAGCAATTCATGACAGCAAATCGATTCAACGAATTGATTCAGCAAATGGAAAGAGTGGGTATGAGAATGCGCTGTCGGGATGCTGCTTTTATGGGAATGTGACAGGATATGAGAGTGATCAACAGGATATGGGTGCTGTTTCCGCAGGAAGGCTATTTTTGGGTAACGGATATCCGGTGATTTTGAAAATAGGCTAGAGTACGGATTGGACCTTCTCCAGACTCGGCCGACTGAAAAAGACGATGGAATTTCGAACGGTAAGGCAGACGCAATCTCACGGGGCGAGAGCAAACTTTATCGAAGACGGGAACAATCTAAAAAAAATTGCAGTGACGGTGTCGGAATCAGCCACACACCTTGAACGTTGGAAAAGTGTACAGACACGCGGGATGAGGTCTAGAAAATTTTACTAGGTGATAACGACCATGGTTCCATTCAACCTTAAAAAAAATATATATATATTTATATATATATATAATTATTATTATTTTTTTTAAGGTTGAATGAAACCATGGTCGATAGTATAAAGACCGACGCACTGGCCCTCCAGGCTTCATACTGATCTTCAACGCTGCAACAGAGACTTTTCCAAACTTTTTCTGTTCCCAGCTCTCGTGGATTTTCTTTGTGAAGGATGTGGTTTCACGTGCAATTCCGCGTTTACGACGCCATCATTGTCACCCTCTCGGGCTGCATCGGCATCCTCGACGGTCAGGTGTACTGGAGAGCGTCCAACGTCCACACGTTACTAGGTTACAAGTCCACTGCCCAATACAGGAACTGTCCACGGCGCTACGTCTCGGAGGTCACGCCGCCTCGTTTTCGAGGGTCCATGTCGACTCGTATCCTCACGACCCAAGAAATGTTTGACGCGATTCGTTCTTCCCCCAGGGGTGGAATGGTGCTCGCCGAACGACTCCGCGTGATGCTGTTTGAAGAAGGCTTCGTTCGACGTGAACCGTTTGACTTTTCGACGAGTCATCGTCGAGGTCCTCTCCTCCAAATGGTGCGAGGGGATCGGGACTCGTGCAGTCTGAACGAATGGATCGACGGGTTTACGCGATACGTTTTGGAAACGGCACGACGAATGAATGGGGAGCACAGGACCGTGCAGGACATGTCCGAGCAGACGAGGAATGCGTTGTTTGGAGAAATGGAGCAGAGTCCACCTGACCAGATTTTAGCGGAACCAGGAGAGGATGCTGGCGTAGCGCAAATGGAAGAGGAAGGAGCGTCGAGAAGGGATGAGGAACCTACCTTGGATGTGGAGCCAGGGAGGACAAGTGGAGAAGAACCCTTGGGTGGACAAGTCCAAATGGAAATGAAGAAAGAGCCGTTGGTGGAACCGAGAAGATATGTGGAAGGGGAAATATTGACCATGGATTTTGAAGGGAAAGGACCCCCTCCGAGCAGAGTCCACATTATCTGGGGAAACATTGGTTACATCTACGTTAAGATGGAACCTTCCAACCGTTGAAGGAGTCTAAATTTTTTTTGCCTGTGTGTTATTCAAAAAAAAACACTACATATATTTTTTTTCCTTCGTAGTATAAGAGCTCGCATAACGGAGGACTTGCCAAATCCTAATTTCGACACTGCACTTCTCCAACGCCATGGACCAGAAGCACGATTGCTTTCCTTCGACCGTTTCCAGGGCCCTGCGACCCCTCCTCGTCCCACGCTCCAAATGTGCCTTCGAGAGGCTCGTCTGCATCGGCAAAGTCGGCTGTCTGGTGACGAGTCAGAGCCCTTCCTTTAACCGCGTCTCGTGGCGAGTGAAATCCACCTCCTTCGACGCGAAGCGAATGCTTTATCATCTCTACAATTCCATGGGGGCCAAGAAACTGAATCCGTTTAGACCCAACACCGTCAAGTGGGAAAAAGTTCACCGTCGCTTGTCCAAGCCGACGGTGAAGAGGTACCGCAATACGGACGTGAGGACTTGCTACCTGCTGGACCCCGACGTGTTTTTGGTCAATGCCTTCTTTACGTTTGGCCAACGACGCGTCCAACGAGGGACCTGCCACGTGTAGATCAGTTGCGAGAACTGTTCGATCCCATCGACGAATGGTTCAACAACAGTAGCGTCGACGACGCTTTGGATTTGAGCGTGCAGAAATCCTTATCGCCACCCGCTTCCTGTTGACGGAAGTGTGGTGCTAAAGACAGCGACGTTTCCGGTTCGGGTGGCGCTATATAAACTGCTGCATCGCACACGGCTAACCATTGCTCTCTCTCTCTCTCTCGACTCATCATGGAGGAAACGCTGGATGCCTTCCCGGTGATCGTCTCCGACACCGTCTCGCCTCTTTGCATGGCAGGCAGCAAGCGCACGTGGATGGATTACGTCGCACGCGGAAAGATAGCGTGCTGCGTGGCCAACGTCTACAAACATCTCGTCTCTTGGACTCTGCGTCAAAACTTTGACGAGAAACTGACGGCCAACTTCGTTTACACCGTGGAGCGAGCCCAGAAGAACATTCAGGAACCCAAGAACGTGGCTTGGGAAAAGGTGGAAGGCCGACTCTCGCTTTCCATGCGCACGAAATCCAACACGGACGTTCGCACCGCGTTCGTCCACAAAAACAGTTACTTCGTGAAAAAGTTTTTCACGTTCGGACAGCGCACGGTGGCCGAGGGTACCTACCACGTGTACCAAACGTCCCACGCGCCCATCCTGTTCTACAGTCTCGAGGGGGATGAATTGGGTCGCCCGATGCTCTGCGAACGGGCATTCCGTTCCACCGACCAGTTCCATTACAGAATGCACGTGATGGAACCGCACGAGGTCTACTCGGTGCGACCTCACGTCACCTATCTGATAGTGACGGTTCAACCTTCAGCTTTTACCGTGGACGTGGTGACGAGCGAAACGGCCACGCGGCTGGGAACTCAAATCCAGTTGCTCGACCCGATGGGGTCGTCACCAGCCGTCGTCCAGCCTTCCGTGTCTGGACCCGTCGTCGTCGGCACTCAGCAAGAGCCGCTCCACTCCGTGCCTGTGGTCGCAGCGTCGTCTCCTCCTACACTACACGTCGTCGGCACTCAGCGAGAGCCGCTCCTCTCCATGCCTGTTGTCCAGCCTTCCGTGCCTGGACCCGTCGTCGTCGATCAGCGAGA
The DNA here is from genome assembly GCA_933210815.1 of Meta bourneti. Lineage (NCBI taxonomy): Eukaryota > Metazoa > Arthropoda > Arachnida > Araneae > Tetragnathidae > Meta > Meta bourneti. The sequence goes on along the minus strand of OW119923.1, from coordinate 33,406,379 downwards.
GCCGCTCCTCTCCATGCCTGTGGAACAATCTTCTCCACCCGTCTTCGTCCCTCAGCAAGCCACGCACGTCTTTCGTGAATTCTCCGCCGCTGTCCAAAAGGTCGCCTCGGGTTCACCGTGGGACCATTCTCTCGTCACGGCTCGTGACAATTGTCTCTTTCTCCAGACGTTTTCCGATGGAACGACGCCGCCACCAGCACACCAAAGCGTCGTGGAACGACTTTTCATCGGAAATTCAGATGTGGAGGACCAAGTCCCCATGGACTTGAGTTCCCCACTAGACTTTTACACGTTATTGGAATAATAGAAGGACCCATCTGTAAATATGTGTAAATATTCGTTCTTCCTGTAAACGTTGTTTTAATAATAAAAAAAAACCTCTCACGAACCATCTCGTCTCGAAGGAGACGAGATGGTTCGTGAGAGGTTTTTTTGGTTACCCACTGGACCAACGTTGGTGGTGTCGAATGAAAACTTGGAAAAAAAAATAATAAATTAATTCACCATGGGGTGTGGAAGTTTGGAGAAGGTGTTGTCTCTCCGAACCGTGGTTTTTTAAATCTGTTGTGGCCTCAAATGTCTTCATGATGGTGTGCACGTTTGGAGAGGCCAGCTCAGGTGTCGTCGTCTGACCGTTGTTCAAAATTACGTGGTGCCGTCCTCGGATCTTTCCCTTTGGGGATTGATCCCGGACCGTCACCAATAGCCCGTTGTGTTGCTCCAGTGTGACGTTAATACCGATCCATACAAATGGAAAAAAATTGAATAATATTCCCCCCCCCAAAAAAAAAAAAGATTTTTTCCAAGTCGAACCTCTCACCAATGTTGGAGTGTACCCTCTCGATTTTTTACAGAATCGAGTTTTATTCGAATGAATAAAACTCGATTCTGTAAAAAATCGAGAGGGTACCGGTGCTTATATATTTTTTGGACCGACTGTAATCACTCTATTTGCAGCTTCTCTCAATAGCAATGTAGTCTTATATTTAACGTCTATGGGTTTGCCTAATGCGTGAGCAGTTAGAGCTGTAGGCGGAACAGATTCGATTCTTGTAATTAACCTGTGTATATTACATTTGTATCAGTAAAATTTTCCTTATATATTCATGTCCATTACTTGCTGTTGTCTGTCTTGTGTTTGCAGTAGCTTGTCCAAATATGGTAAAATAAAACCCAAACAACCTAGAAAGTTAAACCTAGTTTGGGTAGGTAGTTGAATCAGCGTCGCACTGGAGCAACACAATGGGCTATTGGTGAAGGTCCGGGATCAACACTCCGAAGGAAAAGGTCACAGGAGAACATCGTGTAATTTTGAAGGTGACCTGAGCTAAAACTACTTCGGTAGGTAGGCAATAACGCGCTCTGGTGCAACACAGAGGGCTATTGGCGACGATCCGGGATCAGTCCCTAAGAGAAAGATCCAAGGATAACGCCTCGTAATTTTGAAACACTGTCAGATGACGAGAACAGCAACTGAGCTTGTACCCCACTCTACAAACTTCCACACCACTCCAACATGAGGACATTTGAGGCCACGACAGATTTAACGTACACCAGCGTACACGACAGTCTTTAGTTGGACCGAGTTTCGAACTCACAAACCTCCAGTTGCTAATCCGTCGCTTTTCCAAGTGGTATTGGTATTTTTCAATTAACGTCACACTGGAGCAACACAACGGGCTATTGGTGACGGTCCGGGATCAATCCCAGAGAGAAAGATTCGATGACAACACCACGTAATTTTGAACCACGGTCAGATTACGAGGCAACACCTGAGCTGGCACCCCACTCTCCAAACTTCCACACCACGCCAACGTGAGGACATTTGAGGCCACGACAGATTTAACGTGCACCAGCCCCCTTTGTACACGACGGTGTTTGGCTGGATTCGAACTCGCAATCCTTCGGTTTCTAGTCCGTTACTCTTCCAACCGGGCCACCGCAGCCCGCTTTTCCAAGTGGACTACGTCGGCTACAAAATTACTTCGGAGGGTACGTTGAAATATGCGCAATGCACATGGTGTTGTAAGATGTACGGATAATTAGCTTCCTATTCTTAATATATTTTAATATGTGAAGGAAATTTCTATAACTTTTTTGAATTATAAAATTAGGTAGGTAGGTAGTCATTAACGTCGCACTGGAGCAACACAGCGGGCTATTGGCGACGGTCCGGGATCAATCCCCAAGATAAAGATAATTATAAAATTAAATTGAATTTTAAAAGCAGGATCATTTTTTCAGATATTTTTTATTTTGGAGGTTGCTGTTCAATTCCCTCTAGTGACCCAAAAGTATTTCGCTCTGTGTTAAAAAAGTCAGCTCTCCTGGTTTCTGTTCTCCCAATGCGACGTTAATTAAATACCTACCTCTACCTGGTTTTTGTTATCAATTGAAGCATCAACCAAATCCCCACAAAAACATTAGTCATAATTTTCAGTAGGTAGGTAGGTATTTTAATTAACGTCACACTGGAGCAATACAACGTGCTATTGGTGACGGTCCGGGATCAATCCCAAAGAATTACCTGTGAGGAAAATACACCTTGGTAAGAATTCATTTGATTTATACCCGTTCTGGCGATGCTTGGCGTTAATTTAAAATGTAAGTGACAGGTTGAAATTGTATTCGGTAATGGTAATTAATTAACGTCGCACTGAAGCAACACAGAGGGCTATTTCCAACGTTCCAAGATCAATTCCAAAAGGAAAGATCCGAGGACAATCCTTCGTCATTTTGAACCACGGTCAGATGACTCTCCAAATTTCACCACCACGCCGTCATGAGGACATTTGAAGCCACGACAGATTTAACGTGCATCAGACCCCTCTACACGATTGCTCTTTGATTGAACCGAGTTTTGGACTTGCAACCCTTCGATTGCTAATCCGTTACGGACCGCGGTAGCCCAGTTGGAAGAACAATGGATTAGCAACCGGAGGGTTGCGAGTTCGAATCCAATCGAAAGGCCGTTTTGTACAACGGGGAAGGGTGCACGTTAAATCTGTCGTGGCCTCAAATGTCCTCACGTTGGCGTGGTGTGGAAGTTTGGAGAGTGGGGTGCCAGCTCAGGTGTTGCCTCGTCATCTGACCGTGGTTCAAAATTACGTGGTGTTGTCCTCGGATCTTTCCCTTTGGGATTGATCCCGGACCGTCACCAATAGCCCATTGTGTTGCTCCAGTGTGACGTTAATTGAAATACCCCCCCCCCCAAATATCTTCACGTTGGCGTGCTGTGGAAGTTTGGAGAGTGGAATGCCAGCTCAGGTGTTGCCTCGTCATCTGGCCGCGGTTCAAAATTACGTGGTGTTGTCCTCGGATTTGGGATTGATTCTGGACCGTCACCAATAGCCCGTTGTGTTGCTCCAGTGTGACGTTAATTGAAATACCCCCCATTACTACCCCTCCAGTGTGAAGTTAAATAACTACCTACCTAACCTCCAATTAGTTAACAATGGTTTTTCGTTTGAAGTCGTAACTGTAGTTGTAATGAGCTTAAATTTAAAAATATTTTAGTTTTCCCATTTTACATCAGTAACGATATATTTACGATGCGGAAATTCAATTTTAGCACCCCTCAACAAAATGTAAGTAAATTTTCACAACTGATTCCGATTTGAAACTAAGTTAATATTTGAATGTTAGATTTTGTATTAGAATATAATCCCAAATTCTCGTTACTCCAAATTAGATATCTAAAAAGTTTCACGATGATTTGTTCGCTCAGAAAGATTTTATTTGAATAGATTTTGATTAAAATATACAGAATGATATTTTTACAATTATGTGCAATGCACATTTCCCATTGTGCAGACAACCCATCTGTTTCGTGTTTCTATACCATTCGAACTGACTCTGGGTTTGAGTCCCTGTATGGGTGTAAATGTTCGTTGTGATTCGAAATGCATTTTAAGGCGTAAGTTCCGGTCGAGTATCAGTGAGAAACGGAAAACGAAGACACTAGTATTAGATTCAGAAACACGTTACCATCGCCAATTGATGATAATTTTGGAATATGGTAACCCGTCTTAGGCCTATCCAAATAGCTGTTTGGCTACGGAAATTTGAATCACCCATTTGGTGATGGGCCGTTTTCTCGAGCTTTACCAAATCTTGTATTCAATGCATTTAAGGTAATTGTAGACCGTGTTTGAACTTTGAATATCACTTCTGGGAATCGATATCTGGGATATATTTCATAGACTTAGACAAATAATACTCGTTTCTAATATTTGCTGGTCTTGATACTTCAGAAAATCTGAAAGACGCATCTGCCTTATCTGCTTCTTTAATTTATCCTTGCACGTGCATCACTGTAATGTAAAAATGGATGTTTTTACCTCATATGTAAGTGCGGACGCATACATTTTCGAGTGTTGACAGTTTTCCAAAACTTTATCACAGGATAAAAGAGCTGCCGTTTTCAAAGAAGTGTCAATAAACACTCCTCAAAATTCGAGTGTTCGTGCAGGCTATCAAAATTTCAAGAACTGAATTCTCGGACGATTCCATTGCGAAATCTTAGAGCCCGGCTAGATAAGTACAATCAACACATCACGCGTTCAAACCTTGGAAAGCGAAAAGGGAACTGAATTGTTTTTGTTTTGGTAATTTGTTTTCGGAGACCTAGTTGTTGGGTTTGTCAGGAAATGTCCTTCGGAAGCTAAAGCAATAGCATTTTTTTTTATGCCAAAACACGCTTCGTTTATAGGTTACTCTGCCTGACAGCAGCTGTTTTGCAACTTCCTGGGCTTTGGTTTCTGTTTTTGACATTGAAAAACGAAACCGGTTGCGTCGCTTCAAAGTTGCGCAAACAGATGCTGTCTGAACCGAGAGAATTGTTACAAATGGAAATAGACACTGGCGTCTTTGTGACTTAACTACTAAATCTTTCCCGGGATTCATCCCGAACCGTCGCCAATAACCCCTTATGTTACTCCAGTGCGACGTTAAGTAACTACCTATCTTGTCATTTAACTATTTGGAATGAACATTTAAAAATTTGGTTTGTTGCAAAGTACTGGAAGAAGCTCCAAAATCTCAACGATAGCGTCCGCTTTCTTAAATTTTAAGGGCCACGGTGGGGTTGGAAGAGTAACGGATTAGCAACCGGAGGGTTGTGAGTTCGAATCCAGACAAATACCGTCGTGTATAAAGGGGCTGGTACATGTTAAATCTGTCGTGGTCTCAAATGTCCTCACGTTGGCGTGGTGTGGAAGTTTGGAGAGTGGGGTGCCAGCTCAGGTGTTGCCTCGTCATCTGACCGTGGTTCAAAATTACGTGGTGTTGTCCTCGGATCTTTCCCTTTGGGATTGATCCCGGACCGTCACCAATAGCCCATTGTGTTGCTCCAGTGTGACGTTAATTGAAATACCCAATACCCAAATTTTGGAATCGTGACGTCAGGTTCGAAAGTAGGAATGGGTTTTACTACCGCAGAAACTCATCCACAACCACATGTTTGCAGTATTCGATTCAGTATTCGATGTGACTACAGCCTACAAAGGACCACCTCTTTTTTTTAAGTTTTCAGTTATTCTGTCTCATCGCACCAAGTGCAGTAAAGTTGAAAGACTTTCTTTAGGGTTCACTTCTGTTCTTATCGTTTTGTTTCTACTCATCGGTTCGGTAATTCTCGACGTACCTTTTTGATCATTTTCCCACATCCAGGTCACTTCACTGCAAAATAACAGCTGAAAACCTTACTGTTCCTTATATTTTGTACACCAGTGTATTAACCCTCGTGGTTGCTGTCTTGACGAGGTGTCTCGTCATTAGCAAAACCATTAGCAGATCTTGATGGATGAGATATCTCGTCATTAAAAGAAAACTGACTAGATCTTGATTTCGTCATCATAAAAAAAATCGGCAATATCTTGATATAGCAAAATTGGTCAGATCTTGATGGATGAGATGTCTTGTCGAAGCCACTTGGTGGGATGAGCACAAATCTTTAAAAATAGATATACTAGTTCAACTATGATGATCCACAGTAACATTAACAGTAATTTGTTACCCGAAATTAAACGAAAAGAAATACGATGATGGAATATGAGATGACTATTGGGTTGATCATATTTTATTGTTGCGCATTGTCTGTTATAACTCAGTGTAACACAACATCCCATACTGTACAATCAAAGACGGTTAAAGTTCGACATTGTTACGATGCTTCGCTTGGAACATACTTGTTTTTAATGATGCTCGAACAAGAAATCGATTAACATGTGTTACTCATCGCAAAGCTATACTTTGGTATATCAGACACAGATCCCCCTTAAAAAATTTGTCAAGAAAAGGGGTTTGTCCAGTTTATCATAAGAGAACTTGGATGAAGCATTGATTTGTGACGATGAGTTAGCTGATGGTGCATCTTTGAATGCAGAAATTGAAGACATTTGTTGCATATGCTGAGATTTCGGTCAAAGCAACAAACGTTGGTTCCGATGTTTCTCATGTTCAAAATGGATTCATAAAGAATTCACTGGGGTGGATAAGGCAGAAAATTCTAATTGCAGCAAAATATGATGTAGTGTAATTGAGTAATAATTTGTTTAATTGCTAATGGAACTCGTAATCATGAGCCCCATTACCTGCCACATTGAGAGCAATTACCCAACACGTTCGGGCAATAGCGCTTATTGTAATTTGTTACATTTTTAATTTTTATTCATGCGAACTTTCATTACATCTTATTGTATATATTTCTAGGTATACTTTACAATAGATGAAGCCATTTTATTTCATTTTTATGTGCGGCATAGTCATTTCCCTTTATGATTGAACAGTCATTCCCACACTTTACCCCTCGTCAACTTTTCAACTGGAAACTTACAAGGAAAACAAGCTATGCTTCCGAATCATTGATTCCGTTATCTCTGAAACTTGGAATGATTGATCGCTGCTTTCTAAGGGTTTTGACAAAGAACGATTCACTGAAAAATCGTACATTTGACTCAAAAGAAAAGAAAGTAGGCTCTTGAGTCTAGTCCCACATCTTGCAGAATTAAGGAAGTTTCACAAAAAAGGTATACGGTAAATTTACGGTAAAAAGGTAAATTTTAAAATATTTTATGCTATACAAGTATTGTATAGGAGCACTGTTCTAGACTTGACTATTAGTTACTCAAATAGTATAAGCAAATTTTAAAATATTTTATGCTATTTCAATTCTAGAGTATACTGCAATAGAAATGGTCGAGAGTGCGGATCCCCTGAGATAGGAATGAGTGTCTTGTCTCTCAATAATGTGAACTGATCGACAATTTGAAGAAAGGTGTTTTACAGTTTACCCATAAGAACTTAAAGGGAAGTGTAGTGCCGTAAGTCGGTGATATGGATCTCCAATTATCGAAGGAATCCAGAGGAATAGTGCAACACGTTTTATTCAATGGGACGCCACGGAACTTAACATGCACATCTCATATGAAATGCATACAGATTATATCATTTCACAGGTTATATCTAACGTCGGGTCTCCACGAGACCTAGGTGACCTGTTTTCGTACCCTCAAAGTACCACCTGAAACCTTTTTCTTGATTGCATAACCACCAACCCAAGTGGTGCCAGGCACTACAGGGAGGTAGGAGTTTTTTGCTGTTTTATGGCGCAAGGGCCATATTTGACCAAGCTGCGCCAAACACAAGACAACGTCAAGTAAAAAATGTGAAAGGGAAAAATGGAAGATTGGGAAACAGTAGTGAGCAGGAAAAAATCGCTTGAGTATCCCTGGAGCGCGACCCCCGTGTTTACTAAAGGCGGTAAACCACATGGAGCTAGAGAACACAATTAAATCGTATTCACGCAGATATCTATATCCGCAAGCGCCACCTGTGGCTAGAGAGCGCTGTTTGTCAGCTGACTAGTTTGAACCATCTCATTTTAGACGTTGACTTAGGGCATGTATCACTTCGCGAATGGTAAGATGCACCTTGCATATGGGGCAGATAACGCAAACGAACGAGCCATTGTAAGATTGTATCGTGAACGGTAACCCGACGTGAGCCGAATCACCAAACGTTTGCACCAGACAAAAAAATACATTCCACGGAATACAAACACTTCTGTAAAACTCGCGCGGCATTAGGGCTAAGCATTTAAAGCATTGTATAAATAAGCGTACTGTACTGCAATTATTTCAGATAAATGATAGGTTGCAATAAGAGGGATTTTCAGTGCAAACAAGAAACCAGACGATTTTTCTTCTGCTGTCCTGATACTATTGCATGACACATCGGGGTTATCTTAAATGTACTGTTTTTGGAAATCTTTGGTGTTTACTCTATGGTGTTGGTCAATAAATTATATGAATTCAGAATTTATTCTTTGGAATATTTATTTTCGAAGTGCTGAAATCGTAATCGAAAAACTAGCCAACTGACGTCAAGTTCATAATTTGTACAAGAAACACGTATCGCCGCATAAACACTACCGCCACCTATATTTAGCTTGCTAGAATATGCCTCTATAATAGGACCCAACAGCCTTAACCCTCTATTAGTCGCGGATCTTTTTGTAACAAATGAGATCGCGGAGCAACTGAGTTGCTTGATCGTTTCCTATCCTAGTTATACAAGCATTAATTATTCATTCATAAGCTAAGTGTATTTTAGGATATACTATAAAACAAATAACTAAAAATGTGTTTAAATTTATAAATAATACATTTTTACTGTTATCTTTTCATGGCGTAACATTAAAAACATTAAAAAGTCAACGTGCACCAGTAGAGGAAAAATGCGGGTTCTAAAACAGTGGTGGAGAAGGTGGAGAAATCGGGTGGAGTTGAGTTGTACCGGAAGTGACGTCATGGCCGGAAGTGACGTCATAACAGGCAGCAGAGTTGATTTGTACCGGAAGCGACGCCATGACCGGAAGTGACGTCATAACCGGAAGTAGAGTTGAATTGTACCGGAAGTGACGTCATACCAAGCGGAGTTGAGTTGTTAGTTTCGTTTTCAATTTTGAGTTGAGTTGTTTTCTTCCTGCTTGGAGTGGAGTTGAGTTGTTAGTTTCGGTTTCTCGGATTTCGCCGAATAACACGTGTTTACGTTTTGGACTTGCGAATTTCAGATGGATTGGAGAGCTGATTTTTCTGTAACTCGTAGCGCCATCTATTAGTACTTTTTGAGTAAAAAAAAGAATAATACAATTTTTAAAACTAAAAGATGTGATATTTTTTGCTGGGATCGAACTGACTACCAAAAAGTACTCGTAGTCGAGTGTTAGTTGGATGAGATTATAACCATTCGGCCACGAATACCTGGTTACTTACCGAAATATAATCAATTTAAATCGGAATACATTAAGTGCGTAATTGGCTGTTAAAATAGTATAGATTGCTCCACCACATCAATAAGTTCGATCAGTTTTTATCTGCGTTTCTGACATAGAAAGGTGAATGTGGTGGAGAATGACGTCATTCTAACGTGTTCAAACGTGGAATCAAACACGTGGTGGAGAATGACGTCATTCTAACGTGTTCAAACGTGGAATCAAACACGTGGTGGAGAATGACGTCATTCTAACGTGTTGAAACGCGAAATCAAACACATGTGGTAGGCAATGAAGTCACTCGAGAGTAGAGTAGAGTTGAGTAGTAAGTTTACCTCCGCGTTTCTGACATGAAAACGTGAATGTGGAGAAGAAAAGTTTTAGTACCGAATCTGGCAATGGTATGTAATAAGGTTATTTGTGGACTCGCAGAATGGCAACACCTGGACCCATTCTAACAGGTCTGACCAGTAAGATTCTTTTGACTGCAAAATATCCCAGAGGAGGACGTGTCGCTGCCCTGAAATCTTGGAAGTGATATCACTTGTATCTTCAAACGTGTTCATTCCTGTTCCTTAGTGCTTTTAGTGGAAAAACATGAAGCGATCATTTCCTTTTGGATATACTTTACCCTTTACAGATCAAAAAGTGAATATGCATTCTGGGGCCGATGTACTTTCATCTCAAGTATCTGATTCATCAATGAATGAACTAGGTCCAAATAGCTTCCATTTGGGTGATACCAAATTTGCTGTTGTCTCTTGCTTCAAGGGAATTATCCGCGTGCATATTCGTCATTATTACAGAGATCAGCAGGGAGTGCTGCAGCCTTCCAGAGAGGGAGTTTCTTTGCTTCCTAAAGTCTGGAAAGCCTTCTACGAAGCAATTCCTAGCTTTCGCTCAAAGAACGCTAGCGATGTTATTATCGTTTCAAGAAGCCTTTTACTCTCCAAAGAAATTCGGGGAAACGAGAAATGTGTGAGTTTTCAAAATATGTTTCAAAAGAAAGACTGTGCTTTTCAACTAACTGCAACGCGCATTCTTCTCTCTGTGAAACAATTGGATCGACTGGAAGCTGTATCGGAGGAAATTACTGAAGCCATTAATGAAGGATTTGTTAATGAATCCCTCGATTATTTTGTGAAAGAAGAATTCGTGAAACGTGGAGCAGGAACCGATGAGAAATATTACGGCGATCCTGATAGATCTGAGAAAGTGAGCGAACTTACCGACAGAGTGGCTAAACATCTAAAAGAACTCATTTCGGAAAAAATAAAGAAAATGATGAATTGTTTTGGATGTGAAAACAACTTTGAAAATCAACTTGGGCATGAATGTATGACTATGAGTTTAAGTGAACGTTACGATCGGTATTTCCTAAACGCTTTATATGAAATCGACTGGAATCGATTCGGAGAAACTTTAACTTCGGAGAATATGTCCTTGAGGTATTTATTCTTTGATTTTGACGTTCTACGTTTTGTAAATACAACAACTCTGTACGAAACAGTACGGAGGCTTTATGTTAATGATAAACCTGATAGTTTTACATGTTAAAGAATATAAATATGTTTTGTATATATATATATATATATATATATGTATATATATATATATATATATATATATATATATATATATATATATATATATATATGTATATATATATATATATATGTATATATATGTATATATATGTATATATATGTATATATATGTATATATATATGTATATCTATATATGTATATATATATGTATATGTATATGTATATGTATAATCAATAAATTCTTTGTTTATCTTTTTCAAATGTGTCTCTCTTTATTTTAAAATGTATAAGTACTTATTTTATTACTTTTTTTTGTATTTGTATACATACTTTTACTTACTGCAGTGTCATTTGACACATTTAGAATTGTATATTATACAGTCTGTTATTAGAACTAAAAAATGACAAACAAGTAACATATTTCTGTAAAAGACAAGTTTATTCAAACACAGACATGTACACAAAATAAACATTCCCTTACAAGCTTCCGTGTATTTAACATTTAATAGATTGCAAGTTCACAAATTGAATAGTTTTGTAACATTGACATTCTTTTCTCTTTCAAAGATTTTCTGAAAACTTTCTAGAGATCTTTGACTCTGCTGCTGCTGTTTTGGAGAATGAATTGTAATTTTTCTTTCTCCAGGTAGATGTAATTCCATTGTATCATTACACATATTTAAGGAGTAATCATCTATGATTCCATCACTATCACAAATTGTTATATAACCTTTATCGAGTATCATTGTTCAGCCAATCATTATCATCAGCCAAATATGAATGCTGAGATTCCCATGAAAATAAGAACAGAAAATGCTCTTCTCTGGATGGGTTCCATTGCTTGAAATGAGGCATAGACCTTGATTATAATCAATAAATACTGCTTGAAACTTGCAAGCCTCATCTACTTGTGGATTTTATAGCGGGGAAATAACTGATGATTTACAGAGGAAGCCAATTACAGACTCGTTTTGGGGTTGGGGTAGGCATCACTTCTTTCATTACCCTCACTGCCTTACCGAGTTGTTGAGGTATAGCAAATTTATTTTTTACAAAGGAACTGGGGAAGTTAATTTCCTTAAGTGCATCTTTAAACTGTTCTTGTCCATTCACGTACTTATCCATCTTTCTTTTTCGCACTAAACGGTCTATCAGGTCAACAATATTAGAACTTTTCACTATTTTACCTTTATACACAAATTCTCCATTAGGCATCCAAGAAACAACCTCTTTATTGCGTTTTAAATAAAGAATAATATTTGTAGTTAATCCAATTAAGTTTTTGGGAACGGTCTTGAGCACCATCTCCTCCACATTTAACGTTCTTTCTTTCTCATTCGCAATATCTGTTTCCTTCTCTGGATTATCTGACAGTTCTGAATTAATTGATACAGATGGTGGATTCAATACATTCACGTTAATCCTCCTCTGCAATACTTGATTGTATAACTTAATTTTTTCATCATCATCCATTTTATTAACTAAAATACTTTTCATCTCACAATCTAATTCACTCAGCTGTTCGTCTGAAGGTATATGTCTTGATAATCTCTCCTCTGGAACTAAAATCATTTTCCTTGCATATTGCATGTTTTTACTTGTTAAGTAGAGTAGTCAAGACAGTGAGTGCTGCGGGTATTAAGATATTTAAAAACCCTCCTTTTTGAAGAATAATTTTTCGCTTTTTAGTGAGGGCTACTTTTTTATCTGCTAGGTCTCTAAGCGTATTCTTATGATGAGAAAGTTTTTTCTTCTGTTCATCTGTTAAAGGAACATTCCCTTTTAAAGTGTTCAAACAACATTCAGCTATGCAATGAATGCTAGATTTCGGAAGATTTTTTAAAAAGGCTTTCCGACATTTTGTGGGGCATACAGTTAAAAGTCTCATCCGTTGCACGTCTCCTTCTGTTAAAGGCATGATGAACAATGAATTATTTGCAAGTTGTGAGTTTATTTTAACTGATAAACACAAGTTTCTTCTCCTGGAAGAATTTTTGTACGCAGTCGCATATTCTCTTCTGTCTCAGATTTCAAATCTACAAGTAAATAGCTGAAAGGCCTTTTCGTGGCGTCCTCAAACACTTCAAGAAAAAAATGTAAATTTCGAGGGTAGAGTTGTCGACCGAGGTGTGTAATTTGACTTACATCACGTCGCGATTTAAATAAAAACATGTAATGACAGTTTAATGAAATTTCTCTGAATTCTTTTCCTTTATGAAACAAATTTTGCGTTACAGTCATCACAGATAAATTCATATGATGAGATCCTTTTGTATACAAGTTTGTTATTCTTTTATCACTGCCACATTCAGAAATTAAATCGTCATATATAAAAAGTGTATTATATCCTAAATATTGCTTAAAGTTTTCGGGTATTCCTTCTACAAAGATGATATTCGGCATCTCATCGTATAACTTTTGATAGATTCCATAAAACCACACTATTTTATCAAGGGTAGGATGAATTATATCTGTGTGGCTGTTTATCAATTTTTTCAAAAAATGCGACTTGCCTGATGATGTAGGTCCGCAGACAAGAGCAGTGAAAGGATGCTTTAATGCTAATGAATTCATGGTTACAAATGATAGAAGTAAAGACTAGGGTAGTTATTTATATTCTTTTTTATTGAAATAAAGGTACATGTATATTCGAAATTTTTTTCACAAAGTTATATACTCGTATATCATTATTTGTAGACTGTCTATCAAATAATTTAACAGTAAATTCCATAGATCTACTTCTAGATCTTTGATACAAAAAGTATACACAATATTGTCCACACACAGCAGTTTTAACACTTTGAAGAGGTATGTCGTTGTAGACCACGTGCGGAAACTTTTTGAAATAGTCATGTATGTAGCCCAAAAAATACGAAGGTGGTTGACCGAACGAATCGAAAAACTCTACACTTGTTAGTGATTTCATATAAACAGCTAACCAATGAGTCCCTGGTTTGTGATGAGGATCGGTGTTTAAAATAAATGCAGCTGGAAAACTCTTAAAATTCTTGGGAATTCGATCACTTGGGAAAACTCCAACAAAATATAAACGTGTATATGCATCATTTTGTAAAATGTTATTCAATTGTATAACATTCATATCGAAAAATCACACAAAATATTTCTAGACTTCGTAATTTCGATCACGTTTTGAAATTCTGCATATACCAGCACTGAAACAGTTTTCGGTAAAGCGTTTGCAAACTTTATTTCAATGCGAAGATTTCCTTGATGAATTAAATTTAAATGGTTGCCATCACCCAAGTCTGGTGTTAAATCAAAGGCATATAGCGTGTACCCTTCGGAAAACTCATCTCTGTTAATATAGATACCTTTATTGGACGAGAGTTTTTCACTTCCTAGGAGCAAACTATTGTAAGCACGAATAAATTGGCCGTCTGCATAATTAGGATCCAAGGGCTTGTAACTGATAGGATTTCCATCTACGTAAACGCCTATGAAATTTACATGGTTATGCTTGAGGTAAAATGGGTTTGTTGGGTAAGTGCCACTAAATGAATCATGATCGACACATGTTACGACCATGCGTTTCGGGAGTTGCCCAGAAAATATGTTATCCTGTGAAAATGAGAAAGAACCTTTCGATACTGAATATAGCTTACACAAAACTCGATCCATTGGATATTTTGCAGATGATTTTTCTAAGGCTTTGGCATGACCAATTAAAACACCTGGACTGACTTTCACTTTCCGGATGAAAAGTGATGCATGTTCAATAACAACGTCATAATTTGCTTTTTGAGGAGCAATGAGACAAAACTCCGGTTTGCTGCGTATTAACTTTAACTTTAAGTCTACCAAGTTGAGTAATAGACGGTCTTGATAAAACAAGTCGCAATGTAAATTTCCAATCATATCTAAAACTTTACTCTTTTCAATCATAGAAGCCCGTTTCTTCAACCCTGCATTTTCACTTGAAGGATCGGTTTCACCAAAGTGTCCTGCTGTATCTTTGTAGAAACATTCTGAAGTAAGGAAGCTTTTCTTATAATCTGAGCCGTAATTGAGCAAAGTCTCAATGTAAGCTCGGTAAGGGTAAGTGTTACTGGATGATGAAATTAGACGCTCATTCAAACTCACATCGACTTGGGAAAATAACGAGTGAAGAAATAAGTTACATGGAGCAACTTTTTCATTTTCAGGTAAAACTGCAGTGTCCTTTACAACTTTAACTTTTACATAGAGTTGGGTTGCTGATAAATCTATGTATTCCTCACCACTACCAGATATGTTGAATTCGATAGGTCCACCATCACGAATATTAGCTATAGGATAAAATTCAGACCATTGTCCTTTTTCAATAGCTGTTTGAGTCGGTGGCATAAGAAATAAGTCCAGTTCGGATTTCACAGAGGGTAGGGAATCATTTCGTATTAAGGCCATGCTAAAGATTATGAGAATATGTCAGATGCACACAGCTTGCGGTACTTCTTTCGAATGATGCGTTTCTTCTTTGTGCGTTTCCTTTTATTTCCTCCAACCATTGATTTCACTCGATTGGATACTTTATCGGTTAAAGTTTTCGTTGCTTCTTTAGTTCGGTCTTTGATAGCTAACTTTACATCTTTACCTTGCAAGTAATCATTTGCAATATCCACGCCAGATCGAAGTGCTTGCTTTCCCAATGCTTTCGCACCCGATTTAAATAAAGGAAAAACCATCCTAAACATGCTTCGAAAAATTCCCCCCAAGCCACTTCCTTTCTGCAGAGAGATGCCTTTGTAATATGACAAGCCATTACCTGCTTGCTGAGTATAATAGTCTTCAAATGTTTTGGTGCAACAACGATAAGGTTGATACATTTTGATCTACAGATTACAAATGTCTCAAGCGAAAATGTAGTTTCACTATCAACTTCCCGCGTTCAAATGAGACGTAACGACCAGTGTGTGTCCTTATAACTATTTCAATTGAGTCAAAATTTTTTCTGGAAACTGGTAAATAATGAGGTCTCTCAAATTGTTCCTGAATCATGTCACCATCTCTTCCCTTCACTGTCAGAGTTCGTAAAAGAGGAGCCAAGATCCCACCAACAAATTCAGGTTGAATGATATCGGTGTAAACGTACAGCAAATGTAAATCAACATTAGGATCCGCAACAAAAGGACTCTCAGTGATTACTGTATCTATGCCTCCATTTCCTGGAATAATATTTTCTCCAATCATTCTATTAGCTTCAAAACCTAAGTTTTCAGCTAATCCCTTGGATAATCGCAGCTTTGCTCCGTTAGTGAGCTGCAGCACCACCTTTTTTGTGTGTTTGTTATATTTCATTTGAATTTTTATGTGCTTCGGAAATGCATTTAAAATGTCAATCGGAGAATCATAAAATCCGCACGCTATTTTTCCATTCGTTTTCACTCCGTTTCCTAAATCATATTCGAAAGAATTTTCACCATCAATGATGTTATTCCACATTCTGGGATAAATTATTTCAACTAATCCAACTTCCCATTCACCTGAGAGTTCTAGACGTTTGGGGAGTTTCGTGTAGAAGTGAGACATTGTGTTGCCTGGATAAAACTCGATAGAGCTGTCACTGGGAAGTGTGACATAGAAACTCATTGTGCGTGATGGGTGGGAAACAAATTTGATGAGCAATCTCAATTTTTCGAAAATAGGTCTTTGGAATGAATCCACGTATTAAATTTACTGGGATATCCTTTGAACTTGACAAAGTATTCCAATCGCTTTTTACTTAATCGTTTCTTTAAAATTTTCTCCACAGGAAAAGTATCTGATTTTAAAACTTTTTGTAACTCTTCCACATAAAATGATCCAATGATTATTTCTCCCATAAGATCTTTAATTTTATATACTGGTGGTTTTCTAGGTATGCAGTGAAAAATTGTGAATATTTCCTCTGACCAATTATTTTCGTATCCTTTCTCAAATGTTAACTTTGTCTTTGACACCCGAACAAAGTCTCCAACCCGAAATTTGAATGAAATTTTCTTATTATCAGATATAGTAACATCTCTATATAAGGTTTTCCTCACTTGATTTTGATTTTCAACCGTTACATTGATAGGTTCCATTTTTATGCTGCGGTGGAAAGTATGGTTATAACTGTATACAAGTTTGTCTAAAACCTCAATAAATTTGTAAGTATTTTTACTGGTAAAATATTTCCACATTTTAGTCTTCAATGTACGATTAAATCTTTCAACAACACTAGCTTTGGTTTCATTATTCGTGGTGAAAAATTTTACTTGTTCAGATTTTAAATATGTTTGAAATGCTTTATTTGTAAACTCGGTTCCTTGATCTGTTTGCAGTTTTTTCGGTTTTCTTTCCGCAAAAATTTTTTTAAAAGCTCTTACGATGCTAATTCCATCTTTTCGTCTCAAAGGTATAACCCATGCGTATTTAGAAAAAATATCAATACAGGTTAACAGATATCGATAACCATCATTGAATTTTACAACACTTAACATGTCTACTAAATCCGCTTGCCATTGCGCATCGATTCCACTAACAATTACTCTGTTTCGAAGAAAGTTGCGACGAACGCTTTTGTGCAGAGTGTATGCATCTTTCTCCTCTAGCCATTCTTTGATTTTCTTTCTTGAAACTTTCCCTTTCGTCGCTTGATACAAAACATTGACTCCACCAAAACTCCCTGGCAAACTAGGATCTTTATAATATTGACTTAACCTATCTTTATCCATTTTCTTATGACATTCACTTAAATTACAGACTTTTGTACAAACTAAACGTTACCTAATGGTGAAAAATATAGGAACAATCAGCACTTAAGCATTTTTTTTTTATTGTAATAAACTTGTTGTAAACCATTGGCGTCAAACATTATTTACTTATTTTATTTTTATTCAACATAGTAAACATTTTAAGTTTTAACTGAGAAAAAAGTATATGTAGCATAGTTTATAAATATATTAATATTATTTGACGCCTAAAATTAAAAAAAAATCTTAGTGTTATTCTGTATGTTACAAATTTTTAACTGTTTTATTTAATACCAAAAATTATTATGCACATAAATTTAACAAGGAACTAATAAAAACACCCATGCAATTTAAAATAAAGAGAAACACATTTTAAAGAGGCAAAAATATTTTTTATTGAATTTAAACAATTATAGCACACATAAATATATTGCCAAGCAAATGTATCTAATCATTTTTTTTCATACCACAATAGAACAATGACCCCAAGGCAAGGTATGAATTCCATCTTCCAGAACATATCGCTTTGAATCGGAAGAAGAGAGAGCAAGCTTGTTTTGTGTTATAGTGTATAAGTTGTGATTCTTTGAAACAATTAAATTCATTGAAGCATATGAGGGGGTATTGGTTGAAAGACAGTTAAAATAATTTTCAAAGTGGATATTATTTTCTACAGTTTGTTTTTTAATTCCCTTGAGTCTTTTACAATCCTTTTTACCCTCAACTTTATATGTATACATTTTTGACCGTAAGCCTATGAAGTCTGTCATAATTTTCCCACTGTTTTCATCCTTCATCTTCCCAACCACTTTTTTGTTTACATTTTTTATTCCGTACACATTATTTGCAGGAAATTCTGAAGTATCATACAAATCAAGTTGCTTTTTCATATCTTCGAAGAAATCTTCCGTATATATATGATAAATTAATGAATCGGTGTCTGTGTATAAAAGTTTAACATTTTCCCCGTATTCTCTTTTCATAATATTGTAGTGAAAATCTGTCATTAATGTTTTGGATATATCTAAGATAGCCATTCCAATACAAATAGGTTTGTTAAATATCAATTTAGTTTTATGCAAATGTACTGCAACTAAATTTTCAGAGAAAATTTTGGTATGGCTAAAATTGGGTTTCGCTATTAATTTTAAAAGAGAGTTAGAATTTGAACACAATCGGATATCAACTCTTCGTCGAATATTTTCTATAGTTTTACCGAAAATTGAATTGTTCATTAGCTTAAAGAAATCTTTTTCAAATGAATTGCGCGCTTTAGCTCTCATGTTAGTATTTAAATCAATGTAATTTTTAAGCCATGCACTTTCTCTATATTTTATAGCTCTGTTTATTTTTATCAACTTTAATCCCAAATCTAAATAATGAAGCAGAGCTTTATAATGAAGGACATACCTTTCCTTTTTATCAAGGGTTAAAAGAAGCCTCTTTTCCTTATATCCTGGTGGAATGCCGTTGGTAGCAGCCAAGGGGAAATCGCTATGTGGATCATGGAGATCCTGAGGATACACCATATCAACCTCTAAAATATATCCAAACTGATCATCATTTCGTACATCATTCACATCATTCACATTACACCACTGAAACTCGTTCAAAGGAAGTTTTTGGGACATAGCCCACCCATAGAGATTGTTGGCGTCTAGATACATGATGAAGCTGGATGGTTTCGTCACATCATATTGCTCCATATATTTGTTATTGGCCGAAGCGAGGCGGTGTGAACATTGTGATACTCCACCACGGATACCCTGTTCTACGAACATCAGCATGTTATAATCCGTTAACAGTTCGATGTTCACACCTGTGCTTTTTAACATTGCATCCCACGATAAACTGGGAGCCGTCAAGTACCACGCTGGATCTAACTTGTATGATGATCTACATAATCTTCTAAAATTTTCGAATACGTCAGCCAATAGAAGCACATCTGTTTTGACGTACAAATCAGAATATTCTCCGAGGTTATTAATGTGAAAAGTTTTCCACACTTCCTTTGCATGAGCATAGTCCTCCTCGGAGATATTCGTCGCGTTCAAAGAGCTATAAAAGGCGTCTTTTTGCGGAAGTCGAGGCTCATCGAACTTATGTATGTTATCCATATAATCATATGGGTATACACCCTTTCGTACTAACAGCTCCCAGTTAGATGCGAAGTGACTTCTTATGTGTAAAAAGTCTTCTTTTTGAAGATTTTTGGCGAGTGACTCTAAACTGCTTGCCATGAACTTCATGGTATCGATGAAACGTAGATTGAGATATTTCCCCACTCTTTTAGAGATGGAAATATATCTCTCCTCGGTACTTGGAATGATTGACAGGGTTTTGGAGTCAAACGCTAGATCTCTGATGAATAAATGGGAATCATAACCAGAAAGATTATGTAAAAATACAGGAACAAAATTAGGAAACTTGTAATTTAAGTTGCATGATGAGTGAGCAGCTCCTCTGTATAGTCCACTTAAGTGGT
This sequence comes from Meta bourneti, assembly GCA_933210815.1. NCBI lineage: Eukaryota > Metazoa > Arthropoda > Arachnida > Araneae > Tetragnathidae > Meta > Meta bourneti. The sequence goes on along the minus strand of OW119923.1, from coordinate 33,386,362 downwards.
CGTGATCCATAACTTTAATATCTCCTCCTACGATGAAATCTTTTTCACACATGAAACAGGTTACAGCCTCGATGTGTTGTCGCTGCTGCTCCTCATTCAATTCTTCCATCGGAAGAGGGTTCTTGTATTTTTCTTCAATAATTAACGCTTCCTGCTGTAGACTCTCTATGAATTTCAGAGAGGCGTCTTCACCTCTATACACTACAGGGGGCTCACATATACCGCTGCTGCTAACTACGTAGTAGCAGAAGCTGATAGCTCTATGCTTTTGATAAGCATTACTGTAAGATGTGAGTAGTATGGTTTTGATGGCTACCATATGATGGTTGTCAAAAAAAGCGTTTAAATCAAAAACGAGAGACTTGTGTGTTTTCACTCTCTCAATCTCATATCTAAAATGAAAATCACGATTGACCTACTTTTAAAGCGAAAGAAACGTGTTGGGTGAATAATTCAACATACAAGTAACCTTGCTTGTATTCCGCTCGCCAATGTCAGATACTCAGTTTCACCTCTCATTGTTTCTAAGTTGTTGATGAAAGAATTAATTCATTTACATCCTTCGAAGATGTAGTGATATAACACATTTATTATTCCGAAATAAAATGATTGTGCAGCAGTGTTAATATGTAGGATCGAACCTGAAACTTAAATAAACATTGGTCGAATTGTTCATGGTTTAGACAACTCGACCAATGTTTACTTGCATGACAATGTCTAATAAATGTAATAAAGGTTTTTTGTAAACTGAGAAGTTACAAAAAAAGAAATTTGATTAAGGTGTTTTTACGTTCCTATATAAATACACATTGCTATCATTATTTTGTCATTTTAGAATGAACATTACAAGAGTAAAGTTGATAGATTTAGAGGAGAATAAGTAATATACAACTTATTTTTCACTGATATTTTAAAATAATTACAAAGGATGAATGATAGTAAGAGAATAACCAAATTAAAAGTTATAAGTGTTTCCATTGTGGCTTTAATCATCACATCAGTACTTTTAGTAATATTGATAAAACACTATCATAGAAATACAAATGTGAACATAGATTTGAGTAATTCTACATGTTTTTACTCAGAACATTTAGGAAGACGTTTATATTTTCATGTTTGCTTTAAAGATAAACTCAAAGTATATGACATCAGATATTTTTGGAAGGAAGCACATGCTAATATAAAACCAATGGTTATTGGAATACAGTTGACTGAAGACGAGTTTAAACAAGTTTGTAGACAATGTACAAGTTAATTCACCCGAGTTCGTGTATTGTAGCAGCTCCAAGCCAATCAGGAAAATCAAACCTTGTTAGACGTATGATAGATCGTAATGTTTATGATTATGATTTTAAATGTGTAAAATGGTGTTATTCTGTGTTCCAATCTTGGTTTCTTGAAGAGAAGAAAATTGATTTCATTCAAGGTTTACCAGAAACTTATCCAAGTGGATCGCTAATAGTAATTGATGATTTGATGAATAACTTAAATGAGAAAATTGCTGAGTTGTTTACAGTAGGTTCTCATCATCGGAATATCAGTGTTATTTTAATCTTACAAAATCTCTTCCCACGAAATAAAGTAATGCGTGATATAAGTCTAAACACACATTACATTATACTATTTAAAAATAATCGAGATTTGAATCAAGTTTGTTGTTTTTCTAGACAAATTTATGGAAACAAATCATCGTTCTTTATGGATGCATATAAAAGAGCAACTTCAAAGCCTTATGGTTATTTAGTGATAGATCTTCATCCACGAACACCAGAAGAACATCGTCTGCGAGAGAATTTGTTTCCCGATTCCAATGGTCTTTATTGGGTGTATTTACCTATAAAATGAAGAATATTATCAAACATTATCATTTGTTGAAATTATTGGCCAGTGCAACTCCCACACAAAAGAGAGCTATTTTACAAACTGCTGATAAAAATCAAATACACTGTTTGTGTGAAATTTGTTTGAACGTGTTAGCAGGGAATTTACCTGTTAATATTAACAAATTACGTAAATTTAAAACATCTATACGAAAAATAGCTAACAAAAAACTGTCCTTGAATAAGAAAAGAAAGGAACTCATAAATCAAACAGGAGGTTTTCTACCCATAATTTTACCAGCTATTCTCTCAGCCATAGCTGGTTTTGCTGGGAAAGCATTAGGGAAACGAATTTAAATTAGTGAAATATACCACTCGAAGAATGTCTCGAAGAATGGCTCTTGTTCCTGAAGAATTAGCTGCAGCGTATCATCCTAAAGTACCTGAAGTGCAAATAGAAGATGACATAACGAGTTTGCTTGAACGAAATCATTTACCAGATGATATGAAAGCAAAATTATTAAGTCAACTTCTTATGAAATATCAACATGTCGTAAATGAACCTAAGAAACCATTACGTGTTGCTATTGAAGAACAGAAAGAAAAGACACAAGCATTTGAAAATAGTAATGACAAAAATATCTTGTCTCATATCATTTTATCTGTTCCTCGGAATTTTCAAAAATTCATTTCTCCTATTTCTGAGAAACTAAGTACACGTAACTACACTTGGAATGAACAAGGTGAATTGATTAAAGATGATGAGATTATCAAAAACACAAATGTTGTTGATTTATTTTCGTACCTAATGAGAAATGTTAAAAAGAGTGTGGAACCAGATAATTTTCCTATTTTTTGGAAGGCAATAAACGAAATAAATATTCCCAGTCAATGGATTGGCAATCAAAAATTATTTCAGAATTCTGAATCAGAGCTAGACATCGATAGAGTGCAAAGTAAAATAAATCTGGAATCTTTAGATTCGGATTTTTTGTCTGAAAATAAAAAGAAAAAACTGCGTGAGAAGAAATCATGGAAAAAATATTAGAATCAACTTATTACGATTTCAAAAATCCAGCTTCATTTGGCGGGGTGAAAAAACTTACATCAATAACCAAAGTACCGTATCAGAAAACAAAACGCTGGTTAATGACTCAAGATACATATACTTTGCACAAACCGATTCGGAATAAATTTTTTCGAAGATCAACTATTTCATATGGTATAAATGATTTATGGCAATGTGACCTTGTTGATTTACAACATTTTGCTAAAAGTAACAATGGTATAAAGTACTTACTCACCATAATTGATGTATTTTCGAAGTATGCATACGTAATACCCCTCAAAAATAAAACAGGTGTTGCTGTTAAAATAGCTTTCGAAGATCTATTGCAAAAAGTTAAACCTAAAAATATTCAAAGTGATAAAGGAAAGGAGTTTTACAACAACCAACTTCAATCTCTGTTTAAAAATCACAATATTAATCATTACTCTGCTGAAGGTGACCATAAGGCTAGTATTGTTGAGAGGTTTAACAGAACATTGAAAAATAAAATGTTCAGAGTTTTTACATATAGAAAATCTTATAAATATGAAGATGTTTTACAATCACTTGTGAAGTCATATAATAACAGTGAACATCGCAGTATTGGTATTGCACCATCAAAAGTCACTCGTGAATTAGAACCACAAATATTTAAAAAACTGTATGGTTACACAGTTAAGAACTCTAAATATTCTTTTAATGATGGTGATTTAGTGAGAATTTCGAAAACAAAGAAAGCTTTTCATCGAGGTTATTTTCCTGGCTGGTCAAATGAAGTTTTTAAAATAAACAAACGTGTTTTATCTTTTCCAAACACGTATGAACTAGAAGATCTGAAAGGAGACCCTATAAAAGGACGATTTTATGTTGAGGAGCTTCAAAAAGTTGTTAAAGAATTACACGACTTTTGGAACGTAGAAAAAGTGCTCAAAACTAAGGGTTCAGGAAGTAAGAAAGAGTATTTCGTGAAGTGGCAAGGATTTGATGATCGATTTAATTCGTGGGTTAAATCATCATGGATGAAATGATGTCTGATTTCTACGTTACGTTACCGAGCAACTCAAGTATGCATTACTTTCCACAAAATACTCAAGCATCATTTCGAACAAAACTTGCTAGACCTATAATACTTAGTGGTATGTGGGAAGTGGGTTTATCAGAAATTTTTGTTCCTCGAACATGGTTTAACATTGGAAATCATAATAATAAGTATTCAGTAACTTATGAAGAAATAGAACCTGAAGAGAAAGCTTTTCTTGAATATAATATCACATTTAAAATTGAACAAGGAAATCAAAATAAACAAGTAATAGATATGATCAATGAAAATATTGAAGATAAATGTGGAAAAAATGTGGTTTTAACATTAGACAAAAAAAATATCAACATAACTCTCGCTCGCGATTATGAACTTCATATTAAGGCAGAGGAGGCACCGAAATTGTTGCATATGTTAAGTTTACCAATCGAAGATAGAATAATAAAATTTTCGGAAAGCTTTTTATTTAGAAAGCCATCGAAGACCATAAACGATAATTTTTTCAAAATTATACACAATCATCCAAAAAGACATTTTATAATACGAATAACAAAATTCTCATAACTATCAAGACCTAAATTCTATGCATCTCGAACTCTTTCAACATATTAATTATAATCTAATACAGACTGGAATTGGAGGAGCAGCGGAATTCATATTCAATTTTAAGGAAAATAAAGTAGAAATCATAGTTCAAAAAAATGTTGAACTTGAGTTTCGATTAATCTATGCTCCAAATTTCATGAGAATGTTGAATATGACTAAAGATACTGTTTTAACAGGTAAAACCTTGTAAAGCATTGGTATGTTCAGTGGTAATAATCATAAGTCAGTTCTATAAATAACCAAATTTTATTTTAACACACACGCACTGTTACTAGTTCAGAGATCAGAGCTATTATATGTGCTCTGTCGTTTGGCTGCCAACAACTTCTTACAATTTGGCGCTTAGTGCCGTCTGGGGTATTTCACACTCCCCACCTGAACTCTTTCAGAGTTCACATAAATTACCTTTTGAGCATATAATAATCCAATATTAATCAGATACAAATTACAAATAAATTCAATAGGAACATAAATATAATTCGAGTTAATAAATTTAATAGTTCTTTTTTCAGTTCAAGATTAGGTAATTTTAACATTTTTTTTTTATAAATAACCAATTCAATAACACAGAAATAAACTAAATTATCGAATATAAAATATAAACGGTTAATTTTCATCATTAATTTCAAGATTACATAATAATTGTACAGGTCTTTTAATAGTCCCAGATCGAGTTTTTATTAGACAGGAACGGATTTTTCCGTCTCTTCCTGGAAATATTTCTATGATTTTACCCATAGACCACAAATTTCGTGGGTAACGATCATCAAGAATCAACACAATATCATTAACTTTAAAATGAGTTTTAACGTTTGTTGGAGGACACACATTTGCAGATCTTAAAGAGAGGAGATAATGTTTTCTCCAACGTCTCCAAAAGTGATTAAGCAATGTTTGCTGATGTCTATATCGTTTTACCGTAGCACTTCTTGAACCACACAAATCTTCCCTTGAAATTTTTGAAACAGGAAGACCAATTAATCGCTTCCCAATTAGGAAATGTGCAGGAGTTAATGGTGAGGGCTCTGAAGGATCATCATAAATGTAAGTTATTGGCCGTGAGTTAATCATGGCTTCAATTTCAATAAAAAGCGTTTCAAGCTCATTCACTGTAAGCGTTGAACGGCCAACAATTTTTCTTAGACAGGTTTTAATAGTTCGAAAATGCCTCTCCCAGAACCCTCCCCACCATGCTCCTTTCTCAACAATAAATTTCCATTTAATACCATGGGAAGCAAATAAATTTTGAACAGATGGGTGGTTTATGCAACTCCAGATCTTTTTGAGTTCAATTTCTGCACGCTTGAAACCTTTAGCATTGTCCGAATAAATTGTGGAACACAGACCACGTCGTGAAATAAATTTCCGAAAAGCTAAAAGGAATGATTCTGTTGACATAGATGGAACTAATTCCAAGTGAAGAGCTCTCGAAGTGGCACAGGTAAAAAGAAGCAAGTAATGTTTGGCATTACTGTCCCTAGTAAAGAATGGACCAGCAAAGTCCACACCAGTCACAGTAAACGGAGGAGATTGAAGCACTCGATCGGGTGGTAAAGGTGCAGTTTCCTGCGTACCAGGACTTACTCTGTACCTTCTGCACACGACACAACTATTCAAAACAGTTTTAACACACTGGCGACCCTTAATAATCCAAAACTGTTCTCGGACTTGGGCCAGAGTCGCTTCAACTCCGCAATGGAACACTTTGTTGTGGCACTCTACAACCACAATTTGTCTTTGCAAGGCAACAATATCGGATGTTTTTCCCCGATCTCAAAATCGGAAAACTGAAGCCTTCCTTTCAGTCTAAGAAGACCGTTTTCATCTAAAAATGGGCTCAAACAGTGCACAGGAGAATTTTTGTCCAAACGTTTTCCGTTCGATAGACAGTCAATTTCATGCATGAAATGTTTCCGCTGCACAGTTTTCAACCAATAACGTTCAGAGTCAAAGATTTCTGATGCACCTATTGGTCCATACAATTTCTGTCTGTTTCTGCAATTAAACAAAAAACGTTTCACGTAAGCAGTCACACGATAAAGTTTTTGTAGACAGTTATACCTTTTTAAGTCCAATAAAGGCAGGGGTGATGGCTCGATGACTGACACCTGAAGAGAAAGATTTTTAATCCGTCTTTCAGATATCACACTCTCCTCATCAACAAGTACCGAAGGACCAGATGGCCAATTCGCTTCTGGCTCCAAGATCCAACTTGGTCCCCTCCACCACAAGGAATCAGTCGCAAGCTTCGAAGCACGCACACCTCTTGAGATCAAATCCGCGGGATTGTCATCACCGTTGCAATGAAACCATTGCTGTGGATCAGTCAAGGATTGTATCTCAGAAACCCTATTGCAAACAAAAGGTTTCCAGTCTTTGGCGTTTCCTCGAATCCAGTGAATAGTAATTTGCGAATCGCTCCACAAATATGTTCGTTTACATAGCTCAGGGAACAGTTCTTTCAAATATTTTGCCAGTTTTGCACTAATCACCGCCCCCATAAGCTCTAATCTTGGCAACGAAATTAATTTCAAAGGGGCTACTCTTCCCTTCGCGATGACAAGAGTAGTCTTAACTCTACCTTTAATATCACTGTATCTAAAATACGCTACACTTCCGTACGCTGCTGGACTAGCGTCGGAAAAAATGTGGAAAGAAATATCGTCGCACTGATTGTCAAAAAACTTTCTATCAAAAGATAGCTTTTCCAAGTGAAACAGTTCGTCGCACCAGTCTTTCCACTTGAGTGATAAGTCACTAGGCAATTCTTCATCCCATTTTAAACCTCGTTCCCATATCTTCTGCATGACTATCTTCAAAATCATGACACAAGGACTCACTACACCACAAGGGTCAAATATCTTCGAGATCACTCCGAGAACATATCGTTTGGTGTTTGTAGCATTTTGAATGGAACCTTTTACAGTTTTTAAGTCTAACTTAATTTTATCCTCAGTATGATCCCAAATGAGTCCCAAGAACCCAGTCCCTAGACCAAAATCCATATTTTCCTCAAAACTATTACCTACCCAAAGTTTTTGAAGTTTAAGAGAATTTGTTCTTAATTTCCTCAAATGAAATCCAGCATCTTTTAGAATATTAATTGCATTGTAAGTTAACAAATACGCCTCATCGGCATTCTGAGACCCATGACACAAATCATCTACATAAAGAAAAGAATTAAGCATTTCAAAACATTGAGGCATATCTTCCTTATATTTGCCAATGTGAAACTTTAGTACACAAGCTAATGCAAAGGGTGATGTCGTTAGACCAAATGGAAGACGATTTAAACATAAAGTTTGGTCAGACTCATTTACAGAATCATGAAACCACAAAAATTTTAGATATTCTCTATCTTCTTGACAAATTTCAATCATAAGAAAAGCCTTTTCTATATCGCCTGTAAACGCAATTTGATTTTCACGGAATTTCAGAATTATATCCACTAAATTAGGGTTAAGATTAGGTCCAGACTCCAAACAATCATTCAAAGATTTAAATTTTTCTTTAGCTTTGCTACTACAGTCATAAACTATCCTAACTCGTGTTGTTTCTTTGTCATTCCTAACGACTGCTCTATGGGGCATGTAATATCCTAATTTAGGGTCCTCATTTTTGCATCTACTTACAATTTGACACTTTAATTGTTCATTAATTATCTGCTTATACTGATCCGAAATATCTTTGTTTTTATTCAATCTACATCTCAAACTGTCAAAACGCTTCTTCGCGACCTCATAATTCGAACCTAAACTTTCAGGGGGATATGAACAGTCTTTCCACAACAACTTACAAACATATCTCTCACCGTTAAATGTCAGCAAATTCTCAAATGAATCAATTAACAACTTGTCCTTTTCAGAAAGATTTTGTTTTGACTCCAACTCCTCGATTTCCCAAAACCGTTTGAGGTCAAAGAGCACATTCTCAGAATCCATAAGTAAACAAGAGTTCGCAAAGCTATAGTCAGCAAAATCGCTTCTTTCATTGCCTACAAGAAGCCACCCAAAACACGAACCAACAAGCGAAATTCCACCGTTGTTTATTCTTTCCTGCTCATAAATAATGTCCCAGAAGTAATCACATCCAACCAACAGGTCTACACTTGCACCTCCATTTGAAAGGAAGGTATCGGCGAGATTTAATCCCTCAGCTGTCAATACTTTTAAAGTTTCACTCGAAGGATTCCGTCTGACAAAATTAGCAATAAATTCAGTGACTAGGCACTCTACTTCTAAACACTTATCCGGCTCTTTTCGATTGTGCAAGGTCAAACTAACCACGGGATAATTTTTCTCTCGAGGGTATTTTTCACCGAATGAGTATATAGACAATTTTTCATAGCGAAAGGGTTTTAAATTTAATTCTTTCACAATGCGTTTAGACACAAAAGATCGGTGTGATCCGGAATCTAACATTATTCTACTTTCCAACGATTTATTATTATTTTTCGAGCACACAATTACTGAACAAGTTTGAAGAAAAGATTTTTTACTACTTCCTGGAATATTATTGTGCGCAACAGATATATTTTCAGACCTTTGATCAGAAACACCTGAAGTGATCGAAGGAATTCTTATTTTCGGGATCGTTTCAGCAGGGGTGTCGGAGGAATAGGGTGGAGAAAGAACATTTTTGTTGTTCCTTCTACACAATACCTCATGATGCGAATTAGACTTACATTTTTTACAGCTTATCCTAGATTTACAAGAAATGCTCATATGATATTTTTCAAAACAAAGAAAACACCTACCTTCAAACTTTAATCTATCGAATTTTTCTACAGCACTAGTTTTTCTACAATTAATCGATTCATGAAAGCCGAAACAAAATATACATTTATCTTTTATTTGCGTATTTAAAGCTGCCGCGGTTGGGGTATATCTAGGTTTGTAATTATTCTTTCGATAGTTTGGAAATGGTTGCCGATTAGTCGCAAAAGTTTTAGCATTACCATTTGAACTTTCCGTGATTTCCCTGGATTCTACTTCATTTTTTATGAAATTTATTATTTCACCAATTTCACAAGATTTACTTTTATTTCTTTTACGATGGAAATCTAAAACCAAATCTTGGGGCAATAACTTAAGAATGATAGGATTTAACAAATGTCCGTACGAACCTTGAGTTACATTAAGTGAACGTAGGTTTCTAATATTTACTTCAATTTCATCATACAATTTACGTAACCCTTTAACATTATATGAGGTTTTCACCGATTCTAAGTTCAATAATTTTGACATATAAGAATTAATAATAACGTCAGTTTTACCGTATCTATCTTTCAAAAGTTGCATGCACGAATCATAATTTTTCTCATTTAATTCGAACCCAGCAACAACACTATAAGCAGGTCCTACCAATAATGTTTTCAAATATTGAAACTTTTCAATCTTAGAAAGTAAATAATTCTCACCAACTGCATTATTAAAACAATTAAGGAACTCCAAAAATTTGCTAGAATCACCATTAAATTTCGATATTTCTAACTTTGGCAATTTCAATGCAGTCCTTGTTTCTGAAATAAAGGAATTATTTGCCAAAACAGTTTCTGATGAATTTTGTGTTCTCATCAACTCTTTAATTTTGGATTTTACTTTTACTTTAGTTACCAAAATTTTATCTTCATACTCTTCGGACGATTTAATCTCTCTTCTGAACCTTTCAGGGTCATCTATCAAATCTTCAATATCGGAATCGTAACTCTTCAAATTTTGCTCTTTAGTTTCTAAAAGTTCAAGAAGTTCAGTTAAAGCATCTAACCCTTCGTTAAGAGTTTCTTGACTTTTATTGACTAATTTCGTAACTGCACTTCGGACGTTACCGCGCTTCTCAATCAATTTATTTACCTTATCCATTTTAAATAAGTTCTAGTTCAGTATAAATTTTCTAACAAATTCAAATCCTCACCTTTGTACTCCAAAAGGAAAATAAATATCTCACCACATTTTCTTCAAAGCAGGATCTAATTCTCGCGTTCTCCAAACACGAATAATCCAAACAGTTGGTAAAGCATCAAGCTCGAATCTTCATACACAACACGATCACAATTTCCCAATTTTCAAAACTTCCCGGCCGATGCACCATGTAAAGCATTGGTATGTTCAGTGGTAATAATCATAAGTCAGTTCTATAAATAACCAAATTTTATTTTAACACACACGCACTGTTACTAGTTCAGAGATCAGAGCTATTATATGTGCTCTGTCGTTTGGCTGCCAACAACTTCTTACAATTTGGCGCTTAGTGCCGTCTGGGGTATTTCACAAACCTTTCATGATTTTCAGAAACTTGATAGACCTCCATTGAACGAATACTTCCGCGTAAACATTGAAGATAAGACTATAGTTACAAAAAAAGTTATAAAAACCGCTCACTTAAATTTAGAAGTTGGATTGTATAAAAACGCACAAGAGTTGTTTGATGCTTTCAAACATCTTAAATTTAATTATTTGCCGAATAATAAAGTAAAACTTCATGTACCTAACACTTCAAACGTACATTTTCAAGATGGATTGAAAGATATGTTAGGTTTTAAAAATTCTACGATGCACGGAGGAACACATATCGCTGATTATCTCTTAGAATTAGATGGCGGAATAACTGAAATATATGTTTATTCTGATATTATCGAGTCGCATTTTGTGGGGGATACGATTGCTCCTTTGCTCCGCATCATTCCAGTGTTATCAACAACGGCGGATCAAATAGTGATCGATTATCAAAGACCTCTATATTTTCCACTTCGTAAAAATTATATAGATTGTATTGAAATCGAATTAAAAAGCAGTTCTGGAGATGGAATAATATTTACTGGAGGAAAATCACTGTTAGTACTTTCGTTCCGACGCAGAACAATATAAGAAAGCTTGGTAATGCAACTGAGATCATTTGGTTACCGGCTTTAAACGAAGATGCATTTAGATCAAGAAGCTTGTGATAACTACTATTGTCAGCAAGTAGGTGGTGGTGGATTACATTTTCAAGGTGTAGGGCATCAAAGAGGATATGGACTCTTTTCAAATTTAATCAGATTCATAACTCCCATGGCAATTAAAGCTGGAAAATATTTAGGGAAACATTTACTAACTACTGGATCAAAAGTGATGACAGATGTAGCTTCAGGGTCACGATTTAAAGATTCTGCCAAATCTAGATTTCGTGAAACATCTAAACAAATCAAGGATGATATTATCCACAAAATTCAAAGCGGTTCAGGTATAAAAAGAAAGAAATTCTACAATAACAATCATTCAAAGCGTGTGAAGCGTAGTCGACAGAAGGTTATAGAATCTGACATTTTTTCATAATGGATCCACGAGCATGTGCCTGTGTAAAAAGCGAGTTGGACCTATTTTCCGTTTCACCAGTACAACTTGCAGTAGATGACTCTTCGTTTACTGAAATTCATCCTGTTGCAGCATTGAGTGAAAAATCACCAATAGAATTTTATGTAACTGGTAGTGGAGAGCATTATATTGATCTAGCACATACACTTCTTCATTTACAAGTGAAAGTTAAAAAGAAAAATGGAGGGCCACTGTCAGCTGCAGATAAAGTTACACCTATCAATTATATTCTTAATACATTGTTTTCTGAATGTGCAGTAACATTGAATGATAAACAAGTCTCATCTCAAGCTAACTATGCATATCGATGTATTTTGGATGCATTACTTTTTTCACCTAACTCAGTACAAAAGTCAATGCTGACTTCCAGCCTGTTCTACAAAGACACAGCATCCAAACACGATGTAACTGACCCAGAGGGAGACAACATTGGTTTGAAAACTAGAAATAGCTTTTCTAAAGAGAGTAAAATTATGGATTTAATAGGTCCATTGCATTTTGATTTAGCGACTCAACCTAAATTGCTCCTTAATGGTGTAAATATACGAATCAAACTTGAAAGAAACAAAGATTCTTTTGCGTTAATGTCAGTGGCTCAAGACTGTAAAGTTGTTATACAACATGCATCGTTGTTTATCAGAAAAGTTAAAGTGGCTCCGTCAATAGTAATTGCTCATGAAGTCGCATTAGGTAAAGGAGTCGCAAAAATTCCAATTCACCGAACAGAAGTGAAATCCTTTGCACTATCTTCTGGTCTTCAATCACTAACGCTTTCTAATGCATTCATAGGACAATTGCCAACTCGACTTATCATGGGTTTAGTATCCAATAATGCATTTAACGGGGATTTTGCTAAAAATCCTTTCAATTTTAATCATTATGATTTATCGTATCTATCTGTTTTAGAGGGGAATCGAATGATTCCATCAAAACCTCTTCAACCAAAATTTGATCTTACAAATAGTTACTCTCGAAGTTATATGAGCTTGTTTACTGATTTAGGTCGATACCATAAGAATCAAGATATCAACATTAGTTATAGTGAATATAAAGAAGGATACACTTTATATTCTTTTGATTTGACTCCTGATTTTAGTGCAGATGATATGCATGCGAGTATTTTAAAGAATGGTAATTTAACTATTGATATGAAATTTAGCAAATCGTTACCTGAAACCGTGAATCTAATAGTCTATGCTGAATACAGAAACACCATAGAAATTGATAAAGCTAGAGGTGTTTATACTGATTACTAATGGATAGCATAACCTTATGTAGATTAGCATGCAGTGATTCTGTCCTTCGCACAAAATTCGGAGGAGTTTATGCTTCTGATGAACTTCCTCCAAACCGTGAGGAATATTCAAGTTTCATTGTAAATTTAGATCCTAAATCAAAGCCAGGAAGTCATTGGGTAGCAATAACATTTAGAAATAATAAATGTTATTATTTTTGTAGCTATGCATCGGCTCCTGAGAACAAAGATATTTTAAACTTTATTCAGAATAATTCAAATGATTTTGAATGGAATAGAAATCGATATCAAAGTTTGTTATCATATACATGCGGTCACTTTTGTCTTTTCTTTTTATATAAATTCGCAAGAAATCAACTTTTATCACCTCTGCTTTCTACTAAAATCGAGAGCAACGAAAAGTTTATTAAAACATTTATCGGAAAAATGTTTAAGCTACAGAACTGTTGTTTTTTACCATCTTCATTGCAATCGTGTCAAGCATATAACTTCAAGAGAAATATAAAATAAAGCAAAATGAAAAGTTCTAACCATTTAATTAAAAGATTTAGAATGAAACATATCTTTGACTAATATAACAAGTTTAAACTTGTTTAAATTAATTTTTGAGTTTGACCTTCATCTAAGCTATAAAATGAAAAACTGTTCTCGATCATTTCATTTCCTACGAGAATTCACTGCAAGAACCATGGCATCTGAACCAAGATACGGTTTTATGTATTTAAGACGCACTGGACCGTCGAATACGTATGTGGTTCATTGTTTTACAGACACACTGTATGAAAATATGATGACTTGTGTACAAGCAGCTACAACATATCAAATGGATACAACTGACCAAATGGATTGTAAAATGAAAATCGGGTATTTTAAAGTTCTCACCAACAACGAAATTGTGCGAGAACTTCACAGTGTTTCACCGATTCATTATCGACAAACATTTGATTGTAAAACAAATTAACTGTGGTTCGAACCTACAACTGAACTGATGAATTCCGAAAAATGGATATTGGATAATTGTGAAGTTCTAACCATCAACGAAATTGTGTGAAAACTTCATAAACCGTCTTGTATGTTCATCAAGGTGTCTGATGGGAGTTTTCCTGGTTTCCTCCCATTCGAAACACAAATGTGAGACACTTACCATCCAGGAAGTTTTTGTGCATATTCATATTTTGTAACAAATTCACATGTAATACAAATGGATTTTGGAAAATAAACTTGTTTATTTTCACCTTTTTGCGTACGTTTTATTTGTGTGTATGTGCTTACTTAATAAAAAATTAGAATTTTGGTTCATTAATAATCGTAAAGTTTAAGATGTTTCACTTAATAAGGAATTTATACAATATTTACCCACGTAAAAACAAATATCAATTATTATACAAGGTTATGGATCACATATAAGCACAGATGCTGTCTTGTAATTTGTTGATCAAACAACAAGGTTACATTTAATAAGAAACACGATCGACTCATTTCAATTCTTCTCTTCACTAAAAGTCAAGGGTGTGATGTTAATATAAAATAGCAATTGTGGGTTTTTCCAGAAATTTAACGTGTAGTAAACAATCTATAACCTTCAGAACTTTATATATATATGTATACATATATGAAACCTTCATGTCAGATTTGACCTCCTCCAAAAACATGATTCGAGAACGATTCATTAAACAAGTGATAACTTATCCTTGAATTGAAGGTTAGAGTACATATATATATATAACCAGATAACTCTTCAAATCACCAAATTTCCATCCTTCTTCAAATCACCCAGACCCAGCTCTTCTTGGACCTGCACTACAATGTCAGCAAAGGGTAATATATATTTTCCTTTTCTATTTAATTTTTCAATGTTTTAAACATACCCTTAAAATCTGATGTTGGGTATTTCTTAGAGGTGGATCTCTTCTATCCACCTGAACTTCATAACATTCATGATTATCCTCTAGCTCCAGAGCATATAACCATTACATATGATATGCTTTCAAATTATCAGAAAAAGTTACTCAAAAACGGAAACCTCAAATTCATGAAGTAAAATCGGAAATTAACTCCTAATTTTTATGAAAAGAAACATTACGTAGTACATTATCAAATTTTAAAATTTTATTTAAAAGAAGGATTAATTCTTAAAAAAATTCATAAAATATTAGGCTTTAAGCAAGAACCATGGCTTAAACCTTATATTACTTTCAATAATGATAAAAGACAGATGACACAACATAAATTTGAAAAAGATCTTTTTAAACTTATGAACAATGCATGTTTTGGAAAAACTCTACAAAATCCTAGACATCGAGTTTTTGTGGAAGGTGCGTTCAGTGAAGAACAGTGTAAAAAGAAATTATCCAATCCCTTATTAGAATACTTCGAAATTATCAATGAAAATTTTGCTTTGTTTAAAATGAAACAGAAAACACTACGTCTTGATAAACCTATTTATGTAGGATTTACCATACTTGAGCTTTCAAAGCTACATATGTACAAAATGTACTATCATTACTTCAAGAAATATTATGGAGAAAAATGTAATTTACTCTACACTGACACAGATAGTTTGTACTTAGAAATTAACACATCGAATGTTTACACTGATCTCAAAACAGTATTTAACTCTATCATAGATTTCAGTAATTTTCCAAAAAATCATGATTTATATAATTTAGAAAACCAAGGTCGTTTAGGAGCACTAAAAAATGAAACACCACAACCTATTAAAGAATTAATTGCTCTAAAATGTAAAATGTATTCGCTAGTTTATTGCAATGGGTTAAAGAAAACAGCTAAAGGCATCACAAAATCATGTATTGAAAATTTTAACGCTGATTTATACAAAAAAGTTTTGAATGAAAAACTATTCTTGAGACACAAACAACAAAATATTACAGCTAAACATCATAAAATTGAGACGGTAATACAAAACAAACTAAGTTTAACCTCTTTTTATGATAAGAAATTCATTTTAAATGATGGTATTAATGGTCTCTCATACGGTCATTTCCTTTTATCACAGAGAGAAGTTGATGATAACGATAATACTGAATAAATGGTATTATTTAGATTTTTAGGGTTTTAAGAAAACAAATTACTAAAGAAGTCATTATGTATATATATATATAATTATCGTTGATGAATTCTGTTTTATACTTGATATTCTATTTACTTCTTTTGATATATGTGAATTTCTGAATTACTTTGTTCGATAAGAAAACAATGAAAGAACTCTTGTGTTTTATCTGTATCAATGTCATGTGTTGGAGTAATATTGTTATGGTCACAACTTCGATCAATCTATTTTATACTTGATATTCTATTTACTTCTTTTGATATATGTGAATTTCTGGTGTTGGAGTAATATTGTTATGTCATAACTTCGATCAATCTATTTTTATACTTCTTTTGATATATGTGAATTTCTGGTGTTGGAGTAATATTGTTATGTCACAACTTCGATCAATCTATTTTTATACTTCTTTTGATATATGTGAATTTCTGGTGTTGGAGTAATATTGTTATGTCACAACTTCGATCAATCTATTTTATACTTGATATTCTATTTACTTATTTTGATATATGTGAATTTCTGAATTACTTTGTTCGATAAGAAAACAATGAAAGAACTCTTGTGTTTTATCTGTATCAATGTCATGTGTTGGAGTAATATTGTTATGTCACAACTTCGATCAATCTATTTTATACTTGATATTCTATTTACTTCTTTTGATATATGTGAATTTCTGGTGTTGAAGTAATATTATTATGTCACAACTTCGATCAATCCATTTTATACTTGATATTCTATTTACTTTTGATATTTTTTCAATAAATTTATAAGTTCATCTTTTTTGCGTTCTTTCATCTTTTTTGTGTTCTTGTTATGTTGTCTGTGTACTAGAAAAACATCAAAATTCAAATAACACTTTTTGTCGAGTTCAATACTATATTATGGTTGTTAAAATGTGTTGTTTGTACGCTTTTTTTGACAACCATCATATGGTAGCCATCAAAACCATACTACTGATGTGTTTCCTGACTGATCACAGGAGTGGATTTTCTCAGTAATGCATTCAAAATCAGCATATATCACGAAAGGAATGCATGCTGAATGCTTAAAATTTTGAAAATAAACCCACTTTTTCTCTTCTGAAGGCATTTCAATCCGACAGGGCTTATTCATTTGGCAAAGTTCTTCATGCTCTTTTAAATATTCACTGCATGCGAAAAAACACAAACATCTTCTGCAAATGAACTGCTTTCGTTTTCCCTTCGTCAGTTGCGATGAAACAAGTCGCGAGAGATTAGCAATGGCACAGTAATGGAAGTTCTTTTCATCTTTGATGAGGAGTAAATCTACGTGGCGAGCTTTCATCTCAGACGTAACGATAAGAGGGAAAATTCTATAATCCTTTTCATAGGAATATACATTGATTGAAATATCGTTATTTTTCTCAAATAATTTACTCTCCTCGGGTTTCGTGGGGAAAGTAATCCCTGAAAAATTTAAAGAGTCCTTAAATTGAAAATAGTTCGAAACGCGAGAAGGGTTTTCCGTCGCTGGATATAAAGCGGCTAAAATAGCCCAACGGAAACATTCTTTATCAAAGTTCTTCACATTGTAAAGACTTCAGACTAAGATAGATGGCGCTCTTGCGCATGCCCAGAAGGACTTTGAGAAAGGAAAGAGTTAAGAACGAGTGTGGCGAGAGACGTGTGGGTTGTGTTGTTTTTTTTTGGAGAGTGATCGAGACTGAGATGTGTGGATTTTGATATATACTACCTTTTCTATTTATGTTGTGTGTCGTGTTTGTACTGTGTCTGTGAGTTCATTAAAATGGTTTAAACCAAAAAGGGAGTATTCCTTGTGATGGTAATTAAAATTTTGAGCAAGTCAGTACAGACTACGAAGAAATGGTGGCAGCCGTTTGGATACGATCCTGGTATTGCTGATATCTCCAGTGCAAATTATTGGGTGAGTACCAGATTTCATTAGCAACAGTGCCTTTTTAATTGTAATTTGTAAAGTTTTGCATGTTGAGTTTTGGTTCATTGAAGAATCGTTGTTTTGGTTTCATGCAGTTTTGGTTTTGTAAAAGGCAGTTGTAATATGCAAAAATGCTCTCTTATTTTAACTAGGCTGATATAGTTAAAATTTTGTTTGGTAAAAGGAGTGATAATTTTGAAAAGTGTTCTTATTTTAACTAGGCTGATATAGTTAAAATTTTGTTTGGTAAAATGGAGTGGTAATTTTGAAAAGTGTTCTTATTTTAACTAGGTTGATATAGTTAAAATTTTGTCTGATTTTGAAAGGCAAATTTATTCTGTTGATTTGCAAAACTATTCTTATTTTAGCTAGACTGATATAGTTAAAATTTTGTTTGATTGTAAAAAAAAAAAAGAAAATTTAGGACACTCATGTGGTATATAAAAAAGAATTTTCTGTTCTGAATGGTTAGAATTAGAACTATTCAAATGGTCAGTTTGAGTTTTGTTTTCTGAGAAAAGAGAATTATTTTAAAATTTTAAATTGAGATAGCCTAGTTTGTTTTGTGTTCTTTTGTATGATGCTATCTGATGACAATTGAAGTGTTGTTAAAATTTGATTTGATTCTGTTGTATGATTCAAAATAGAATTAAAAATTTGGTGTAGAAGTATATAGTTTGAATTACAAGTATAATTCTTTTTGATGAGTGTTGTCAACAGCACCAAATGCCTAGAATTTTCAATATTTAGTGCGTCTTGGGTTATTTTGCTTTGGAAAATATTTTGTTATATTTCTGAATGAATCGGAAATTCATTTAAAAGAGTTTTGGAGTGTTTTGAAATTGTCATTTTCATTTGTTGCTCATTTAAATGACTAAGAAACCCCTTAGAATTGTTTATTTATTTTGCGGAATTTTGAATGTCTAACTTGTGTACTTAAGGAAATTTTTGTTAGTAATTTGAAATTGCTTTGTGTAACTAATTTGGCAAATGTGAGACCATTTTGTGTTCAGAAAAAGAACTCGAAAAAAAAAAATCTGAAAGTGTGGATTTGAATTATTCACTTCCTGTGTTTGTTGACGAAAAAAAAGAAAAGGAAAAGAATGATATTCTGTTTTATATTTTTGTGTGTGCATTTATGCTTCTGAGTGTGAATCAATTGTTCATAGAGAAAAGGGAATTCTTTTGAACTGAAAATACCTTTTCTTGATTAGACAGGAAAGTTGAGTTTATATTCTGAATTGTATTTTAATTGTAGTATTATTTTCAAAACAGCTGTTCTTTAGTTGAACTTTTCTTTAACTGTTTATTTTCTTCTCAATTTGAAAACATCTTTAAAAAAAAAATATTGTTTTAATGAATGAAAATTTTAATTTGTTTATGTGTTCGAAAATTATTTCTATTGATTTTTGGTTGTTCGGTAAGAAAGTTGTAACGTAGAATTAGCGAATTTAATTCTTTGATAAAGTCTTGTGAATTCTGTTGGAATTTAATACCTTAATAGAGGTTTTTGATAGTGTTTCCCCTGGCCCTTAATCATGGCATTTCTTGCAATTGGTAGAAAGCAGGACTTAATTGCTGTTGCGGAAGAAATTGGTGAGAAGGTACCAACTTCGTGCAAGGTTGCGGATATTAAACAAATAATTTTAAAAAGCCCAAATTTCGATCGGGAGGAGGTAACGATAATCATGGAACGAGTCATAAAAGATAGACTGGAAGAGGAAGAATTAGCTAGACAAGAAAAAATTCGTGAGGAAGAATTAGCTAGACAAGAAAAAATTCGTGAGGAAGAATTAGCTAGACAAGAAAAAATTCGTGAGGAAGAATTAGCTAGGCGACTAGAAGAACGACAAGAGCGGGAAAGGGTCAGACAACATGAACTCGAAATTAAAAAACTAGAAATGGCTCAGAAGGAATTTCGCCGGTCTGAAGAGGAATCTGAAAATGGGGCGGATAGAAACAGAAAAATCCAACTTACCCAAATCACTCCCAAATTTGACGAAAAAGGGGATGAAATGGGATTGTATTTGATCAATTTCGAGAGGAAAGCAGAGATGGCTCGAGTGCCGAAGGAGGACTGGGTGGCTTATTTGCTGGCCGTTTTGCCAGCCGAGTTATCTAACATGCTTGCCCGAGAACCTCCTGAAGTGGCCAACAATTATGATGTTGTGAAAGATCTCATTCTGAAACGATACAAAATGAACGCTGAAAAATTGAAACAGTGTTTCTACAGACATCAGAAAACAGCAGAGAAAACATGGAGAAATTATGCTAATGAACTGTACAGCTACTTCACTGAATGGCTTGCTGAATTGGAAATTGAAACCTTTCAGCAACTAAAAGATTTAATCGTTGCCGAGCAATTGAAGTATCGTGTACCAGATCAAATCAAGGAGCATTTTCTTGACAAATGGATGAAGTTGAAGACACCTTTTGAATTGGCAGAAGTGATCGAGGAGTACGAAACCATCAGGCAGAGTTTCAGGAAGAAGAAATTTCCAAAGAAGTATGGCTATCAAGGTTCAAAGGGACATTTTAGTGGAAGTAGACCCAAAGTACCATTCAAGGATGACAAGAACAAACATCCGGTCAAAACCGAACCCGCAAGCAACGAAAACCGTGAAAGAGAGTTTGAAAAGAGAAGACAGCTCCGATGCTATGAATGCGGTTCGTTATCACATCTGAGACCCCAATGCCCGAAGCTCAAGAGATCTGAAGTAGTAGCTGCCAATGAAGTCTTTGGAAGACACGTGCCTGAGTTGATGTCTCCTTATACTAGTGCTGGGACAGTAAATGGAGCCCAAATGTCTATCTTGAGAGATACTGGTGCCAGCATCGATCTTATTCCCAGAAAATTTATCAAACCACATATGTACACAGGTGAGCATGTGTGGCTCGCTTCTCCATTAGTAGACAGCCCGGTCTGCTTGCCCATTGCATAAGTTGATTTGAACTGCGAATTGGGACATGTCCTTACGAAAGCTGCTGTAAGAGACAGTTTTCTGGATCAAGAGCATTACCTACTAAGTAACAAAACCGTTGCTCTGATCGAGAGTATGAAAAAAGATAAGGAGCTGGAGATCCAAGTTATTAATGCAGTTCAGACGAGAGCTCAGAAAAGTCTTTTGACAGCCGAAGTTGAAGAGTATCCAGTTGAGTCGAGTCCTGGAGAAGAGAATGACAGTACCGTGTTAACAGAGGAAGACGGAGAGGTATTGCCTATGGCGGAAGAAGCCTCACTTCCAGATCTGATTAAAGCCTCACGGAATGATTTTGTCGAAGAGCAGCGCAAGAGTAAAGAGTTGAAACCACTTTTCCTAGAAGCTGAGGAGTTAGCAAAGGAAACCAAGTATGCAATCGTTAATCAAATGCTGTTCTATCTGAAAAGTGACAAGGATGGTACGCAGAGAAAACTGCTGATTGTTCCAGAGAAGTTTCGGGACCAATTAAAGAAACTTTCTCATGAAGGAACAGCGGCTCACTTAGGAGTGACCAAGACTAAAGATGCTCTTTTTAAAACTTTTTTTTGGCCGAATTGTTACAAAGATGTTGAAGAATTTGTCAGATCTTGTGACCAATGTCAGCGAGTCGGGAAACCTCGGGATAAGAAGAAGGCACCCATGAAGATCGTTCCTGTCATCTCGGAGATCTTCACAAAGATTAATGTGGATGCTTGTGGTCCTTTACCTACTACACCATCTGGAAACCGGTATCTCATCACTGCAATTTCATGTCTTCCAAATATCCCGATGCAGTTCCTGTCCCAAATCTTAGTTCTTCAACCGTGGTCGATAGTTTCCTGCAAATCTTTAGTCGGATGGGTTTCCCGAGGGAGCTGCAAAGCGATCAAGGAACGTCGTTTACAAGTGCACTCACAACGGAGTTCCTGGAGAAATTTGGAGTTAAAGTAGTGCGAAGTTCCGTACATCATCCCCAGAGCAATCCTGTGGAGAGACTACATAGAACTTTGAAGAGAATTCTTCGAGTCCTGTGTCTGGAGTCAGGACCTGATTGGGAGAAAATCTTGCCTCATGCCCTGTTTGCTCTACGAGTTGTTACTCATGACAGTACTGGATATACTCCAGCTGAGCTGGTTCATGGACAGAATTTGAGGACTCCCATGACTCTACTGTACGAGAACTTGACGGAAAGCGAGGAAGAGAAGACTAGCGTAGTATCATATGTCTTCAAGCTACTAAACCGCATGAAAAGGTGTCAAGAATTAGCCGTCCAAAACATGGAGAACGCCAAAGACAAACAAAAACTATGGTATGATCGCAAGGCTGTGAAGCGTAAATTTTGTGAAGGCGACCTTGTGCTGGTTGTCGCTACATCTAGGCCTAACAAAATGGCAGTTCATTGGATCGGCCCAGGGAAAGTCGTTAAACAGCTTTCCGAAACCAACTACATTGTGCAGTTTCCAGAAAAAGACAAATCCCATGTGTACCATGTGAACATGCTCAAGCCATATTTCCAGAGACCCGAAAATGTGAATTTAATCTGTCTAAAAGAGATTAGGAACTGTGACAACGAGGAGGACATTCCAAGTCTCGAGCAGAAGCCTGAAGTCTCGGAAATGACACAAATTTGGCAAGACATAGAACAAAATGGTCGCTTGTCAGAAGATCAGAAGGAGCAGCTGAGAGAGTTGCTATTAAAATACTCTAGCTCATTCTCAAACCAGCCGGGGTGTACTGATCTTACTGAACATGACATTGAGCTTGAATCTGAGAGGCCCATCTGTGCCAAACCTTACAAGATGTCTCCACGCCAAACAGAAATTTTGAAGATGGAAGTGGAGAAGATGCTGTCGCTCAAAGTCATTGAGCCAGGAGAATCTGATTTTACTTCTCCTCTTATTCTGGTAGAAGTACCAGGAAAGGATGCAAGACCGTGCATCGACTATCGAAGACTCAACAAGGTCACTAGAACCCAGTACTTTCCTCTGCCAAACATTGAGCAGCTTGTTGAAAAAGTGTCAGCTGCCAAGTATATCACCGTTCTAGATTTGACCCGAGGTTATTGGCAAATACCTCTGAGTAAACGAGCCCAAAGATATTCAGCTTTTGTAACCAGTTTTGGGACATTTCGACCGTTGAGATTGCCATTCGGTTTGAAAAATGCCCCTTATGACTTTAGTCGTTTGATGGCCGAACTGTTGAAAGACTGTGGAGAATTTGCATGCCCTTACTTGGATGATGTAGCCATCTATTCCCTAAGTTGGGAAGATCATTTACAACATTTGAAAACCGTCTTAGAAAAGATGAATGCAGCTCATCTGCACATCAAGCCTTCTAAGTGCCAGTTTGCTCGTGCGTACGTAAAGTATCTTGGGCACTTGGTTGGTCAGGGCCAGAGAACACCTGGAGAATTGAAGATCCAAACTGTAAAGGACTTTCCGACCCCTGCGACTAAGACGCAGATCCGATCTTTCTTAGGACTTGCGGGGTATTATCGAAAATACATTCCTGACTTTTCAGTCCTCTCAGCACCAATTACAGATCTGCTGAAAGGAAAACATCGTCGTGCTGCTGTCATATGGACTGATGCTTGTCAAGAGGCGTTTGACAATTTAAAGAAACGGTTGTCGGAGAATCCGGTGTTGTACAGTCCAGATTTCTCGAGACAGTTTCTCGTCCAATGTGACGCGTCAAATCTTGGGATTGGCATCGTTTTGTCCCAAATTAATGACATTGGTGAGGAACATCCTGTCATGTACTTGAGTCGGAAGTTCTCAAATGCAGAACAAAAGTACAGTACCATCGAGAGAGAGTGCGCAGCTATCGTGTTCGCCATCCAAAAGCTGCGATGTTATTTGGATGGACACCAGAAGTTCATCATCCAGACGGACCATAATCCCCTTGTTTGGCTGGACAAAAATACGGGAACCAACCCTAGACTTTTACGTTGGGCTTTGATCCTGCAGCCATTCAATTATGAGGTTGTCCATAAGAGGGGGAAACAGCATCAAAATGCTGATTCATTAAGTCGCATCCCATAAACCTCATATCCTTTTATTTTATATTAGTAAGTTTATTGTTTATTTTGATATTTGTATTATGTGTGAAAATTTTAAATTTTTCTTATCATTAGTGTAAATTGTTTTCCTAAATTTTTAATAAGTATATAATTTTTTGTATAATATTTTTGAGTTCAAGGCACTGATTGCTATAATCTGGTACATGTGCAGTGTATTTTGTGTACTTGAACTCTTGAACTTTTCCAATGACTGCACCTATCTGGAGACTTTTTCAGGCAGTGGAGTCATCAAAACTTTTCCCTCATTCTTCGAGAAAAGTTTCCTCCTTGTGGGGAGGAGTTTATAAGTCTGTAAAGACTTCAGACTAAGATAGATGGCGCTCTTGCGCATGCCCAGAAGGACTTTGAGAAAGGAAAGAGTTAAGAACGAGTGTGGCGAGAGACGTGTGGGTTGTGTTGTTTTTTTTTGGAGAGTGATCGAGACTGAGATGTGTGGATTTTGATATATACTACCTTTTCTATTTATGTTGTGTGTCGTGTTTGTACTGTGTCTGTGAGTTCATTAAAATGGTTTAAACCAAAAAGGGAGTATTCCTTGTGATGGTAATTAAAATTTTGAGCAAGTCAGTACAACATTTATCACTGAGCGTTTAGATTTAAAAAACTGAGGGAGTTCAACAAAACTAGACCCCCTCAATGGGGAATACTGGATTTGTTTAAGAATTAATTCTTCGATTGAATCAAGTGACCATCCTGAATCTTTCATCTCAAAATCCTCACTTTCTTTTAAGATTTTTTCGCATGCCGTTTCAAACAAGTGTTCGATGTCAGTGTTCAACAATAAAATTGTGTTCTTCGTTTTGAAGGAACACTCTTTACGAATTTCTCCTTCTTCAGTAATTTTTTGATAGATACATTTTAATTGCAAGCTTACCTTTAGCTGCATCTGTAAAAGTGCTTCTTTTAGATGGTCTTTCACACTGGTTTCGACACTCTTCATAAAGGAAGCAATGTCCATTATTCTGTCTGTGTTGCTGAAAGTCCACGTTGAAATGCGATTTTCAAAAGCACTTTCTTTCTTCTGTGCAGTTCTAGAAGATGGATTGGCGCCGTTTGAGGTCGATGGTCCTGGAACCGCAATGCCTCCCCCTTGAAGGTTTTCACCACGCTTGCTCCGCTTGCTTGTGATGGGAGCAGCATCACATGCTTTCCGTTTCAAAACTATTTCATGCAGCCGTTTATGTCGAATAAGCGCATCTTGTCTCGAGAACGATTTGTTGCACACATCACAATAAAAAGCCACGTTGTTGTGTAAACTGGCTACATGTCTTAGGAGAGTTGATTCTCTAGTGAAGTTCTGCTCACAGAAGATGCAAGTAAATAGGTCCCTTTTTTCATGCACCGAAGAAATATGACGATTCAAATTGAACTTTGAGCTATACTCATTTTTACAAAGTTCACACGTATGTTTAGTCATTCTTAAATTTAACGTTAGCTAGCAAAGTTACGCTGATAAGAAAAAGAGAATTTGAGATATAGCTGTGCACCTCAAGAAGAATCACTGCTTGAACTGATAGCTTGTATCAAATGATTGAATGAGTTCGAAGCTTCAGGAGTTCTCAACGATAGTAAACTGGTTTTCAAGAATGCCATAGAATGTAGGAATGCAGAGGAACTACTTGCAGAGGAATTCACTTGAAGTTGATAACAAAAGAACGGGTTGGTTGGTGGGGAACGAATGCGGATTGAGAAAAGATGGGAATGGAATGCTCACTTTTTCGGAAGGGGTATATAACAAAAGAACGAGGGTCACTGGATAAAAGTACCTGGTTCTCCCCGTGTGGGGGCGGGTCGTAGAATACCTCCACCGCAGCCCTGCGTGTCGTAGAGGGCGTACCTGCCTGTTCTCGTTTCCCCGAATTTCTTTGGAGAGTAAAAGGCTTCTTGAAACGATAATAACATCGCTAGCGTTCTTTGAGCGAAAGCTAGGAATTGCTTCGTAGAAGGCTTTCCAGACTTTAGGAAGCAAAGAAACTCCCTCTCTGGAAGGCTGCAGCACTCCCTGCTGATCTCTGTAATAATGACGAATATGCACGCGGATAATTCCCTTGAAGCAAGAGACAACAGCAAATTTGGTATCACCCAAATGGAAGCTATTTGGACCTAGTTCATTCATTGATGAATCAGATACTTGAGATGAAAGTACATCGGCCCCAGAATGCATATTCACTTTTTGATCTGTAAAGGGTAAAGTATATCCAAAAGGAAATGATCGCTTCATGTTTTTCCACTAAAAGCACTAAGGAACAGGAATGAACACGTTTGAAGATACAAGTGATATCACTTCCAAGATTTCAGGGCAGCGACACGTCCTCCTCTGGGATATTTTGCAGTCAAAAGAATCTTACTGGTCAGACCTGTTAGAATGGGTCCAGGTGTTGCCATTCTGCGAGTCCACAAATAACCTTATTACATACCATTGCCAGATTCGGTACTAAAACTTTTCTTCTCCACATTCACGTTTTCATGTCAGAAACGCGGAGGTAAACTTACTACTCAACTCTACTCTACTCTCGAGTGACTTCATTGCCTACCACATGTGTTTGATTTCGCGTTTCAACACGTTAGAATGACGTCATTCTCCACCACGTGTTTGATTCCACGTTTGAACACGTTAGAATGACGTCATTCTCCACCACGTGTTTGATTCCACGTTTGAACACGTTAGAATGACGTCATTCTCCACCACATTCACCTTTCTATGTCAGAAACGCAGATAAAAACTGATCGAACTTATTGATGTGGTGGAGCAATCGATGTGGTGGAGCAATCTATACTATTTTAACAGCCAATTACGCACTTAATGTATTCCGATTTAAATTGATTATATTTCGGTAAGTAACCAGGTATTCGTGGCCGAATGGTTATAATCTCATCCAACTAACACTCGACTACGAGTACTTTTTGGTAGTCAGTTCGATCCCAGCAAAAAATATCACATCTTTTAGTTTTAAAAATTGTATTATTTTTTTTTACTCAAAAAGTACTAATAGATGGCGCTACGAGTTATAGAAAAATCAGCTCTCCAATCCATCTGAAATTCGCAAGTCCAAAACGTAAACACGTGTTATTCGGCGAAATCCGAGAAACCGAAACTAACAACTCAACTCCACTCCAAGCAGGAAGAAAACAACTCAACTCAAAATCGAAAACGAAACTAACAACTCAACTCCGCTTGGTATGACGTCACTTCCGGTACAATTCAACTCTACTTCCTGTTATGACGTCACTTCCGGTCATGACGTCACTTCCGGTACAACTCAACTCTGCTTCCGGTTATGACGTCACTTCCGGTCATGGCGTCACTTCCGGTACAACTCAACTCTGCTGCCTGTTATGACGTCACTTTCGGTCATGACGTCACTTCCGGTACAACTCAACTCCACTCGATTTCTCCACCTTCTCCACCACTGTTTTAGAACCCGCATTTTTCCTCTACTGATAAGCGTATCCGTCAACAGGATGCACCGCTCACTCCAAATAGCTTCACCGGATATCTGGCAGCGATAAGCGTATCCGTCAACAGGATGCCTTGAGCATCCGAAATAGCTTCACAGGATATCTGGCAGCGATAAGCGTATCCTTTGGGGATCCCAGGTCCTACAGTTTCAGTTTGCAATTTTATATATAAGAATGGCAAACTGAAACTGGAGAAAAATATTTTCATTGGAGAATAATATATATTAGAAGGAAAAAAAAAATATATATATATATATATGTTTTTTTTTTCCCACGAAGGGTATATAACATCGACGCTCGAGACTCAACGCAACGTCGGACTCTTGGTAAGCATACACTTTGGCTAGCTGCTATCTTTCTTTTGCATGTCTGTATATCTGTGCCTTCTTTGTCATCCTGCACTCTGTTGATCCCGGTCGTACCCCGAAAAACGTGTCCCTACTTGTAGGGCTAGTAAGGGTTAGTACCGAAGGTCGTGGTTTGTGGGGCTCGTGATAACGACTGTGCCGGCCAGTCGTTTTTCACGAGGGCAAGCTTTCGCTTAATGTCCTTGTCCCTTGAACTCCAGAGTCCTGAAGATGGATACTACTTTGCCCATGTGGATTGACCCCGTGTACTGGGATACATGGATGCGCCACATGGGTCTGGATGCCCGTTGAAAGACCAAGACTCGTGCCTGGAGGAATATATGGATATTCAAGACCAAGAACACGAGACCCAAGACCAAGACTCGTGCCTGGCGGAATATATGGATATTTTTAAAGACCAAGAACACGAGACAGTGAAGATGAACGCCTGTGCTGATGGACCCTTGGTAAGCATAACTTTTTTTGTTTGAGATGCCCGTTGAAAGACCAAGACTAGTGCCTGGCGGAATATATGGATATTCAAGACCAAGAACACGAGACCGATTGAACCTAGCCTCTGGAGGAAGACGAGACGAATGCCCTCCCAAATCGTCGAGGGAAACGTGGATTCGACCGACAGACTCGGACGGGTAGGCAAATCGATTCACGAGGAGAAAGCAAACGTCGCACAGAGGAAACGGAATCGGACCACAGAGACTTTTGGCCGTCTGGGTTTCAAAGAAAAGTGCCGCCCTGGGATGACGCGGAGTGAATAAAGACGATTGGGTAAGTCTAATTTGTTTCATAGTACGTGGCCTTTTGGATTCCGTGCGACAGGTCAGTATCCTTGTGGCGGAGTGGGTGTTGAAGTGTGTATGGGAAGAGTATGTGGTGCACGTTTAGGTTTAAGGTTTAGGTTTAAGGTTTAGGTTTAAGGTTTAGGTTTAAGGCTTAGGTTTAAGGTTTAGGTTTAAGGCTTAGGTTTAAGGTTTAGGTTTAAGGTTTAGGTTTAAGGTTTAAGGTTTAAGGTTTAGTTTTAAGGTTTAGGTTTAAGGTTTAGTTTTAAGTACGAACTAACTCATCCAAATCATCCAAATTAAATCCTTAAACTAAATACAAAATAAATAAATCAACTAAATACAAAATAAATAAATCAACTCATGAAAAAAAATTTTTTTTTTAATATATATAAGAGAGTCCAATCTCGTAACCCGCACTAGTTTTTGGTCAGGAGGCTGTCGCCGTGTATTCGCTCCCGTCAAGCTCCCTTTCTACAGTTCAAAATGCCACCCGTCACCAGACGACGTTCTCTCGTCGCTTCGTCGTCCCACCCACCGAGTAAGCCTCGATCAGCCCGAAGAATTCAGGCCAGTTCGGTCGCCCGAGCCTACTACCGTGAAATGGTGATGCTGAAAAATAAATTCGTGCAGTGTGGAATGTGCAGAGAGTCCCTGTCGGTTCCTGCGTTTCCGGATCACGCGTTTTCCGTTCACGGTTTGTCGAAACGCCGCGATTGTCCTTGGTGCGGTATGCCTTTCCAGCTCGCTGGCAGGATCACGGCCAACGCTTCCCATCTCACCGAGTGCATGTGGCATTATATCGGCATCCGTTGCATCGACGTCCATCGAAAGGATCCCGTGCCGCTCGACGATTATCCTTACGAGCGGTTCGAGGCAGAGTTTGTCGACCCGAACACGTTCGTCGAGCCGTCCCACGGCCCACTTGTCGAGCCGTCCCACGGCCCACTTGTCGTGCCGTCCCACCAGCCACCCATCGTCGAGCTCCATGGAGAACGTGCCCGGGCCGATTGGTTTTTGGTGGATCGAGATGATGACGATCCTCATGTGGATCGAAATGATGACGATCCTCATGTGGAGCCGTGTCGAGAGTGTTCTCGTCCATTGCCCTCGGCTCACGATTGGATGGGTCGTGAAAAGTTGGACGTGCCTCACTTGTACGATGCTTTCGGCCAAGAGGAGTGTTGCGCGTGGTTGGATGGAATGCATGAGAAAAACAGTGTCGAATTTTCACCCGAAAGCGGCCTCACGCGGCATGCGGTGGACGCCGTGCATACGTTCCAGCGAGAAAAGAGTTTTGCCTGGTTCCACGCGATGATCAGGGCGTTCGTCTTTCCAAAGTTTCGAGAGCTGGTGTTGAAACACGCGGGTACGGTGTACGTGCTACCGTTTTGGTGCTTGTGTGACCGGCATCACGTGGATGGAGAAACCGATCACATCCATGGAGCAGCTGATCACGTCCAACACAGGCATTGTGTGTTGATTTCCGTGGACGGGGGTGAAGCTTTCGCAAAAGTCATGCGAGGCGTCACGACGAAAGATCGTGCTTACGTGAACGAAAACATCAAGACCTACGTCCGAATCAAAGATGCGCGTCACTTGATTCGCGTGATTGCCTACGTCGGAAGCGTCCAGTGTCCTCGGGGTCATCATTTCTTTTTGCATAATCCAGTCGTACCCCACGCTGCTCTCGCGCTGAGTCTGTTGTACCCCGGCGGTTTGCAAGCGTATCTGGTCCAGACGAAAGGTTGCATGAACGTTTACTATTGGGAAGTGGAAAAGGCGAGTCGCGGGAAATGGAAAGTGTTGGAATCGGTCTCAAACCTCCAATTATAGTGCCGTGTGGGGCACATCAATATAGAAGAATATGTAAATCTTTGAATGTATATAAGTGATAAGATTGGGGATCATGATCTGATCAGACTTCTTGTATGTTTTTAAACCATAAGACTTGGTCACGTAATAAAATTTATTTTTAATGTATAAAAACTCTGTCTTCAATCGATAAAACCCAACAATTGGTTATGGGCCTCAGACCTTAAGCTGAACCTGAATTCTGCCACTACCGGTATCCAGTATGATGGGTATTCAAGGAATGTCCATGTTTTCCTTCCCGAAGTTATCGGATTTCAACTATGCCACGTGGAAGATGGACATGAAGATATTGCTAATCGACCGGAACTTTTGGGAATTTATCACTAAAACGGAACCTCTATTATTGGAAGATGCTCCAGAACAAGAAAAAAGAGACTATCGTTATAGGAAACAGAGGACATACACAACTATCTACCAGGGTATAGACAGAAAATATCAAGTCTTAATTTCATCTACTGAGGATGGTAAGGAAGCCTGGGATATATTAAAGACCAATTTTGAACCAGCATCTAGAGCACGATTGGCAGGCCTTGTGGACGAGTTCTTTTCAATCCGCTACCAGCCGGAGGACGAATCCATTGGACTCTTCTGCAAACGAGTGCATGAGAAGCTGTTACAGATAAAAGAATGTGGATTCGAAATCCCAGACCTCTTAGTTTGCTTTCAACTAATAAGACATTTACCACACGAATACGATAATCTGGTACAACTGCTATACAGGATGGATGACAACGAGTTCACGCTAGACAATTTGTCTAAACATTTAATAACAGAATCCTGCCGAATCGAGCTGAAGCGGAAAGACGAAGGCACAAAATTAAGTATCGTGGCCGATGCTTATGCTACAAGAAACAAGTCATCTAGATACAAGGAGACACGGGCGTCTACTCCTGATCACAGCAGATGCGTACTGGACCCTGAATTAATTCCTTCAAGCCCAAGAAAGTCGACAGTTTGTCGTATGGGGCCGCGACCATTCTGCAACTACTGCAAAAAGTCGGGACATTACGAATCGAAGTGCTTCAAGAAATGCAATCGGCAGAAACCTGGTGGTGAATTATTTTATATGGAGGACAATCCAAAAACTGATCTTCAACGTGCCTATGCAGTTTCAAATTTTCCAAATGAAAGACCGAGGGAATTTCTCATTGATTCTGCTGCAACTGCTCACTTCTGTAAAGAACGTGATATGTTTACGACATTCAGAAAACTACCACCACAGAAGATCCTAGTCGGAGACAAGGACAGCACCTCGGAAGTATTAGGTATGGGTGATATTCAATTTACAGTTTTAGATAGAAACAGAAATTATGATATAACTTTAAAAGATGTGTTATACTCGCCTAATATGAGAAAAAATTTAATTAGTGGTGCTCGTATTGACCTTGTGGGAAACCAAATTAAATGGGGAAATAACAAAATGATTATTTATAATAGTTATAATAAATATTTGTTTACTGTTCCCAGAATTGGAAAATTGTATATCTTAAAAGGTTATCCCAAACCTTTAAATTATACATATGTAACTGGTTTAGATCTAGAAAAAGCCCACCGTAGGTTTTGTCATGTTAACATGCCCTTAATTGAAAATATGAGTAAAATTAATTGTGTAAAAGGAATTGAAAAACTTAATTGTAAAAATATAGATAAAAATTGTAAGATTTGTGCTATTGCTAAATCCACTAGAATATCCTTAAAAAGAAACTATATGTACGAAAGGAAAACTAAAAATGTTTTGGAAAGGATCCATATGGATTTGTGGGGTCCTGCTCCAGTTAACTCTCTAGGTGGAAACAAATACTTTTTATCTATTATTGATGATTTTTCACGTAAAGTAACTGTTTATATTATTCGAAATAAGAATGAAGTTTTTGATTACTTTAAAAAATACTTGGTTAGAGCTGAAAGACAGCTAAATGTTAAGTTAAAATGTGTCCGAACTGACAATGGTTTAGAATTTTGTCACAAAGAATTTAAAAAGTTTTTAAATGATCTAGGAATAAAAATCGAAAGAACTTCAACTTATACCCCTGAACAAAATGGCATTGCAGAAAGGTTCAATAGAACAGCCATGGATTGTGTCAGAGCTATGCTTCAAGACAGTGGTTTACAACCACAAGAAGCACTTTTAGCATTTATTCATACTAAAAATAGATGCGAACACAAATTAACTGAGGGTATATCTCCTAACGAAATATGGACTGGTTTCAAACCATCAGTAAAACATTTTAGAATTTTTGGCTCTTTGGCATATGTTCATATTCCTAAAATACAGAGAAATAAATTACAACCCAGAGCAAAACTTGGTATTTTGACAGGATATGGTTTGAAAACTAAAGGTTACAGAATATATGTACCAAACGAGAAGAGAATAGTTGAAACAGTCCATGTTCATATCGACGAAAGTAAGAAAGCTGTTGATGTACTATTTGGTAAAAACTTTGAGTACGTTTCTTTCGATCTTAATTCTAATATTCCTATTTATCAATCAAATGAAAATATAAAAGTAAAATCGGAAAGTGAAACTCAAGTTTTAGATTCTAAAGATTTAGTTAAAACTGAGGACTTAAAAAGTCTTAACATTTCAAATTGGCGAAGAATCGAAAAACCTAGAAATAAAAGCAATAGGATAGATGTATACTATTATTCTCCTGAAAATTTGAGAATGAGATCTTTAAATGATATTAAAAAGTACTGTACTAAAAATAAGATTAGGTTTGATCCTGTAAATTTCAATTTTAAGCCAGAAACTGAACATCCTAATGTGGATATTTCTAATGTGCCATCTACTTCTAGTGATGAATCTAATTTTTTAGACCAACAGATGTACGACATGTATGATCAGTGTTACAATGTCGAAATCCCCAAAAGTTATGAAGAAACGCAAGCAAGTAAGGATAAAATTAAATGGAATACTGCCATGAACGAAGAAATTCAGATAATGAAGGATAGGCAAGTATGGAAATTAGTGGACACACCCCCAAATACAACCATAATTGGAAGTAAGTGGGTGTACAGCATAAAAATGGACGAAAACAATATACCTAAAAGGTATAAAGCTCGTCTTGTTGCTCAAGGTTTTAAGCAAAAACCCGGCATTGATTTTAAAGATATTTTTTCACCAGTTGTGAATTTTTCTATTGTTAAATTATTGTTTGTACTATTGATTTCTATGTTGGGTTGGTATCACTGTCAAGTTGACGTGAAAAGTGCATATTTATATGGACACCTTAAGGATACTATATACATGAAACAGCCAAAAGGATTTGTGCTGAAAGGATCCGAAAACAAAGTATGTCTATTGGAAAAGGCTATATATGGTCTGCATCAAAGTGGTAGAGAATGGAATTTGGAATTAGACGGTATTTTAACTAAATTAGGATTTTCTCAGTTAAATTGGTGTAATTGTGTCTACAAATTTAAAGATGTAATTTTAATTGTTTATGTAGATGATATGGTTTTGTTTTCAAAAAGGGAACATTTGATAAATGAAGTAATCGAATTATTGGACAAAAAATTGGATCTTACAGTCCTAGGTAAAACTAAATATTTGTTAGGCGTAAACTTTCAAGAGATTGAAAATTCAGTTTATTTACATCAAATTACCTACATTGAAAAATTAATGTCAAAATTCAAAGATCTTCCTAAAAGTTTTGTGAATTTACCTTTTAAAATTGGTTGTAACTTACCTGATAAGGTTAAAGAGGAAGAAATAATTGAAAATGATTTAATGAGGAAATTTCCCTATCGTTCCTTAATAGGATGTTTATCGTTTTTGTCAGATAGATCCAGACCAGATATTGCATTTGCTGTTAATATAATGTCTCAGTTTTGTAATGGTTATACTTACAAACACTGGTCTTACGTTGTTGATATTATGAACTATGTTTTTCTTACAAAGGATTTTAAAATTAATCTTTCCAATGTAGAAAGTTCAAATTTGATTGCTTTTTCTGATGCAAATTGGGGATGTGGTCTCACAAACAGACATTCAAGCAGTGGCTATTTAATTTATTTTGGTAACATCCCAATATCATGGAAATCTTCTAAACAAAAGTGCATAGCTCTTAGCTCAATGGAATCTGAATTTATTGCACTAACCGATTGCACTAAAGAAGTTATTTGGTTTAGTAGAATTATAAATGAATTAAGTTTGTGTGATTACATAAGACCCCAAGTATATTGTGATAATCAATCTGCTATCTATTTTTCAAAAAATAGTCAGGAAAATCAGAAAACTAAACATATTGATATCAAGTACAAATTTATTCGTAAATTAATAAAAGATGAACTATTTAACGTAAATTATATTTCATCGGAAAATAATTTGGCTGACTTTTTAACAAAGCCTTTATTGTTAAATAAATTTAAAAATATTATTAGAAAAATATTTTGTTAGATTTATATAAATATATATATTGAATTGTAATACATCTGCTGAGGTTTTACAACCGATGGGGCCGCATGTTGGAATCGGTCTCAAACCTCCAATTATAGTGCCGTGTGGGGCACATCAATATAGAAGAATATGTAAATCTTTGAATGTATATAAGTGATAAGATTGGGGATCATGATCTGATCAGACTTCTTGTATGTTTTTAAACCATAAGACTTGGTCACGTAATAAAATTTATTTTTAATGTATAAAAACTCTGTCTTCAATCGATAAAACCCAACAGAAAGCACCCATCGATCAAGTGTGTACCAAGATTCGAAACTGCGTGATTCCATTAGCGCGCCCTTGGGAGCCGAAGGGAATCGGCGAGCACGGGTTTGGCGTTTGCCTGTATTTGACTGGGAACCAAAAAATGTATTTGGGAGAGAACCCTTCGCTCGTGGACGTGTCGGACGCGGAATGGAAGCGCCATCAAATGCGACGCGGGAACCGATTGCTTTTCTGGAATCGGGCATCTGTATTACGAACTGGCCCCCATGCAAAACAAAATCGCAAACGGTATCAAGGCCCAAGATTGGAAGAAACGGGCGGAGGATCTGAAGCAGGTGGTAATTAGACTGCGAGAGCATGCTGAGAGAGATGACATTAGAAGGGAAAGAGAAATTTTGAACGATCGTGTCTATGAAGCGCAGAGACGGGTTTACGTCTTGACGCAGGAGAATGGAAAGTTGATCGCCAAGGTGGAGTACTTGACGCAGGAGAATGGAAAGTTGATCGCCAAGGTGGACTACTTGGCGGAAGAGAATGGAAAGTTGATCGGCAAGGTGGACTACTTGGCGGAGGAGAATGGAAAGTTGATCGGCAAGGTGGACACTTTGACGTAAAAAATGCAACTGCACTCGTGGAAGCTTTGCGATTGGGGAGCGGAAGTGTTTCGACTGGGATTCGAGCGGCGGCCCGGAGAAACCGTCATCACCTCCCCCTCTCACCGTCTCGTTTTGTCGACCCACTCTACTGGGATCATGAACCCACGGTACCTCCAGCTTTCCAAAGTTTTGATTGGTTTGGACGCTTCAAGATTGGCATGTCGAGTGGCGCAAAAAAATGGGAGAGTCGAGTGTTTTCGTTCCTCCGAACGAAAACACTCGACTCTCCCATTTTTTCACCCCTCTCTTCTAGGCCGAGAGGGAACTGCCGCTGCCAGTATCCTAGTGACGACGGCAGCAGCAGCGACCGCAGCGGAATTGTTCCGCTCGATCCAGAGCTTCCCAACAGACTGGGCAGCAAGTGGGTGGCTCCTCGCTAGCAGAAGCCGTGATGCAGGATTTGTGGAATGCGTGTCCACACGATAGCATGACCGAGCATTTTCGGCATAATGCCGCTCGATCGACGGCAAAGTCATTGGCAGCGGCACATCTCTGCCCGAAGCATAGCAAGTCGACGCACGTGGAACAATTCATGACGATTCTCTCAGATATCAGCGAGTAAATCAATTCAGCGAATGGAAAGAGTGGGTATGAGGATGCGCTGTCGGGATGCTGCTTTTATGGGAATGTGACGGGATGCTATCAGCAGGATATGGGTGCAGTTTCCGCAGGAAGGCTATTTTCGGACAACGGATATCCGGTGATTTCCCCCACCCCATGGATCGAGCAACGGTGACTCGTTTTTTTCCAAGTTTTATTTGGAAATGGACGCTTCAAGATTGGCATGTCGAGTGGCGCAAAAAAATGGGAGAGTCGAGCGTTTTCGTTCGGAGGAACGAAAACGCTCGACTCTCCCATTTTTTCACTCCCTCTCTTTTATGGCGACGAGAGGGAATTGCGACGGCTAGTCTAACCGTCGCAATGCCAGACCTCCTCGGTCAACACCCCTCCTGCCCGAGTTCTTTAGGCATGGGAGGGAGGTGCAAGTAGTTGTGCACCCTCAGCGCGTGAAATAAATCACTGTGCGTGAGGGTCTTGCCGCATACTGGGCAGCACTTGAGGGTGGGATCCAAGTGCCGGTCCCCTGGCAGACTCTGCCCCTGGGCCATGATGGGTCCCTGGAGGCAGTCCACGTGGAAAGTGTGACCGCAGCGGAGGAGGACGTTGCAGTCGCGGCAGAAGCAGGCTCGAGTGACGGAGTAATCACTTTCGGCGGCACATCTCTGCCCGAAGCACAAGAGGTCGTGACAATAGGAGCAATGCATGACGCTTCTCTCAGATATCAGCGAGTGGAAAGAAGTGGGTATGAGGATGCGCTGTCGGGATGCTGCTTTTATGGGAATGTGACAGGATATAGGAGCGATCAACAGGATATGGGTGCAGTTTCCGCAGGAAGTCTATTTTAGGACAGCAGATATCCGGTGATTCTCTACCCCCATGGATCGAGCAATGGATCGAGCAACGGTGCCTCGTTTTTTCCCAAGTTTTATTTGGAAATGGAAGCTTCAAGATTGGCATGTCGAGTGGCGCAAAAAAATGGGAGAGTCGAGCGTTTTCGTTCCTCCGAACGAGGGAATTGCGACGGTTAGACTAACCGTCGCAATGCCAGACCTCCTCGGTCAACACCCCCTCCTGCCCGAGTTCTTTAGGCATGGGACGGAGGTGCAAGTAGTTGTGCACCCTCAGCGCGTGAAAGAGATCGCTGAGGGTGAGGGTCTTGTCGCATACCGGGCAGCACTTGAGGGTGGGATCCAAGTGCCCGTCCCCTGGCAGACTCTGCCCCTGGGCCATGATGGGTCCCTGGAGGCAGTCCACGTGGAAAGTGTGACCGCAGCGGAGGAGGACGTTGCAGTCGCGGCAGAAGCAGGCTCGAGTGACGGAGTAATCACCTTCGGCGGCACATCTCTGCCCGAAGCACAAGAGGTCGTGACAGCAGGAGCAATTCATGACAGCAAATCGATTCAACGAATTGATTCAGCAAATGGAAAGAGTGGGTATGAGAATGCGCTGTCGGGATGCTGCTTTTATGGGAATGTGACAGGATATGAGAGTGATCAACAGGATATGGGTGCTGTTTCCGCAGGAAGGCTATTTTTGGGTAACGGATATCCGGTGATTTTGAAAATAGGCTAGAGTACGGATTGGACCTTCTCCAGACTCGGCCGACTGAAAAAGACGATGGAATTTCGAACGGTAAGGCAGACGCAATCTCACGGGGCGAGAGCAAACTTTATCGAAGACGGGAACAATCTAAAAAAAATTGCAGTGACGGTGTCGGAATCAGCCACACACCTTGAACGTTGGAAAAGTGTACAGACACGCGGGATGAGGTCTAGAAAATTTTACTAGGTGATAACGACCATGGTTCCATTCAACCTTAAAAAAAATATATATATATTTATATATATATATAATTATTATTATTTTTTTTAAGGTTGAATGAAACCATGGTCGATAGTATAAAGACCGACGCACTGGCCCTCCAGGCTTCATACTGATCTTCAACGCTGCAACAGAGACTTTTCCAAACTTTTTCTGTTCCCAGCTCTCGTGGATTTTCTTTGTGAAGGATGTGGTTTCACGTGCAATTCCGCGTTTACGACGCCATCATTGTCACCCTCTCGGGCTGCATCGGCATCCTCGACGGTCAGGTGTACTGGAGAGCGTCCAACGTCCACACGTTACTAGGTTACAAGTCCACTGCCCAATACAGGAACTGTCCACGGCGCTACGTCTCGGAGGTCACGCCGCCTCGTTTTCGAGGGTCCATGTCGACTCGTATCCTCACGACCCAAGAAATGTTTGACGCGATTCGTTCTTCCCCCAGGGGTGGAATGGTGCTCGCCGAACGACTCCGCGTGATGCTGTTTGAAGAAGGCTTCGTTCGACGTGAACCGTTTGACTTTTCGACGAGTCATCGTCGAGGTCCTCTCCTCCAAATGGTGCGAGGGGATCGGGACTCGTGCAGTCTGAACGAATGGATCGACGGGTTTACGCGATACGTTTTGGAAACGGCACGACGAATGAATGGGGAGCACAGGACCGTGCAGGACATGTCCGAGCAGACGAGGAATGCGTTGTTTGGAGAAATGGAGCAGAGTCCACCTGACCAGATTTTAGCGGAACCAGGAGAGGATGCTGGCGTAGCGCAAATGGAAGAGGAAGGAGCGTCGAGAAGGGATGAGGAACCTACCTTGGATGTGGAGCCAGGGAGGACAAGTGGAGAAGAACCCTTGGGTGGACAAGTCCAAATGGAAATGAAGAAAGAGCCGTTGGTGGAACCGAGAAGATATGTGGAAGGGGAAATATTGACCATGGATTTTGAAGGGAAAGGACCCCCTCCGAGCAGAGTCCACATTATCTGGGGAAACATTGGTTACATCTACGTTAAGATGGAACCTTCCAACCGTTGAAGGAGTCTAAATTTTTTTTGCCTGTGTGTTATTCAAAAAAAAACACTACATATATTTTTTTTCCTTCGTAGTATAAGAGCTCGCATAACGGAGGACTTGCCAAATCCTAATTTCGACACTGCACTTCTCCAACGCCATGGACCAGAAGCACGATTGCTTTCCTTCGACCGTTTCCAGGGCCCTGCGACCCCTCCTCGTCCCACGCTCCAAATGTGCCTTCGAGAGGCTCGTCTGCATCGGCAAAGTCGGCTGTCTGGTGACGAGTCAGAGCCCTTCCTTTAACCGCGTCTCGTGGCGAGTGAAATCCACCTCCTTCGACGCGAAGCGAATGCAGAATCATCTCTACAATTCCATGGGGGCCAAGAAACTGAATCCGTTTAGACCCAACACCGTCAAGTGGGAAAAAGTTCACCGTCGCTTGTCCAAGCCGACGGTGAAGAGGTACCGCAATACGGACGTGAGGACTTGCTACCTGCTGGACCCCGACGTGTTTTTGGTCAATGCCTTCTTTACGTTTGGCCAACGACGCGTCCAACGAGGGACCTGCCACGTGTAGATCAGTTGCGAGAACTGTTCGATCCCATCGACGAATGGTTCAACAACAGTAGCGTCGACGACGCTTTGGATTTGAGCGTGCAGAAATCCTTATCGCCACCCGCTTCCTGTTGACGGAAGTGTGGTGCTAAAGACAGCGACGTTTCCGGTTCGGGTGGCGCTATATAAACTGCTGCATCGCACACGGCTAACCATTGCTCTCTCTCTCTCTCTCGACTCATCATGGAGGAAACGCTGGATGCCTTCCCGGTGATCGTCTCCGACACCGTCTCGCCTCTTTGCATGGCAGGCAGCAAGCGCACGTGGATGGATTACGTCGCACGCGGAAAGATAGCGTGCTGCGTGGCCAACGTCTACAAACATCTCGTCTCTTGGACTCTGCGTCAAAACTTTGACGAGAAACTGACGGCCAACTTCGTTTACACCGTGGAGCGAGCCCAGAAGAACATTCAGGAACCCAAGAACGTGGCTTGGGAAAAGGTGGAAGGCCGACTCTCGCTTTCCATGCGCACGAAATCCAACACGGACGTTCGCACCGCGTTCGTCCACAAAAACAGTTACTTCGTGAAAAAGTTTTTCACGTTCGGACAGCGCACGGTGGCCGAGGGTACCTACCACGTGTACCAAACGTCCCACGCGCCCATCCTGTTCTACAGTCTCGAGGGGGATGAATTGGGTCGCCCGATGCTCTGCGAACGGGCATTCCGTTCCACCGACCAGTTCCATTACAGAATGCACGTGATGGAACCGCACGAGGTCTACTCGGTGCGACCTCACGTCACCTATCTGATAGTGACGGTTCAACCTTCAGCTTTTACCGTGGACGTGGTGACGAGCGAAACGGCCACGCGGCTGGGAACTCAAATCCAGTTGCTCGACCCGATGGGGTCGTCACC
Source organism: Meta bourneti (assembly GCA_933210815.1). Lineage (NCBI taxonomy): Eukaryota > Metazoa > Arthropoda > Arachnida > Araneae > Tetragnathidae > Meta > Meta bourneti. Next base: position 33,345,555 of record OW119923.1, on the reverse strand, counting down.
AGCCGTCGTCCAGCCTTCCGTGTCTGGACCCGTCGTCGTCGGCACTCAGCAAGAGCCGCTCCACTCCGTGCCTGTGGTCGCAGCGTCGTCTCCTCCTACACTACACGTCGTCGGCACTCAGCGAGAGCCGCTCCTCTCCATGCCTGTTGTCCAGCCTTCCGTGCCTGGACCCGTCGTCGTCGATCAGCGAGAGCCGCTCCTCTCCATGCCTGTGGAACAATCTTCTCCACCCGTCTTCGTCCCTCAGCAAGCCACGCACGTCTTTCGTGAATTCTCCGCCGCTGTCCAAAAGGTCGCCTCGGGTTCACCGTGGGACCATTCTCTCGTCACGGCTCGTGACAATTGTCTCTTTCTCCAGACGTTTTCCGATGGAACGACGCCGCCACCAGCACACCAAAGCGTCGTGGAACGACTTTTCATCGGAAATTCAGATGTGGAGGACCAAGTCCCCATGGACTTGAGTTCCCCACTAGACTTTTACACGTTATTGGAATAATAGAAGGACCCATCTGTAAATATGTGTAAATATTCGTTCTTCCTGTAAACGTTGTTTTAATAATAAAAAAAAACCTCACGAACCATCTCGTCTCCTTCGAGACGAGATGGTTCGTGAGAGGTTTTTTTGGTTACCCACTGGACCAACGTTGGTGGTGTCGAATGAAAACTTGGAAAAAAAATTAATTAATTCACCATGAAGTTTAAAAAAAACTCACGAACCATCTCGTCTCGAAGGAGATGAGATGGTTCGTGAGTTTTTTTTGGTTACCCACTGGACCAACGTTGGTGGTGTCGAATGAAAACTTGGAAAAAAAATAATTAATTAATTCACCATGGGGTGTGGAAGTTTGGAGAAGGTGTAGTCTCTCCGAACCGTGGTTTTTTAAATCTGTTGTGGCCTCAAATGTCTTCATGTTGGTGTGCACGTTTGGAGAGGCCAGCTCAGGTGTCATCGTCTGACCGTGGTTCAAAATTACGTGGTGCCGTCCTCGGATCTTTCCCTTTGGGGATTGATCCCGGACCGTCACCAATAGCCCGTTGTGTTGCTCCAGTGTGAAGTTAATACCGATCCATACAAACGGAAAAAAATTGAATAATATTTCCCCCCCCCCCCAAAAAAAAGATTTTTCCCAAGTCGAACCTCTCACCAATGTTGGAGTGTACCCTCTCGATTCTGTAAAAAATCGAGAGGGTACCGGTGCTTATATATTTTTTGGACCGACTGTAACATGTCGACCAGTATTCACCTGTCTGCTCTAAAAAATTGGCCGATTTGACATTTTATCGCCTCGTTTGGCGACGTAACATCTTCTGATAGGGTATATGTGCAAATGCGTATTTCTCTAGAGTGGCGACAATAATAATGAAATCGTCAAAGTCCGCTACTTAAGACTGGTTCACATTAAACTGTCGTGGACTCAAATGTCGTTAGTGTGGTGTGGAAGATTGGAGAGTGGGGAGCCAGCTCAGGTGTTGATCTCGTCATCCTTGTGAAGCAAAATTTGGTAGACATATACCCACTGTGACATCTTAGCGCCTAAGAGTCTAGGATGGCCGGCTGCAGACCCGGAAGTTTCCTGTTAAAAAGTCCTTCAATACTGCGCTTGCGCATGTGAGGAGAATGAGAAACAGTTAGCTCACGGACTCCGTCTAGATGAGACGTCTTCGTAGCAATTCGTAAATTTTAATATGAAAATAAGCATTTTTGTTTCGCGCGTCCATTGTAAACCCATTGTTTTGTCTGTGTTAAAATAAATGTTATTTTTTAATGTCCAACAAAAGTTCGGATTAATTCGTCACAGACTAGAGTTTTGGTGTCCTGGAAGTCGGATGGAAGCAAGAAAGCAGGAAATGCAGGTAGGCCCACCCTTGTATTAAATTAAATTTATTGAGGTTCTGGCTTACCGGAATTAGTGAGGCAAAGAGCCTAAATAGTTTTGGTTAAAAAAACAAACAAAAAGAAATGACTACATATCCAATTTTATTTTGTGGTTATTTAAATTTTGTCTTTATGAAAGTTAATAGAAGTTGATGATAAAGTGAATTTGCATGTTCTACTAAATAGATATTATCAAGTTGATAAAGTCACGGCCAAAAAGTGCCAAATCGAAAGTGAACGAAAATTTAAATTTCGTTTTGATTTTACTGAAATTTTGTGTTTTGTGCATTTAATGATTTGAAAAGAATCAGATAATTTGAATTACATATGGTAATTACACATTAGTAAAAGAAAACAAATATTTAATTGCAACTATATATATTGCATCTTGTGTATTGTATATGCTACGATATAGTTTAAGATTCTGTTATTATATTTGAGAATTGTGTTTGATATTAAATCTTATCTAGTATTTGAAGCATATTTGGCATTGAATATATTTTGTGAATCATATAGTTATTAGAAAATATTGGTAACTATATTTATGATAACAAAATTGGATTGTTTACTAATAAGTTATTCATCGATCATGGCTTTTCTTTCTCGTGGGAGAAAAGAAGACCTCCTCGAACTCGCAGATGAACTTTGTGAAAAGGTATCGCATAATTGTAAACTGGTTGAGATAAGGAAAATAATCCTAAACAGTGACAACTATGAAGAAGAGGAAGTTAAAATTTCTTTAACTCGTATTATGGAAGATAGGATAAAGAGAGAAAGAAGCAAAAGAAAAAGAAGAAATTGCCAGACGAGAAGCAAAAGAAAAAGAAGAAATTGCCAGACAAGAAGCAAAAGAAGAAATTGCCAGACGAGAAGCAAAAGAAAAGGAAGAAATTGCCAGACAGGAAGCAAAAGAAGAATTTGCCAAAGAGAAAGAAAGGGAAGAACGTAATATTCGAATGGAAGAAATAGCTTTAGAGAAGAAAAAGCTAGAAATGCAAGCTGCAAGTGAGCTAGGACTATCTAATAGAGAACGGATGCCAAATCATAAAATTGAGCTCATCAAAATTACCCCGAAATTTGAGGAAAAGAAAGATGAAATGGGTCTATATTTAATAAATTTTGAAAGGAGAGCTGAGATGGCAGGTGTGCCTAAAGAAGATTGGGTGCCGTATTTACTAGGCGTATTGCCTTCGGAAATTTCGAGCATGATGGCTAGAGAATCGCCTGAAGATGCAAAGAATTACGATTATGTGAAAGATATTATTCTTCAGAGGTATAAAATGAGTTCTGAGAAATTGAAGCAGATGTTTTACCGTCATCAAAAAGTCCCGGATAAAACATGGAGGAATTACGCTCATGAACTTACAAGCTACTATGATGAATGGGTTTCTGATTTGGAAATCAAAACTTTTGACGAACTCAGAGACTTGCATATCACTGAGCAGATTAAGAGACGAGTGCCGTCTGAAGTAAAAGAACATTTTCTGGAGGAGTGGATGGACTTAAATTCTCCGCTAGAATTAGCTAAAAAAATAGATCAATTTGAAAGCTTGAAGGAGAGTCTTACACCCAGAAGTACTAAAGGTTCCCAGAATACAGAGGGTATCAAGAAAACACACGTTGGTTTTCATAAGTCTAAGGGAGAAAATAAACCCTTTGGAAAAACAGAAGTAAACAGAGAAGATTATAAAGAGAGAAATTTTGAAAAAAGAAAGCAACTTCAATGTTATGAATGCAATTCCTATGATCATCTTAGACCTCAATGTACTAAGTTGAAGAAAACTGAAATCATAGCCGCTAACGAAATTATGGGAAAGGGAATAATAGATTTGATGTCTCCCTACATTAGTGTCGGAACTGTAAATGGATCTCAGATTTCTATCTTACGAGACACAGGATCCAGCATAGATCTAATTCCTAGGAAGTTTGTTAAGCCACACATGTATACGGGTGAACATGTATGGGTAGCATCTCCTTTAACGGATAACCCTATTTGCTTGCCTATAGCGGAAGTAAATTTAGTGTGTGAGTTGGGTCATGTTATAACCAAAGCTGCTGTCAAGGATAACTTCTTAGATAAAGAACGCTACTTACTAAGCAACAAGACCGTTGTACTTATAGAAGATATGAAAAAAGACAAAGACTGATATTGAAGTAAAAGACTCTGCAACGCCCAAGTGCCAACGTCCTCCATATTTAAATGAAACATCGAAAAACGACTGCCCTGGTAACAGTAACCGTTTTAGTTCTAGCAGTGTTACTCCTAAAGAGACTGGAATCGTTGAAAATTTGTTACGTTCATATGGTTTTATACAATGTTGCGAAAGACAAGCAATATATTTTTTTCACTACAGTCAATTTTCTGGAAATATTGATAATTTAAAACGTGGTGATGCAGTTGAATTTAAAATTACTCATAATCGTCGTACTGGAAAAACCAATTGCTAGTTCTGTTTGTAAAATAATGTGTAAAGAGACAGTTTCTGGATTTGAAACCACTGAAAAAAAGGAAAATACTGAAGGTAAAGTTGCTTATGAAAATAATGGTGAACGGCCCTATTCTGCTGAAAATGTTGATGGTAGTGTAGAGTTTCATCCTCCTAAAAAGATCACTTTTAGTATTCCTATTGACAAAAATACAAGAAACCTTAGACCTTGTAAAATGCGTTCGGAACAGCCCTTACCTGTGAGATACCGTGGTGTTATCTGTGCTCTTAAAGGAACATTTGGTTTTATTAAAAGGGGTGATGTAAAGGATATGTTTTTCCACTCTAGTGAATGCAAAGAGTGTTCAAAAATCTTAATCTGGGCGATGATGTTGAATTTGGAATACAGACTCGTAACAACAAGGAAGTTGCTGTAAGTGTAACTAAATTGCCCTTAGGGACAGTGATATTTGAGGACGTTGAAACTGAAAGTTTGGTTGGTGAAATAACTGAATGCTTAGACAAATCTAAAAGTCGTTTGAGGAAAGCATAAAAGTTACGAGACAAAGTTGAATTCACTGTGATCCAGGATTACGAGGTAGTCCATAGAAAAGGAAAACAGCATATAAACGCTGACAGTTTAAGTCGTACGCCTCACGTACAAAACTAAATTACTATTGTTTGTATTTGTGATATCTTGCATATATAAAAATACTTTATTCCTAGTGTACATTGATACATTTACATTGCAAAAAGTTTTAAATTTGAATTGAAAATCTGTAAATATTTTGAAATTGAATTTCTTCTTTGATGATTATCACTGAGTAAAAATTTTGATTATACTTTGTTAAAATTATGATATGTTTTTTTTTTAATTTAGAGTAGGCGGTACAGCCAGGATCTTTAGGGTGTATGGTCTACTTGCATATTGCTTTGGGCATGAGTTGTTGCCTTCGCGAAAATTCTGTTGCTGCTGTTTTGTATCTTTTTTGCAGGTGTCTGTCTCTGCAGAAAAAGAATCTTGAGGAGGGAGGAAATAGACTGTGACATCTTAGCGCCTAAGAGTCTAGGATGGCCGGCTGCAGACCCGGAAGTTTCCTGTTAAAAAGTCCTTCAATACTGCGCTTGCGCATGTGAGGAGAATGAGAAACAGTTAGCTCACGGACTCCGTCTAGATGAGACGTCTTCGTAGCAATTCGTAAATTTTAATATGAAAATAAGCATTTTTGTTTCGCGCGTCCATTGTAAACCCATTGTTTTGTCTGTGTTAAAATAAATGTTATTTTTTAATGTCCAACAAAAGTTCGGATTAATTCGTCACACCACATAGTCAGAGACTTCGCTAATAACCTGCAAGTTATAAGAGGTGCAGATTTAATTCCTCCCTTGGTGTATTTCTCTCTTCTGTGTCAGTAAAGCTTTCCTTATGTGTTTGTTCGGCTCTTTTCCTTCGGGATTGATACCGTCGCCAGTAGCCCGTTGTGTTGCTCTAGTGTGACATAAATTCTACCTACCTTTTGTGTTTGTATGTGCATTTATTGGACTTTTTGGTTCAGCATGGCCAAATCTGGTCCTTGCGCCATAAGACTCCGAAAAAAGAACCAATTCTTTCATGTTGCCATGCTAATTCCAGTACATGCTTCAAACCCGCCCAGAAATTTAAAAATCGGTTTTTGACGTAGATCATCTTATCGTACTATACAGATAATCGGTGGACGCGACATAATTGTGTGACCGATTTCAACCAGCAATAACTAAGGAGTTATCGGGGGTGGGACAACGGCGCTAGAATTGTTTATTAGCTCATATATAACATTTAGTGACAATTTATAACTGGTGGAGCCAGCGGATCAATGGCACTTTGTGACAGCGCACCGAAGTGGATGGTCATTTTTGTGCTCCGCACTTCGGATATACTATTGTTTCCGTTTTCAATATATCTGAACTAAGGGTGATTGAACATCGATTTTGGTATGTATAATAATGGTTTTATAGTGAATTAGTTGTGCGAATTGAAGAAAAAATCATTGAGCATGTTTACCATAGCTCACAGTCAATCGACTTCAGGCACAGCAGGGACTACAGATAATAATATAAGTATTGCGGGTAGATTCCAACCTACACATATAATACCATCGTTAAGATAAATAAACAACTCTAACAACACAAATTGCGTATTTTATTCGCGATCTTATCAGACACAAGACATTGCATCCACTTCGGCCCCATTGGTAGTTAATTAATTAACGTCACACTTGAGCAACACAAAGGTCTATTGGCGACGGTCCTCGTGAATTCCGAAGAGAAAGATCGAAGGACAACACCCCGTAATTTTGAACCACAGTCAGATGACGAGAACAACACCTGAGCTGGCACCCCACGCCAATGTAATCGCCCCATCGGAATTTTTGCAATGAATTCTACCCGACGAATACTGCAGTTATGTTATTTTAAAAATCTAACACAAAAATTGAACAACATCAAAAAATTGCCAGAATTGTATATTTTCTAAAACTACAAACAATAATTCTAAATCGGGTGGTCAGAAAAGATTATGTCCCGTACCAAGACAAAAACAATGGCGTCGTTAGGCCTTTTGAGGGGATCAAGTCACCCTAAATATTTCCAAGCCCTCCCCCAAATTATAGTGTCTTTCTAGCCAAACGTGAATTTTTATGTGAAACGAAAACATTTAATGGAAATGTGAATTTTAGCTATCTGAGAAATGGCTCTTTTATTGCTTGTGGTTAGATGGCGTCCACAAAACTCCGTAAAAATGGAATAAGAGATGTAAGATAAACAGACGTAACTAGGGGGGCAGACGGGGCATGTGCCACGGGCGCCGGATTTGGGGGCGCTAAATTGGCCGAGTATTTTTTTGCTATAGATATTTACGTATGATAAAAAAATGAAGAGGAAAAACTTATTAGTGGACTACAAAAACTATAAAAGGAGCTAAATGCAGAATGTGTAAAGAAATAGCAGGAAAGCTTAACCTAGATCCTCATTTTAAAGAAGTACGGAGGAGGAAGAAGCGGATGTTTGATAAGAAGAGCGAAGTTGAAAGCTAAAAAGTTCAGATTATTTATACAAATAATAGATCAGATACTGAATGAACTGAGGCAAAGGTTTCAAGTCATTCAAAACATGAGTAGAGTTTATTTGGTTTCCTCAATGGAGAAGAATTGAAGAACCAGCACTTGAGTTAGCTACCACATATAGACTTAGACAATGACTAGCTGGCGATAGAAGTGGAGAGTTTTAAGTATCATGCCTTGGATTTAAACCCTAATATGAAAACGGCTACACCATCAGGTCTTCTGACGTTAATATACGTACAAGAGCGGACTTGAAGACGTGTCCACCAACACAACGACAGCGTTGAGAATTTTCCTCACAATACCAGTCTCAGTCGCCTCAAATGAAAGGAGTTTTAGCAAACTAAAGATCATAAAAAATTACCTCAGAAACTTAGCAGGACAACAACGACTAACCAACCTGAGTATCATATCAATAGAGCATAAGTTAGCTTCAAAGCTATCTTTTGAGGACATTGTAAAAATGTTTGCAGCCGAAAAAGCCCATAAAGTTAAGTTTTAGTTCAAGCTTTCTGTGTTTAGATTAATTTTTTTCACATTTTGTCAATAGATTAAGAGAATGTGTAAAATGTAAGTATAATACTCAAGATAATAACTTGAGTAAAATCTGTTATTTCTAATTCTTGTTTTAGTTTTCCAAAATCCTTGAATGGTTTTCAGTCGACGTTTCGATAATGTTCTTTTTAAAAGTCCATGGGTGAGACATCTGGAGATTTAGCAGGAATATCAGTAAAGGGTATTGACTTGATACCAGTTCTTGTTCCATTTTTTCCAAGAATTTAATAGTGGATTTAGATGTGTGGCTGCTTCCGTTATCCTGATGCAGTTCTACTGATTGTTGGCACTGTGGGTAAAGATATGGTATTTCGTTTTTGAATATTGGGGATATAATATGGTCTTGATAATATGTGGGAGTTGATTTTTACATTTCCCCCCTCTTTTTACTTTTAATTTTCCATTATATGCAAAACCGGCAACAATCATAAATCTCTTAGAGAAAGTTCTCACGTTAAAGTTAGCAAGTTGAACCACGTTTTAAGATTTTTCTCCTCTTTTATGATAATAAATTGTTCTTTTTTATTTCAATCATTTAAATAAACCCACGCCTCGTCTACTGTCACAACATTTTTCCATCTTTCTCCAGCTAAATGCTTCTCATAAAGAATTCTGCAGCGAGTTCTGCGTTCTGCAATATGTCGTGGAGATAGACGATGAACATTGTATTTTTTGGCCTTTTTAAGATTCAAATCACAGAAAATTATTTTATTTACAGTTGAAACTGAATATTTTAATGGCTTTGTAATAGTCCTTTGACTTGGCGGATTTTCTTTTAAAATTGAAGATTTTACCTTACACATATTCTCAGAAATTCTTTTCTTTTTTGGATACATATTTGGAAGTATTTTTCCACTTTTACGTTTTTTCCTTTCTCATTAATAATATTACTTATCGTACCTTTAGATATCGAAAACCATCACAGCGTTTTTGAATAATTGAATAATCATAATTCTCTTCGGAAAGAGCGGAAACATAAGTGTTGAAAATATTGTATAAGTAGGGATGGGGAAAAAGAGCGAACTGTTCTTTTTCACCTGTTCTTCAAAAAGAACGGGAACAGCCTGTTCCTACTTTTCACAAAAGCCTGTTCTCGGTTCTTTTTGTTAAAAGAAACATTGCAATTTTTTTATATTTCGATTTTAAACAGGTGGGAATTTTGCAAAGTTATCTTTTCTCGAATTTTCTAAATTCGCAAAAATTTTCATATATTCTAAATTATGGTAAGTCCGAAACACATCTGTTCATCCTACAGTTCGTGACTCACTGTTTCCTGTTGATTCATTCATCCGTTCTCTGTCCATAAACCTACTCCCTGCTCTGAGACTACTTCCTGTTTGAGAGCAGGAATCAAATTTACCCAAGGAATCGATTCCTGCTCTCAAACTGATCCGACCCTGTTCTCCGTTCTCGGAGCTCTTTTACTTCCTGTTCGGAAAATGATTCCTGCTCTCAAATTGTTCCGACCCTGTTCTCCGTTCTTGGAGCTGTTCTCCGTTCTCAGAGCAGTTCTCTGATCTCGGAGCTGTTCTCCGTTCTCAGAGCAGTTCTCTGTTCTCAATGAACGGTTCGCGGAGCTGATCTCGATGACTGCTCCAGGAACTGTTCTCGACTGAACCAAGCCCCGACGTCTGATGAATTTGCGAGGAGATTAGCGTAATAATTGTGAAATGTTATAATTGTTAGGCAATGACATAATGATGAATTTTTAGTTTTAAACAAATTAACAATTTTTTTTAAATATTGCTGATCAAGATTTTGCTGTCCAGCTTTCTCTCTGGCGGTGTCGCCTCTACTCGTTCTTAGGATTTGCAATACTTTTAACTTTATTTTAAAACCAAATTTTACAAAATGGAAAGCAAAATTTCAAATGTGTGGACATATTTCACTGCGAAAAGGAAATTCGGATCGGGTGTCATGCTCTCTATAAGTTGAAAAGGGATCTCATTAAGTCAGGTATTACGATTTTAAAGACATCTCGGAAATAAGAATCCCACCATAAAACTAATGAGTTGAAAAGCGAAAGTGATTTTTTGACTTATATTTTTTATGTTTTAAACGTGTTTAGATAGATCATATAATATTAACCTGTTTTTCAAACCAATTTTACTTTCCAAGTGGTAATCCCGGTATGCGTTTTTTGTGTTTATAATCTTTTATAAAGGGCAACTCCCTATTGCATAACGTGATTCAAAATTACCTGGTGTTGTCCTCGGATCTTTCTCTTCGGGATGGATCATGGACCGTCGTTTTATTGACTTAAATGACTATTTTGTTGACTTAAAAATGACATTAAAATCTAAAAAATATTACTTTCGCTTGCGTATTTGTTTTATCCTAGGCACCTCATATGTTTGGGAAACTACTTGAGATGGTTCAGATGTGGGACATTATTAGTTGCCACTGGGGAGAGAATTTAAACGTTTCGATTTGCAAGAACGTTTTCCAATTTACGGGAAAATTCTGATTTACTTTTTCTCAATTACTGATAGTTTGGCGCAGCTTGAATCGACTTGCCCCTTGCGCCATAAAAAAATCAATCAACCGATAACAATACAAAGACTCCGAGTCTGTATTTTTTTATATATGCACGCCTATACAAAGTACTAACAAAGATGACGTCAACAAAATTCAGTCACTGTCAATCGAGAAAACTGCTGGCGCCACATAGTCTACGAGGAAGAACAGGGCTTGCACATTTCGAGTAGAGACATTTGAGAAAACAAAAGAACAGGTTAAAGAACAGTTCTTTTAAAAAGAACGGAATATCAAAGAACTGTTCGCCGAAAAGAACAGTATTTCCCATCCCTATGTATAAGCTATAAATTACGGTAAAGATATAAACAACGCTTAAAGATAGGCGCCGTAGTTCTGCTTTCAAACGATTTGTTTATTTATGCGGTTGAAGCTAGGCGCCATAACTTCTCTTTCCGCCACATACGATTGCTCGTAATCATTACTAGAACTTGAATAAGATCTCAGAACGCAATGTAAAATGCGTAGAGCTTGGCTGCTTAATTTTGTATATATTTATATTAATGTTAATAAATTAGATAGCCTTTAAAAACCTTGATACTTGGATGTATTTCTTCACTCTGTGTCCGGCCTGTTCACAACATTTTGTGAAGATATTAGAACACTTCCATCGAAACGGAAACACATAGCCTACCATCCATTGCTTATTTAAAAGCGCCCTTTTGAAAGTAAACAAAACTCTGAGTTGGCAGACGATAAATTATACTTTAACTATTTAACTGCTGCGAAAATAAAACTATTTCGTAGCATACAATTTTTTACAGCTCATCAAAATCGTTCAAAAAATGTCCGAACAACCTCTGTATTTATCATAATTAAATATCCTATACTAAACCAACAGTCTGTTGATTTTGATTCAGCCCACACATATCCCGATATCATTTGATAAAACCTTTTCATTGCATTTGCAGCGATTATAAGTGTGAAAGAATATACCAAACATGCTACTCTTAGATTATTTGTCAATGAAATATCTTAGAATTAATTAGGTATTTCATCTTGTACTAAAAATGAAATTACTGCAAATTAATCTACCTTTGAAAATCAAGCATTTACCATCTAAGTTGAATAAAAAAATTTTGGACAAGTGGAATTATTGTGTGGTGGGGCGATATCAGGTGTTGTCGGGGAGGGTTTTGGTTTGGGTGGTCGGTGGGGGGGGGGCGCCAAGGCGAGTTCTTGTCCCGGGTGGAAACTAGCTTAGTTACATCTCTGAAGATAAATGAGTTGCAGCGAATAGGCTTACCTCAGATTCGCAGACCAGATACGGCCCTTCGGACAGCTGTACCGGCCTGCAGACCATGTAAGGCACTCCAAATATTTTTATCAAGCCTGCAGATTAGATGCAGCAATCCGGACAGGTTCGACCAGCCAGCAGACCAGGTACGGCCCTTCAAAAAATTTTATATCTCGTTTTCCTCAGAATTGTTTCCGTATCCAGCTTTTATTCCACGACATTTGTTCTTGTTGGAAGAAAAAATTTTACTTTCCGAAAATGGTAAAGAAACGCTTATTAAATTGACTCGTTTGTGGAGATATTCAATTTTTGTCCTTTAAGATATTCCAAAATAAAAATTACGTTTTAGGCCAAGTAAACTACTCTTTTGCAACCCATAGTTTTATATGAACAAGCCCAAACGAAAGATTCTGGCTATGGTACTTAACAAAAGTAATATATATTTAGTGAATTAGAAGAAGTAGTTTCTCTTATCCAAAAATGAAGAACTTTTAAATTCTGACCCATTCAAAATGCGTATAAAAAATAAGGATTTTAAAATTTGACTGAAAAAATAGAAAATTTTCTAGAACAGATATCCTCCTTAGAAGAAATTTGAAGTTTCAACGAAGAGTAGGTGTTAATACACCTATCATCTACCTCAATTTTCACGTACTGTCCTTATTTACTGAATAGAAGAGTGAATTGAAGACAGATATGAATTTTTTGGGCATTTTGTGAAAGGGCAGAATACCTTTCATCCATATAATCTGCTAAGAATTCAGCCTGAAAATTCCTGAAAGAAGACAGCGCGAAAAGAGAGGATTAAAAAGATGAAAAATGGAATAAAAAAAGATCCCCTCCCTCAAAAAAGTGGTTCCTTTTTTGCCTCCCCTATAAAATCCAGCTATGTGGACGGGAATTGATTTTTTAACTCTTAGAGCTTTTCTCCTCTCATCCCAGCGATTTATTTTTGCTGTCAGCTTTTCGCTTCCAAAAGTGACAACACTTCCCCTTTCGTCGTTCTATCTTTCATGTTTCCGCATTCCGGTAACGCATAAGGAATGAAAGACGGCGTTAACGATGAAATATTTCCCATCGATGAAGCTTCAGGGTCGTTATTTCTCGAGATCAGTTTAATGCGTCCTTTTGAATCGGACGTATTTCATGAGTTGGGATTCAATACGCCGTTTTTCAGCACAATTTGCATGCCCTGTATTACCCGGGTTTATTTTAACTGTTGCATTGTGTCGTTATTCAAAAAGTGGATCAAGGGAAATAGAAGCTGTTGGAGTGTTAAACGCTCGTGGAAAGTAGGACACGAACTGGGGAATTAAGACTCGTCTATAAGTATTCTTTCCACGTCAAGTTTGCTGATAAAGTTATTTTGTTATTTGTATCTGAATATATACATACTCATTAGTGGTTATTGAAGCAGAGTAACGTATATAATGAAACGAAAAGAAAATACACTGTTTGGAAAGTAGTAAACGTATTTAATAGATTTTAAGGGCCTTTCAATGTCTCGATGTTTTATTCCTTTGGGTGTATTTCTCTCTTCTGCGTCAGCGAAACTTTTGTTGCCTGCATGTCCATTTACTAGACGTTGTTCGGAGCAGTTTGGCCAAATACGGACCTTGGGCCATAAAAACCAACTAGCATATGTCGCGAACCGCGTTCAACAAGAACCAGAGAATGTTCTAAAATATTCTTCTATTGCCAATAATAATTTTTATCAAGAATAAAAACTAATGTTAATAACTTTTAAAACCATCTCTTAATTCCTTACGAGAGAGTTTTTCTGGCTGCTACACAGAAGGTACTTTTATTTTGGTGATCTCTTTCGTAACTTGGCATGTTTAAGCGAATGTAATATCAGCTAGTAAAAAAATTAGTCAAACATCAGTACAATGGCAACAAATAAAATTAGTTTTTAAGCGGAATTATTTTGTCCTCTCTCCGGTAGTTTGCTTATATTTATGAGAGGCTTTTCCTGTCAAACTAAATGAAAGTGGTGGTAGTGTTTCTGCATCGGAACGTGTTTCCTGTACGTATTTTGAACGTGATGTCACTTGGCTTTTTCTTCGAATACTGTTTCAGCACTTCGCAAATAAAAATTATAAAGAATGAATTCTTATGTATAATTGATTGTTAACGTCAATTAGATTAAATGCCAAATGTCGCCAAAACGGAGGTAAACTACATTTTCAGGTTACCCCTTTATGGATCATGCGAGAATCATTTGGGTTATGGAAGTAAAATCTTCGCTTTCCGTCTGGTTTGTTCGTTCACTGAAAATCCCACTCAGTGAAAACCATTTCATAAAAAGCAAGAGCTCTTGGAAATTATAGAAAGAGCTCGATGGGAAGAACTAATGTATTATATAGTGATTAAAAAATAAATCACATTCAGGATCGTTAGTTGGAAACTGGAATAAAATTTTGTGAGTGTTATTTTTTCAACAGGACTATAGTTGAATTTCTAATGCGAGCTTTACTTAGAATTTAGTGTAAAGATTCCTCCAGATTTGGAAAATATTACGTTTTGCAAACAAACATCAGGAGAATCGGGTGTTATTGCTGAAGATGAATCTATGAACCATCACAGAAACAGCCTGTCAAGAAGAATTTTAATGGTCTATTTTTCAAACACTGCAGTCTAAAATTATATTCAGGTGTCTTACTTCAAATTTTTACAAACTGTTTTGAAACCATGCTTTAAAGTATAGGAGAGAGCTTAACTGCCCACATTGTGTGATTTTATTCTTTTTGTATTTTTTATTGTTAATTAATTCGAAAAATTCTCTGATTTCTCGAATTTAACTAATGTGCTATTCGAAAATTAAACGTAATAAGTAAACGTGAATTGTAGATTCCTCAGACCCATTAGATATGGTGGATTGCTTAGAAATAGGCTACATAGGCCACCATTGAAAATTTCTTCCATGAAGCAGGAAGCATGATTTAGTTAAATAAATATAATTACCCCTGCATTGCACAGGTTTCTTAGAAACTTATTTACTTATTTTGCAAGCTTTAAGGTGAGGTAGAGAACACACAGTTAAAGCGTTTTCATTGTCCTCCACCTTGGTATGCTAGAATGTTCACTAAGGTGCAGAAATGAAAAACAACAAGTATCTGAACAATATTCATATTAGTTCTAATTTTGCCGTTTGACAGCTGTTGTACACTGTTTTCGCAGTAGAGGGTCAAAGTTTTGACCCTCAACAATACACATCTAACCACGTCGACGCATGGAAAACTGAACAAAGTGACCAACTGCCCAGTTGCCGAGCAGCGCCCTGTAGCAAATTCAAGTGGATCTTAGGAGCATCATTCCTATATATTTTGTGTTCCTACGTTCCCTTAAAGTTTGTACAGGAAGCTTAGAAACACCCTGCAAAACGTGTATCTATTGAGAATTACATATGGAAACATGATTAGTTTATAGCATCCACATACAAATCTAAATTATGCAACTTTTATTTCTCTTAGAATACATGTGTGAGGAAAAATAGCTGTGAAATTAATGCAATTCCCTAGATTTGTAATTCAATGTTTTCAAGAAAAAAATCTCAAAACAATTTAAAGTAATATTAAATGTAAGCAATACTTGATTACCGAATCTCAAACACGCAATGAGAATATTGATTCTTCATTTACGGCTATTTTAAAATCACATTTCAAAAATGAAAAATTGAAGTATCCTTAAAAAAGAATGGGGCTTGTTCTAGTGAATTGAAATATGGGGAAAAAGATTTTCTTGGGTATCCACGCTGTCACCCACATCAAATAGCTTCTTTTATTACATCTACTCCCCTCTGCGTCATCCGAATCTGTGGGAGCATTCCCCCTTGGTATAAAAGCGTGAAGACAAGGAGGAAGAACCAACAACGTAGAAGCAGAATATTGATGATCTCTCAGCATGAGGAACGATGAATGGCTTTAGCAACACCCAATGTATATTTTAAAGAAAATCCCATTTTCTCTGCTCCTTTGTGAAATCTAATAAAGGACTGGAAGTTCTGGAAACGGGGTAGAATTTAGAATTTCTGGGAAGATTGATCTAACACTTCTCACTAAAGGAACCAATTTCAGACAAAAATAAACTCACAACATTACTTTCATAATTAATGATTCGAAACTTTAGAGTGAATGAAAAAAATTGCGTCCATACATTAAAATGTGACTCATTTATGTTAAACTAAAAATAAATTTTTATTTATTGGTAGTTATATATTTCTAAAAGTTTAATATGATAAAGTTAATTTTTCAAACGCTAATTTTTTTAAGATTTGGAGTCTTGTGTTCTGAATTTGTACTATATTCTTCTCTATAAAATTACTCTGTCGTATATTCGGGCCGCGGTAGCCCGGTTAGAAGAGTAACGACTATCAACCGAAGGGTTGTGAGTTCGAATCCAGCCAAAGATCGTCGTGTACAAAGAGCGCTGGTGCATGTTAAATCTGTCATGGCTTCAAATGTCCTCACGTTGGCGAGGTGTGGAAGTTTGGAGAATGGGGTGCCAACTAAGGTGTTGCCTCATCATCTGACCGTGGTTCAAAATTACGTGGTATTGTCCTCGGATCTTTCCCTTTAGGCTTGATCCCGGACTGTCATCAATACCCCGTTGTGTTGCTTCAGTGTGACGTTAATTAAAAATTACGGTACCGATACATATCCTGTAGGCTATATATTCCATTGAAAAAATTAATATGAGCTTTACATAAAAACAACTTAATATAATAGTTTAATGTTTTGGAAACAAATGTCCAAAAAACTAAAACTAAATTTTTGAAGTCATGGAAATGGCATTACGTTTGGGAACTATAAATCTTGAATATCATACAACTACATTTTTTGTTGTCCATCGTCATTCTAAGTTGTACGTCGTATGACTTAAAAATTACGCGTCATGCAACTTATGGATGGAAAACAAACAATTTTGATTGTAAGATAGTTAAGATTTTTAGTTCCACAGGAATGCGAAGGACTTATGAAAAAACTAAACAAATTAAGCCATTTCGTGATTGAAATATATGCACAATATACTTTCTTAATTTAAAGAATTTTAACTCTCTAAAATGTTTTCTGAAAAGTTTATAAGATGAAATTTTTTGCGGGAACAGCTCTCTGACTTTTCTTCATTTCAGAGTTTCTGAAGTTCAAACAAATGTACTTATGACTCGTCTTCGCATCGGCCATTCGAGAGGCACGCATAGACATTTATTAATGGGGGAACCGTGGCATCGCGCCATTATTAGCAATATTCTTTTACCATACGTCATATTTTAACTTCTTGCCCTGGTCTTAAAACTTTTTACCATCGACTTTTTAATACATCATCAACTATTTTATCTGACCTATTGGGTTGCCAACCCCTATTCATTACTTTCTATATATTCATTACTTTATATATATTATTCTTTACTATCCCTCCTTAACTTCCTTCATCATTCAGGATTTTTACCGTATTTATAATTGATCATCTTTTTAATTGAATTGCATTAAATTTTATCTAAGATGGGAATACCCTATATTATTTCTCATTTTATCCTAATTTTACATTTCTTGGGATTAAAATTTTAACTTTTGTGTTTAATATTTAGGTAACGCATTTGGTTTTAATTATTGCATCTTCTCTTTTATCTTCGTCTGGATGTTTTTCTGATGTCCTTTAAACCTATTTTATTGAATTTTATTGTCTTGTGTTTGGCGCAGCTTATGTATCTCTGGATCTTGTGCTATAAAACCCAAATCAACCAACCAACCAACTGAATTCAAACATTTTCCTTAACTGAATATAAAAGCATGTGTACCTTCTCTCCTCCTGAAATAGTAAGATTAAATATTTCGAAATACATAATCGAACTCCACTCGCCTCAAACAATCCAATAGGCTTAATTGGATGCTGCAACTTATGCTGCAGCTTATCCAATGCTGCAACTTATTTAGAATGTTAGCTAGAAATATAATTTGAAAATAAGAATAAAACAAAGCATTACACTTGATATGAGGGTTTGACAGATAAGGATAATTCCTTTTCCTAAAGACCTTTTGATTTCCAAGAGACCAAGAGAAGAAAGGCAGAGTTGAATAGATGAGCTTTTTGGTAAAGATCGATCACCCCATCTCCCTTGATGGGTATTTAATGAAAAATTGAGTTTATTACCTTATATGGACAGGAAACTGGGATATCGAAAGAACTTAGTCAGCATTCATCTTAGAATGTGATTAAATACAAGAATTATGATAAATTTAATTTGAAATGTGCGTGTGTGCTCAAGGAACTATATAATTATTCTTAAAACAGTCACCATTTTCAAAGATCATCCCTTTGAAAATTTAAGTGGAAATAGATATTTTTTTAATATTTGGTATCCATACAAAGGAGATATGCCTACAGTAGTTGTACAGACTGAAACGATGAAGTGAGTTAAGAAAAATTAAGCGTTTACTTTACGTAGTTCAAAAAACGTGTATTTTTCCTTGTGAGTGGAAATCAACAAAATAGATTCCTCTACAAAAGAAGGGGGATATATATAAATCGAATATTGAATATTAAATACCAATCGCTATTTTGACGAATTTCGGAATAGTTTTTTCTGTAGGGTCAAAAGTTCAATTTCCTTACATCGATATGAACTCCTGACCGACGATTATTAATGGATTGTTTGTTTGTGCATTTAATATTTTTGCCCCATTTCAAGCTACTTATCCGTTTTGGCAAATGCAAAATCAGTGGTTTACGGGTTTGGTGTTTGTTTGTATATATGTGTGTACTCACACTACGTCCAAATGGCTGACTATATTTTCATGAAACTTTGCATACTGTGAGTACTTGCATTTATTTAGTAACTAAATTTCATTGCGTCAGTCTGTCTGTCCATCTTCTTATTTTGTCTGTTTTTGTGTTTGTGTGTTTCTGCAAGTATCACATAAATTTTATTCAATACATTTTGATAAAATGTTATGTATTTTATAAAACATATTTTAGTTTATTAAATATATTATTTTATTTCCTTTGATTGCATACTAGGTAAGCTTCATGCTAAAACATCTGAGCAACTATATACTTAATATGTACTTAAGTCAACATAGTTTGGTAGTTTTGGAGAGCTGGGATGTATATTGAGCATTGTGCGATTACTTGGATTGTTTTACCAGTATTCTTGAAAAACAATTATTTTCCAAAAAGTATTTTTACGGAATTTAAATTCAAATATTTTGCTTATTTTTCTTTTTAAAATACAAATAATTTCCAAGTACAGTGCAACTTGGATAATTCGAGGCTGAAGGGACCACTAAAAAAATTCGAATTATCCAAAACTTCGAATTAAAAATGTTACATCTTTTAACTTTAATTTCAGGTCCACTGAATGCTTGGAAAGATTATTCTGTCAATAAGTAAATATTTATTCAGAAATATCATGGCATGAAAGACTTAAACATTATATGTATGTAAACAAAATAAGATTTACATTACGTAAGCTACAATACTGTGGCATCTTAGCGCCCAAGAGTCTAGGATGGCGGGCTGCAGACCGGAAGTTTCCTGTTAAGAGTCCTTCACTACTGCGCTTGCGCATGTGAAGAGGATAAAAAAACAGTTAGCTCACGGACTCCGTCTAGTTGAGACGTCTTCGTAGCAATTCGGATAAAATTTTATATGAAATTAAGCATTTTGTTTCGCGCGTCCATTGTCAACCCATGTTTTGTCTATGTAAAAATAAATGTTATTTTGTAATGTCCAAAAAAAATTTGGATTAATTCGTCACAGTGCATATTACATGTACTGTAGCTTACTTAACTTTACATGTACTGTACTTAAACTTCGAATTAAGGAAGTTGAATTTCGAATTATCCACAATTTTTTAACATTGATTTAATGAGAAGTTCAAGGGACTAAGAGAAATCTTCGAATTAGAGACGTTCGTTTTATCCAAGCTGCACTGTATTTGGGACAGATGATATAATGAGAATAAAACATTCAATTTTGGGCTAGAACAAGGTAAAAATTATTTATTTTGTGTCCAAGATTCCTAAATACGTGTGTTCATTTTCTGGATGGCGTGTGAACATTTCGATTAACTTTTTTCGTACGTCTCTGGCTTAACGTACCTGGTCGTAGAATTTCTTTTTTAAAGAAGTAAAATATACAACACAAAACCTTTTGAACCAAGACTGGTAGCTAATTGTGAATATTCAGGTATACATTCTTCTGAATGGCAAAATCATTTTGGTTTAATTACTTTGAAGCTCCATAGCGACATTGCTTTAACAAAATTTCATACAATCATTCTACATAAAAAAAATTAATCGCACTTTTTAGCTTCTTGTATTAATTTTAACATCCCCAGATATATCACCAGAAACTGACACAATTATTTTTTATTAAACCTTTAAAAAAGAATGTATGTGCAACAATTTTTCTAAAAATTGATTTTTAAGCTATATAATTCTTTCTTGGAGGTTGATATATTTTTTAATAATTTCAATACAATAAGTCATCTGCTTCAATGAAGTGTCTATTTGTCAATTGCATTTGCGTATGGGTTTTTTCTTACTTTTTTGGTCACATATTTTTGTTCTCTATAATGGGATATTTTTCTGTAGAGAAGCAAGAATTAAATAATAAATTTCAGTTTCGTAGGAATTATTTTTGAGAAAATAGACAAATTTATAATTTTGTAATATTTATTTCACTAATGATAAATTCTGTTTCCACAACTACAATTGATAATTTTGATTGCGTGTAAATCACATTATGAATTTTTATAGTTTGTTATTTAGATTCCGCTTTTAAATTGAAGTATTGATTTTCCTCAAACTATATGATCAAAATCACGCTCCTTTTTCAGAATACTGTGGAGCCTCTAGCAATCAACGACTGCAACAGATGTAAATTGATTGGTTGGATTGAATTTTGAGGTACAAAGGCCGTGTTTGTCCAAGCTGCGACAGAAACAGATAAATTTAAGATCTATGCAATAACTCAGAGAAAGTCTACACAAGCTACTGTCCTGATACCTTATTTACAATAAATATATTTTGAAAACATAGTTTATGCTACTTTAAAGGGATTGGGACTTTTGAATGCTATAATTTCAGTAAAAATCGGTAGAAGGATTCAATGTTCTTTAAATAATTAATTTTTCAGTGTATTTTTTTTAATTTAAGATTTTCGTAGTTTGAATACTTTAATTGCAAACTAAATTACTGCAATACTTCTATGATTTAAATTTTTATGTCTATGAACAAAATAAAAAAAACATTCAAAATTCTGTCGGTCCGCAAGATATTGTAATACAACTCAAATTGCAATACATTTAGTAGATTATTTGGGAATTTTAGTTGAAGTTTATAGTTTCCTTTAAAATGAACTATTCTCATTTAAAGGAAACTATAAACCAATCTAAAATCTTAACTTAAAATTATCTACAGTTTTGCAATTATATTAGCACACATAAAACAATGAGGTGAGATTATAGTAGTATTTTGAAATTGTTAGCTTAAATAATAGTGAACCAATCATTATATTTATGGTTCTTGTTATAGATAATCTGTGTGAATATAAGAAGTGTAAAATTGTATAATTAGAATAGAACTAACTAGTAGTGCCTTGCGCACAGCAAAACTTTGAAACTAGCCGTTTTGCCAAAATTTGTTCGTCTTTGTTTATAAACAAAAAGATTTAGCGAACATGAGAATAAAATTAATATTATTTCTAAATATAACACGTATACTATGAAAGTTTTGAATTGGAAAAGAATTATAGAACAAAATAAATTTTTTAACAGAACTTTGAAAGTTACCTGTTTTCCTCGAAAATTCAGCATTTAAAAGTTAATTTTATCTAAAAAGATAATTGAATCTGACATTCTAGTTCGAATTAGAAAATAACCATTAAAGACATTTTGATTTGCATTTGATTTAACACTAAAAGAAAATAATAGCCATCGATGGAGCATGAACAGTTCATACAATAATAGTGTATCTCCACCAGATTTGTTTAAATAAATGGACCAGTCACGAACAGAAACGATGCTGTCGGAAACCATTATTGCCGTGAAGAGATGCCAAAAGAGATAACTATCCACAGAGTTTGTGCCTCCAGTGTGCGAATAAAACAACTGAAACAAATTCAAAGAGAATAGAATGATAAAATTTGTTAAAACGAGTCGAAGGAAAATAACGAAGCAGTGTAATGTAGCCTATGGTTTAACTAGAATTATAAATGACTATTCTCTCTTGAACATGACAAGATCAGGATTTGTTGGCTTTTATTTCACTCTTTACTATTGGTTCAGTTTCGCTCAGTCGATTCCGTTGGGAAGAGATCCAGATTTGTTTCATTTTTATTTGGTTAATCTATGAGAAAGAAATGTCGACAGAGCAAAATTTCTTGGCAGATTCACAAAAAAGGCTATAAATTGACCAATAATTTACAATTCTCTCTCTCTCTCTCACGTTCAGAAGTTTAAACAAAAGCTAGAATCTCGAACAATTAAATTACCTTCATTTGCTTCCGGTTCCTGTCATCCCAGTAAACTGTGCTAGTGCAGAAAAATGGTGTAACACTTAGACAACGATCAAGTGACAACGGTTTGTTTACGTTTCTACTTCACGTGTGGATGGAAAAACACATCTAGAGCCTTCGTGTGATTTTTCATACTGTTGCTTAAAAACAAACGGGATTCGTATTTAATTTTGCTCTGTCAGCATAATATAGTGAATTAACATGGCTGTTTTAACTCTGGGATCAGATGGCTGTGTGATATATCGGTTTCCTAAAAATTCAATTATTTCACATTAACTTATACATACAAAACAGTGGCTGTGTTGTTAGTGACATGATATAAATGCTAAGTTACAAGGGGGAGTATTTGAACATAATTTTACAACTCAAAGTTCCTCGAAAGGTCATTTTAAAAGATTTAATATATAGTAAAAAGACAATTATTGCCTAAAACAATTTATAATCTTCGTTTGAGGGAAATAACTTGAGAGCAGGTCTTCTTTGTTGACACTAACCGTGTGTTTGAGGTTCGTGTCTTATTAGAACTAAAACTTCATTTCCATTCCAAATTTTTCAACCAGATAAATGATCTCGCAATATGTTAACATATCATAATTTCGTGCATTCGAATTTCCTTTTAATACAGTTAAATTACTAACTCAATTCCATGTCACACAAAATCCCATATCATATTACTGTCATTACCGAGTTTTTCAGTTGGAACCACATGTTTAGGCTCTTTTTATTTGTTCTAGTATTGTGGACAACAATTTCCAAGAAAGGGACTAGTTTCATCAAGGAATAATACAGGTTTCTTGATTCCTAAGAGTTATTGACAAGTTATTTTGCAAAATTTTCTTTCTATTTCGATTCTTTCCATTAATGAGTGATTGTTTTCTTGCACTTCTACGTTTGAAACTTAATTTACTTAACTTCTTAAAGTCTGAGGTGTAATATTTAACAACTTGAATACGGTTCACTGTTACTTCTACACATAGAAACGATATTTTTAACTGGTCTTTGAATTTTTCTGTACGCTTTTGCTACAATAGTATCTTATTCGCGTCGTATATTCTATTTTGCCAGTTGATACGAATTTATTTGTGACATCATAAACAGTTGACGCATTAAGTTTTAAAGGACTCGCTATTGGATAAAGCACTTTGTCTTAACTAACAATTCTCTGACGCGTAACTAAAGGTAACAATCTCCTTTTTCCATACATTTAAAAAAATTCAATTGGGGACTGAAAATGTGTAATACTAATTGGAATTGAATGAACAAACTAGCATCTGCATTTTCTTTTTTCCCCTCTCATTCATTTTCCTCCCTTCATTTTAACTGTTCTAACTATTGAAATACATGTTTACTCTTGAAAGTGCATGTATTGGTGTTTATATAAGCAACTACCTACGTGACCTCTATTTTCCATACAGTATTTTAATAATTAATGTAATACAAAAAATCTTGCTGCGGTAAAATTAGTTAGTTTCTTTTACTTATAATGAAATTAAAGGGAAAAGGATTTGATTAAATTGCTTTTTGTTCCTCTGTATTTTGATATACTTGCTCTGTCGAGTAACCCTATTTCATTCCCCTTCTGTACCGGTCATTTCTATGAAGTTCGTACTCAAGGGGCTGCAACAACTTTTCTTATTGGTTGGGCGACTTTCTAATAAACTTCTATAACCAAACTCAGATTACGAAAATACTACGTGCAAGAAAGGTAGAAAGCGTGTGTTGCAAAAGGAATTTATACTTTAATTTTTGTTTGGTTGGTTTGGGGGTTTTATGGCGCAAGGGCCATATTTGGCCAAATTTTCGTTTGGTGATGTCAGTTATTTGATAGCTCAAAAGTCTTAAGGCTCCAAAAGTACCAAGTCTTAAGGGCTCCAACAGTAAACTTTCATTTTTATTGTTTGATGATGTCAATTACTTGATCACTCAAAAGAGGTAAAATTAAGTGATACTTTTACTTAATCACATAAAGGATTAACCCTCCTGGTAGTTGTCTCGACAAAATCAGCACTATCTTGCTGACGAGATATATCGCCATTATCAAAATTGGTCATATCTTGATTGACGAGATACCTCGTCCTAACCACTTGGAGGATTAATGAAATAGGTATGAGTAGGTGAAAGAGCGCGATGTTCGATATAATGGTCTGGTCATGCAAGAGGTATACTTGAATCGACGACTCATCAGGGAAAGCATGTGATCTTGTTAATGCTAAACATATAATTACTCGCCAGGTGTAAATCGGTTTTTACAACACGGATAGTAGCTTTACATGGACATAACTTTAAACCGTAGGTCCGGTCTAATTATCACAAAAGTAACAAAACAAATGACTGTAGAGCGACAAACCAAACGAAAAGCAAACAATTAAAAAAATTGCAACTGCAAATGTTATTCTGATGATTTATATTTTATTGGAGTGGTAAATATTATCTGGATATGTACTTCTCATGGCTCTCTAATAAACTTTTTATCACTATTTTATGAACTAAATTTTATAATTGAACTTTTTTTATTTTTCAAGGTACGAGTTTATTAGCTTTTCTAGACCATAATGTGGTGAGCTGTCCAAGACCGGTGAAGTCCACTGTCATTTTTTCTTTGCATGATGGTTAGATTTCTTCTTGAGAAACACACTTAGTGAGTTTGGATTAGGAAGTAGAATCCTCCCACTTCTTCGTTTTCCCAGAACACTGTTTTTTAACAGTGTTCCACTTCTAAACCCCACTTCTTCTCAGGTGACGATAAAAGATTCGAACATATAGTTCGATAATCAGTATCAGGGTAACTAAACCTGTTGTAGAACAGATTCAGTTTCAAGCTTAAACAATCAACAAGTACTTTTACATTCCATCCTCTACAAGTCTTCCTATCTAAAATACAACACAACGATGACAGCACTTTTAACCCAAGCACGCATGTTACTCCAATTATCCACCCCCGAGTTTTCGGAAACCTCCTCCCCCACATTACTATCTCAATTAAAATTCCGGGAAACTAATTGGAGAAAAGGAAGAATTAACGGTTTGAAATCAGGAATCCCATCCCACTCCAGACACCGCCCGGGGCCTGCACCCTCGATCAACAAACGACTCTTGCGTCCCCCACAGCGCAGGCTGCGCGGAACAGGGAATTGATCCACGGAAGGTCACCCCTTTTCGCTCTTCCACTCTGTACGGCGCGCTTCGCTGCCGAGCGCATTTCCAGCTGGAAGCCCGGCCGCGGCGGATGGGCCGCCCTCCGGTGCACGGACAGGTGAGCCCCATTTCCTCTTATCTCATACCCCGGACGATTGCGGGCCATTCTTTCTGGGAGCAGGTTCGGATGGGCCCTTTTGGGATGGGGATCTCGTGGTTGGTTCCTGTGTGTCTCAAAGAAGGATAGTGAATCGTGAAATTGAAAGCTATTTGGTGTAAGGTGATTTGGCAGAAACCGGATACATACCAAGTTGTTCGCGCAATTAGGACTATTTATTCTCGATTATTATTATTATTATTTGTTCTCAAGTTGGGCATTATGTACCGTCTTTAATAGTTTCAATTCAGTAGTTAAATAATCGCAACAGTTTAAACAATTTGACATCGTAGTAGCAGGTACTCTATTCATGTTAAGGGATAGACGGTGGATGACTACTGTTTGATAGTCATCTTTTTATACTTTTCCGTACGTCGTTATACGGTTATTTTTTGCTATTCTACGACGAATTAGACCGAAACTTTCCGACATAAAGCTTTCTATAAGTGTCTCAAGAAGGTGAGATAGTTTTATTTTTGAAAGCGATTTGGTGATTTTGTCAGAAATCGGATACATACCAAGTTGTTCGCGCAATTAGGACTATTGATGTTACTATTTATTCTCGATTATTTTTATTATTATTTGTTCTCAAGTTGGGCATTATGTACCGCCTTCAATAGTTTCAATTCAGTAGTTAAATAATCGCAACAGTTTAAACAATTTGACATTGTAGTAGCAGGTACTCTATTCATGTTAAGGGATAAACGGTGGATGAATACTGTTTGATAGTCATCTTTTTATACTTTTCCGTACGTCGTTATACGGTTATTTTTTGCTATTCTACGACGAATTAGACCGAAACTTTCCGACATAAAGCTTTCTATAAGTGTCTCAAGAAGGTGAGATAGTTTTATTTTTGAAAGCGATTTAGTGATTTTGTCAGAAATCGGATACATACCAAGTTGTTCGCGCAACTAGGACCATTGATGTTACTATTTATTCTCGATGCAACAGTTTAAACAATTTGGCATTGTAGTAGCAGGTACTCTATTCATGTTAAAGGATAAACGGTGAATGACTATACTGTTTGATAGTCATCTTTCTATTTTATTGTTCGTTTTGTCACTAGATGATCATTTTTTGCTACATGAGAATGAATTAGACCGAAATTTACTACTGAATGATTCCTGCAAATGTCTCGCGTAGAAAACTATCTGGTGCAAGGTAGTTTTATCCAGGAACCGGAAATTATTTACTCTCACTTATAATTATTGGTTCTCGAGTTGGGCTTCATATATCGGGCCGATTGTTTAAACAATTTTACATTTTAATAGCGGGTACTTCATTCATGTTAAGGTATAAGTGGCGGATGACTACACTGTTTGATAGTCAAATTTTTATATTTTTCCGTAGATCGTTATGAAGTTCTTTTGTACTCGACGACGAATTAGTCCGAAACTTTCCGACTTAAAGCTTTCTATAAGTGTATCAAGAAAGCGAGAGAGTCTTATTTTTGAATAGATCTTGTGCAAGGTGGTTTTGTCAGAAACCGGATACATACCTAGTTGATCGCGCAACTCGAAATATTATTAAACGATCACCCTGAATGTGAGATCCAACCTCTTCATTCCTGAAGTACCTGTCTAGGTACATCAAAACAATAGCATTTTACCTTCAAACGTTTAATATACTCATTCTATTCTCTATATTATTATTCTATTCTCATACCCATTTGGGGAAATGGGTATGAGATTTTCGGAAATGGGTATGAGAAGGGGGTAATTTCCCCAAATTACCCATTTGGGGAAATTACCCCCTTTCCCCATAGGAACCTATTTCAAAAAAGGATTTTTTATCCTTTCTGAGTCACAAAGTACATTAAATTGCCAATAAAATAATTTTTGTGAAGATATTTCTCTGAGTGAAGAGGTTCGGTTTCGTTCTAATTAGTCCACGAGTAGGAAAAATGGCCTTCTAGCGACAAGCCAAACAAATATCGAAAGATGACTATCCAACAGTGCAACCATAACCCTTACCATTAATATGAATGGAGTACCCTCTTTACAATACAAAGATCTTTAAATCGCACTAAGTACAATACACAATGCCCAACTTAAGAAAAATAATTATTGAGAATGAATAGTAACAAGCAATTTTACCTCGAGTAGTGGTTACCTTGTTTGTAGCATGACAAATACATACTTAAAGTGGATAAATGTACTGTTGGTAGTCATTCCTTCAATACTAGTTCCTCCTGTCGTGTTCGGTTTGTGCTACACGACGATTAATTAGACCAAAATTAGCGGCTTAAAACTCTTTTCGTGGATCAAAGCAGGTTTTGATGTCAAACGATATGGTATAGAGCGATTTTGTGTGAAAATTTACGCATTACAAGTTGTTCAGTCATGCAACTTGAACAAAAAGTCATTCTTAAGTCGAGCTTTATATAGCGCGCTCGGGGAGATTGGTTGATTGTTTTTTTTTCCGGATTTGATGGCACAAGTGCCATATTTGGTCAAGTTGCACTAAACTCTAGACAGACAATTTCAAATTAAAAAATGTCTTGAAAGGGGATAAAAGGGATTGGGAACACAGAATAGTGGGAAAATATCACTTGGATATCCCGGGAGCGCGACCCCGTGTTTGCTAAAGACAGTAAACCCCATGGGCAAGAAAAGATCACAAGAGTACCTAGAGTTCGTGAAGCCTGTACATACTTAAAGGAGATATGTCCCTGAGTACCGCATGAGGGAGATGGCTTAAATATTTTTACACTGTACTCCCGGGTGATGCAGAGTGCTAGGGTTACAAGGATTCAAGTCCATATCGTATTTTTTTTGTCACAAATACCCTTCATTAATAATGCGTTTATCTTGGGAATACGATGAAAAATTGTGCGTGATTTACAAAATAGCTAGCAATACTTTTGTTTCTGGAATTCTGAATATATACCACAGAATTCGTTTATTCGTAGCCTAATGCAATAGTTATTTTGTATATTGGTATGCGCACTCTGGAATCTTTGATGTAAAATACTCCATAACCTGATTCATTCAACAATTTATAAGCATTTTTTCTGTAACATATGTTTTCTTGAAATACTATTAAATATTAATCTTTATCAGTTCCAATTAATTATATATTTGAGTGCGCACACAAAATATACGAGTATCTTACACCTCCTTCAAAACAGATACCTTTTTATTATTTCAGTCCCTGCCCCTAACGATCTTTTTGCACTATTTAAGTCTGGGAACAGTGTAAGACTTCAAGATATATCTGCAATTATAGAGAAAACTAACGCGCGTCTAATGAAAACAATAATCACTTCTAACTGTAACATGAAAATGATTGTATCTTTTATATTTTTTTATTAATCAAAAACCCCTTTTGAACTTAGCTTGTCCTCTCTTCGAGTCAACTTATCCTAAATTTTTGGGTATATCTCATTTTTTCTATACAATAAAAGCTAATATCAAGCCATCACATATGGGACACTTCAATGTGTCCAGAAATGTTCCATATATGACTGCTATTAGCTCTTTTTTGTGCAAGGGTAAATGAGATATACTCAAAAATTTGACATAAGCTTACTTGAAGAGAAATAGTTTAAGTTAAAAAAGTGGGTTTTATTTAATAAAGTATAACAAAAGGTACATCCATTTTCATGAATAAAATCTGTGTAATTGTCCCATACGTGACAGTAAAATTCCGCAATATGTTTTGTAAAAGAACTGTTTCAGTTATTGAATAAACATGAGCGACATGACAAAATTTAAACTCCTCTTTCTCGACTCGAGGGCATAAAATTTTGATGTCTAAAAAAGACTCATTCTTCTTGAAGAACATTATAAATTGATTCGTTTTGAGGAAATCTCATCCATAAGTTTTCTGTACATTTTCAAAAGCACTCAGAAAACAATAAATCAATACCATCTCCAACAGACGTTCAATTCTCAAGCGAGATTTCTCAAACCTAATGGCACCAAAAAATGATCTGATCCAGGCTTCATGTTTTTGACTCTCGAAGTGGTTTTGACGAGATATTTCGTCCATCAAGATCTGACCAATTTTGCTAACGACGAGACACCTCTTCAAGACCAGTAGCGACATACTTGATTACTGAACGAGACAACTAATGCTTTTCCTTTTTCTAGACAATGTGTATTAAATATATTTTAATTATTGTATGTACTTCTACTGGGTGTTATGAAACACGTTTTCTTGTGTGTTTCAAAAGTACTTAATGTGCTTTATTTTATTTCATGAGAACGAAAAATTCTATTTTCATCTCATCTAATTTTTAAAGCAGATAAATGAAATGTACTAAACACTCATGTCTTATTGATATATCTCAAATTCAGGAAACACATAATTTTGATTTCATGTAAAGCTATGAGTCAGTATTGCTTAAGTGGGCTTTCACAAATAAAATACTTAAGTATAACAAATCATTATTGTAAAATTAGAAATCGGTTATTTTGGTGTTTAAGCAAATTGTAATTACTGTACAAAATACTTCCGTCTTCTGTATTATATATATATTTGATGAACTTCAGATAACATAGTGATAAATCACAAAAATATGTCCATAACGAAAACAATTAAAAACAAAATATTCAAACGGATCAAAATAATTTCTGATTATTTGAATAAATGCTTAACACTTGAAAGTTTAAGATTATATGACACCTTGAATGGAGAATAAACAATTATGTTTTAAAAAAAATTTAAAACTTCAATTTTTCTCCCCTGAAAAATTAGAAAAGTGGCCTATTATGTTGACCGAAACTCTTCAATTTCAATATTCAAATTAATACATTGCCAATTGTAACCATTTAAATAAATATAGATCAGTTAGTTTTATTCAACTAAATTACAATTTATTAAATGTCAAATTTAATCATGAGAAATATAAGGCTTTCAGAAATATTGTGAGAATAAATGCATTTATGCGAGACATGTTTATTATAGCTTCCTTTCGTCAATCCCAGAAGCTTGTTGGCACAGACGTGACAAACAAAAATATATACCCAGTACAAAAACATTCGTATCAAAGAGACGTCTAGACATGTTTCATGTTAATTAACTTCTTTCCATAAAAAGATAAAACTAGCAAACTTGTCACAGACTCCTACTCTAAAGATGAAAAATAAGGCTACTTCCTTTTAGTGAAGTTTTAATTTTTAAAAGCCCAATGTGTCAGTTAGAAAGACAAGATAAGTTTAAAAATGTCAAATTTTTTAGTGCATCAGGGGGAAAACACCGAGATTTCTCTCTATTTACTCACTTATAGTAGTAGCAAAATATATTGTGAACATGGTAAAAGAAAATAAAGAACGACCAACTAGTCCGTTAATTCTATATTTGTAAGTTATACGAATAAACTAAGTGGTTATCACATGCAAGTATTTCAGTGGATAAATTTAAAATACGTTAAACCTGATTGGGATTGATGTTATGTTTTAACATCACACAAAAAATTTTACAAGTATCAGTGAATCGATTTTGCGCATGAAGAGGAAATATACACGTTGTGGTTGTTCGACGCGTTATCTTGTATTCATAAAAACATAAGTTTTATGGTGGATAGGTATGTAGTTCATTTTTTGTCGCACTGGAGCAACACAACGGGTATTGGCGACGGTCCGGGATCAATCCTGAAGGGAAAGTTCCGAGGACAACCCCTCGTAATTTCGAACCACGGTCAGATGACGAGGACAACACCTGAGCCTGGCATCCCACTCTCCAAACTTCCACACCAACGTGAGGACTTTTGAAGCCATGAAATATTTAAAGTGCACCAGACAACACGTGCACGACAGTCTTTGGTTGGATCGAGTTTTGAACTCGCAACCCTCCTGTTGCTAATCCGCGACTCTACCAACTGTGCTGCCGCTGCCCCTCTTAAATTTTACGAAAAGATATTTATAACCACTGAAAAATAATTTATATATATATATATATATATATATATATATATATATATATATATATATATATATATATATATATATATAGGCGCATACAGAATAAATGACTTTGAGAAAATCCAACGAAGAAACTCAACCCACAGGGAATGTTAACATAGTTTGTTCAAGGTTTCATAAGTTAATCTATTTCAAAAGAAAGGTGAGTATATATAGATGCTTTCGTTCACAAGAAGGAATTAACTCTAATGTCCGCTGAGAATTGTGAGTTTTGAATTTTTCAATATAAAAACAAGAAAATTTTATGTGATGCCCGTTGGTAGAAATTATTTTAATCTCTAGGCATAAAATAATGAATATGTATTAAAATTTTGATTTACATTTGGATTTATGATTCCAACGTATTAACGCCAATCTCACAATGTCTTCAATAATCCAGCAAAGCGATATACATAAAATGAACATTAGAAAAACAGTAAGAATAGAACATGAATCACAAATTTTCGTTAAGAGAATTCTAAAAGTGTTCTCTATGGTGCAGTTGAACAAGATATGCTTCACTCTCTTCCTCATCGAGGTAAATAAGGCACTTGTTGGAGTCAGCCAGGTGAAAACGATCCAAGTAGGCCTGAGTTACAATGCGGCTTATTCTAGCTTTAGCAGAAAAAGTGGCAACTGCTTTAGGGATTTGTTGAAGTAATGGAGGTCATTAGACTCACTCTGGAATTGAAAAGATGGCGATTCATTCCATTGTTCCTCCATAAAGTATACCAAAATGATCTAGCCTCTCTCCTGATCCTACCCAGACACCTAAAGAGGATAGGTGATTGAAAATTTTGATTTAAAAACTAACAAAATACCGAATGGTTTTTCGTTATATTTCTAAGAACTTTATATTTCAGTTATTAAAAAGAATAAAGAAAAATGTCATAGACAGATCAATTGCAATCAATGGAAACACTCTGTGTCATGTACTCATTATTCCACCATGCAACCTGCAGTTTTCCCTTTACGACTTCTAACAAATTTTTGACGTTTCGACCAATAAAATTCTTTTAAGGACTATTTCAACCAATAGATGTGGCTATTTAGTCATTATGGGTGCTGTAGTGTAAAAGTAATAGTATACTTCTCGATAATTTTGTGACGCTCAGAGGGTTAAGTAAATGAATGAAATGCTTGCAGTTGCATACAATTTTCATACCATTAATATAATTCGTCAATTTGGCTGTATCGGTACTAATACCTTTCTGCCTCTTAATAAAAGCAATTGGGTATTTCACAAAATATTAAATAAAGAGTAAAAAGAAGTTAAATTATTTTTTTGCAGATATTAATAAACCACCTTTAGAAAATAAAAACAATTTAGCTAAAGGAAAACCTATGCAATAATATACGTAATGAAAACGGCACACCAAACTTTAAAATATAAAATTCTGTTTCAGAAATCAATGCGGAAATAAATAAGCGTAATCAAATGCCAATATTGCTTCAATACAAATACAAATATTACAAATCAATTAACTGAAATTTCTATAATCAATAAGGAACCGTGGTTTCCCAGTTGGTTTTGTCGCTGATTAGCAACCACGCGTTGCGATTGATTACGAATTCGAAATTCGATCCAACCAAAGACCGTAGTGTACATGGGAGCTGGCGTAGGTTAAATGTGTCGTAGCCTCAAATGTCCTCACGTTAGGGTGGTGGGAAGTTCAGAGAGTATGTGCCAGCACAGGTGTTGACATCGTCATCTGACCGTGATTCAAAATTATGAGGTGTTGTCCTCGGATCTTTTCCATCGGGATTGATCCCGGACCTACATCATTAGCCCGTCGTGTTGCTCAAGTGAGGCGTTCATTAACCATCCACCCACCTGTAAATTGAGTGAACCACAAATGAAGTCACATTTGAAGTCTCTACTTTAAAAACGAGAAGATACGAAGCAGTGTATCCTCTGATTGATGACAGATACGAAGAAAAATGCTCCACTTAATGGAGGCTCTGACTCGAAACTCTCTTTTACCATCACCTAATCTCATTTAAGCCAAGAGAAAATTTGATTTTCAGGGATGCGGAGAGGAATTTTGTATTTATCTTAGATTTTGCAAGACATAAATCTCTTGATTGTAAATTTTCCGTCGGAAGAGAGCTCATACTGTACGTTGAAGAATGAAGTCAAGCAATTAGTCTTAAGCCAATTATTTCCCCATTCCTTAATTCTTAGAACCTACTGGAAAGAAAATGTAGGCGGCGCAGGTTTGATTTGTGAAATTTATACTGAGTGCATTTCTCTGTTCTGTGTCAGTAAAACCTTCGTTGTGTACGTCCGTTATTTGACATTGTCTTGTGTTTGGCAGAACTTGATCAAATATGGTTCTTGCGCCATAAAACCCAACCCAATCAACTGAAAATTTTTTAATTTCGTGAAATCTTATTCAACAGATTCAACCACAGAGGAAATATAAAAGTAGCAACAGTAATCTTTTTATGTGCCCACGATCATGTGACCAAAACTAGTAGTAACGTGACTCTTAGACTACTTCCGTCTGCCGGGTAGAAATGAACATGCATCATCTGATTGGTCCACGTGACGGGAGAAGACACCCATCCATTGATTCATCACCTGATTGGTTCGCGCGACATAGTAGTAGACTTTGGCGATTTCACCATTTTTGTCGCCACTCTATTGAAATGCTCATTCACACATCTATCCTGTCATCAGATGTTGTATCTCCAAACGAGGCGACGAGATGCTAAGTCGATCAACGAAGTCAACAGCTTTCACAGAGCAGCCACGTGACTATTAGTCGAGATGTTGGTCACACTCTTTGAAAATTCCAATAGCAATACTTAGTCTACTTATATTTCACGTCTATGCATTCAACCAGAGATTGTGGATGAACTGAGAACAAAGAGGCAGTCAAATCCCTCGCACTTATTTCAAAACTATTCGAGTCACGCATGACTAACTGTACAACGAAATCCTAAAGCACGTTTCTTTAATATACGCCATTTATATTCGCTATTCATTTCTCGATTGAGTTCTCAGATAACCGTTTCGCACATACTTATCTCGCTGTTCCGTTGCTAAATATTATGCAGCTCGGACATATCACTCCTGAGTCCGCTGTTCGTAATCCATGTTGATATACGTATGTCGTCGGCTTAGAGCCGAAACTCACTAATTGATAAAAAAAATTCACTCTACAGTTGTTTAAAGACTTCGTTTTTAGGTCAGAAATAAAAATCATAAACATTTTGATTGTGTTCTATATTTCTTAAACAGATTACAATATGACTGCATTTCTCATCATCATGAACCAGCATTTGGTGTCCGAAAAACTGTCAGTTGACGAATTTCTGCTCTAAGCCGGCAATGTATAATGTCGTTAGATTAAGTTTAAATGAAGTAGCTACTCTAAGTCCACAAGACCCATGACTGCCTCGGTTGATAGTTGGTTGGTTGAATTTACGTTGCACTGAGATGCACGAGAGGGCTATTGGTGGCGGTCGGGATATATATCCCCAAGGAAAGATTTGAGTACAATACATCGTAATTTTGAACCACGGTCAGATGACGAGGTCAACACCTGAGCTTGTGTCTCTCTCTCCAAACTTCTACACCACGCCAACGTGAGGTTGGTTGTTTCTAGATTTTATGGTGCAAGGGCCATTATTTGGCCAGGCTGCACCAAACACAAGACAACACCAACGTGTGGACATTTGAGGCCATGACAAATTTAACGTGCAATAGCCCCCACGTACACAACTATATTTGGTTGGATCGAATTTTGAACTAGCAACCTTCGTTTGAATTCGACGTGTATGTAGCGCATTGTTATTTCTATATTTTCCCATAGTTAACGTATTTATCGTTTGTTAAGATCATTAAATATTCAGTGATGAACTAAGGAACCACTACACGTTAAAAATATAAAGAATAATGAAAAAGTACTCTTATCCATTTAAATTTCAGAACACAATTAGAAGAACATTACTTTAAAAGAAATCTAGTTGACATGCAATAAGAACCATTCTCTCCTCCACTCCATTCTCTCCTCACGCACATTATCGTGAGAACAACTCTTAGCCGTTCTCATAAAATTGTGCACCTTAAAAATTCAACAACATTGAGTCTGTTATTGGTCTATTCCCTGTTATTAACCGTCCATAGGTTGCACAACTGCTTTACAGGGTCCACAGGTTATGTCCTGTGGACCCTGTAAAACTTCGCTCTTCAGAAAAAACGTTATAAAATTGTAGCACACTAAGAGAGTTGAAAATCTCAATCTAGCTATCTTGAGCCGGGCAAGGCACTGACTTCCTGAGTGGTGAAGTAACAAGGTGGAAAACATATACTTCTCTGCGTTGGTTTACGACGAGGAATATGATATTATTATGAGGTCGATTCTGACCACCCTGTCATTAGTACCATTGGGAATAATTCTGACTTCAAAATACACACAAGCTACAGTGTATCCTTTCATAAATTAATACTATAGAAATAAATCTCCAATAAATCTCTCGTCCATCAAGATCTCACTAATTTTGCTAATGACGTGATATCTCGTCCATCAAGATATTGCCGATTTGTTTTACGATGACGAGATTAAGATCTGTTCAGTTTTCTTCTAATTACGAGGTATCTCGTCCATCAAGATCTGGTCAGTTTTTGGTAATGACGAGATTCCTCGTCGTCACAACCACCAGGAGGGTTCATCACTTCAAAAGTTAGAGGCCTGAATTTATATACCTTTTAATAAATATCTCACGATGACAATTTTTTCGATGTTTTAATTATTCACCT
This sequence comes from Meta bourneti, assembly GCA_933210815.1. NCBI lineage: Eukaryota > Metazoa > Arthropoda > Arachnida > Araneae > Tetragnathidae > Meta > Meta bourneti. Next base: position 33,309,341 of record OW119923.1, on the reverse strand, counting down.
AACACAATCTTAAAAACAATGTTATGAAATTATTTTATAATAGGAGATATAACAGCGAAATACTGAATTTGATTTCACAAAAAAATTTTCGCCCTCTGCTTTAAACACAAAACATATCGTCGACTAACAAGTGAAACACTCGATGTCAAAATTTTCAAATAGGAGATTTTTTGTTTTTCCTAGACCAGAATGTGGTGATCGTTAGACTGGTGAAGTTCACTAAGTCGCTTTTTCTTTGCATGACGGTTAGATTTCTTCTCTAGAAACACTTAGAAAATATACTTGAGGAATACATTATTTGTATGTGCATTATTTGTTGCTAGCAGAACTTCCGTCCCTACTAGGATTGAATTGGTTAACTGTAGACTGAAATATGACCAGAATAATCACTTTCCTCTTTCGTACAAAAATACCAACATTATTTAAGTGACAGGAAAATAATTTTTTAACTGCTTTGCGACATTTTTTTAATTTCTACAACTTTGGATGCAAATCGAATACATGCATATCCATTCATATAATACATTTCACATACATCGCACCTCTTGTATAACAAAACTACGAAATGTGATTCTAAGGCGACTACTACAAAAATCAATTTAAAAGGGGTGTTGAGCGGGGATCAGGAATGCCTCATCTTAAGTTCGTTTCTTGTAAAATTGCCGCAACTCAATTCGTAAAAATGATGAATCTACGGCTAGTACTCAAGCACTCATAGTTTTCTTACCAATATTTTTTGACTTGGCGCTATCGCACCAGTCACGAGATATTTTCGAAAGGAAGCTGCGACTTGTTTAGAATGAGAATGATGGTCACTTGCCCATGGACTGCAGTTTTTAATAAAACCAAGTGATTTTATTTGAAACATGGAAAAGAAATGCAAGTTTTAATGAGTTTAATCCCTTTGTAAAGGAAACCTGTCGAAATTGTTAAATACTTTGAATAAATTCGATTAGCTACTAGTCTTGGCTCAAAAGGTTTTTAGCTGTATGTTTTACTTCTTTTTATAAAAGAATACCACATGTGTTAAATTAAGGACGTTTGAGGGAAGTTGGTCGAAATATACACACGCGGGTAAGTAATGAACAAACGTTTTTAGCAATATTGGACATACAAATAACTCATTTCTACCAAGATCTAGTCACTTTAAATCATCTGTCCCAAATATTTGGAAATTATTCATATTTCGAAACGAAAAAATAATTTCAAAATAAGTGAAGAATTAGTGTTTAAATTCCGTAAAAATTATTTTGGAAAAATAAGTGTTTTTTCAGCAGTACCTGTGAGATAATCTGAGCAATCACAATGCTCAATACACGTCCAGCTTCTCTAAAACTGCTAAATTAAGGTTGATTTACATTTTGTTATTCAGATGCTTTAGCGTGAAACTTGCCGAAATATGTGAGCAAAGGAAATTCATATAATGTATTCTTTAATCTGAAATACGTTTTATAAAATATTTAACATTTTATGAAAATATATTGAATAAATTGTATGTGACACTTGCACACACAGACATTAAAAGGAAAGACAGAGTGTTGAACGTAATAAAGTTCAGTCACTAAATGACTGTGAGTATTCTCATTATGCAAAGCTTTATGAAAATATATCCAGCCACTTGGACGTAGTGGAGGCATACACATGCAGGCAGACAAAACAGACAGACAAACGTGGAAACAATTTATTTTATATGAGAAGGACCCGACAAGAAAAAATAACTTGAAATGGAGCCAAACTATTCTGTGCACACTCCATTTTTATTTATATTCATAATTTTATTAATAAATGTCAAAAGCAATATATAAACATTATGGAAGTACTTTTCCCAGGATAATTGATGAATTGAGTAAATACGAAGCGTAATAAGTAATTGTAAAAATGGTAAAATTACTATTTTCGCATTGCTTGAAAATTAGAATCCACCCTTCGTTTTCTCAGAACTATGCTTTACTTTGAGTGTTTCGCTTGTAAGCCCAGGATATTTAAGATAAGTAATGGCAGTTCAAAATTTTTTGAAACTCCTGAGAAGTATCTTGCTTGGGGTTGATCCGCCACTTCAGAAGTAGGGAAAGAATATTAATCACATTCCTCCAAGCTTGAAAAGAAATATCTATAAGTATATCAATATAATACACATTCTTTGCTTGCAGATATAAAGAACTCTTCTCTCTTTATAATCAGTGTGAGGTAAAAAAAAAAATATATTCTTGGGTTGGCACTACAGGAACTTAAATCCGAATAGAAATGCAGCCTGGCGAGTTGATTAATTGAATCGGTGGAGCACCTTCTTCCGTCTATTAGATATTTAGCTGAGATGGCTGCTTCCTACTTCTTAGGTTCTTTCTTTTTCCTGAGAAGGGTCGCTTTCCTTAGAAGTATTTCTTTTATTATTTAGTTCTCTTCGTTCTTTTTCATATTGCTTCATTTTGGGTCTCTTTTCTCTCATTATCTTTGCTAAGTTGTGACAGCGAATAAACGAATGCATAATAGCATAAAAATTAAGTAATGATGTTAGCATTCAACGTGTCAAGTCTTGTTAAATGTTTGATTTCAAAGACTCGTAACAATTGAAAACAAATGCAGTGCAAGTGAGTATATCAAGAGGTCGCTGTGGTTAAAATTGGGACATGGTACCATATAAGAATTTTATTTAGAGATTATCTGTCTTCCTTTAACTCGGATAGGCCATTGTAATATCCAGAATACCAGCTGTACAGAAGCAGACAAATATTTTGATTTTTTTTTCATTTTAATTCGGATTGAATAATTCAAAAATACAAGTTTGGCAGCATTTGTAATATACAGACAATTTTTGAGTTAGAACATGCGAACATAATAACTTGTACGTTGTTGATTCAAATAACGTCATTGGAATCAAATGAATCAATAAAATGCAAGTCTAGAAAGCGGGTAGATGGATACATATAGATTCTTTTTAATAAATTACTTTTTCAGGAACGCAGAGAAAAGTGTCTCTGCTTCAATTCTTTCCACGTCTTTTTAGTTTAACTATCCACAATGGAACAGCGCTCGGATTCTTGTGCCGCAATAAAATAATTGCACATAAGTACACTAAATTAATTTCAATAAAAATAACTTTCCTAACCATATATAATTGATGTCGTGTTTTAAATAATGAAAAAAAAACCATCTTAGTAACAAATTCCTTTACCAGTTCTTGAATTAATCGCATATAGGTTTTGATTGAAAAGTAATTTATACGCCTATACAAATGTGAGATAAGCCGCCACAATAACATTGGTATAGACATAGGTATAGACATTATTCAAATATAGACATAGCTAACTTTAAGTTACCTAGAAAAGAACAGGCAGCATTTTCAAGATTCAGAACTGGTCCCACCAAAGCTCTGGACATGTGGCAGAAAAAAGATTTTCCCTGACTGTTACAACCGTCAGGATTACAGTATGGTTATTCCTGACCACTTACTGCCGTGTTTCGGGGTATCATGTAAAGACCTTTATCCGAGACATTTTTTTAGCATTTTTCACCATGGACAATCAGGACATCGTGGAACTTATCTATTTTGACCTCCCCCCCCCCGAATAAGAAAAATGTTTATACTAATTTCTAAAATGCGAAGAGGATTTCGATCAAAGGTTGTTTTTCCATAAGCTACTCGAAGAAACATTTTCCGATTCGATTATTCAAATATCTTCCAAGCAATTTGAATACTATATCGGTACCACAATTTTGAATCGCTTATTTCAGCAAAATGCATCATCCTTAGAAAGATTTATTCCTAAAGGAGTTGATGTCAACTGTACTCAAAACTCGATTACCTAAACGGTTGAAAAAGGAGAGAAACGCCGAACAGCTGGCTCATTAGTGTTCTCGAGGCACAGTGTATTTCGAAAATTCTGTCGTCTCAGTTGTTAAGTAATTGCTACGTCTTTCTGAAGCAAATGGAGGCCGAAGCAAAAACAGAGCCGTCAATCCATTTTCCCCCAACCATAAAAGGATACTACAGGAGACAAAATGAATTTCCTCCCCAAGAAGTAGTGCTGAAACGAGACTAATAAATAACCACAGACCGATAAGTGGCGCCGGAGAACTCTCTTCCATCGATTTCTCCATCGATTGTTCAGTGTTGACATTCAGCGATTCATCCCACCTTGCTCTCTAATAGTTTGGGGCTCTTTTTGAGTGGACAAAGTTTAAGTGGTGTGTGAGTTTCATTTTTGCTGAATAGACTAATAACCTGGTGTTTGTGATATCCGACCCCTCGTTACTTATTTTTAAATTTGACACTCATCGATTCATCCCGTTGCTGGAGCTCTTTTTTGTGTGGAGAAAGCTTAAGTGGTGTGAGAGCTTCATTTTTGCTGAATAGACTTATAACCTGGTGTTTGTGGCACTTGACTCCTAGTTACTTATTTTTAAATTTCATTATTCAGAGCTTGCATCATAATTATGAAACTTCTTCAGCTATTAGGGTCGTTGAAATTGTTTAAATTGGCCCAAAGAAATACTTCTGTAAATCCTCAGCTTAGTATAATTTTACACGAGGTTGCAATTTGAAGATAATCTCAATTTTCAACTGCATATCAGTTGATATTACACTGCTGGCCACCGTAAATGCAACACCCTGAAGGAAGCATGCAAATAATATGAAATTTACAACATGCATTAGCGGAGGTGAGATATGCAAATGATTAGAATTTCAGCGCAGACGCACATCACGCGCGCCTGTGGCGCCACTTCAAAGCGCTATTTAAGGCTTGGAGATTTTGACGATTTCAAGTACGGCAATTGTGTTTTTCTTGTGGTTTTTTCAAAAAAACGATCAATTATGCCTCGTAGAAAACAGCGATCATCTTTTGATCAAGTATCCGAGTTCGACAGAGGAAGGATAGTGGCCTACCGAGATTGTGGATTATCTTTCAGGGAAATCGGTAGTCGTGTTGGACGAAACCAAACAACTGTAATGCGGATAAGTGATCGTTGGATGCAGGAGGGTACGACGGACCGACGTGTTCGATCGCATCCACCTCAGTGCACCACTTCACGTGATGACAGGCATATAGTGCGTATGGCAGTGACGGATCGCTCAGCCACATCACGAACCATAGCACAGCACATTCAGTCTGTACCGCATCATCCAGTGTCTGCGCGTACCATTCGACGCCGTTTACAGCAGAGTGGTCTGTCCGCAAGACGTCCATTGCTTCGTCTACCCTTGACGCAGAACCACAGACGTTTCCGCCGCCAATGGTGCGATGAAAGAAGGATGTGGACGGCAGAATGGAATGAAATTGTCTTTACTGACGAGTCACGCTTCTGTCTGCAACACCACGATGGTCGGATTCGAGTCTGGAGACACCGTGGAGAGAGGATGCTGAACAGCTGCGTTATGCACCGCCACACTGGTCCTGCACTGGGTATTATGGTATGGGGCGGTATTGGATATCACTCTCGCACTCCTCTAGTACGCATTGCCGGTACTTTAAACAGCCAGCGCTACATCTCCGAGGTGTTGGAGCCAGTTGTCCTTCCTTACCTTCAGGGCTTGCCCACAGCCATATTTCAACAGGATAATGCGCGACCACACGTGGCACGCATTGTCCAAGGGTTCTTCGTCAATCGCCAGATTGAATTGCTTCCCTGGCCAGCTCGCTCTCCGGATCTTTTGCCGATAGAAAACATGTGGTCCATGGTTGCTCAACGATTGACCCAGAATACATCCCCAGCTGCCACACCAGATCAACTTTGGCAACGTGTGGAAGCTGCTTGGTCTGCTGTACCCCAAGAACACATCCAAAGTCTCTTTGAATCAATGCCGAGGTGTGTGGCAGCGGTGATCTCCAACAATGGCGGCTACTCTGGCTACTGATTTTGGCAGGAACCACACTTCACAGAAGTCTATAAATTTAATCATTTGATACTTGGTCAACATGTTATCTACAAAATAAATTTTGTTGTGACTTGTCTTTCTTGGTGTTGCAATTTGGGTGGCCAGCAGTGTATGTTAAATAACCACAAACTCTGAGTTCGAGGAAAGGGTTCAAAAGACTTTGAAGGTACTCCTCTCACTTGGGGTACAACATCAATAGAAAACGCATAGGCTATCAAAACATTAGCATCATCCTCAAATCATTGAAATGTAACAAGATTTCAGTGTGTTCCTTTCAGGTCACTTAAATTAAATACCATTGGGTGCGGTCTGGAAATCCGCGTGCCATTGGCGTTCGTGTACTCGCCGGGTATGTTCACATTTAATCTGTAAGTTGGTAAGCATTTCTGACTGGTGAGTGCATGAAGTGTGGGTGGAATCAAGTACATAGTGCCGTCCCATGAGCGTGCGTCGAAACTAAGAATACATTCCCTCCTCTTTTCCTAAGCTTTACGATGAAACGAGAAGCTTGCATTATTAAAAAATATGCAGACTCTAAGAACATCTTTTTATTCAGAAGAAATCATGTTATAAGAAATACAAACTGTCGTGCAAAACTTAAAGAACACCGTTATTATTTTTAAAGGTTACTACCTCAAAATTAAACAAAACAGCCTATGGTGATATACATAACCGAGGATGGTAAGGGTGTTGGCATTGGTGGGAGAACCTGAGCCTAGGCTCTCTATTTCCAGTTGAAGAACGTTGCTGAACTGGAAAAACTTGGGTTACTGAAAGTACATATGTGAAGCAATCTTGAAGTAGCGTCCAATCAGAAGTGAAGATGGAGTCACGTGACGAACAACTTAACTATTGTACCAGGGATGTAGGATGTGAACAGATGAGGGTGCGAGAGAAAATAAGGTAAACAGGCCGAAGTTAGCTTGATTTAAAGGTTAAGGATGGCTCTTGACCGCTTACTATTAATTCGTCGACGAAAGTCATATCTGAGGATTTGCTGTATCCCGGTATTGTCAATTGCTTCCATATTACAGAAGAATTTTAGGGCAATTATAGAGAAATTTACTGAGTTCCAACACATTCAGGTCTTTGCGAATTTGAAGGTTCCTATAGAACCATGGGGCGTTAAGAATTATCCTGAATGTGGAATTTTGAAGGGCTTCTAGTTTTTGTATGTAGGTCTTTGCTGCACATACCCAGACATAACTGGCATAGCTGACTACTGGTCTAAGCATGGTTTTATAGATAAGCACTTTGTTATCAATAGATAGTTTGGAGTTTATAGCAATTGGGGGTATAGGCAAGTTTATAGCAATTGGGGCTTCTAGCCACTAGAAACTTATTTCTAAGGAGGTTGAATGAATTTCTATGTTAATCGCGAGTTAATCAAGGATATTCAGAGACTCTAATATAGCAATGGGTTCTGCTACCGCAGGAACTCATCCGCAACCTCATTATATGTATGCAAAATTTACATCACTGCTCTAGGTGGTTATACAGCTTACTAAGGACTCGCCTCCTCATTTATTTAAGTTTTCACAGTAACCCTTCTATATCATGACATCCAGTCAGTATCACTACTTCAGTTCAAAGACTTAAAAGCTGTTTGCTTCTGTTCTTGTTATTGTTTTTGTTATGATTTATTGTAACTACAGTTTCTCACTCACACTAATGTAGTTTTAGTTCTCTTTAGAGAATTAATTCACTTGGTGTACTTCAGTAGGTTAGTCCCAGCAGGTAATGCTGTTTTACCACTATGATTTGCTTCTTCAATAACCACTTCAGTTAAAATCACAAACACGTTTATTTAACAGAACACAACACGAACATAAGACATTTAAGAAAATTGAAATTAATAATATATCCTCTATGGGATTTACAAATCACACACAGGTGACACGCCTGTGTTTTTCTTACACCGAGCGATCTACCTCGCTCCTAAGACTTCCTCGGTACTCTGTACTTATTGTCACTTCCTGTCTTTCTGTGCGATTCATCTATAATATTCCAAATAGAACATTCCATCTAGAATATTCCATATAGAATATTCTATTTGGAATATTCCATCTAAAATATTCAATAAAGAACATTCCATTTGGAATATTCCATCTAGAATATTCCATGTAGAACAAACACTCCATGTAAAATTAAAATTTAATTGTAAAATAAGACTACAAGAGTTTTATTTTTTCTCTTTGTTTCGGTAACTCCTGGTGTGCCTTTAGCATAATTTTCCCTGATCTAGTCCACTTCACTGCAAAGTATACATATGCACTTATGAAGCACTTATACTGCACATATGAAGCCCTCCTAATTCCTGAAGTTTAGCACGTTTATAACATGATTACAATAAACTATAAAATAGAGGAGATTTACGAGCAATCAAAATTCAAATTTGGGAAATGTTTATTATTGCAATCAGTTTTTTATTTAAATGTTCAGCAGAATTGAAGTTTACACAACTATTTTCTTTTCAACAGATCTCCAAGTTGACATAAATTGCAGAAAGCAAAATGAGTAAGAAATAAAATTGGCACTGGCTCTAACACCATGACATCAGGACATTCGAACATCCCGTGTGGCATGATCATCGTAGGAACCAGAACCAGCATTCCTAGCCATCAGACAGCCAAAGCAACAAGTGACAACGAATCCGTTCATGTAATCCATCGTTCGTATGCAAAGATTTAAGCGCATCAGTAGATTAGATTTATAAACCTAATATCATAAGTGTAAGATTTGGTTCAAGCTATACCATACAAAGTTATTTATCAGGCAATACTTCTCTTGATCTCTCTAGCTTTAGGTCCTCTTGTGTTTGTCATCTAAAATTCCAAGTGTCGCTCTATATTGATACAGCTGTTGTGTGGTCACCGGTTCATTTTTCTATAAGTGGACTGTAACAATTGTTTTGAAGATGAAAACAGATACTATGAGGCAATTAATCTGAATAACCACAAGTTTACTAATATGTACATATATACAGTCTTATATCCATAATAACTGGCGCCATTGCCAGGATTAGTGAACCATATCACTGGTGACTGCAATACGAGTCAATTCCAAAGAGCGATTGCCTGAGGACAGGCAGTTACACAGCGAGGATGCCGTAGTACGCCAAATGGCGACGTTTTGAAGGATGCCAAGGGTTGAGCCACAACAACAGCTCCAACATACTCATGACGCATTCTCCTTGATACCGTAAAATTCGTAGTAAGTGTAATGAGGATATGTGTGGACGAATAACTAAAAACATTCTTTTAAAAGGCAGAATGTCATCTAAACTCAAGTTTTGTACTCTATATATATGAACTAGAAACATTGACCTGACTAATAGAACTATTATTAATGAACATGGAGAACTAATTACTATAAATAAGCTATTGAATATAGGTTTCGAACATGGAAGTGGAAAAGTAACTTATTTCTGAAGGATTCTAAATTTATAGCAGTAGCGTAGCGTAATATATTGATAATTGGGGATGACGAACTTGTATCGAAAGCAAAAAATCTAATGTTTAGCTTTAGACAACTACATTCGCCATTGTTTATTTTCCACAAAGACTATGAAATACAAATCATGTTTAGCCCTAAGTTTAAAAAAAAGAGTGCAATTGAATGCAGCGTTTGCATTATGCAAAAGATGCTGCGTTTGAATCATAGAGGAAGCGTAGCAGAGTGAGCAATAGTAACCTTTTCATATGCCCAGGATCATGTAACCAAAACTAGTCGTTACGCGACCCTAAGTCTGATCTGATAGTAGTAGACTGGCTATTTCACTACTTTTATCGCCACTCTATAGAAATGAGCATTCACACACCTACCGTGTCATAAGATGTTATATCACCAAACGAGGTGATAAGATATCAAATCGGCCAACCAAGTCCATTTTTCACAGAGCAGTCACGTGACTACTAGTTGACATGTTGGTCACACTTTTGGAAATTCCTCTCAATAGCAATGCTAGGTGGGAGAGCTAATGAATTCAAGAGTCCATATCCTGTTTCAAAAGTCAGATTGCAAATTTTCATGTCCAGAGTCAAGAATTATGAATCCAGTTTCAATAAATTCACTGAGAATAAAACTTAACAAAAATTTAATAAGGTGACATTTAAAATTACAATACAATTCCGCTTCATAATGCGGCCAAGATATAAGCGCGTCATTACGCTTCCATTGTTACAGTTCAACTGCTTGGCGCAAGAGCGCCATCTATCGTCATTACGGAACATACTCCTCCACGGTGAACCTTGGTTCATTATAAAATAATATATAGATAATATCAAATATTCAAATTTAAGCTTTGAACAAAATGTAATAATGTTCAGCAAAATACAAGTTATAAAAGTAAACTGTTGACAACAAAAAATACTACAAAATTAAATTCAAATATTATCAATACTAGATTTAAAACATGAGAAATAACATGCACAGTATACTTACAAATCTTCAGAATTAAAGGAAAAAATATATACCTGCTTAAAAATTCACAATCTGAAGAATTAGCAAATTTACACTATAAATCTGGAAAACACAATACTTGACATGTTAATACAAAGTAAAATGGAAAATTTTAAAGAAAACAAGAAATAATAATTAATGTTTCTAAAAGTCTATTTAGATAAGGTGATAGTTTATGGATAGGACGTTTCGGTTCTCCAAATAAAGTTTTTAATTTCACACACACGCACTTTTCCATCTTCACCAGGGTACAGTTCCACTATTCGCCCAAGTCGCCACTCTAGTGGAGGCAAATTGTCGTCTTTAATTAAGACTAAGTCATTGATGTTCAAATTGGGCTTATCCTTCAACCATTTAGCACGTCCTTGCAGCTGTGAGAGATAGTCCGTGGACCAACGTTTCCAAAAGCTTTGGAAAAGCAGTTGGGTCAATTTCCATCTTTCTGTTGGGGTTTGTTTATGGTAAAATCAGGTTCAGGGATAGCAGTCAATGCAGTTCCAATTATGAAATGCCCAGGTGTTAAGGGACTTAGGTCATCAGGATCCGAAGAGATGGAAACTATCGGCCTGGAATTCAAACATGCTTCGATTTGTGCAATTAGTGTGTGAAACTCTTCATGCCTTAGAACTTGTGTTCCAACAGTTCGCTTTAAGTGAACTTTCATTTGTTTTACACCAGCCTCCCAGAGGCCACCAAAGTGAGGGTTGAAAGTCCACTGAATATTTTCTTCAGTTAAATAGTTCTTCGTTTTTTCAGCAGCAATGCTAGGTCTACTTATATTTCACGTTTATGGTTTGGATCAGGGTTGCCAGAATTGAGCAAACATGAATCGATGATCCAAGCGCTGCAGTGTTCATTCTTGATAGCAATCTTACAAAGGCGGGCAAATGAGGAAAGAATGATAGACAAGGGCCCATTGTGCATATTATCTGTACTGGATACTATCCCCAGAGGAAGCATGGACCAGGGGAGAAGACTGTGCTTTTGCACATGTGTGACAAACACCATTATCCAATCATAGTAAAGAACAACTTGAGACTGAAGGATGGGCCATCATCAGTCCCTGATTGGCTTATCGTAGTGAAAAGCAAGGACGTTAAAACAGGACGCTGACGTCTCCTCAGATTTACGTTAAAATATCGCTTTTAATTCAGGTTTTATCGATTTTTATTTTTTTTGCCACCGAATTTTAAAAAATGTCATCAGGTGATTCTGAGTCTTCATGGATGCTAGGCCACTGATTTATGGTGTTTATTACCGCAGTGTGGTAAAAATGTGTATCTGTGTTGGTGATGTCAAATTCATGACATTAGATTGATGCAAACTTTGAACGTAAGAATGAAACGTGATTTACCTCAACACAAATTTTCCTTTCAATATTTATTTAAATTTATAACTCACTCCATATTTGTCCTAACATTTTCAGTTGCCTCGTCATCCGACCGTGGTTCAAAATTACGTGTTGTCCTCGGAACTTCCCCTTTCGGATTGATTCCGGACCGTCACCAATAGCCCGTTGTGTTGCTCCAGTGTAAAGTTAATTAAAATACCTACCTACCTAACATTTTCAGGAACACCAAGTACTTTTGTTCAGTTTTGTTCAGTTTTGTTCTTACGGATGAAATCTGGCTCTGACTGTACAGCCGATTGGAAGAGCAATGGATAAGAAACCGGAGGGTTGCAAGTTCGAATCCAACCAAAGACCGTCGTGTATAAAGGGGGCTGGTGCACATTAAATATGTCCTGGCCTCAAATGTCCTCACGTTGGCGTGGTGTGGAAGTTTGGAAAGTGGGGTTGCAGTTCACAGGTGTTGACCTCGACATCTGACCATGGTTCAAAATTACGAGACGTTTTCCTTGGATCTTTCTCTACAGGATTGATCACGGACCGTCGCCAATGCCCCGTTGTGTTGCTCCAGTGCGACGTTAATTAAAATATTTACCTACCTACCTAAGCAAATCTTTGAAAACTTTCTTAAGAACACTCAAAAACGTTATCTTTTCCGTTGATTTAACTTGAACCAAATATGCTACATACTTGCCCTCAGTCCAACAGATCCGTTATTTTTGCTCTTTACTTTCAGATACTGCACCAGGATACATTTGACATGCAAGTGGTGAAAGTGGTTATCCTCGGTGCAGCTGGTGTCGGAAAGACATCGCTGGTCCGGCAGTTCGTCTTCAGCGAATTCGCCGAAGAGTACACCCCGACGGACAGCAAGGCAGTCTACAATCCCACGGTGGTGTTCAACGAGCACGTTTACTCCATGCGGGTGGTGGACCTGCCGGTGATACCTTATTTCCCTTCCAACTCTTCCAACGAGTGGTTGGACTTCCGCAACTACGGACTCCGCAGTGCGTCGGCGTACATCCTGGTGTTCGACCTCAACGACCTGGAGACATTCCAGTACGTAAAAAGCATTCGGGACCAGATCTGCGACACAAGGGACATGCACAGCGTGCCTCTGTTCATCGTGGGCAACAAGCAGGACATGCTGAGAGGCAGAGAAAGACGGGAAGTGGCGGGACTAGTGAAAAAGCATTGGAAGTGTGGATACGTCGAATGTTCCGCGCGTCATAACTGGCATGTGGTGCTCCTCTTTCAAGAACTCGTGAGGGCTTTGGATTACGCCGACTATGGACAGAAGCTGTCTTCATACAGCTCTCCAAGATTCGAAAGCCTACACGCCCACAGGGACAGACAGGGTGATTCTGTTGTTAAGTGTTCGATTATGTAACTAGGACTCCATCGTTTTTGTATTTACAGGACATCTAGACATGCTGATGATTCATCAAGCTTCAGTATGTTTAGTAAACAGTGGATTGTAAATGCTTTACCTCACTACGGATGGATGGTCTATTTTGAAGGATAGTAAAGGTCAGTTCACAGCATCTCCATGTCAGTGGTTCCCAAACTTTTTCGGTTCACGGCCCTCCTTGTGTACCAGGATTTTTCTACGGCTCCCAAAGTCCGAATATAGGCCTAACTAACAATTACAGTGCGCAAATGGTGCGGTTAGGTTGGTTAAGTTAAAATATAAACGAAACACGCATTTCAAATTTCTTCAAATTCACAAACAATTTATGTAAAAAGTATTAATCCTCTGCGCGTCATGAGATTTCCGAGTAGGGTATTATTACGTTTACCCTACCACACATAAGGATTAAATAGCCACATCTATATTGATTGAAAGAATACTAGGTAGGTAGTTAATTACCGTCGCACTGGAGCAACACAACGGACAATTGGCGATGGTCCTAGATCAATCCCGAAGGGAATGATCCAATGACACCTCGTGATTTGAACCACGGTTGAAAGAATCCTAGGAAAGGTTCTTTTGGTCAAGAAAATCTAAACAGGTTAGCTGTCATGCAGGGAAGACCGCAAATGCCAGACCGGATATCCTCAATAGATCAGGTGGTTTCGATGAGATATCTTGTCAATAAAGATCTGGCCAATTTTGCTAATGACGAGATACCTCGTCATCAGGATGTTGCCGAGTTTTTTATGATGATAAGATCAATAACCAGGAAGGTGAAAAAATATTTTGAGCAGTCATATCTTTGAATACATAAAACGTAATTAGAGGGACGGGAAATCCGCTTGTTCACTGCAGGTGTCAAATCTTAGAATCAAACGGAACACATACACCATCATTACATGTTTCACGTTGATTTTCTCACAATGCTTGTTTCTTATCACAGCGAAACCCAGCTTCTTACAAACATGACATAGGAAATGGATCAAGATTCGCCGAGCCACACAACTTATAAGCGGATATCCATCTTTTAATGATATCCAAAACTCAGTTCCATACTGTCAAATTTGTCTTCAATGAGTTCAGTTCAGTCCGCTTTTAAAATCACGTGGGCTAAATGTCATTTCAGTGAAAACATTGCCCCTGAAAGTTAGCCCCAGGGAGCCTACTATTTGGGGGCGCAGCCCCCTCTACCCCGACAATTGCCACTACAGATTTGCGGAGGCGGCCCAGCCCCAGGGAGCCGGCACGCAATGTTTGGGAACCACTGCTCTAAATTATGAGCCACGCCTTCAAACATGTGGTAGCAATGAAAAGGTTACCTCATAGGAAAGGAACGAAGCGTGCACGTTTTAAGAATAAGTGTTGTTGCGTAAGAGTTCTTTGTGTACACACAGAGGCATAACAAAAATGTATGTGTATCTTAACTCTCTGACTCATACAAATCAGTATCCTAACAACCTACATGTGTTCATTCAAAAAATCACTTTTCAATCATTTTGAAAAGTGAAAATTTTAATCTAATCAAAGGGACAAAAAATTAATGAAGGTGTTTTTAAAGGCGCCATTTTTATCGTGTTGCCATTAATTGATTAAATGCAAGTATAATTTTAAATTGTCAAGTGTGAAACCAATATTGTATTATCACAATAATCTTGAACATTTAAATTCATTTGAAATGTAACCTTAATCACTTGTTGCATACCGAAACTGCTGTACCATAGTGTCATGTTTATTATATTCTATCATTTAAAAACTTTTGAAACTAAAATTCAAAATGATCTCTTATCTAAATCCAATAACACCATAATGCTTTTATAATTTTTAATTCCGTAAAAGTGCATTTTCACAGATAATATAAGCAAGGCAGTTTCTTTCCTGCTTGCAACTAACTTGCATTAGTGATTATTTGTAAAGCAATAAATGAGAAACTTAGCAATTGTTAGAGTAAAGGGTATGCATGTGAATACATTACTCTCTACTCGGATAATTTTAAATAAAATGTTTTTATTTTGATATATTTTATTTCTGTGGCTAAATTTTTTTAATTTTAAGTATTTAAGGGAAATAAAAATATATAATACGTGCAATTCAATTTTTTTAGCCTTAACATCTTCAAATTAGACTATAATACTTTAAAGTTCCTATACGTTATAAGTTTTAGCATTCAATTTAATTTTGAAGTTTATCATTCGATTTGATTTTTAAGTAAAAATTATAATCAATATAATTATAATTTAACTTAATCATCACATCGAACCATTTCATTTATAAATAAACTTTTCTCTAATTTAAATTAAAAACTACAAAAATTATATTAATACTATATCAGAGCGGAGAAAAATTACTGATATTTTTATTCCTAACATTACAATATTGCATTTAAACTCGTTGTTATATCGGATTTAAATGTTGACAAAAGTTACTACGTTATACTATACGAATATAAAATATTTTCTATATTTTTATTAAACTTTCTATTTTTATTCGATGATATTGTAGTCCTAGAACATGATGTATTGTATATAGTATCTTAATATTAATTTCCATCGTGCAATAATTATCATACATTGTACTTACTTGGAATTATGGAAGTATGCTCCTGCATGTTAATCAGTGTGCGAAATAGGTCAAATATTGTTTAATTGGATAAAGAGAGAGAATGTGTATATTGTAGCTGAATTTTTTTGAATGATTTGCCGCTTGTTACGAAATCTCGAGATTCTAAGCTGAAGACAATGCTGGTTTCTATTGTACTGGGTTTAGTTTTTTAAGTTGCAGCTGATTCAAAACAATATAGGAAACAGTCATTTTGATTACGCCAGGATCATTCATTCAAGGGCATAAAATTTAATGTACTTGGTGTAATATATTTACTTTAGAAACTATAATCTCTGCGCTATTTGAAAAAATCACCATGTTATACAGTTGAAATACTTTACCCCTTATGTTTTGAACAGCTGATTGGAAAGTTTTCTAAAATGTAATGTATTTCATTTCAATGCATGCCACTTAAACATATTTCAATAAAACTTGTCAGCTGTAGAAACAAAGTTAAAAACCTTATTCATATGCTATATATTAACCATCCCAAGGAACTGTAGTATAAATAATAAAAGGGGTTTCTTCTAATTTATTTATCTTTTTGTTTTGACGACACGTAAATTGGTTTTTTTCATCATTTTTAATTTATATTTTACTGACATTTATGGTGAAACTTCAATCATATCGTAAATGCATTTGTAATTTATTTTCCTAATGCATTATTTGAAAGGATCCCGCCAAAATATATTTTGTATATATATATATAACGTGTATACAGTATAGAAATACAGCAATAAAGTTGTTATTTATATTATAATAAAAATAGTTCTCTATTCCCGTATTTTAATTATCCATACTCATAATTTAACCCTAACCAATTTACTTTCGTTTCTACAATAATCTTATAATTTAAATATAGGAAATATCACACACATATTTAAAATGGTAATAACGAAATTAAAATTTTGAGGTCTAATTTAATACTTTGAAAATGAATTAAAACGGACATTCCTGGTCTGATTAATTCAGGAAAGTTCCAGTAAAAGTGACGCGAACAAATGGACAATCCAAAGCGTTTCAAATTTATATTTTTTATCGAAATACGTTTAGAGTTTTCTACAGATTTTATGACTATGCCAAGTTATTGCTGTATGTAATTCGGTGTTGAAAAATATATTAAGTTTCAAAATGATGAATCTATATCAAACTTGTAATGAAGAAAATTCCATCTGTATAGATTTTAAAATAAGAATTATAAGTCTTTTGCATGAACTCGCATGAATGTATATGTATTGTGATAAATGTGACACTTTTGTGTTTTATGTGATAATAAACATTTGCTCAATGTCCATTGAAGTACTTTGCGTTGAAAGCACAGCCAACAGCAAATTTAATCATGTTCAATTCATAAAAGTTCATACATCTTACCGTAATTTACACGCATCATATACCGATAGCACCACATTCTTGGGTTTTTCTTTCTGTCTGATATTATATGGAGCAAATTAATGGTTAAATGATGCCCTATTTATTTGATGCAACACTGGAAAAATATATTGGTGCCACACCAACCACAAGCATATATGTGAAACTTTTTTCCCTCCAATGACAGCTTATGGACGTATAATCCTTCAAGCACATTCCGATGGGGAGAACATGGCAGTCTCAATGTTACCCTGGAGCACCATGGAAAGTGCTGCCGCATCGCACCCATCTTGAACTGGAGGAAGACATGCCTTCCTGGAGGACTAGGGAAGCTGGCCCGCATTTACCAATCCTCTTGAAAAACCGGGTAGCATCAAGCAGCCAATCCGACTTCGATACATACGAGATTCGAACTCGCAACCAAACATTTAGTCTACGAGTTTCTTAAGAGCGAAGCCTCGGACACTGTTGGGCATATATCTAAAACTTAAAAGTTGCACAAAACGTTTATCTAAATTTTAAAACAGGCTTAACTAGTCAAAACAATTTTAATGAATATTTAAATCTAAATGTTTGCATCTTGTTTCACTTCAATTTCAAACTTTTTTAATTTATTCGTAAAGATCCTTAGAGAAATTTTTCGCTGTGTGCATTTAGTTTTTAAATTACCTCATTCTATAAGCACCAATTACAGTCAAATAACTTTATAAGGTCATTCCGAATAAAGCTTACAATGTAACTTTCTCTCTCGAAGTCTCGACCCAAGTTATAGTTATTTTCAGGCCCCACACAGTAAAGTCATCGGCACTTCGAAAGAATAGTTTTTTCAGTGTAGAATGAAATCTATTTTCATAGTTTAAAAAGTAGGAATTCTTTCTTTACCTATTTAAGAACAAAACTGCAGGTGCTGTAGTGTGCGAAGGAATAGAGAAAATGTATACATCTGATGTAAACTAAACATTAAGTACTTGATATACAGTACTCAAGTGTAGATGTGAGAACTGTATACTTAAGAATGCAGATATGAGAGTGGTTTGATTATATTCAACTGCATATTGTGTCAGAGCGATAAAATAAACAAAAATACAATGATTAATTTTATCAAAATACAAAAATAATTGTGCTCAAAAACAATACGCTCTCAAAAAATAATAATTAAGCATTTTCAGAAACATCTACTGAATCAACGGCACCGTAAAATACATTCATGCGGCCAATCCACGTCAAGTCGTATTGAAATCCCTCGAAAATTCCCGACTTTGCTGAGTGCTTAAGCAAATTGCTCGGCAATAACTCTATAAATAAATCCCTCATAAACAATATTTACATTTAGGAAAGAGGTTATTTACTCATCTCTGTTGACAAATTCTCCTCCAAAGACTGTCAAACCCACCTGTTGTCATGGGAACAAGGTAATAAAAAATATTCGGTAACTAAGCAACAACGAGTTACGCTGAAAGCTTCGGGCCGCTATAACACAAGACTTACCGAAATTTGCTTTTAATACCTGAATTATTTTGCAAATCCGCTTCAATTTGAGCTTTAGGGATTCGGTAGAATGTATTTATGACCTTCAGTTTATTTGCTATCGGCAACACCAATTTGTTTCAGTTTTATTTGTACAACTACGGTCGATTCCAGTGAACACTGATCCGGTCAAAGCAGATGCCCCAGTTAGGGGTATTTTAATCAGTATGGGTTTTGTTTTTGTTTTGTCCTAAATAACGGCTACACTGATTAACCGGTGGCCTTATTAACTAGAATGGACTGTATTAACATTAGTAACTGTTACGAGTCGTGGCGAATGGATTTAATCACGGCTAACATGATTGACGAAAAACTTCAGAAGTGGTTGCAGGATATGAAAATTCTTTGTTAAAGACCGAGTTTCACTTCTCTGCCACAAAGCCCTCGATGCCAACCTTATTTTATTATTGCTAATCAGAGGAAAGTAGAACGTGAAAACATTTGTATCATATAAATGCGTTGGGACCGTGATAGCCTGTTGGAAAAGTAGCGGATCAGCAACCAGGAGATTGTGAGTTCGAAACTCGATCGAACCAAAGACCGTTGTGTACGTGGAGGCTGATGCACGTGACATCCGTCATAGCTCCAAATGTCTTTACGTTGGCGTGGTGTGAAGGAATGAAGAGTGGGGTGCCAGCTCAGATGTTGACCTCGTCATCTGACTGTGGCTCAAAATTACGAAGTATCCTCGGACCTTTCGCTTCGGGGTTGATCCCGGACCGTCGCCAATATCCTGTTGTGTTACTCCAATACGACGTTAATTCAAATAGCTACCTACCTATAAATGCGTTACAAAATCATTTTTGCAATCTCCATTGTGTCAAAATATTATTTTTAATCACATGACTATAAAATTAATTTCTTTAAAATGAAACTAATACTAGTTTCCTCTCATAAAACGAAATATTGCAAACGTTAAGGACTTTTAGGGAAAGATGATAGAAATATACACGCCCCCATTTTCGTAACAGAATGGAATTTCGAAAATATAATTCAATGTATTTTACATCTAGTTCGCTTTCAATGAGGGTCGGCGGACAGCGTCCCAATTAACCATTTTAGTAACTACAGCACGTAACAAAGCTTCCATAGGCATATCGAAAATCCAGACAGTCGCTGCTAGAAGTTTTTCGTCAATACAGTTTGCCATAATTTAACTGAGAAGACACTTCTAAAAACATATTTATAAAACAATATATTTAATAAAATTCAAGTTTCAGTACTATTTACATCATTTAAAGTATTTTTAAAAGAACGCAAGGCTGAGCGAAAAATTAAGATAGGTTTCAGTCCCACTGCCCTATAGGAACAGACAAGCTCTGCGTCCGTTCTCGACTAAAACTAAAACTCCCTGACAAAGGGTGAGAAATTTACTGTCGGTCTGCCACGACAAACTGTTCCAGATACAAAGTCTGTCCTGTCTGTTCCCGTAGTAACGAACCTTATCCTATTTTCTGTAGCTGATGCTTGAAAAAACGTGATCAAAGTTTGTCACCATTGGGCGTACTTTATAACAAATTGGAAATATATCTATTGAGATTTTTACTTGTCACCCTACCTCTTTCATCTGCCAACGTACGCGAGAAAAGAAATAAAATTACACCATTCCCGAGAATTACCCTTCGGGACGTTGCTTGGTAATCCCAGGCAAATTTACCTTGGAGATGAAAACTAACTCTATTCACTTTTTGGATGATCCAAATATCAGTTCGGTTGCATTAAATAGTTGCAGATAAGCTTTTCGGTTGCAAATATGGAGACGAACGCTTATTACAAAATTAAACATTTATTATGTAAACTAAAGATAATACAAAATTGCTAAGAACAAGCTACAAAATTGCTAAGATGAGCTCTCCTTTCCACTCCGCCTCCAATTCCTCTAAATTTTAAATTAATTTTTTATTAGATTTCCTATCATGGTTACAGTTTCCACGTACATATTAAAAATACACAATATCACAGAGTATATAGCTACTCATACAGAAGCTTCACTGCCATAGGAAGTAATGGTTTATAAAATAACATGGGATTCCACATAGTATTATTACCTTGAAAACTTATACATATAATGTTTACAAGATGGAAGGTAACTTTTTTAAACCATGTTCTTAATTTTGTACTTAATGTTGTTAGCCATTTTATCCAATTTTATATTTTTGATTCAAAACTGAATAAGTTACACCTGTGTGTCTATATGAATTTTAAATTTATCAAATTGATCAAGTAAACAACTCTTGACAAATTTTATAATTTTAAGTGTGTGCAAAAGTTCTGTGCTGGATTTTTAATATTAAATTTATATTAATTATTGTGTGTGTGAAATCAATATTTTATAAATACGAAAGATAAATAAGAAACAGAAAACTTATAAAATTTATTGTCACATTCATCACATTTTAAATCCACTAAATAAAACTCATAGAAACATGTAGCCATTTACTAGCCATCTTCTTTCTTCATCTTTAGGAAAACTAATAACTAATAACAAAATAATTATTTTAAATATATAAGAACTGAATAAATGAATTTTTAGCAGGTACACATCTCTACATGTTCTTATTTCGAGTAAATATAAATTGTTTTACTTGTAGTTCTAAAAATCATAAATACAAAAAATTTTTTATTGTTTCGAGGAATGGAACCTTAAAAGTTTAAGTTATCACAGACTTAACGCTTTTAAAAAATAGTTTTTTCAACTTAAAAAATTGTGGAAGATAAATGTTTCGCTCAATTGAGAAGCATGTTTTGAGTACATAAATTTTCAAAAATATACTTAATTCGTTAAAATACTCTATTTAGAGAGAAAAAATCAAAAAGTGTCAGAACAGTTTATTATCTTACATTTTTTTTTGCTTAGTTGGTTGGGTTTTTATGGCGCATGGGCCATATTTGACCAAACTTCGCCAAACACAAGATAGATAACAGTTTTTGGCGAATCTTTCATCGTGTTCTCTCTGACATTCCTTACGTTTACTAGAGAAACGAATAGGGAAGCTGTTTCATTTTCCGAATTCGTATTCATCGACTGAGCGTCGGTCAATACGATGTGTATTTTGGGAAATCTGGCTTTTTATTATTTTCCAATTCACCATTTATGTACTCGGCGATATGCCCATACTTAAACTTCTTAATGAATGTCGATGGATTTTATACATATTAATATCTCTTACGAATTAGGATGTTTGAAGCAGTAGTCATTTTATAAGATCTTACGGGTAATACTTTTTTAACGTAAAATGGCTATGCATCACTACATGTGGCTCCATCAACTCCTTGACCTATGGTGTCTTATTGAAACAGTGTGGAAATATCCTTGATCCGTTTCTACAAAGACCTAAAACGGACTTATTTGAGCCCCATCAAGTGGAAACTTCTGAGAAGGTGAAGAAATACTTTGCGATTGTGAATGTGATGGTACGTCATAGAAGACGCGCTGTTACGGTCATCTTTGTGATGATGGGTTTTACAAATTTCGAGGTGAGTTTAGATACGTATTTGTTAAATGGTGAGATCAAACCCCTAACCCCCTTAATAGGGTCATCGTGGCTTAGTGGATCATTCAATAGAGGCTCTGGTTCGAAATTCATTTTTCATGACCTTATTTCATTTTAGGAAAGAAAATATTTGATTTTCAGGGATTCAGGGAGGAATTTTGTTTCTACGTATGTTAGATTTTGAGAAAACATAAATCTATTGAATAAATATTCCGTCAGAGGAGAGCATATGCTGTACAAAAATTAATTACAAATAGAGCCAATTATTTTCTAATTCCTAAAACTTACTGGGAAAATATTGTTGGCGGAGTAGGTTCGATTCTTGTGATTTACTCTCGATGTATTTCTCTCTTTGTGCCAGTAAAACTTTTTTCTGTATATATTAATTACTAGACGATGTCTTCATGTTTGGCTCAGGCCAAAGATGGCCACTTGAACCATAAAACTCAACCCCTTGCTCACTTCTTGCAAGTGTGTAGCATCACCTTACTTATTTTGCTAATGCTTTTGCAAAACTTAGTTTGTTAACTTTTCATAATGCCAGAATTACGCAACGTGTCAGAAATTAGGATGACTTCCGGTAGATAGATAAAGTTTGGAGAGTGGGATGCCAGCTCAGGTGATCAGATACGACTCTTAGGTAACTTCCATTTGCCAGCTCAGGTGCGACCGCGTCATCTGACCGTGGTTCCAAATTACTTGGTGTTGGCCTCAGAGCTTTCTCTTCGGGTTTGATCCTGGACAGTCGCCAATAGCCCCCCCCCCCCGTTGTGTTGCCCGTTTAATTAAGATACCTACCATACCGGTAGATAGATATAAAAACACAAATTTGATACAACTCTCTTCGCACAAAATTTTATTCTAGCTCCAAAGAATCAAAAGTGTGGTAATGGTAATTAATTAACGTCGCATTAGAGCAGGGATCGGCAAACTGCGGATCGCGAGCCACATGCGGCTCTTTGGTTACGTACAAGTGGCTCTAAAGTAAAATTGAAAATAAACTAGCATAGTTTCATTTATAAAATTTTTAAAGGATTTTATTCACATAATGGTGATTTCATTTGTTTTATAGGTCTCGCAAAACTTCGTGGCACTAAGATGCGCGAAGCTTGACTTCAGGGAGGGTAAACCGAAAGTGAAGGGAGTATACAGAGGTAGGCTGGTTTGGGGGTTTTATGGCGCAAGGGCCACATTTGGCCATGCTACGCCAGACACAAGACATACAACATCAAGTAATAGAAAAACACACGCTACACGTTTTTCTGACACAGAAGAGAAATACACCCAGGGAAGAATACACCTGACAGGAATCGAACCTGCGCCGCATACAATTCGAAGGTTGGAGTATACAGAGGGAGTAGAGGGAATTAAAACCAATAAGAGCAATTTTTTGTGTGATTTTTTTTCTTCACTTAATAAAGATATAATTAATACTATAAATTGTTATAATATTTCTTTAAATTTTCCTTATTTGTAAAAATATATTTATGGCTCTCGAATAAATTAATTATTGTGAGGGACAGGTTTGGCTCTTCTGTCTCAAAAGTTTGTCGACCCCTGCACTGGAGCAACACATCGTGATTTCGTCAGAGAATGTCCATCTGCAGAAACTAATTCAGCTTGTTTTTGTTCAGCAAAATGTTTAAAATTAGAAATCGAGTGACTATATAATGTATCAAACGCGCTCGAATAATCTAAATTGTCCATCAAGAAAAATTACATTCGAAGGAGGGTTAGGTTAGGTAGTTAATTAACGTCGCACTAGAGCTACATAACGGGCTATTGGTGACGGTCCGGGACCAATCCCAAAGGGAAAGATCCGAGAAAAACACCACGCAATTTTGAACCAGATGACGAGATGATACCTGAGCTGGCACCCCACTCTCCAAACTTCCACACCACTGAGTACATTTGAGGCCACGAGAGATTTAACGTGCACCCCCCCCCCTTGTACACGACAAGTTTTTTTTGTTTAGTTGGATTCGAACTCGCAACACTCCTCTTACAAGACCGTTACTCTTCCAACCGGGCCACCGCGGCCCAAGAACCGAAAGGGAAAAGTTGAAATTATATACCGTGGCTCGGTAGGTTTGCCCACTGAGCTAGCAACCTGGGAATTGTAGGCAGAGCAAGTTCGATTCCTCCCTAGGAGTATTTCCCTCTTTTGTGCCAGTAAAACTTTCCTTGTGTATATGTCCATTTGACGTTGTTTGGCATTGCTTGACCAAATATAGCCCTTGTGCCATAAAACTCAACCAATCGAAAATGATTAAACTTCCCAAACGATAATTCAATATATTATAACTAGCAGAATTACCCGGCGATGCTCGGGTTGAATTAGTTAAATGTTGATTCTATTTCATAGAAAAATGCAAGCATCATTTAAGTGTACAGAAAATATTTTTTAACATCGTTTTAACTTTTTCATAGCTTCTACAATTTACTTCGGACGCAAATATATATGCATAATATATCCATCCATATAATCCATTTCATATTCATCACACTCTTGCTGTAAGACAAACTACAAAGCTTTTTCTGAGATGACTTCAGAAGTCGATTTTGAGTTTTGGAGTGATTACGAATGCCAATTAAGTTCATTTTCAGTAAAAATGAGGAACTTTCAGAGTAGTCTTGCACTCAGTTTTCCAATCAATATTTACGAGATTATTTTCGTATTATTTGTGGTACCCTTGCAGCATGGATTCGATGTTTTCGAATTACATTATCATTGTGAGAGGATGGCAAATTAAACTGTTACGGCATTCGTGGTTAATTTATTTTGAAGCACCCTTTTTTTTTCTTGAAAATTCTATTCAGTCGCACGTGGAATAACGGAGCTTGTTTTTAAAACAAATGTGATCAGTGTCGACAAAGCAAACTCAATCGAGATTACACTTTTTACAAAATCACTGCTTTCAATGAATTTTTCACAGGTACCTAAGTTGTATACGAACAGTTTCAACTTCAAGTAAGCAACCTCGACCTTCTGCCATTTAAGACAAAAAATTTATATTTTTCAACAGTCCTAGTTTACATACTTCCTTACTATGATATTATTCAAAGATCAGCAAAGTCTTATTTAAAATTCGCTTTCCTCCAACAGAAAAATTTAGTTTTAAATCGAATCCTTAAGGTACTTTTTTCAATTGAGAGATCAGTTTTTATATGTACCTATTTAGAATGATAGATGTAAATACTTGATTATGGAGTGCAACTTTCAATAATGCCCATGAAAAATGAAAAACATGTAAATTAAATTAATTCATTTTAATCGTCTTGTAACGAAAATATGTCAAAATTTAGAAATATCTTTGAACTATAAGGTATGGCTACCTGTTTTGATTTAACGTAACATATCTTATTTTAGACTAACTTCATTTTAACTTTTCCAATCATTTTAAAATAAGAAGTTATACACCTTACTTAAAAAGGTTTCCATTTATTTTTATGAAACAGAATTCTACAAACTATAACGTATTTAACCAGACTTAAGGAAGTTCGTCGCACTATACATATACAACCAAGAAATTACCCATGTCTAGTGGTATTTGGCAGAAAATAAAAATAATTCATTACAATTTAACACCTAAATAATATATCTGCAACATGGAAAGTAATACAATTCATAAATACAAACAGAAAAGAAATTATGGTCATTGAAAAATGTAGAATTCTGAGAAACGAAAGATCTGAGCAAGCGTGTCGAATTTCGACGTCATGAGAATATTCTGAAATAGAGAAATTCAAAAAAGATGCTTGAAAAATATTGATATACAATGATGAATTATTTACAAAAAGAACACAAATTTACAAAACTTAGAAATGCTCAAATATGACCGCAACATTTCTGTCTTAACTCAAATGCACAAACACGGAATTCTAAATCTAATTTATAAAATACTAGCTGAATTACCTGGCGTTGCTCGGGTTGAAATGGTTAAATGTTGCTTGAAAAGTGAATTAGAATAATCACTTTTCTTTCACAGAAAAATGCAATCATTTAAGTTGTACGGAAAATACGTTTTAACTTTTTCGTAGCTTCTACAATATACTTCGGACGCAAATATATACATTTAATTCCTGAATATATTGTAATATGTAAAAGATTAAGACATGAATACAAACAGAAACGAAATTCCGACGAAAAAATGCAGAATTCCAAAAAACGTAAGATGCGCAGTGTCGAATTTCGACTGCCTAAGTGTATTTTGAAATAGAGCAATTCGAAAAAAGACATTTGAAAAATATTGATAAAGACGATAATGATTTATGAAATTTAGTAATGCTCAAATATGACTGCAACATTTCGCTGTGTTAACTGAAATAGACAAACACGGGATTCTAAATCAAATTTATAAAATAATAAAACATTAATTCTGGTTTGCCAAATCTAAAATAACAAAATTGCGCTTTTATGATTAATGAGTTGAAGCTTTTCGTGTTCCATTACAAAATTTAAATTATGAAAAATGAAATATTTTAAATATCCTTTTTTTATCAATCAAATATTCATAATATTCATGTAAAAATATAAAACTCATTATAGAAATACAATAATAATAATGAACTTTAATTCAATAATGCACATTACACCTGTCAAATAAAGTAGGAAATACTTATACAATCAATTAAAAGTTAGATTTAGTAATGCTCAAACATGACCGAAACATGGCTTTGCCCGGGTATTTATCCCAATCTGGTATTGGACACAGGAAAATGCATCAAATCAATCTATAGTGTAAAATCAAAGTAATTACATTAACAGGTTTTTAAAAGTATAAGGACAGTACACACAGCATGAAATAAAATATTTTACAAATTCACTGTAATATAAATGTAACACAAAACTTGATTATCTATATCAGTGATTCTCAACCTTTTTTTTGTCGCGGCACACTTTTAACGATTTCAAAATTTGGCGGCACACAAAGAAAAAGATAACTTTAAAAGTTGTTTACTTACCTATAATACACTGTGTAAAATAGTTTATGATAATAATCGTGAATGTAAAATAAAATAATATAATATGTACTACAAAAACAACAGTACGTTTATTAAGGGATTAATTACAAGGTAATAATAAGAATACTTTTAATGAGAAATTTGAGCTTGATGTTTTTTGATAATTTCATTTATATTTGGTCGTAAAAATGACAATGCTTCTCTCATATATCGTCTTCTACATTTAAAAGTCTCCATCTTTTTTTCGTTTTTATGTTGGTTAATACTAAAAATCCGAATTCACACAAAAAAGATGTAGAAAATTGTAATAATATTTTTAAAGCTTTTTTGGCTATCATGGGATAATCGCATCTAATGTTAATCCAAAATGAATTAATTGATTCTTCCGAATATTTTAAAATTAAATCTCGATTATTAGAAAGCGAAATTAGTTCTTCCTTTTCATTCAAAGTTAATTCAAATACAGAAGTATTCGTTATTACAAATGGATTACGAACCCAATCAAATTTTTTTATATCTAAATTTGGGAAATAATGAATAATTCTCTCCTCTAATGTTGTCAAATGGTCAATAACAATTTTATGAATAGTTTTATTAAAATCTTTTGGGACTGACTCAAACTTTTCCAAATTGCCTTCCTGAGCTTTATTCTTCCATAAAGTTATTTGTTTTTGGAATCCCACCAGCTTATCTGTTGAGTTTAATATATTTTCTTTCGGCCCTTGCATACTTGAATTTATGTTATTAAAAATAACAAAAAATGTCTGATAAGTAAGCTATTTTAGCACACCATATTTCATCTTCCAACAAATGAACAAAATCATAATTTTTATTTTCTAAAATTTGGCGGCACACAAAAGTGCCGCGGCACAGTGGTTGAGAATCACTGATCTATATATATCAAATAGGATGTGTGTATGTATATATGTATATTTTCTATACAAATCTATACACCGTTTGACTAATCCACACCAAATTTGGTTCACTTATACTTTAGAACACTGCGGTCAGCATAGGCTAACACTTAACCCCCGTTCTATTGGCCCTAGGGGGCTAAAAACTATTCGAAATCGCCAAAGAAATAACTTGGAGTTAACATGGTTTAGGCAGCTATGGTTGCTTTACCAGTGTTGATCGAAAAACAATTTTTTCCAAAACAAATTAAATTACAATATTTATGTTTGAACTGACTTTTTAGTTCTTCCCATGACGTTAATAAATTATAGATATTTTATTGATGACGAAAGAATATTTTAAAATATTTATTTTTGCAAGGAAATTCAAGGAGGTTTTCAGGAGTTCAAGGACCAACTTTCCTTAAATAATTTATTGAATACGTAATGATTTGTAGAATTCCGTTTCATAAGCTTTTTAGGTAAGGCGTGTAACTTATTTTAAAATGTCCGGAATAGATACATGTGAATCCTCCGTTGAAAGCAGTGATTTTCTTTCTTAAAAATTCTGTAAAATCGACCTTCTGCTTTTTGGAAAAATTTTATCTATTCAGTTTAATTTGTCTACACCGATTACATTTATTTCTAACCCAAGCACCGTTATTCGGAAAAGCACAAACGAAAAACTCATTGATCATAAAAGCGTAATTTTGCTACTCGGTATCTGGCAGCACCAGAATTAATGTTTACTTTTTCTACAAAACTTTGTAGAAATTTCCCGATGGTAACACTTGCATGCAGCGAGTAGTCTTTATGTGAATCGCATTGGAATCCTTCCAGTGCTAAGCTAAAATGGTGCGCAGTCCGTGATCGTTTGGCTCTATCTCTCTTATCCTGTAGTCGGGCCTGACGCTGCAGTGCCGCCTCTGTTGCTCTAAATATAGTAGCTCTCTCTCGTGTGTTGCTCCTGTGCGACGTTAATCAGCTACCCTCCTACTTGTGTCTATGATTGATTTAAATTTCTCTGGTGAATAACGCACGGCTTGGGCAAATATGGCTCTTGCGCCACAAAACCCAAACAACCTGTTGAATGACAATATTTAAGAACACACATAAAACCATTTTTAAAACAAATTTCAGACAATACTGCTTTTAGATTAGAAAGTCTTGTAAAATAACGCTGGTATAATAGATAAAAAGAAGTGCTTAAGTATGAATACAAATAAAAATCATTCATGATTGATTTCTAAGTCATCGATGTAAAAGAAAATGCAGAGAATAATTTATTCGTATGTTTGCGAGGGAAAATAGACTTTTTAAACATTCCAACTGCCTGGCTATAATTATAAAATTAATCTCAGTATAATCTCTAGAATTTAAGTAATGTTTTTCAAGCTATTTCGAGCTTAATTTTAATTCGCTCTGGGTGGAAATTGATTGTTTCTAAGTTTCCTAAAAACACTAGCATGGCCAAGTATGGCTCTTGCGCCATAAAACCCCACCTATGAACACTAAAATCTGAAAAGATAGTCAATCATTGTAAGTCCCATAGCATAGAATTACAGAAATAAAATATCCCGCTATCGCTTTTAGCAATTATTTTGATATCAATCTTTTAAATGGCTTGAAATTAATCGATGCGAAATTATTTGAAATATTTTGGTGTAAAACCATTTAAAGTCTGCATACCGCGATAGTAGTCATTGCACTAAGAAAAATTATCTTTCCATTCTCTTTATGAAAATTTTCAAACAGCTACTGGTCTTTTCTCTCATTTTAAATTCTAAAAAATTCAACAGGATGGAATATCTGGATTGTAATAAAAATAAAAAAAGGATGTAATTCTCACTAAACGAATAAAATTCAATGGAAATACGTCTGGTAGTTATTTCCAAATGCTCTGGAAGTTTGGAACTTATCCAATTCTTGTTCCAAGTTACATTCATTACATTATAGCAAGATAAACGAACAAAATGAAAAGCGATTGAAATCTGCCGTCCATTGATCGAATCAATTGTGTAGAAACGTGCAAGGAAATCTGTTGCACTTGCCATTTATTATGCTTCAAAGAAGGAAACGATGCATTAACACGTTGAAAGCACGTCACATTACTTACTCAAGCCTAATTTAAGCATCAGTGTGAAAAGAATGTTTGTAAAATTGAGACGTATTTTAATGCATTTTAACTTATTTCAAATATTTCTCTTTACAAGGCAATTTTAATTTACCGTAAAAATAAGGCTATAAAAAATGAGACAGTAAAATTGACATCTTTAAAATTGAAAAGTACCAATAAGAATATTTTAGATGCTACATATTTGCACACTTGTCAAAATGTGATTTGAAAAATTTTGCCTAGAATTTTTTTCTAGAGTAACGTGAATGTCCTTTTTTCATTACACATGAATATATTTCTTTTACAACCATTAAAATTTTAATGATTATTAAGTTATATTTTTTGCTCCGATTAGAAGCTTTAAATAGAAAATCTATTCATTAGAATCGGACTTTTAGCTCAAAGTTATTCCATAAATCATTCCAGATTGACTGAGTACATGTGAAGTGCTAATTTTCAAAACTATCTTTCAACCAGATTTCCAAGAGAAATTTAATATAAATATGTTGTATTAATACGTAAATATAAAATACATTTTTTACTAAATATTAGATAACCATACTTATTTTATTTCCATACTTTTAAAGTATTTCAGATTACAAATCAGTCTTTTTCTTAGTAGTGTTGGGAAAATGGAAAATAACGAGTTTTGGAATCTGTCCTTTATACCTATACTAGCTGAATTACCCGGCGTTGCTCGGGTTGAAATGGTTGAATGTTGCTTGAAAAGTGAATTAGAACAATCACTTTTCTTTCACAGAAAAATGCAATCATTTAAGTTGTACAGAAAATAAGTTTTAACTTTTTCATAGCTTCTACAATATACTTCGGACGTAAATATATACATTTAATTCCTGAATATATTGCAATAAGTAAAAGATTAAGACATAAAGATAAACAGAAACGAAATTCCGACGAAAAAATGCAGAATTCTAAAAAATGAAGGATGCGCAAAGTGCAGTTTCAACTGCTTCTGTTTAAATACTCTCACAATCAAGTCGTGGCGCTCACTGGGTAATTGACCATTGGTAAGAACCTCCTTGATCTCCGTCCAAGTCGGATTGCAGGTGAAGGTGATAAATAAGTCTGGTCTTCCACAGGTACGTCATAGCATCTTGCGTGTATTCGTGCATGTGTCCGGGACTGCCTGTAAATGTATTTGGTAGTATGACTAAGGCACCGAGGTTTTAAACGTTCCCGTCATTTGCCACAGCATCTCTCAGGTGAATATATTCGTCAACTCTCAGTTTACGTTGATTTATACGAATGTAAAGGACACGCTCACTCTCGACTTTAGCGTACATATCGACGATAAACTGATGAAACAATTGCCTGCAATCCGTGGTTCTGCTCAGTATCTCGAACCATTCATCTGTACGCATAGAAATTCATCGCTGAAACTGTCTTGCTGGTTGTTTCACCTGTTCTTGGGTTGATCTGCCTCAGATTAAAATGATATCCATCTTCACCCTGGGGAATATCACTGGGAACTACAGAGCATCATAAGGCGATGAGTTTCATCAACAGGATCGAATAACGATATCCCGTTGATGAAACTCATCGCCTGTTATAACCACCGCGACTTCATCTGCTTGAGGAGAGTTAAAGCGCCGCTCGTGTTAGCCTGCTGGTCTTCGGTCTGCTCTTATGACTACTTTATATTCATCTGTTGGCATACGTTCCAATGCTGTTTCAAACGTTTTAATAAGATTAGTGTGCTCATGAAACATCCTCTGTAAGTTTAACACAATCTGACGTCTGGTTCCCGAGATGTAGGCGCACCTCTGATCAGTTTCCATTTGTTCGTTTTGAATAAAATATAATTGTAGAAATTTTGGTGGTTGCAGCGGAAGCAACGATCCCGCTCTATGGTAAATCTGCCCTTTGCACCTTGAATGTCGACGGAAATCCGGGCTGTCCAACAACTGATGTGGCGCCGAATTATGTCATTTGGAAACATGAGTTGTATTTTCTGATGTTACTAAGAAAATGCTTCGACTCTGACGTATATCCTGATGTGTAAGTCAAACGTTTTTGTGGTGGTGGTTCCAGTTGGCAGAGTTTAAGTTTTCCATTTTTGCAGCAAATATCAGTAGACTCTGATATAAGCATTTTGGCTTGACAGTAATAACAAACAATTTCCATTTTCCCGATGGTAACACTTGCATGCAGCGAGTAGTCTTTATGTGAATCGCATTGGAATCCTTCCAGTGCTAAGCTAAAATGGTGCGCAGTCCGTGATCGTTTGGCTCTATCTCTCTTATTCTGTAGTCGGGCCTGACACTGCTGTGTCTTCTCTGTTGCTCTAAATATAGTAGCTTTCTCTCGCAATCGCAAGTCTTCTATTCCTCTCCTCGACTACGCTTATCTTTCATCATCTTAGCCGTTGACTGCACTTGGCCGATCGCCTTCCGCTTCCTTGGAGGCATTGCTACAGCAAAGAAATATGTAAAAGAATACAAAAAAGCTATTTCATAAATTAAGCAAAAGGCACACTCTCACTGAGAAATGAAATCTCTTATAGAATACAATAAAAAACTAAAATGAACGAAAAAACAAATTTAAAATTATGTAGTACTTGCATTAGTTTAGAAATATAAATCCAAAATGTACATATCACTGTCGCGAATAAAGTAGAAAACACTTATTCAATCAACTAAAAGAGCGAAATAAAACTATGAGTTTTTCGTTTGTGCTTTTCGGAATAACGGTGCTTGGGTTAGAAATAAATGTAATCGATGTAGACAAATTAAACTGAATAGATAAAAAATATTCAAAAAGCAGAAGGTCGATTTTACAGAATTTTTAAGAAAGAAAATCACTGCTTTCAATGGAGGATTCACGTGTATCTATTCCGGACATTTTAAAATAAGTTACACGACTTACCTAAAAAGCCTTATGAAACAGAATTCTACAAATCATTACGTATTCAATAAATTATTTAAGGTTGGTATTTTCAATTAACGTCACACTGGAGCAACACAACGGGCTATTGTAATTATTTATTTAAGGAAAGTTGGTCGAAATATACACCAACTTTCCTTGAAAATCATCGGGATCGCGGTGGCCCGGTTGGAAGAGTAACTGACTAGCAACCGAAGGGTTACGAGTTCGAATCCAGCCAAAACACCGTCGTGTACAAAGGGGTCTGGTGCACGTTAAATCTGTCGTGGCCTCAAATGTCCTCTCGTTGGCGTGGTGTGGAAGTTTGGAGAGTGGGGGTGCCAGCTCCAGGTGTTGCCTCGTCATCTGACCGTGGTTCAAAATTACGTAGTGTTGTCCTCGGATCTTTCCCTTTGGGATTGATCCCGGACCGTCACCAATAGCCCGTTGTGTTGCTCCAGTGTGACGTTAATTGAAATACCTCCTGAAAACCTTTCCTTGCAAAAATAAATATTCTTTCTTTATCAATAAAATATCTATAATTTATTTACATCATGGGAAGAACTAAAAAGTCAGTTCAAACATAAATATTGTAATTTAATTTGTTTCGGAAAAATTGTTTTTCGATCAACACTGGGGTAAAGCAATCAATCTATGCTCAATGTTATTTCTATGGCGATTTCGAATAGTTTTTAGCCCCCAGGGCCAATAGAACGGGGGTTAAGAGTTAGCCTATGCTGACCGCAGTGTTCTAAAGTATAAGTGTACCAAATTTGGTGTAGATTTGTATAGAAAATATACACACACACATCCTATTTTATATATATAGATTCCAGTTTGTGTACTTGCTTCCAGATTGTGGGACATGAAGAGGTAAGAAACAAATAAAAATTGGAAAAACTGAAATTTGAGTAAAAAATACAGAATAAACCAGGCGAAAAATTTTCAAAGCCTAGTACTACTTTCTACCCTAGTACTTACTAAGTAGTACTTTAGAAATGCATATTTTATTTCATTATAACATAGCTTTAAAAACTGCTTCTTAAAATTACTATGTTCAGGCAAGTACTTTTACTACAATTATTTTTCATTCATAAACTCAAAATTATTCAATTTAGATGACTAAATGAGATTTGAGCTAATTTTGTAAAAACATTTTTACAAAATTAGTAATCATGTAAAGAAAAATTTCATAGATAACGCAATTTTGACTTGTTCCTTTTTACAAACTAAACTTATTTTACTCCCTCATTAAGAAAAAAGCAATAGAATTTCCCATCCATGGTTTCAATTTATTTCAGAAAACTATAAAGCAATCTAAATATCAAGTAGAAAAAAGTAACCTTAAAAATGTTTTACTTAACTTTTAATACAGCTTAGTTTAAGAAATGTTAGGATAATTTATTGTGCATCAGATGTAAACAATGTAAATACATATAAACTATTGGTTATTCTATAAATTGTGACTTAAATTCATTGAATGAAAAATAATAAAATGCTTTGCAAAGAAAAGTGGAATCATTTACCGAATATGTCAGAATACAAATGAGAAAGATTTCTTTATTAAATATTTTATATATTTATTAAATGTATAGCAGTACATCAAATGTTTGTTTATAGCATTATATTTGAACTCTCACAACAAAATTGGTTATTGCTTCTTTGCAGAACAATATTAGTATCAAGATCTCACTCTTCAAGAACCTCAGTCACGATAAAACAGATTTACATTAAAAATGGATTCAGATGACAATAAAAGAGTAAAAGTCACAATTGCAACCTCTCCAAAAAAGTAATAGTATATATTGAAGTATAGAGAAATTAATGAAAATATGACAAAAATATTTCTAATATGAAATAGAACATATATGACAAATATATAAAGTTTTTACAAAGATCAGGAAGGCTCTCATTTGTTTTCATAAGGAAGTTTAAAACCAAAAAATTATAAATAAATGCACTTCAGTATCCCAAATTGATATATAATATGTCGACTTCAATTTCTGTCACAGTTCACATGACTCTCTTTTGCTTTCAACATTTTCAAATGTATGACAATATTAAGATTTCAGTGAAATGATTCTTCAACATGTAAAATCGCACTATGGAATAGAAGCAGGTATAAATTCTAGAATTACTTACTACAAAAGCAATACAAAAGTTAAAAATATTATGCTATTCTCAAATGTCTAAAAAATTACTTTTCTTTTACAACTAGAGGTACATGGCAGGTAATATTTGTTTGGAATTTTGTACAGTATCAATGTGCATGCATTCACATGTAAACAAATCTTAATGCCAGCACAAATAATAGTTGTAATTAAAAGTCGAACAAGATAGAGTGCTAGTACAATATTATGCTTATAGAAAGTATACAATCGTATCATAAATGAAATTAAATGGATACATCGTTTTTTAATAGTAAAGAAAATTAATGGAATCACCAAATTTATTAAAATTAATGAAAATAAAACTTAAATAAATAAGTAATAAAAATAAAACACATTGGAGTAATTAACAGGAGCTTTTTATTAAGATTTGAAAACCGAACTTCAGTTTAAGCATTTTTAGATGTTTTAAGATACTTGATCAGTTCCTAACATATAAAAATGTAAGCTTTTATAAAATTTTGCACTGTGATAAATAAAATATTTTTTCCAAAGAAACACACATGTAATACTACCTAACTGAAATGTTTACTTCAAACAAAGATGTAGCATGCAAATACTAAAGTGATTGTTTTAAATTAAATTAATAAAACACAAATGCGAAATCTTTTACTGTTCAGAAACATACCATGTTGAAAACCACACAATATTTTCAGTTTAACATTTCAGATGTTTTAGACAAACTTAAGTTCATTATACCAATTATTTTCCCATTTTATTATTTTTATTTTTAACCACACTATCAATCACATGTTAAGAAAATATATTTAAAAATTGATGGCAAACAAAAAAACTTTTAAGTTTTAACAAATGAATTAAAAACAATTCTATTCTTGAATTTCAATTTAATTCTGTAATATGAATGAAAGAAATTAACATAATGCAAATGTCAATATTGTTATAGATAATTTTTATACATACAGTAAACATTCAATTTTTACGTTGGAATGTTTGATGTTAAAAGAAATACAATGTACAAATAAGATTTTATGAATAAAACCTTTAACCATCACATTTTAAAATACACATACACTGGGCTATAATCATTTGGAATTTTTCATTTTGGGGTAGTAATATCGATAAAAAATCGTTGGAACATAGTCCAAATATATGTAGGTATTTTTGGATTACTGAAAACATTAAAACATTGCAAACAAGTTTCAATACAACAAACTTATTAGGGAATTGAATAAATATTAATAAGTTTGATAAAAAATTAGAATCAAACCATACATCATTCCAATTTTTGAAAATACAAGTGAATTAAGTAATGTGTACAATGATGTATACAATTTTGCCAAATATAATACCATATTGTAACTAACAATAGATTTTTAAGTTTGGAGGTAATTTCATCTGACATTTTTATAAGTGTTTAAAGTTTCAAAAATTAAACTAGTTAAAACTGATAAATAGGGCGCACACGTAATTAACCATTATTTCTATTCACTTAATTTTTACTATTAAAGCACATTAATTAATCTCATTATTGTTTAACTCAATAAGATTTCATGAAGTTCAATCTCTACAAAAATAAATTCAATAAATCTAAAATTTAATCTAAATATTGAACATTTTCTTCAGGAGTCAAAAATTTGAAATTTGCATTAAATTTTAAAATGTTGAACACAACAAGGTTTTAGTATATAAAAACTACTTTAAAACAAAAGATAAAAATTAAACATCTTAATATGCAGGTTAACTTACTCAAAGACCTCTGTTATATACTTTTTAAAGTAACAAATGAGGCTTATGATGCAATACTCAAAATGTTGGCCACAATGTTTCTCTTCACCTTCTTTAGGTTGCATTCCATACAGAAGCATTCATATGTACTTCGGATTACAAGGATTGTGGATGCAAAATGAAACATGAGCACTAAACTATAAAAAATATAATAGCTTGTGGTCAACATTTTAAATATCCAGCATATGTATTCAATTAGAGCAGATTAATAAGAATAAATTTCCTCATATACTGGTGCAACATTTTGTAATTAAAATATTTCAGAACACACAGAGTATGAGTAATTTACACATGGTCTTTCTGGTTCAATCATTCTTGAAGATGACTTACACTCAGTAATTGCATGTGTGTAATTTTTAAAACTTCACTTTCAACAGTTGAGAAATATATATTTTGTCATATGTACATAAATATAGATTTTTATGCACACTTGAAACATCGAAATTTCAAAAAGTAATTCTGAAAAAATTATTATAGATTTCAATGTCAGGGATAACATAAATCTGAAGAATACACATACAAGGCACTGATGTAAATTAAAAGTACAGCAGACTTTTATGCACAGCGCTAAAAACCATGAGACCTCAGGTACCTCTATCAAGAGCTTTCATAAATTCATCTTCTGAAAACTGTACAGCTGTAGCTGCTTCAACATGCATCTGGAAACAAATTTGGGGTTAATTAAATTCAACTCTCAGCTTATACTAAATTACAGTTATAATCAGTGTGAAATAATAACTTTAAAGAGTAGATACTTTAACCTTAGTAATCCTGGTGATAAAGAAAATGGGAACAATTCAAAAAGTTCTCCAGTTTAAAAAACATTCATTGGAAAAAATACAATTGTTCAATAAAATATGATTGGAAACATACACATCTACAACTTATAATTATAATTAAAGAATAATATAACAGTACACTGAACCTGTCAGCTCTGTGCTACGACTGAGTGAGAGTTCAACAGACTCCAGTCCAAACAATAACAGACAGGGATGACTCACACGCCACTTCCGATTGCAGGCATACAGGCAAGAAAACCAGCACATTGTACAGTCAGTGCGGGAAGTTGTACGTTTTAACCCAATGTACAGTCAGTGTAGGAAGTTGTAAGTTTTAACCCAGTACCTTTGGTTTGTATTATTATTGAACCCTTCTGCATACTAACCTAAATGCTCTCGCGTACCAACATTGGTACGCGTACAACCAGTTGGGAACCACTCATATAGAACATTAGAACAGAGTTTACCAAAAGTGCTCTTGGCTATAATTAAGGGGCTGTGGCTCAGTGGGTTTGCCCACTGTGCTAGCAACCTGCAAATTGTAGGTGGCACAAGTTTGATTCTTCTTTGGGTTGATTTCTCTTTTCTGTGACAGTAAAACTTTTCTTATATGTGCATGTCCATTACTTGATATTGTCTGACTTGTGTTTGGCCATTGTGCCATGCAAACCAAACTAACCAAATATAACTAATTAAAGGAATATTTTTGTAAAATGTAATAAATTTTTGCTGAAATTGAACAAAAATATAGACAATCGTCTGATGTGATGAGCATCCTGCCTGTGATGTGATAGTGATGTGCATCCCTGCCTGAATGGTGTGCAACAAAGGTTTTGTATCACTAGTATCTAAAATTACTGACTAACACACACAAACATGTAAGCACTGGATTTTATAGCTTGATTTACCTTCTGTCTTTTTAGATTATTAATGAGCTGCATTTGCTTTTTTATGGCATTATGTAACTCTGCATTTTGCTTATCAATTCTCCTATTTTCAGTTGAAAGTTCATCCATTTTTCTCTGGTAGTTTTCTTGGGCTTCCTGTTGGAAAAGAAAAAAGCATGTAAGCATTAATAAGTGTGCAATACCAATCAAAAATTCAAAAAGTAAATTAAATATAGATCACAAGAGAGAGTAAGAAGAATATTGCTCAATGTCTCTAACAAATTTGAAATTCTGAAAAGATTCTACATCTTTTAGATTAAAAAAGAGGCTTATAGCTATACCTTAAAAACTATATAAAAGTTATTTTATCAAAAACTGTACTGCATCACCCACTGTTTTAGTTTGTAAATACTGCACACTTGGGAACGAAATATCTGAATTTGTTAATTTTGACCAGCATGCTATCGTCCTATGTTAGTATTGTTAGTTAAAAAGTGAACAAGGTATATTACCAACAAAGAAAATATAAATACAAGACAAGTAAAACAGATTAAATAATCTACTTTACTATGACAATGAACAGGTGCCTGTGTTATTAAATGCTAAATTATCTTGAACATTGGTGAATCAGTTTCATTGATTGGTATATTGAATTGTGGGTTGAATTCAATATTGTGAGTTTCACTTCATCAATCATCACTGAACTGACCTTGAGTGTGCCACGAGTTTGAAGGCAATAGTCATCAACATAATCAGTGATAGGTTTCTCATCCTTGAATTGGGAGAGGCACTCCTGTTGAGAAAGAAGTTGTGATCTGATTTGTCTAAACATGTTATTTTGGGGCTACATTAAGATCTACAGTGAAGAGTGCATGTGTTCTACAACACTTGGGAGGCAAGATCACAGCTGTTACACCCAACATGATAGAGTGCAATTAAGTTGCAGTCAACTATAATTTGGCATTTGTTGAGTATCAAAAGATGCTCACATTAAAATATGCTACAATAGGAAATAAACTCGATAATTTTGGTGTGTTTAACTTATAAGAACTTTGTTTACAATAAAACAAGTAATCTATTCCTTAAAACATATTTAATAACTCTATATCGTTTCTATATAATTATGGTTTTTTGGAAAAGTTCAATATTTTAATGTTTACATGTGTGGTCATGAGATATATAAATGAGAAATTTTCACCATGAAAGACTTCTTTATTTCTTCTGGCAAAACTTATAATTATAACTAAACAAGTGAATTTATCAATTTTGACTAGCAGGGTAGAGATGAAATATTTTCTATTTGCTGAATAATTTCTTATGCAATTTATATTTTAAGCATATTTAATTGTAATGAATTTTACATTTCAGCAGCAACAAACCTACTGCTTCTAATATGGTACCACTCCTTGATAATTGCAAAAGTATTTAGAAAAATATATTAAACTCTAATCATAGTTAATTCCAATATTCAAAAAGCAAAACAAAAATTGTGAAAAGATGTGGGACCATAGAAATGTAATGTGACACTTATTTGTAGTTTTGCCTATTATGCATTCAAGGTCAAGTCAAATTTAGCATCAAAACAGCAACATCTATTGTAACTGATAAAATTTTAGGCAAAAGAGAATAAAAATAATTCTTATGTTCTTGAAGTTGTGAAAAGACAAAAACTTGCAAAATTCAAAAATTTGATTCACGAAGAAAACAGTGTTATTCTGTTTTATCTTAATTTTAAAGTCAGAAAGAAAGTGCTGCTGACTCACTTTGCTAGTTTGCTTGACTTGACGCATTTCATTTTTTATTCTCTCATTCTCTTCTGAGGCACGAGTTAGCTTAGTTTCTAGACTAGATTTCATAGATGCAGCTTGTCGTTGTCCTTGCTTCAATATATCAGTTTCCTTAAAAATAGAAATAAAAGATCTCAATGAAATCCAATTTAAGATCATTTATACATGTATTTCACAAGCACACATGGCGCAGAAATCAGTATTATTTGTCTAGTAGCAAATAGCAGCCAAAGAAATATAAATAATATAAAATCAACAGCTACAGGATTCAATCGCCAATTTTGCACTTTGTTAAAATATGCTTTATTTGAGCTGTGCAGCTGCATAATATTGTTAAAACTACATGGAATAGCTTGCCACTCTAATAAAATTCTTTAACAGTCTGATGACAGTAGGCAGTGAGAATCTGGAAGACAATATCAATACCAAAAAGGAAATTGTGAGCGAACACAAAAATAGATTTATATGGCAAATAATGTTGTATCATCTTTAAAAAGTAATTAAAGTAAAATAATGCAATTGAAGATGTTCAAAAGATAACTGGCTACTCGACTAAGATGTGAACTTTTTGCCATGCATTTTTATTGAAAATAGGAACTAAAACAGAAAATTGACTTATACTTTTGATTCATTTTATTTCATTTGGAGGTATGAAATGTGCATATTGATGCTTTTTTTAGTACAAATGGATTAGAATAAAGTACCAAACATAAGTAACAACACTGATATCGATAGTTATAAACAATTAAGACAATAGGCACAG
This sequence comes from Meta bourneti, assembly GCA_933210815.1. NCBI lineage: Eukaryota > Metazoa > Arthropoda > Arachnida > Araneae > Tetragnathidae > Meta > Meta bourneti. Next base: position 33,268,269 of record OW119923.1, on the reverse strand, counting down.
ATGCAATGCAAGGATGTGCCGGTACATATTTATATGATGATAAAAATTTGTGAGATGAAATATGATTACATTTGTCAGTATCCACAACATTGAAAATATAAGTACTGTATTAATAAACAAAAGTTCTCGCATCAACTGTACCACTTACCAAACAGAACTCTCACAATTACACACAAAATATAATTTCAGGTTCTACTTTTTTATGAAAAAAAAAACAGATGAGAACAATATCTTTAAATAATGTACTTCTTTAAATGTTTTTCTATAAACTATTATGATGTACCGATTTTAACACAAAAATGCCATTTTGTTTACATATGCATGTTAATTATAAAAAGATTAGATACCTTCTAACTATCACAAAAATTTAAAAATAGATTTTTACACAATTAGGTGCATAAAGATATCAAATCCATAAGAAATATCAAATAATTTTTAATAATTCTAGTGTTGTACAACATTGAGCATTTTATAGATTTTTTAATTAATTATTTTCCTGTGTCCTCTTCTCTAGATAAGAGGGGAAAATTATTTAATAATTTAATTTAAATTATTAGTGAAATACAAAATAGGAATAAATGAGTTATAATTACTGACAAGACAAAGATAACTGACAATTTCAACTTAAATCAACGGACATAAGTTAAGACATTCATGGCAAATATATAGAACATCAAACTATTTCTTTGCTACACATTTATGAAGAAATCTATAATCACAAATTCATGGAATTATAATCACCTTGTTTACAAAACTTAATTCTTTTTTAATTCGATCACATTTATCCTTAGTTTCATCTAAAGATTTCTGTAACTTTTCAATTTGCTGTTCTTTATTTGCATTTTCTCTTTGAAGCTTTGTCCGATCTATTTCTGTATCCTTTAAACGCTGCTCTAATAAAATAATCATTTCATCCTGAAATAAAATATATACCACATTTTCATAATATTGCATAGCAAAGAAAAGAACTTTTAAAGAGGAATCTAAATTTGAGTTCTGTATATTCATTTAAAAATAAAACATTGTTTAATAATAAAATTTGGTGAATGTTCCCATTTCTTGGCTGAAATTCACACAGAAAGGTTTTGTGAGTGGCGTAGTGTGACATGCCACAAATGGCCATCATTTATGACACTGAAAAGTGATTTCAGTTTTTCAGAAGTAGGTCTGTTGTAGTTCTATTTCAAAGAAGTAGCATTAAGGCATTCAGTGATTATTGTAGATCAGTTCTTGTCAGAGTAATATTTTTGGGTTATCATGCCCTATTCCCCATGTTGATTTCTTTCCATTTTAAGTGATTAATGAAGATAACCTTTTAGTTTTCATGAGCTATAGGAATTTAAAATATGTGCTATGTAGTGTAGACTAATTTAAAGAACAATAAACATATATTTTCTTTGTTTAGAATGCATATTTTGATCATTTGTACCACTTATTTAATTTTATTGCCAAACCTTGTATATGCATAAACTGATTTATATATCATTAAGTTAGGCTAAAGTGTGTGTAAAGTCTTAAAACAACAATATTTCCTTTTTATACTTGATACATATTCTAAAGAAATGTGTAAAATACACAATCAAACGTTACTTGGTCAATTTAATGCTATTTGAAAAAGTTTCAACTAACATGGATTATATAACACATGTTGAACACAGAAGGATTGTAAAACACATGTTGTAAAACAAATTAATAAAATTTCTTCATAATAAAGGTATAGTGAACATAACCTTTAATTATGAACATGCAAAAGTTTTAGATTTATTTACCTTTAGAGTATATACAACAATTTTTTTTATTAATTTACTTTTCTAATTATTTTTAGAATCAAAAAGCTCCAAGTCACCTTATCAACACATTCTCGTATTAAAGTCTCCAGCTCTTCTTTTAAACTTCGAACTTGAGCATTCAGAAACTGTACAGTGACCTCTGCATAAAATAAATAACAGATACATAATAAGCAAAGTTATAACAAAATAGTAGTGAAAAAATAATTAAATATACAAGTGAAACCTGAACTCATGCAACATGCAACCATTTTTAGTTAATAATCATATAATTAAAGTAAGCTCTTGCATTTTTTGAATTTATGCAACAAACAAATATTTATTGTTGCATGTTTGTCGACAATTTATAAAATAAATCATAAAGCATTAAAAGTATAGTCATTAAGTAATTTGAATTATGGTTTAATTTCAGAATGAGAAATGATAGAAAGGAGAAATATTCAAAATGTGCTAAAGAGTGAAATATAAACTTGAATATTTTATAAAATTGTTAGAAAAGATAATTAAAATTAAATAATAAAAATATGCATTTTATCATAAAAATCTGAAAACTTACACCTGAACTATATCTTACTTAAACTGAATTATTGCATTAATTCATATTGAATTATTCATTTCATAAATGAAGACTGTTTTTCATGAAATATGCTTCAAATAACATTCCAAACATAGTATAAGTACTACATGCAAATAATAGCATTAAATATCTGCAGGGATGAAGTATTACAACAAAAAATCCTATCTCTATTTAATGACATATTTTCTTGGATAAATATATCAGTCAGTAATTTATTAATATTACTGTTATGTATATTGTTTTAAGTATGACATAAAGGGATCATCACTGAAAATTTTCCTATGCTTTTAAAATTATATTTAAATTACAAATATTTTTGTTTCAAACTTAAAAACAATAAGAGAGTATAACAGAAGTTTTTTTTAATTTCCCAAGATTTTATTTTTATCTTCACATTTTTTAATGAAAATAAAATTGATAAATTTTTTAATTGATTATTTGGTAGAACTTCACACTTCTCTAAACACAACAAACTAAATCTCTTGTTTAAAAACTAGCTTTAAAATCTTAGGCATTTTACTTAGGATCTAATTCAATTTAAAAAAAATTTGTTTTGTATTTTATTTAATTGACTATATTTTGGATGTATAGTAACAATTAAAATTTTCATTATTATATAGAATTTTACAGTGTAATAAGCAAATCAAAATAACATCTTTTATTATTAGCAACAAATACCTAATTTCAAACCATTTCAACAGCTATCATCCGAATTATAATATTTAAAATAGTTAAAAAATTGCATTTAGAGCAAATAGTTTTTAAATCAAGATAGATGTTTACAAAACTATCTATAAAATATGATATCAATATGAAATTAAAAGGATCGATTTAGTAATGTTTTTTAGCATATTGAGAGAATTTTACAAAAATTATATCAAAAACTCAGTGGTCTGTACCCTTAAATTGTTAAGAGTGTGTTTACAAAATTTTAAATAGCTAAGTTTTATAACAATTTCCATCATTAAAAATTTAATATAAAATTATAAATATTTTTAATGACTAAACTGTATCAAAATATTTGTATAATGAGAAATTTCTCTCACAACACTTCACTCAGAATACAAAAACTTTCTAGGATGCTAATGTTTAAGAATTAAAATAGAACTGGAAATAAATCCCAGCTTACTAAACTTTCCTATACCATCCATTCACTAATTTTCTAGCATACAGCATTACTTCAACAAATAAGTAAATAAAATAATGCTAAGAAAAATCAAATCAAAAGTAATACAAGTTTAAAAACAACTAATAAAAAACTACCTTTAGCATCAACAAAGCTAGTGCATAAGCTGTGCAGAGAGGAAAGAGCATGCCAAAATACTCAAATCTCTTGGTGTCCTTTCTAGCAAACACTATCTAAAACCTTGCCTGTAAAAATTGTTTCCCCACCGTCAGTATAGTAATCCGGAATGTCTCCCAATATTCCTCCTAAGCCCCCTCCATCTCGTAATAGGGGAGCCAAAGATGAATTACGAGTCACAGTGGAGGCAAGCAATCTTTTATTCTCCTGACTCAGGTCTCTGTGTCTGTTCAATAAAGAATCTCTGTTGGGATACCTCCTGGGTGGTTTGTAGCTTGACGTATTGGTAGGCTGGAATGGGTGAAGTGATCCATTACGGTTATTATGAAGTGACGGTATGAATTACTTAATATTCATAAGATAATACAGTTCAATAAAACAATATGAAAAAATGAAGGTACAACTTTTATTTTTTTCTTGAAATTATTATAAAAAACGTAAGTTAATATCAAATATGTCACCTATAATGTTCCTCCATTTTAAAATATGCGTGTGGATATATATTTCATGTCAAATTAAACTACTTTTATCTCAGAAGGATAAGAATAAAAGAGCACATCCTCTCTTTCCAATTTTATATTAAACATAGTAAATACTAATTTTAATAATTTAAATTATTATCATACACTATTATAAATATTAATGTTAAATTTCCGTAAAATAACAGAAACAATATCCTTAAATGAATATAAAGGAATTATAGATGTATCCAAGATTTTTAGTACAAATGAAATTACTCCTCATCTGCCTTCAATAGGCTCGAATGAGCATGTTGTGGTCATTTTGTGTTAATTAAGTTATTAATCGAAAGCAGACAATATAAAAGGTCGAATAAATTATGAATTAGAATTGATTTATAGTTGATACTTACAAAGTTTTAGGAATTGTGCAATTTTAAAAACAGTTAATTAAAACATAACTATATAGCAAGTACAATGCTTTCCTCTCAAGACCTCCCCTTCCGGGCTCATTTTCTAAGATGATCCTTCCTAAAATGTCCCTTTTTGTTCTTTTAGGAAACCCTTCGAGGGGTCCCAAATCTCACCTATTGGCAATTTTTAACAATTCTAAGAATTTGAACCTTACTTAATTTAGTGTGGCTGTATTTTTAATACAAATTATTTTGAACTGTTACTTCTTAGAATGTTTTAACTTATTTAATTCAATTTAGAACCTTAAGATTACACCTCTCATGAATAGTTAATAAATACAATTACTTTTCATATCGTCAGCTTTCAAGTGAAACACACTGGATCAAAATATAAGTTTTTTTAGCTTTTCAAGACTAGAATGCGGTGCTCTTTAGACTGGTGAGTCCACTGAATCATTTTTTCTTTCCATGAAGGTTAGATTTTTTCTCGAGAAACACATAGTAAGTTGAATTTTTCCCTTTCATTTTCTCAGAACTATGTTTCTTGACTTAGCGTATTTCACTAGTAATCCGATTATTTGCTCTCTAAAAATCATGAATCAGTACATTTTTACCTTTAATATAAGAAAGAAGCTAAGAAAAAATATTATGAGGACAAAACGACACATAAAATGAGCAGCTTCAAACTACACACCATTGTCGTATAAACTGAACTAAAATGTCTGGCTTTCAGCTGATAATCATCCATTAACTTTGACAGGTAAAATAAAAGTAACAGTATAAATGCAATTGATTTAAAAAGGCTTGTAAAATACTAATCATTACTTAATATTCATAGGATAATACAGTTCAATAAAACAATATGAAAAAGTGAAGGTACAACTTTTGTGTGTATATCAATTTGAAACAACTTTATCAAACAGTAAAAATCGATAGTAAATATACAAGACAGTAACTTTATTTAACAGTGAAACTGACTTAAATACATACTGATGCTACTAATGTAAAAGACAATAACTAAATAGTGCATCATTCTGAAGTTCTACTAATATAACATCAAAGCTAATTGTTTTCAGAAACTAGTAATTTTTTAAAGATAAAAATATTTTAAAGGTTTCATTGCAGATATTTCTTAAGCCATTATATCATTATAACATATTATATATAAGTTATTTCAAGTTAAAACAAAATATATAGATTTTGTATTACATATTTAAGGATCAATTGCATTAATTTAAAAATGTTTCCATTCCTTTGAAAAAGTTAACTCAAAATATACTTTTCAGCTATCAATTTCATGATATATTATAAATTTTAGATGAATAAAACTATTTATAGTATATTTTTAATATTTACGTACCTTTTTCATCTCTCTTTCTTCAAAATGAACTGGACTTACTCTAAACACAAAATCACACTAAATGTATTATATAGAATAAATTCAAAATATCAAAGAAATATAGCAACAGATGAAATTTCTAAGTATGAATTTTAAGACAGCAAGACATTTAGTTCACTTACAATATTTACTATATTTTGAATTGAAAGGTTTAAATAGAGCATACTGCATGACTTCTACAATGAACAAAGAAATTACATCGAAACTGTTAAAATGAACTAAACCTAAATTTACACACTAAACTGTGAAAGGAAAAGGGTCTGTTTGAAAAAGGCTGTTATAAAAAAACAGCCTTTTTCAAACTTTTTGGTTCAAGACTCCCTTCATGTAAAAGTAAACTTCAGTGCCTCCTTAGAATAAAAAAATGCATTTGAATAAAATCAAATATTTAAATCATTGTGTTTCACTTCAATCAAATATTTAAATCAGGGTGTAAAAAAATCATGACCTTTTTTAAATAAAAAAATTGGATTTATTTGATTTAAATCAATTTTTTATTGGATTTTTATAATTTAAATAACTTGTTGCTGCTACATGTTTAAAAGTGTCAGACATGGGACATGCAAATAAGTGTACCTTTTAGATAGTATTAATTTATGTTAAATATTAATATACAGGGTGAGTCTAAATTAATAATACAAACTTCAGGGGGTGATAGAACACAATGAAACAAACACTTTTCACCATAGAATGTATGGTCGCAAGTGCAGCGGTTGGCCGCTAGAGAGCGCTTTCCATTTCAGCACAAACACACGATCCGATGCAAGTTGGAAAGGAGAAGAGGCATGAAATATGGAAACAACGCTTTAATGTCAAATAAACATCAATAAATGCTTGACAAAACGAAATAAGATTTGCATAAATTAAAGATAAGAACAAGGAACAATGGGTAAGAAAGAAATGACATGTACAAAACATGAAACTTTTCACATGGAAATGAAACGACATGTACGAACATCAGTCGGTAAGTACAACGCAAATGCATAATTACAGAAGCTGTTCAAAATGTTGACCACCACACCTGATGCAGGCCTCGCATCGCTGACGTAAGGATTCCTGTGTGGTCTGGAAAATATCAGGCATTTTGAGGACTTCTGCCGCAGCCACTGAAAGCCTGGCAACAAGATCTTCATGATCCTCAATGGGGTCTCATACATGAGAGATTTAAGATGTCCCCATAAAAAGAAATCTAGAGGAGACAGATCGGGTGAGCATGGGGGCCAAGTGATGGGACTCCCTTGTCCAATCCACTGGCCAGGAAATGTGGCATTAAGATAAGCACGTACCGCCGTGCTGTAATGTGCTGGCGCGCCATCATGCTGGAACCACATTTTTCGGCAAATGGCTGCTGGTACATGCTGTAACAGCTCCGGCAACACTTCTTGGAGGAAAACCAAGTAAGTCTCCCAATCCAGACGTTCCGGTAACAGGTATGGGCCAATGAGGTAGTCGTTTACAATACCTGCCCGTACATTTACCTTGAAGCGTTGTTGGTAGGAATGTGGACGTGTTACATGCGGATTACAGCTGGTCGATACATGCAAATTGCGGACATTAAAAATGCCTTCATGGCTAAATGTGGCTCTATCTGTGAACAAAACGTGTGCCAGGAAATCCACATCCACTCCGATGCTGGAACTAGTGTGCAAACTGAACGCGCGCAGGCTGATCTGCAGGCTGCAACTCTTGTACACACTGCACATGGTATGGATGTAAATCTTCTGCATGTAAAACTCGACATACCGTTCTTTGTGATACACCTGTGCGATGATCAACAACTCTAGTTCTAATGCCAGGCTGCTGTTCTACCTAATGCATGATTGTTTCTGACATGCCCGGCGTTCGAACACTTCTGGCACGACCTGTGTCTTGCATGTCAGCATGGAAAACCTTCAGCGTGGATTCCCCTTTCCGAGAGTTGTAGGTGCAAACGCGCAAAAATCTCGTGTTGGGGAATGCGCATGTTAGGAAAGCGATCTCGGTAAAGGCGTTGTGCATGCCTGCTATTACCGTCGGCCAGACCGTAAACAAAATGCATTTCTGCTTTCACCGCATTTGAATATTTCTCTTCTCGAATATTCAGCCATTTCCAGTCGCGACTGATGTTGGGTGTGAAAACCTCTGCTTTTATACAAGCGTTTGACTGCGCTCTCCACTGCACTTGCGACCATACATTCTATGGTGAAAAGTGTTTGTTTCGTTGTGTTCTATCACCCCCTGAAGTTTGTATTATTAGTTTAGACTTACCCTGTATAAGAGGGTTAAGGACATGGTAGGACATATTTTTGAAAGATTAAAACAATAAAAATTATTATTGGGATCTATTGAATTTATCACTTGAATTCAATTTCATGATACAAATCCATAATACTTAAAATTCTGAATTAAAAACATTAAAAATATAAATATTTTACTTGGAGAGAGATCATTAAATTTAAGAAATTTTTATAAATCATAGCCGTTAAATCAATTTTAATTTTCTGGCCTTTTTATTACCCAATTTTGTTTTAAGCTTAAACATTGCAAGTTAAGTTAAACTGTTAAGTTGAAAATATTCTTTAGAAGTACAGAAGTAGCAAAGATGGAAAGCCTTTATGAATGGCTTTCTACTCTTCTACACAAACATTAAATGGTGAGGAAAAGAGAAATATTTGTGGGTCAGTTGTCATTATCATCCTAATACAAGTCCTAGGGGTTCAAACCACTTTTGTCCAGGAGCGGTAAATATTAACAATGAGAAACCAAATTTGGGAAAAAAGATTCCTCTACCAAAAAGCATGGCAGACCCCTTGGAATCCTTTCAAATTTTTATGGTATATAGTGCCCAGGCCCGTAAATATAATGGATAAATATACAAATAATATGAGTAACTAAATATGCAAAGTTATTCGATTTGTCTTAAGTCATTTATCAGAAAGATTGCAAAGTTCTAGGGAGCCGAAACACCTTGGGTACTAATATTTTAATGGTTATGGGCCCAGCCCCCCTTCCACTATGAGATAATTATTACAAATAAACAAATAATACTGGCAATTATTTCTATAAACAAATTAAGAGTTCCAAAACCTTCTTATCTGAAGCAAATAGTTTCTTCAAGCTGGTGCCCCCACACTGCATCCCAATCAGTAATAACCTTTAGTGTTCTCAAAGTAGGGAAGCCAGTTATTGGCAGTTTTGAAAAGGGTCATTCATGGGTGTTACTGAGTAGAAGCTAATTTTCAAACTCATTTGCAACATGCATTCTGTACCAAGTTATTTTATTTTCAATTTTATTAAACTTAAGATCATGATTTTTTTTAAATCACTTGATTTAAAATATGATTAAAATCCTGATTTAAATTGGCAAACCCTGATTTTAATAAATTGTGATTGAATTGGCTGTATTCAATTAATTGCACTTCAACTTTTGTATTATTTGCATTTTATTTTTTTAATTACTTTTTAATGAACTTGCTTATAATATAAATTTTATGACATTTTTAAAGTCAATGGTAAGGATAAGCTTAATCCTTTCTCAGTACTACAAACTGGGACAAAAGATTGGAAACTGTAATTCATGTATTTTTGTTTTTAATTAAACTAAATACCCAATTAAAGATTGTTTAAAACTAAAATTATTTTAGGGACGGCTTAAAAGGTGTGAGTTCTATCTCTGAATATATCCCCGATTTAGCCATACATGCTTTTTAAGTACTGGAGTCATTTTCAGTTAGATTTCTAATATTTAATGTCCAGAAAATATATTACATATAAATTCTCAATTTTAGTATATTTCTATCAAAATAATATTTTACTGAGTGGTCATTTCTTAGATTGAATATAACTAAGTACTGCATTACATGAAACACACATGAGCCCATAAATTTACAATACTTCACTTATCTTTATGCTGATTTTATTGAAAATCTATTTTGAAATCAAATTATGTGAAAAGTCATCACTGACAACCATTCTAAATAAAAAAATAACACTGAAAGAAGAAATTTTCAGTGAAGGAAAATTTTGTAGTGTATAATTTTAGTTTTGTATTTTTAACTCAAAAATTTTTAAGAAAATTTAAATTTTCTTCAGTAGTCATGTGAAATATCTAATAAACAATGTGCTATTTTTCCATTCTGTCGTATATAGAAACAAAAAAATTAGAAGTTGAAGGTAATGCTGCTGAAGCATAAAGTTTCTCTGAGTCCTGTGCATAATTGCACTGGGTTGTAATTTACATTTCAAAATGAATTTAAACTTCAACAGTTATTTCAAAAAAAAAAAAAAAAAAAAAAAAAAACATATATATATATATATTGCCTATAACTTATAGTCAGAAAGTTTTCCATAATTCTGACAAGTCACCAACCAGATAATCATTAGCAGTCAAGTTTCTACTGGATATATATGAAATGAAACATTAAAAGATAATTATGAAGTCTGTAAACATATTTCAAAGTCAAGGGGTTTAGTCTTACGAAAGAAATAATATATACCGTTTTGAACCATCGCTGCTGGCACTCTCCTTATTCTGAACATCATTTTGATCATTAGAATTTGCATCAACAGGATCCTGAAACTAAATAATAAATGTACTTTGTGATATTTGGAGGAGAAATATTTTAATTTCATAAAATATTCCAATAAGTTTTCGTTCAGTATTACTTTAGATTTCACACAAAATCTATCTTGGTGTTGTTCTTAGACATAGATAAGAATATTTGATACATTTTTTTAAAAACAATCGTTTTGAAACTTCTATACAAATTATAAAATTGAATACATTTTACACATTTTTTTAATTACAAGCTTAATTAACAATATTAAAAATTATTCAAGCTTTAGAATGTTCTAGATAACCTATCTTAGCAAAGATAATCTTAAAGCAAAAATCTTCTTTTCTAAAGTTGGTAACAAACTGTAATTCAGTAACAACGAAAATTTTGAGAAAGATGTCATATGAGCACATGACAAAATCCTATTAGGATACCTGTTTTCTTCCTAGTGATTTTAGTTTAGATTAATAACACAATTTCATGCATTCTAATTAAAATACAGAAGTAATTCACCGTAATATATACTATAATTAAGATCAAGTATGATGAAACAAAGTAAAGCTTTTTGATATATTTTAAATCTTCATAGCAGTATTTTATAGTGGAGATGTAAATATTTAATTATAAATGCTATAAAGTTTAACTTTACCAAATCATTTTCATCTCTTTGTTCGGAATTTTCATTTTCTTGCTCATTGCTTCTGAAAAATGGAATAATTAGTAAAAAAACCATAAATATAAGGAAAATTACATGAGATATTATAAATTAATAGTGTCTTCAAACACTAGTATTAAATTGAATAAAATAAATAGCCATTCAAAAAAAATTTGAGATTTTTATTAACTCTTATGCACCATTATGAATGCACTCAGCACATCCACTAAATTTTCCTCTAAATGTTTTTGATTTACTGAGCGGATTTATGGTGCAAGGTCCAATAGAGGACAAGCTGTGCCACTTTATTTCAAATGATTACTATGATAGTGATTGTTATTTTGATTTATTTGACAACAAAACTCATATGGTCACTTTCTCAAACATAAAGTGCCAAGCTTTCCAATACAAAACACTAGCCATCCCAGAGGCAGAAAGGAAAAACTTTGAAATGAGCAGTGAAAAATATGCTTGGCTGTCATGTTTTTATGGCCACACAATGAACAAATCAGTGAGTCAAAAATTCCAATCTGATACATGTGTGCCTGAAGGTAATCATGCTATGTTAAAATCCTGAAATAGGCAACCCTGAAGGTTCTGGGTAAGTCAGGGATGCTTGTGTATTCAAAATGATGACAAAAGTGATATCAGTTTCAGTAGATCATTTTCTAAGTTTTCAGGTTTATATTTAAAATTGTAGTCAAAATGAAAATGTGAAATTTTCTGAAAATTATAGTTTGGAAAAACTTCAGCATATTGTGGTATAAAGACTGGAGTTGGTTCATATATATAAATGTTTCCTTTTAAAATCTCTAATGTTGAGAAATTTCAAACAATGGTACATTTAAATTTTAAATACAGGGTAAAGAACTGGTGGTTAATGGTCTAAGGGTTTAGAAATAAGTATGTTTAATAAATTCCTTTCATTAGAAAATGTTCAGATAGTATCTTAGAAATGCTCATTATAAGAGTGAAAATCTAGATGGAATGTTAGGTGGATGCTCAAAATAAATAGATTATTTCAGTTATGCTTCGATCTTTTTCCACTAAGTCACTAAGAAAATCTAGCACTATGTCAGAATATTACATTTTTATTTAGCCAATTAAACATGCTTCTTGTCAATTATATTCTTCAGTTTATCCAATTCTGAACATTTGTTCTTAAGCTAAACATACTATCCTGTAAAAACGACTTCCAATACACAATACAGGGCCTTAACATCTAAGACTGATTTGAGATTTGTAACTAGTTCAATTATTTGCAAGAGCTACTAAAAATTATTTCCTTCAATCTGGTAATGCATTCCTTTGTCCTCAATAAATAAAGTACAAACCTATTTCTGTCATCATCTTTTCCATCCGAACCCTCATTTCCATCACTTTGATTTTCATCACTTCGAGAATGCCTATTCTTGGGGCGTGCTCCAGTAGAATTCATTGTAATTTAACAACCTGCATACAAATGTTTGTGGTTAAAACAAATTTTAATAACGTTTAAAATATAATAATACTCCCTTTGTCCCAAAATAAGTGTCACATTATTGTTTTGAACACATTTAGGTTTTTTTTTTCTTCAATTTTCAAATGAACTGTACTAGCACGGACAACATTTGTGAATGGTATGAGGTAACCTAAGAATGTCACTTGATTGTCTTTTTTATTGCAAACAAAGCCCGGTAAAAATAAAAAACTGAACTTTTTAAGCTCATAAGTTTCACAACATTTTTTTAATACAAACATGTATGGAAAGTGAAATGATGTCATATGGAAGCAATGCCTTCAAAACTGTATACATTAAGAAAGAAACACAAAAAAGACGCGAGAATCATCTTCCATGTAATACGAATTGTAAGAACGAAGTTACATTAAAGGCCAAACACTGCCTACTACACAGTATTTAACCATGTTAGAAAAATAAACTTTCTAATTTATAATAAAATCTTTTTCTTTTCCATCTTCTTTTCAAATAAGACAACTATTTTTGAACAAAAATTCAAGTGTCAAATGTGATATTTAATTTGTGGCAGACAGTAATTCATTGTACATTGCTGCACTAGGTAGTGTACATCACAAAACATAAAATTATTTTCTCCAAATAAATTAAGTATTGATACAAAACTAAATATTTCCAAAATTTCAAAGCAGTTTGATTTTAACTTAACCAGGATAAATAGGTTTGTTTGTGTTCACTTGTAGTCACAGGCAGAACATTGATATAATGTAGAACACGAGCACAATTAAAGATCTTTTGCACAATTAACTGCATTCATGAATACACTTAACTATTACATCAGAATAGCCATTTGTACAAAAATGCAAGTCTGAAATTTTAATAACTTCCAACAAAACTGTTTTGAAACATTTTAAGGAAATATATTAGAAGTTTTTTAAAAAACATTCATTAACAGAAGCAGTTTAATACCAAAGTAGAGCAAGATAAATTTCTCAGGCTTGATATTAAATGTAAAAACCAGAACACAACAAAACATGAGAAATTGGCATAGATTTTACAAAAAATGTGCAATAATTTTCGAACTAAAACATAATAATCATAATTGATAATAATATTAATAATTTGATATTTTTATAACACCTATATGAATCCGGTCTGTTAAAATATAATTTAAAACTTTTATCAGAGTCTGATAGTGTTGATTGACCATTTTTTATAAAAACATGTATTGTTTTTAATAAAAATGCTCATCTAAGAACAGAAAGTATAATACAAATATATTCCTGAGTAAGTAAAATTACATGCAAAAATACTCAGGTCTTGGAAGCATTTATTCAAAGTAGGACAGTCTTGATTTAAATAGGACACAATGAAAGCCTCTGAATAAAACAAACGTAATTAATGGCAATCTACTTAAAACATGCTCTAAAGCTTTATCATGAAACTATTGGAAAATAACAACTACAATAGAAATCGACAAAGCTAATACTTTCCTAAACTGGATATATGGCTAAATTTCTCACATAAAAATAACTAAAAAAAATCTAAAGAACTATTAAAATTTTCCAAGCAAGGTTTCAAAACTATTAATGTAAATAGAATTCAAAATCAAAAGTAATTAAAGTTGAAACACACTCAATACTTCAATTCTCTCAACTAATTCTAGAACACATTGTAGAAAAAGAAACTGCAAGCATGTTTACTTAAATCACTTGACCCAACAGTTATTTTAATTATAAAACACCTAAATTATATACTTACGAGACTTCTTGAAACAAACATGCAGAAAAAGTAAAATGAATCGCAACACTGCAAAATCCAAAAAATATATCGGATAAAGTTAGTGATTCAAGAGCAGTTTAGGCTCATTTCACATCAAACTGTTGTCTGTAATCTTATTCGGTGTTTTATAAACCAAAATATAAGACACGGCATTTATAATGGCTTTGTCATACACATCAACAACATTTTTGCTCTGAAGGAAAGCAAAATACACTTACCAATAACTAGAACATGGCGGAAGAAAAAAATCGTAAGAATGGAACAACAATAAACTTACATAAAACCAAACTTATGAAAAACATACTTCGCGCGTTGCTAGGCAACATCGAATGTCGGTTACAGTTTAGCAAACGTCTAAAAATTTGCTTCCTTTTAACGCTGATGTTTTTTTCTCAAGTATTTCAACGGTAGGTGTTTTAATTAACGTCACAACTGAAGCAAGGTAATGGGCTATTGGTGACGGTCAGGAATCAATCTCAAAGGGGAAAGATACGAAGTATTTCAACGGACAAGAGAACTTGTTCAGTTATCTCAGTTTTGCAAAAATGTTCCTTAGGACTTTGCAACATTACTCAGATTCAAATCACACAAATTTGTAAATTTTTGTTTATGAATACCGATTTCATTATTGAGGTCAATGATCATATTTCATGTGAAGCTTACCCTCAAAACTCTGAGCTACGTTATTGATCCATACTCATGCTTGACTTACCAACGTATTTTTATCAATTGAAGTGAAAAGTAAACAACGATAAGTTTTTATTTGCTATACTTCCTTTGGTAGGAAGTTGACTTTACGTCTCAATGGAGCAATACAACAGGGTATTGGCGAAGGATTCAATCCCGAAGGATCCGAGGACAACGCCTCGTAATTTTGAACGAGGTCAAAACCTGAACTGGCACCCCACTCACCAAACTTCCACACCATGTCAACGTGAGGACATTTGAGGCCACGACAGGTTTAACATGCACCAACCCCCAAGTACACAATGGTCTTTGGATGATTCGAGCTTCGAACTCGCAATCCTCAAGTTGGTAATCCGAGACTCTACCAACTAGGACACCTCGGCCCTATAGTTCTTTTGGACAACGTTTTAAGAGGACAGTTATGAATATGCTTCTTATTAACAAATTAAGAACTATGAACAATAATGCATCGTACGAAGTCAGCAAACTCCAAATTTTAATTTGAATAAGATAGTACTTTCTACAGAAATTGTTAGATTTGACTTGTGTTCTCGAAGTATTGTAATACGTCCTAATAGATACATTTGTAATGGATACATTTCGTTAACCGGAAATTCATATAAAATCGGAAGACATACTTTTTATTCAGGGGTTTTATTAATGATCCTATGCTAATGTCTTTTTATGCAATTAATGCACTCTTTTTTTTAAACATGAAAAGATTTATAACTGTGTGAAATTAGACAAAGACAGCTAAAGCATAAAATACAAAATGTCTACATTTCCCCTTTAGATCTCGATGGACTCCGATAACATGAAGGGGCAGACTGATTATTTGGAAGACGTAGAAATTCCGTATGGGCTGATATATTGGAGGGCCGAATGAACTGACTTATTTGGAGGACATGTAAAGATTTTTTTAAATTTAAATTTTATTCCAATTAGTCATAAGCATCAAGAAACTGAACGGTCCGGCCATCTGACAATTCGGCCGGCCTTTCTACCAGTTTTACTCTGCCTCTGCCTGTCCCATATTATTCAAAACAATTATATAGTATTTTAGGACAAAATCAATACGAAATGTGCGCAATTCATATCTTTTCAATCTACGGGTTGAGGGGAATATATCGATAAAGCAGTCAGTCCGGCCCTTCCGTCAGTTTTTTCTGCACTTCCATCGGTGCTATCTACTCACCATTACTTCATCAATCAATATGATATCGATACAAAAAATATACTAACTTTTGTTTCCAATCTATAAAAAAATATCAAGAAATCGGACGGCCTAGATTTCCTATCCGTTTTTTCAGCTCTTTTAAAATCATCAGAATAAGGAATAATTATTATTTGAAAAACATTTATTAATACTTTTAATTAAATATTTAAAATAAATATTATTAGTTAAGTGAAAAATAAAATAAAATGTTAAATTGCAAATTTATGTGAATATGTAAACAAAAATGTAAACGAATTTTGGAGGTCAATTCACCTTTGATACATAGTGCCGAAATATCCCTATAGGGTCTCTGGGTACCAGGGTCGGGAGAAAGTGAAATGAGATTTTTTTTAAATAAAATCTGCAATTTGTTTCCTAACTACAAACCTTAAATATTTTATATTTATAATAAAAAAGTGCAAGTATCAAAAGATGATCAATTTTATGCACTTCTACGAAAGTAACATTGAGTACTTATAATGCATATTTATATTTACATAAGCAGCCCTAATCTAACTTGGTACAGATATATGAAAGTGAAAATGTAGGGCTTTCCAAAGAAAGAAAAAATTTCGTTTGGTTAAACTGTGTTTTAAAAGAATTTTGGTGTATTTTTTTAAATATAAATAAAGTATTTTTGATATATTATTTTAGTGTTTTGTTTTAGATACTTAACCTTTTTCTGGAGGAACGAGATCACTTTCTGGATCGACAAAATTCGCTGTTTTAAAAATTTTAATGCTTATGCAGAAATTTAATACTTAAAATTAAAATATTATTTGTTCGAAACTTTTTATTTCAAATGTTTTTAAAATATTGTAGTGATTCTCTGAGTAGCGTGGTAGATTCAAATCTACAGAGAACAGTCTAGCTTAAATAACAAACGATAATTTTATTTAAAACAATGTCTTGACTATATTAGAATCTATTTACACGACACTTTCACGCCTCTGCTGACTGGATGCGACAGGGTGTCGAAATCTCAGGACGTACGAAAGTCTCTGAGTTGGAGAAAGGTATCTCAACAGTCTCTAGATGAAACTCTACTCGTCGGGTGACGATTTCACCAGATCAGCACTGGATCCTCACTGGACGACAGGACAAGGCAGGTTCACTGCCGGACGAGAAGTCGGTACCGAACTCTCCGCAGGTCGTCGGCTCGGCACAATCAGGGATCGGCTCCACTGGGGTCGTCGGGTCAGTACAAGACAGCACGGCTCCGCTGGGGTCGTCGGATCGGCACAAGACAGGCACGGCTCCGCTGGGGTCGCTGGTTCAAGTCTCGAACGAGAAATAAGCAGGAACTCGAGATAGGCAGCCTACGCCAGGCTACAAGAACGCGTCCTCTCAGGGTGAGAGAACCGTCTTCCAAATTATTAAGAGCTCCTTAATGGGGTTGACCGCTCAAAGGGTCACTGAGCTAAGACGTTAGCTCGGGAAACAAACAAGACTCGAGATGGGTAGCCTACGCCGGCTACAAGAACGCGTCCTCTCAGGTTGAGAGAACCGTCTTCAAAAAATATATTTTCTCCCTAAGGAGTGACCGCTCGAAGGGTCGCTGAGTTAAGCCTCTCGAACGAGATCACAGGCAAGAACTCGAAATGGGCAGCCTACGCCAGGCTACAAGAACGCGTCCTCTCAGGTTGAGAGAACCGTCTTCAAGAAATGTATTTTCTCCCAAAGGAGTGACCGCTCGAAGGGTCGCTGAGTTAAGCCTCTCGAACGAGATCACAGGCAAGAACTCACGATTCGACTCCCTACTTTTCCTTTTGAAACCTCCCAGCCTTTGTTCGCTGGTGGTTCCCGATTCGTTCGTTCTTGATTGGTTCTTACTTTTAATTGGTTCGTTTTTACTTTGCTCATTTTTGAGGTTGCTGATTCGGTAGAGACTCTCTGACGTAAAATGGGATCAGCTACTTAGCGCAGGTGGCTTGATTACCTAGCAGGTGGACTTAATCACCTGGCAGGTGCACTCCTAAACACCTGGGCTCTTTTACGGAACGAATCTCCTTTTGTCCTCTTCGATCCAAGTCCCGACCGTCTGGCGCCAGAGAGATGGAAATGTATTGTCCGGCTTTTTTACGACCTGTCGGCGGGTTTGCCTTTGGGAGGGATAATTGAGGGTCTGTCAATGAATCCTCACAATATGTAGCAAAAAACTGACACCGTTTTCTTCGATTAGCTTGAATATTTTTTCTAGATAATTGTACATTTGTAAAAAAACACATGAATGTAATTCGAAAGAGAAATTGTAAATTAATTATTGTTTGTGCGTGATTATATCTTTAGAAATATTTTTTATAATTATTAAGATAGGACACCGTATGTACATTTTTCTTTTAATTAGAACAGACATGTCATTTGAAGCCATTATATATCTAAAAAACTTTTTTATGCACATGAAATTCAAAGACTTCTTTTTAATTATAGTTTGTGCATTTTAAATTGATCTCACAAAGCAGTCTATATATTTACGAATGTACATATAACCTGTGTAAGGGGTTTTTCTTCCCCTTTCTGTGCAACGATTTTAACCACTTTTGTCCTCTTCTAAACTCAGTATTGCTAAACGCGAATTCGCTTACATGGTGACCCATTTGTTCAACTGTCTGCTGCGCGCACTGCATGATCCAAGAAATTAATTTTAGCATCACGAAATATTTTTGAACCATTTGGTATTAAAAAATATTTTTATATATTTGTTTCTTTATTCTTTCTTTGCGTCATTTTAAAGGCTAATGAAAATTTAAAGAAAGGATTTTCTTGATATTCTTAATGCAACTTTGTACTTACTTTACAATACTAGAATGAAAGAATGTGAAAAATGTAGAAGGAATTGGTACTCAAGTAATCTCTAGAGAAAACTCATTAATACCTTTAAGTAACCAAATTTATTTATCATGGGCTTACATACAACAATTATTATGTATTTTGCCAACACCATCGAACAATTTTTTCCATGGAATTTAGAAAAGAAGTTAGCCATTAGACTGAAATGCAATCGTTTGTATATATTTAGGATTTTAAAGTTTTACGAATTTTTTATTAAAATTCTTATATAAAATAAATGGAGCTAATTCTTTTTTTGTGTGTGTGGTACTGCATGCTTCTATAAAACATGGAATAATTAGCACTGTTTTCAATAATTCAAATTGAATTTTTTCAAATTCGCATAAAATTGTGTGCAAAATGCAAACTAGGTGTAAAAAGCACTTCTGTAATATCTCCAAAGAACTTTATACTGCGTCTTGTACAATGAATACATAATTCAGTATAATTATGCATTCATTCTCTTTTGTCCTCTTTAAATGATTCTGTTGGCATATGGATACTCAATGATGTCGAGACCAAATAACAACCGATTTATAAGCAAATCAGTGAAGTAGACAAGTATTTACAGTTGTGTACTATCAGTTTACATACACTATTTGACTGTGGAGTTTTTAGATGTTACTCTGCATGAAAGGATAGAATGCTGACTGGTTGTGCGTGCTCAAGGGAGCAGCATAATCTTTAGAGTTAGTACCAGTTTTAGGAAAACTTTTACTTCCTCATTTAAAAAAAAATTATGGTTTTCTTTAACATTTTGATGTGATAGACAAGCAGAGTCTTAGTGCATTTCTGCTCAAGAAACAGTTACAAATGAATAAACATAACGTTTGCCCTGATTCACAAAAATATTTTAATGTCACTTCCAGAGTTACTTCTTCAAATATAGGTTGAACCTCCTTTAAAATACGAAAAACAATATCTTAATTTAAAGTGCGTTTTCAATTTTCACTAACTACTGAAATAAAATCTTCAAAGACTGCACACATGTTTTACTAATATCGATACTCAAGAGAAAAATATTGACTGATGCAGATCTCTTTTAATTGGATAATTTATCTGACATTAGGGGTCTTAATACCATCTTTTAATAATTTCTTGTGCTGTTTTTATCAAATATTGAACTGTTTGCTAAACAGTTTATTATCATATAATGAGAAATCTCTAAGAATATTTCATTTAATTTATTTTGAACTCTCAATGTTATCAAACGCGGTTTTTTAAACCAATAAGGCGAAAGAGAAATAATCGCACAAAAATCAATATTTTATAAAAATGCTCAAGATTTGAGCTATCTATATAAATAAAAATGGAGTGTTTGTATAATGAATATATCGCCCCATTTCAAGTTATTTATCCGTTTTGGGTCATTCTAATGCAAAATCAGTGGTTTCCGCGTTTAGTCTGTCTGTATGTACGTATGCGTCCGCTCTAGGTTCAAACGGATGGGTATATTTCAATAAAATTTTGTATACTGTGAGTACTCACATTCATTTAGAGCAGTGGTTCTTAACCTTTTTAGTGATCGGCACTCCCTTGAATCTAAAAATAAGTTCTCGCACCCCTTTGAAAAGTGTGCTATTTCTTTATTTAGGAAATTACATCTATTGCAAGATAATTTATTTATTGAAAAATAATGTCAGTGGCTGAGGCAAATGTAGAGAGGGTAAGAGTGGGATGGTAGGAGTCGACCAAAAGTCGACCCAGCGTTCGCTGGTTTCTCACAGGTGGTCAGGAGGTAGTATCCATCGAAAATTTAGAAACTTCTCTCGCACCCCTGGAAATGCTTTCTCGCAAACCCAGGGGTGCACACACCCAAGGTTAAGAGCCACTGATTTAGAGATTGAACTTCCTTGAGTCAGTTTGTCTGTCCGTCTTCAAGTTTTTGTCTGTTCTGTATGTTTGTGAAAATATTACATAAAGAAAACTTTTAACTTTGTGAATACATTATTTGAATTTCCTTTGATTACATTTTTAGGCCAGAGTTTCATGCTAAATACATGAATAACTATACTTAAATCAACCATTATTCGGTAATTTCGGAGAAGCCGAAATGTATAAAAATCATTGCGATTGCTTGGATTGTTTTACCAGTACTGCTGAAAAAGCAATTATTTTTCCAAAAAATATTTTTAGGGAATTTAAATTCAAACAATTTACTTATTTTGTGGTTTCCAGTCAAAACTGAATCAGGGCAGCGGTAGTCCAGTTGGAAGAGCAACGGATTAGCAACCGGAGGATTGCGAGTTCGAAACTCGGTCCGGCCAACGAATGTCGTATACACGGGGCTGGTGCACGTTAAATCTGACGTGACCTCAAATGTCCTCCCGTTGGGTGGTGTGGAAATGGGTGCCGGCTCGGGTGTTCTCGTCATCTGACAGTGGTTCAAAATTATGAGGCGTTGCCCTCGGATCTTTCCCTTCGGGATTGATCCGGACCGTCACCAATGGCCCGTTGCGTTGCTCTAGTGCGATGTTAATTAACTAATTACCTATCAAAACTGAATCTGTAAATTGGAAAAGTGCTCTAAGGTGTAGCACATGCCTAGCGAAATTAAATCTTGTGTTCGTTGACCAAGTGTAGTAATGCTATTTTCTTATTTTTTCGCTAGGAATTAATTTCAGATTTCAAAATTATGTTCTATTTTTAGTTGTAAGTTGTGGCAACTATACGAGAACACGGGATAAAAAAAGAATCACGAATTAATATCTTCAAAGCAACTTTTTTCCCGCCGACTTTAGTTTTATTTCGCTGTTTTCTATGGCTGTAAATTTAATAAGTTGCAATTCCTATTCATCACACACAACAACCCCACAAATACTTGATTTAAAGCTGCATGCTGGTTTGAAAAAAAGCAAATTTTAATTAAACTTTGCCGATACTGAAAGAATATTAATGTTTAAAATTGGAATTGGACAATTTAAATATTAAAAATTCTTTATTGTAGTTACAGAAGGTCAAGATTAGTTACTTTACGAGTTGAAGCTATATTTGAATAACTTCTACCTGTTAAAAGTTTGTTAAGCACAGCGATTTTCTTTAAAAAAAAAACGCTTTCAAATCAATCTATCATTTTTTGAAAAATGGTCTTAGATTACTTTTGCTTTGTATGTACTGAAGATATTCAATTTTGAAATAAGTTTGTTGCATGTGCCACTAAATGGAATTTTCAAGAAAAAATATATTCGCTTTTTAAAAAGATTAGTCATGAATATATTATCATCCTTCCCTTTAAGATGGTGAAATTCGAAAATGTCGCATGTCTGGTGCAAAGTGCCACAAGGCAAAAAATATTGGTAGGAAAATTATGAGTGCTAGAGTATTCGCCGTAGATTCGTCATTTTTAAGAATTGAGTTATAACAATTGTACAGGAAACGAACTTAAGAAGAGGCATTCTCTCTCTCCTAAACTCAAAATCGACTTTCGAAGTTTTGTTATACAACACGAGTGCGATGTACGTCAAATGAATTATATAGATGGATATGCATGTATTCTATTTGTGTCCAACGTAAGTTGTGGAAATTACAAAAATGTCGAAAAGCAGTAAAGAAATTATTTTTCAGACATTTAAATGATGATGGCATTTTTCCACAAAAGAGAAAAGTGATTATTCTGGTCACTTTTTCAGTCTACAAGTTAACTAATTCAACCCGAGAAAGGTAAATCTGCTAGTTAAGAATAAAATTTAGTCTATATATATAATTTAAACCAAAGGTAAATTTAAGAATACCAAGAAAATTTCAAAAAGCGGTGTTGGTGGATCAGGGCGTAATCAGGGAGGAGTTTGACTCAGTCAACACAATATGGTGTTTTCTGCGTGTGGGCAGCAGTTCGCCAAAAGTAGCCCCCACACCCCCAAATACCATAATAAACTGAATTAAAATGGCAAAATAGGTAAAATTACAAATCAAACAAAAAAGTCCAGGCATAACGAAATATCAAAGGACACACCTGTACAAGACAAGCACAATCATAATACTAAACCGTAAAAAACTATAGAAAATAATATTAGCTTACCCATAATAACAAACTTTATTTCGACAACACCGCAACATCTCCCATGGGGATCGCCAAAAAATGCCATTTATAACGCCCACGAAAATTATACTATGGGACACAGTTAAGAATCATAAATTTAGTATGTTAAGAGTATGTTTAAAGTGCCACGGCGAAAAGTGTTCAATTATACAATGGATTTTTATTTGTTTGCATTTTTAGTACTATAGCTTTTTACTTTTTGGTATGTTTGATTCTTTATTATACATTAGTATACCCAATATATCGAGAATACACGCCTTAGTGACTAAAAATTCATTTTACATGTCATTATGAGTTTATTTTAATTTATAAAATAAACGCAAAACGCAAATCATTCGTTCACAAAATTTTCCTTAAAGGACATGCTTTTATATCTGCATTACTATACTTTTATGACTACATTCCTTTTAAATAATACACCCTCTGTGATAGTATTTTCTGAATATTGTCTTTGTTATTTGTAGAATAATACATAATATGCAATATATTTTTGTTATGCTCTTTTCATTAATTATGAGCAAAAGGAACACAATTTTATGTCATCTAGAGATACTTACACGTGTTTAAAAATTCTGATCGCTTGAACATTATTTTCAGGCATTTCTTAAAAATCATTTTCAAAAGGTTTCATGGTTTTCAAAAGTTTCTTCTTTGCTCCTTCCCTCAACTCTTCTATAATTAGTATTTATTTTTTTATAGTATTGGCATTTTTTTGAATTGTATTTGCTTTTTTTAAGTACCATTTGAGCTCAATAAGGAGAAATGCTATTATATACAATTTTTTTTTACTCAAACCCTCCAAGAATATCTTCAAAAGCCTCACAAGAAACATTAGTTAGAAGCCTCTGGGCCTGATGTTTTGAATGAGGCGCAAATAAAGCCCTCTCTTACCGACTTGAAGTAGAAAATGAAGATTCTGACTTACCTTCAACAATTTAAATAAGAAGCAGCTCCGACTATCGAAGTTTATTTACTCCAGTTCTTATGGTTTATTCATGGAACACCTTGAACGGAATATCAAACGCCCGTGTTCCGTTGCAGATCGAAACACTTTCGAAGCAGGTGAGAACCACAGTCTGGAACTGGGGGTGGGGAGGTGTTCCTCGACCGATTAATCGTGCGACAATATTTCTGGCAGTTACTCGACCTCTTCCCCTGTACTCGGTACCAGAACACCGTTTCTTGTTGAACTCAATGGCCGCTTTTTTTCAGAATTGCAGCACAGAAATGCGTTGTTCTGGCGCATTGGCGTGCCGGTTATGTGTTGCGTGCCACCGAATTGATCCACGAAAGACGGGGAGGGGAGCTTTCTTCGAAGGAAAGTTCCTGAGGTCCACGCCCTCTTTCTCCAAGCAAGCGTAGGTGAAGTTGAGTGAACTTTTAATGAGTTTTTAGTGGGAATTAGGTTAAGATGTGGTGTCACGTTACATAATGGCCGGTGTTATACATATTGTTATGATCAGAAGTCATACAGATTTTTTTCCGCCAGATTGTAGTGGATTTCAGGTGGGAAAAAAAGAACACGATATCGCGTTTTTCAATTTTTTAACCAAGCTCTACATAGCTCTTAAGTGAAACTTTGCATTAGTACTTGAGTTTCTCTTTTAAAATACGGACCCTACGAATTCGAAGCACGTGTTGAAGAGGTATTTGCTACTAGCTCCCAGTACCTTCCGTTATTAATAACTCCTAAGGTTTTCATTTGCATATAACTGTCGTGTAGCAAAACACGACCATAGAACGACATACCAAACCATTTGCATAACTAATAGATCTTGGGATTAGGAAATTTTTCAAAACAATTACACTTATGATAAATATAGAGTAGAAGTCTTCAACCAGATGTCCGACCACGATAAATCTTCACTCTTTTGAAGTGAAGCATTAACCAGTTAACCTTTACAAATCGTTCCTTTGCTTTGTAAAGTTAGGGTAGTCGGGTAGTTGGATTAACGTCGTACTGGAGCAACACTACAGGCTATTGGCGACGGTCCGAAATTGATCCTGAAGGGAAAGATCCAAGGACAACACCACATAATTTTGAACCACGGTCAGATGACGAGGTCAACACCTGAGCTGGCACCCCACTCTCCAAACTTCCACACCATGCCAACGTGAGGACATTTGAGGCCACGACAGATTTAACGTGCACCAGTTCCCATATACACATTGGAGGGTCTTTGGATGGATCTAGTTTCGAACTCGCAAACCTCCGGTTTCTAATCCGCTACTCTTCCAACCGGGCTACCGCGGCCCCTTTGCAAAGTTAGATGCTTTTGTTGGGTTCTATAAATTGCAAAATTGTTCGATTCGTGAAAGACGCAAAACGTTTAACCATTACATTAACATATGTTGTTTCATTGCATGAATTTTGTAGGTAGGTAGTTAATTAACATCACACTGGAGCAACACAACGGGCTATTGGTGACGGTCTGGGATCAATCCCTCTAAGGGAAAGATACAGGTACAACGCCTCGTAATTTTGAACTACGGTCAGATGACGAGGTCAACACCTGAGCTAGCACTCCACTCTCCAAATTTCCACACCACGCTTACGTGAGGACGTTTGAGGACACGGCAGATTTAAAGTGCACCAAACAACACGTGCAAAAGTCTTTGGTCGAGTTTTGAACTCGCAACCCTCCGGTTGCTAATCCGTTGCTCTTCCAACTGGGCTAGCACGACCCTCCTGAATTTTGCAAAGCGCAGTTGTTCAAGTTTATTAAAGTTTGTCTTCTAGACTCCTTCCGACAGGCACGCATAGAATTTTTCTTTGAGAGGGGCAGAGGAAAGTATCATCATCATGATACTGTTGTAGTTATTCCCCCTTACCCCGAAAACAACTCCACATTGCAGATCGAAGTAAATCATGGTCTACATATGTCTGCTGCACAGAGGCATAACTTTGAGACCGAGGCGCATGATGCCGATGCCGTACTTCGTCTGAAACAAAATTTAAGTATTAAAATGTAAAGAGTAATCTATTAAAGTGATACAAATAGATTATTCCAATTAGTACCATATTAATTTTTTAACTAATCGTTATACACGCTATTAATTATTGATTACAAGTAATTGTACTAAATTAAGCAATTGTACTTAAGTAAAAGTACTTAAGTTATACTTTTAATGTCATTTCCATTTACTTGTATTTAGGCGCGCGTTGGCTCAAACGAATTTACATTCCATTGAATTTTAAATATCTGAACACTAAGCAATTTCGAGCTGTGGCAAAATTATTGGCTCTATTCTAAATCGAAAAAAAATAGTAATTCAGCATAGTAAGTATTTGAAGTGCAATTGTCAGATCTGATTTATTCAGCTGAAAGCCCGGTTACACATGAAGCTCATTCCTAAATCAAAAAATTTAAATGAAATTTTGCAAGAACAATTTCATAATTATTTTAATAATTTTGATATTCAATGGTGAAAATTGGTTTTACGGGCTCAGTTTGTATTAAAACATCACAATTTACAATTTGCATGCGATAGAGAACTATAAAAATTGTACAATATTTACCGTTGAGTTCCGCGACGAATTCGCTAGTAAATCGGTTGTACCCTGCTAGTCATTTTTTAATCGAATGATTTAATGCAGAACATAGTGTTAAAAATTATGAGCTTAAGAGAATTTTCTTTATTGCAAAGACATTTGCTTTTTGTTGTTCCTGTCTTAATAAGAAATTTGGCACAATTTATGTAGTATTCAAACATGCAATACATCTCGAATACAAAAGTTAACAAAGCAAATTTTACTACATTGCTATGGTATAAAACCTTATTTTAATTAATTTAAACTTATTTTAACAACGTTTATATCCTTTATGCAAAAAATTATGTACACTTTTTCTCTCAATAACTCGGAAAAAATCGGATGATCAAACTAATTATGGTGGAAAGTCCTTTTGGGAGAAAAAACGAGTACAACTACTAATACAATACACTAAAACAAGTACAATACTAATTTCATTTTACACATCACTAATACTACTAATAAATTCTTTCTGTAACTCAAAATAGAAAGATTTGCATAATATAATTTTAATTTTATGATAGAATGTCTTAGTGGGAAAACTTGTTCTTATAATAGTATACAAATCTTACACTTTGCTAAAATTGGCTTGAAATCTTTCTGTACAACTTATAAAATTTAATAGAATTATTTTGATTATTTGGGTTATATTTAAATTAGAGTTATTTCAAAAGAAATATACCAACATAAGTCCCTTCAAAATAACTACAATCATGTTATACCTAACAAATTTTGTGATCACAAAGAGTTAAAATGAAAATTTATTCTAATTGAAACAATGTATTTTTGACATTTTAAGTAGTTTATAGCATTGACTTTTTAGATTTCCCTTGTTACAGTTAATTGTTTCCAAAAATATCATAAATGCATATTCCTTAAGTACATAGAGTTTGAGGGTTCGGAACAGAACAGAGCAAACAGGAACAGAGTTGTTGGTAAATATTATTACTCTCAAAAGTACACAAATATTTCGTTAGACAGAAGGGAAAACGAAATATGTCCAATTTTTGGTTCAAATTTCACAAAAAGGGGCAGATCACATTTTACTATCAAATCATATTTAATAGTCAATGATGCATTAGTGTTTACAAAAGCGTACTTTAAAATAAAATTAAATTTATTAAAGAAATAAGTACCTTTTTTCCCGAGAAATATTCGAGTAAGAACAAAGTTGTACGCTACTACTGTCAGTGTAGCTGAAAACTCGATTAGAAGACTCCCGAAATTATAGTAATGAGATATAAGAGTTCGGAAAATCTAAGGATAATATCCCCTTTTGTGGGAACCTTTGATGTTCCTACTGTGCTTTTCTGTGCTAGTGAAACACAATTAGTCGATTAATCTCAATAACTTAAATCAGTACAATAGTTTACTTAGTTTCATATATAGTAATCATCATCATTACTATGCCTTTTAGATAGAATTCTCTTTAATAATGTATTTTTTACTAATGGGTACCATCCTTACACGTGTGGGTTTCAATTACTTCATTCTTTAAAAACAGTATGAATCTTTGTATGATTGATTAACAAAATAACCATACCTCCCATTTCGGTTTAAAGCAAGTTTTTGTACTAGCATGTCCTTTCCGAACCCTACTTTGCCCTGAAAAGGAGCCCCTGGTTAAATAGATAAACGAAACATAATGGAGGGTTGTCCCTGGACACTTCCTCTTACAAATTTTCCTTCTCTATTCGTGCTCTTATCTAAATGGATTGATCCTCCTTGAACATTGTGTATAATGTTTGTCCTATTACATAAACTTTATATATAATGAAAACGGCCTCATAATCCCGACGTAACTAGCACTAATAAAACTGCTCTGAAGTCAGAAAAAAAGACACAAAACATTAAAAAAAACACTTTCCACATTTGTTACTTTTATTGAATAACACATTTTTAAAATACTGTTATTTTGCAGGCTAGTGAAGCATATCAGATACAGGAGAATTTGTTTTAAAATAGAATTCCTAAAATATTGTGTATTTCAAAATCTCCATTTGCCCCAAGCAGCCAAGGCTGTCATTCTGAAGGAAATGGTCGACTGAAACGCTTGGTTACGAGTTTGAATCTCGTATGTGCCGAAGTCGGGTTGACTGCTTGAAGCTTCCTGGTTTCTTCAAGACGATACGTAAAGGGAAGGCAGATTCCCCAAAGTCCTCCATGATGGCCTGTGCCCCCCTCCCTCCAGTTCACGGTGGGTAAGATTTGGCAGCACCTCCCATAGTGTTCCGGTTAGAGCTAGAACCTCCCATAGAGATACCCACTGAAACTGCTACCTTCTCACCCTATGGAATACTTAAAGGACTAAGCGTCCATGAACTTGCATTAGAAAAAATCTCTACAACTAAGAGGCTTGATTTCACTTGTAGAAAGTAAATATCGCAGGAAAAAGTATAAATAAGTATATAGCCGCTAAAATGCGGAGAGATGGGTTTGATGAGGTAACATCAAATGTGCTGCATTTCCTGCTTTGTTGACCTGAGTGAAGGTTGATAGGTAAAATAAAAATCTATCCTTTTTGCAGTAACGATGATTTGGCGTGAGCCAAGTAGTCACGGGGAAGATTGTTATTTTTGTTTAACTAAATTGAGTGACTTTTCAAAGAATTAAAGTAAAACACAGTGTCCAAATTTGCCATCAGTACTAGGGCCTATTCTCTCTCCTCATGGAGATGTTCCTATACCAAAACCTTCAAATAACTTCTAAACACTTAGATAAGCCAAACTTGATTGAGCAAAATGAATTGAATGATCTCTTTTGAGACTCATGTCTTTGCAAACAAGCTGAACTTTTAAGTTCCTGACATCAATTGTGGAACCTTCTAGCTTAGAGTACACGTGTTTCTGTGCTTAGAAATAGAAATTTGGTTATTTCTGTGAAATAAAGGATGGTATGTGATTTTGTTCGACTATTCCAGAGTTAATAGTGAGTTTAGAAATATCTCACGATCATAAGAAATGGCGTCAATTTAACAAATATCATCCAAGATTAATTAAAAGGTATTCTTTAGTACAAAGGAAACCAAAAGCCTTCCATTCCAGTACATGCTGTAGGTCATGTACTTTGAGTGATCAATATAAGTTTATTTGAAAGTGATACCACTCTTACTCGGGCTACAAAGTGACGTCAAATTTTGTTGTTTTCTTTGTATGCGGAATAGTAGCGCGACTGCAAAACATGAAAAGAAAGACTGACCTAAACGAGATGTTTTCATTCCTGGAGAGGATAATGTTCGTCCCAAGCCTCTAGTTAATACCTCAAATGTTTTACTTTCATCACTTCATATCAAACTGGGGCTGATGAAAAACTTTGTGAAGGCTATGGACAAAACTGCCAAGGTTTCTTGTACTTAATGGAAAATTTTGAAAAACTAGGTGATGTAAAACTCAAAGGGATCTTTACTGCCCTCAGATAAGGACACTTCTAAGTGATCCGGTTTTTACAGAAAGGCTTAACAGCGAGGTGCTTTCCGCATGGCAATCATTCACATCTGTGGTCATGAGAATTCTGGACAACCACAAAGTGGAAAACTACCAACTCCTCATTCAAGACCTCAAGAACTATCAAAACCTTGGGTGCCAAATATTAAAAACATTTCCTAGATTCTCATCTGGATTTCTTTCCTGACAATCTGTAGAGATATATAAAAATAGTATTTATAATTTTAACACTGTAAAATTTTATAACTAACAATAAAAATAAGTGCTGTAATAAATTACAATTTCAAGCTTAGCTTCAACGGAATAATTTAATAAAATTTCTCATTTACTTACTTCCAAGTCTTGCTTTACTTACTCCCAAGTCCCTCTTTTTAAATAAAGCAATTGGTAAAACAAAACAAAAATGAGCGTGGTGAAAGTATTTTACAGCCATATTTGAATTCAGAACCCCAAAATTAGTTAGAAAAACCTATTTTACCCATGTTATGAAAGGAAAAGTTTAAAATTGATGGCTAGTGTAAACCTTTCATTTAGAGCAAGATGGTTTTGTGTTATGAATTTTTTTGTTTAAAACTTTATTTTGTGTATATAAAATTTTGATTACGAAGTTTGTCAACAAAGTTGATTTGAACAAAATTAAATTCAGTTGAAAATTATTTTACTACAGAAAACATGCAAAAAAAGTATCTATAACCCCCATAAATACCCTTAACAAAAGAACATTACAAAAAGAACATAAGACAAGTGGTGGGCAAAACATGAGTACACAGATATACACAATGGCATTAAAAAGGATCACAAAATTTGTAAAATTTACTGAGTTGAATAAATAAAATACAAATACAATTTGGGGAATAAAAAGGTACAGAACAAAGTTACTCTTCTAAAATATATACGTATATAAAAAAGGATCAATAGCAAATGGTATTAAAAGATTATTTATTGTAAAATATGAATAAAAATAACTAACAGAAAAAAGCTCAAGTCCCTGAAGAAAATTTTCAATTTTTCAGCTCTTACAGACATTGTTAGTGTTGGAGCTAAGGAACTCCATTATTTTGAGATAATAACAATGTCCTCTTGGCAGTGTTTAAGAATCATTGGGAAAAGTTTTGTGTTGAAGGCTTCGAAAAATGCCGTGAACTGTGAGATCATAGTCGAAAAGGTAGTGGGATACCTTAAGAAGTGTCGCAATCGATTAATGTTTATTTTTGTATTGCTCTGGGGTGGCTGAAACCTACCAGTCACTCCCTGAGTGCGCCACTGTCTACCTATATAAGACGAGAATAGTTTTCCAACGGTGGCTAGTTATACATGTCATGCTTGTAAAATTCTGTAAATGCATGCATTCTAAGACGATTTACTCGTTCTTAAAATTTGTACCTAAACCTTTTAATAGTCAAATAGAAAAGATTATTTCCTCAGAAGCTTTCATCTAATTGCGTGCCTACCATAAGCTTATGTTTCCAGAAAACAAGGATCCCTTTCATTCTGGTTATAACAAAAAATCGCGAAACATCGTCTTTCCTCCTTCAGTGCAAAATACGTCTATTGCTCATAAAAATATGAATCTAAAATAAATCTTTTTAATTACTCGGTGTATCTGTCTAATCTGTGTCTAAGAGTTTGGTGATCCTAATTAAGGGCTGCAATCTTAAATAATTGTATCTTTTGCTCTCTAGCTCTAGTATTTATGCAAATAGAAGTTTCAGATGTCATTTCTAGAGGCATCTAGCAAGCTAATAAATATAAACTTAAAAATATGTAATCAATTAAGTATTTATAAGCGAATTATTATCAGTAAAAACCTATGAAAGCAACAATGTAGCTTTCAGCAGGCTCATTTAAATTACGAAAAGTAATGTATCGCCGGCTTACAAGGGAAACCCATAAAGTCAAAAAACATAGTTCTAGAAAAACGAAGATGAAAAAATTATAATTTTCAAGCAATGCGAAAATTATAATTTTCAGTTAACAATTATTTATTACACTTTGCATTTACTAAATTCATCAAGTATTCAGATAATAGTACTTTTATTATGATTATGTATTGCTACAACAACTTATTAATAAAATTATAATAAATACTGTGCATCCATTCATTTCTTTATGTGTATCTCAAGCTTGTTTTTAAGTTTGTTTCTCAAGAAGAAATTTCAAGTTTGTTTTGTGTGTTTCTCAAGAAGAAATATAACAATACGATGAAACAATGACTTAGTGCACTTCCCCAATCTAAAAATCTTTCCACTCTGGTCTAGGAAAATACAAAAGCCTCATATTTGAAAACTGACTTTGTGTATTTTACTTGCAAGCGATATGATCATCTAAGACGGATATCACAAATTTAAATATAAAATGGGGTATGAAAAAGTCATGATTAAAAAAAGTGGATTCATTTGATTTTAATCAGATTTTTTTTATTTAATTATTTTAATTAATTCGTTTCCCCAATAAATTTAAACTTGTTGGACATAAGACTTACCAATAACAGTGTAGTTTCTAGATAATATTGATTTATGTGAAACATAAATGTGTATGATGGTTTAGACTTTTTATGAGACTCAGCCTCTGTTGATCAGGACATTTGTGAGTAGCTCTTGTTTTCAGTGAGCAAAAAGATAAATATTTGTTGCTTGGTTGTCATTGTCATCCAACACAGGTGCCAATTTCTAGGGGTTCGAACTTCTTGGGTCCCAGCAAACGAAAAGAAAATATTTTCAATGAGTTCATATACTAGAGGTCCGACCTCCTTGTAACCCTTTAAAATTTTTACAGTTTCCTAAAATAATGGAAAATATTACAAATAATGAGTAACCTAATATGAAGTGTGATTCAATATTACTTATTAACTCGCTTTATAAAAAAGGGGCACAATGTTTTGGAGTCGAGAACACATGCAGACCTAATGTTTTTGTGACTGGGGTGGAGGGTCTGGCTCCTCCAATATGAGAAATAAATACTACAAATATAACGATAATATTGGTGATAATCTGTGCAAATAAAATAGAATTCCGAAAAAAACACACTTAGATATGAAGCGAGTGGTTTCTTAAGTGGCTTTACTTATGTTCCCAATAACGTTTTCCAAGTTGGTGCCACTATGCATCCCTTAATCAACACTATAATATCTAGTGTCTTGAAAGTAAGGGAAGCCAGTTTTTCAGTTTAAAAAAGGGTCATTCTTAGAGTGTTTCTGAGTAAAAACAAATTTGTTTACTTGTTTGCATAAAATAACATGCATCCAGTCCTGGGTATTACATTTTCAATATTACTATTAAACTTTAATGAAGAAAAAAAAGAAAAATTTGATTTAAATCATGAGTTTTTAATAAAAATCACTTGTTTAAAATCGTGATTTAAATCTGCATACCTTGGTATAAAATCATCCCTCTTCTGTAACAAAAACAATCACATATTGTATATCTTGCGTGACTTCTATTCGTAAACGTTGTATTGTTTGGGGATTAAACATCCTTCATTATAAAGTACTTTTTTTCTGACAGGCTTCATCTAAGAAAAATAACACTTTCCTTGTAAAAATCTTTACATTTTTAATATAAAGTGGACAAACACTGACAACGAAACTTCATTTGAACAATTTCTTTCGTATTTAGTTTTAGTTTCATCGAGAATTAAATATGTTTATATACTTTATCTCTCTCAATCCTTAAAATATTTATTTTTTCAGCTAATTAGAATAAAATCGAAATATTAAAAGCTCGTTGAAAGAAATATTAATATAATATAGATACATACATTTCAGAGTAATATTAACAATGAAATCGTTATTCTTTCAACATACATCCTAGAATTATAATTTCTCAATATTGCTATTAAAACAGTGAATCTGCGTTTTTACGTTTCAGACATTTCGCCCATCTGCTACCTGTAATCATGACTAATTCACTCGCAAATGTTTCTTTCCTGGTTTGTATCACTTGTCTGAATAATGATTTTGTTTTTCCTTTTTCATTTGAAGAACTTTTCCAAAGCGACTTCCTGGGCGTGGGCAAAGCCTGGCACAGAAATTCATTCACAGGCTGCACGTAATTATAGAGAGCGCCTTTTCGGTCCTATAAAAGCGGAAAATATTAAGTCTTGCACACCATGGTTTCATTCCCGGAAAATATTCAAAGCGTTGATTCATTCGCTGTAGTCTCTTTTGTTCCAATTACTATGTCCCAATCTCACAACAATGGTTTTTGGTTTGATTGCAAGTAAAATGTCATCAAACCACAAAAGTTTGCGGGTCTCAGTAAAAAGGGTTTTTCATTACTTCCCAGAAACAATCAATATTTATTACTAAAGAAGCTAAAACGTGTCCTAGTTTCCTCTTGTGTTCCAGTTTTTTAAATAACGTGCGTGCATGAATTTCGATTCTAAGTCACTTCTCTTGTAGGCTCCATTGAATGACTAAATTGAGGATTTCAATTATATAATTTAATTTTCGACGCAAAGTTATAGATTTTTCAGAGGATTCAATGCAATTTGTCATAATATAGTGTTGGAAGTTCTGAAAAGAAAAAGTATGAAAAAGCAAAGTATATACTTTAGGAGCAATTTATTCTACAATAATGCTTAGTTTTAATTTTTTGTCGCGACATTCTATACACCGTTTGTCCAATTTAAATAATCTGAATAATTATAACTAGGTTAATTATAACTAATAAAATAAACTAGGTTATAAATTTCAATTTCTCGAAAGGAAAGTTTTACATTCTAGATCAATTTCCAACTCTAGAAAGATTCGCAAAAGTGCATAATAAATTGTAATGTGTTATTTACACCATCATTTGAACAAAGAATAAAAAGTTCAAATACATTTTCTTAATTCGTTTGCCAATGAATGCGTTAGATGAGAAGTAGGGGCACTAACTCTTAGGGGCTCGAACCCTTTTCCCGCTATTTTTAGGAGTCGCAACTCCTCCTAAAAAGTGAAGGATACAAATTTCAATTTATACGCATAAAAACTGAGTGGTTGGTTTGTTTTATGGCGCATGGGCCCTATTTTGACAATGCTGTGCCAAACATAAGACAGGCAACATCAAGTAATGAACATGGGAAAGTTTTACTGATACAGAAGAGAGAAATGCACCCATGGGGGAATCGAACCTGCGCCACCTACAACTCGCAGGTTGCTAGCACAGTGTAAAACCCACTGAGCCACGACGGCCCCCAAAAGCTGAATGATTCAATAAATTCGAAAACTTCACAAAATTGATTGAGTGCAAAAATATAGGTTCAGTTTATGACTTGGCTAAGCGAACCTCCAACAGCTCTTTCCCTACATCCTGACAAGCCACCTATTTGATATTGCGGTCATAACGTTTGCCTGCCACCTAGTACGTTCCGGATTCAAATCCCGGTTTGTAAGCCCATGAATGTTGTGATTGTCCCTGCTTTTAGTAACGGCTGTTGACCCACTGGATGCTCCTTCACTAATAGTCGTCGATCCGCCCCTTGTAGTGCCAAATGCCGAATTGGTCAGTAGTCAGGAATTAAAAAACCTCCTACAAACATAGCACACAGCTCGGTTCTCTTCACTAGCGATGTACCTAGCCGCTTGGCAGAGTAACAAAACTGTCTTTCGACTTCAGTCTGTCTACCACAGAACAACTCCCGCCCCGAAGTCTGCATGCCTATTGTCGTAGAGACAAGCCTTATCAGATAAGCCAAATCCGAGGGACCCGAGCCCTTTGTTCTCCCAATATTTTGTCATTGGGTGTAGGTCCTCCAAACATGTGGGTTGGTTGGGTTTTAAGGCATGTTGGAGCGTGAGAATTTTCATGTTGTAGAATGCGAATTCGAGCTCGTAATGCATGTTTCCACATTCATTTAATTTTAATATTTATTGTAAGTGCAACTTTCCCGCGCAATTTTGATCTTATATTTAACCGAAATTGGAATTCTGATTGGGAAGAACAAAAATATTAGTTTTCAGAACTGAGTTCGTCAGTTTTCAGAACGGTCGGCGTCGTGTAAATATACAGTTTTAATCTATATCTTGTTTTTATAGTTTTGAATTCCAGTGTAGTTCTACGAGCACCATTCGCAATATAATCCACTTTAGAAATTGGTAAAGCACGAGTTCTTAAGTAGTATCAACGGTATTAATCGACTTTCAGTGCCATTTCAGTATCATCTAGCACTAAGTAGAATTCCTCTTGGATCTCTTTCAACTTATTTATTCGCTTCTTCTTAGTCGATCAATTTTCTTTCAAGTTCAACAATGTCCATTGAAACAATATCCTCGATTTCATAGTATTCTAATTCGGTTACTCGTCTTCGCACTGTTTCTCGTTTTCTGATCACTGCTCTTTGATGAACCACTCTTCAGAATTCTTATAATGGAGTTCAACAATAAAATTCTAAATCAAAACCGATAATGCAGTTCTGTAGGACCCAAATGTGTCCTACAAAATTCTAATTCCAATGCACGCGACACTGCAGCTCTATCGAACCAAAGCCACAGCTCCTTACGACCAAAAATGTCCGGCGTTGATTCTACTTAAGAACCCAAATGTTTATCAATTTTTAAAGTGGGCTGTATTGCAAATGGTGCATGTAGAAGCTACCCTGGAATTCAAAACTACTACAAAACAGGACATTTTTAAATCTATATTTACATGACGCCGACTGTTCTGAAAACTAACTTTTTCGTTCTTCCCAATCAGAATTTCAATTCAGGTTAAATATAAAACCAAAATTGCATGGAAAAATTGCATGCACAATAAATATTAAAATGAAAATTAATCGAAACATCAATCGCGAGCTCGAACTCGCACGCTATAACATAGTATAAGGGTCATAAGCTGGGCTGATAATAAGACAGACAACACAAAAGTCAGAGATACACAAAAGGAAAATGTTACTGACACAGAAGACATAAATACACAAAGGTAAGGAATCGAACCTGCGCCGCCTACAACTCGCAAGTTGCTAGTGCAATGGGCAAACCCACTGAGCCACTATGACTCCTCCCTCCCCAACATGAGAAATAATTTTTTGAAATATACTATAATATAGGTAGACAGGTATTCAATGTAGCTCGATCTTTCGTACTTGGTTATGTAACAGCTGTATCAGGAAATAGGGCTGCTAAATCCAGGTACGTATTCAGAAGGGGATGCTCTGCCTTCCCCAGAAATGTTATCGATGTTACAAAAATAAATGCTGAAGTTAGCTTAATTGATGTAAATGGAAATTTTGTTAATTTCGTTAGTAGAAAAATTGTATAAAGTGAAAATATTCAAATATATATTTACAAATCAAGAGTTCATTTAATATTTAATCGGATGCTAAAGCAACCTAAGAATCCATTTATGTTCTCGTTGACTGTCTGAATAGCAAGGGATTGGACAAGAATAAAAAATCTCTTTTCTATTCGCCTAGATATTAGTGGTCAAAGATGTGTATTTAGAAGAGTCCATCCCTAAATATTTTAAATATTAAAAACAATCAAAAAATAAGCTCTGAAGTTAATTCAATCAGCGTAAATCGTAAAAATCATTCAGGTAAAATAGATATGTCTGAAAACAAATAAAAAATCATTTAACGTAATATTAATTTTGTATTACGTCCCTTTATTTGGAATGGAAAACCAGGAGAGACGATTGAGTTCTCTTCTGAAATTATTTTCTGGCTACGCGCCTGGATCAGTCCTAAGGACCCAAAGCGCTTGCAACCCTCAATAGTTTCATAATTGCCCCTCCAAAATGAGGGATTACAAATATACCGATAACACTGTTAATGATCTCTATAAAAATAAATTGTTCTGATTACATATTTTCAAAGTAAATGGGGTCTTATTTTCCCCCATGCAATAATTCTCCCAGTTGGCGCCGATGTTGAGTAGCTTTTCATAATGAGGCCACCAGTTTATCTCTTTGTGGTTATAACTGTGTTAGTAATAAGAACAGGTAAGTAACAAAAGCCATTAATCGATCTCAGTGGTAGATAAGTATACCACAGAGGATAAACCTTACCTTTCCAGCATTTTCAATGAGGTGGGAATGGGGTTTTTGCAAAAGAAAAAATTGAAACTGAGAAAAGTTTTTTATCTATCACAATAAGAGAATAATGAAATCAAAAATTGCACCATTAGCTCGGAGAATTAGAGGTATGTAGCTGCAAGAACTAAATTCTTTTGTTATCATTGTTTACGTAATGGTTTTAGTTCTAAATATAGGGATATGAGAAATACTCTACATATCAAGGATGTTTAAGTCTTTTTTACTCTTGAACTTCGTTAGATCAAATAGATTACCTTATTAGATCAGCAAATCCCAATACATTTTCTGGTTTCAAATATTTAATTTTATTGAGCATTAAATTCAACTAAATTTAAGTAAATATCAATGTACTTCATCCCTCCAAATTGGATAAATTTTTTTTTCATGTCATATGGAAAGAACTTTTTAAAACTTCCAGAAACAAAATATGGACGTATGGATATGTTTGTTATGGACGTATGGACATTATTGGATGTTTCCACACATCTAATAATTTCTCTCCAAGGAAAGTTGCTGTTGCAGAGTTTCATTTCCTCACTGGGCATGATTGGTTTCGTGTCCAGTGTTGAAATGGAACTCTGCAACAGCAACTTTCCTTTAAGAGAATTCCTTGGAAATTGGGCATGATTGGTTTCGTGTCCACTTTCTTATATAACATTGGATTTACCTATCTGTGTTTTAGTGACAGTGGACAACAGATGCTGACTACTCACCTTGACAAATTCAATGCACTCTAAATGCATTTAATAATAGAATTCAAAAATGCTGAGAAGCCAGATGGTTAAAGTTATATCAAACGCGCCACATGTTTCAACATTTAAGTAAATAGCACCAAATTCTAAAAATCTAAAAACGAGTTACATTTGATAAAGTTATCAATAATTTTAGGTAAACGAGAGATCAAATAAAGCAGATACTATTCTTTTAACGTTTTTTAGTTAACCTTTTAGAAAATTCATCAAATGGCTGATTAATTATTGCTTCTCTTTCGATCGATTTAAGACCTCTTTCTCTGATAAACAGAATAAAAACCTAAATTCACTTTTCAATAATTACTTAAATGTTGAAAGTAATAAACAATGAAAACATTGGCACAGGTCGATGGCGAATCACAACTAAAGAGTGTATTAACATCGGACTTGACCTAAATCGACTAAATACTGACTGTGTATCTTTCCCGGCAACAGAAATTGAAATAAAGAACATACAGGTAAGGGATTTTTGTACATTTTATTTTAATTTTAAATGTCTCAAATAATTGATAATAAGAAATCCATGTGTTATCGATTCTCCAAACGCAGAAACAATTTAATTAAGATTAATTTCGAAAATTAAACGGGAATAAATCTTTTTCTAGGTAAAAGTCAAATTCCTTAGAAAGCAAGAATAGGAATTAATAAATACTTAAGGCAAATACAACTTCAATGGCTTTCCAAGATTAAATCGATGTACCAAGAACAGTGAAATACACTGCTGGCCACCCAAATTGCAACACCAAGAAAGACAAGAGATATCACAACAAAATTTATTTTGTAGATAACATGTTGACCAAGTATCAAATGATTAAATTTATAGACTTCTGTGAAGTGTGGTTCCTGCCAAAATCAGTAGCCAGAGTAGCCGCCATTGTTGGAGATCACCGCTGCCACACGCCTCGGCATTGATTCAAAGAGACTTTGGATGTGTTCTTGGGGTACAGCAGACCAAGCAGCTTCCACACGTTGCCAAAGTTGATCTGGTGTGGCAGCTGGGGATGTATTCTGGGTCAATCGTTGAGCAACCATGGACCACATGTTTTCTATCGGCGAAAGATCCTGAGAGCGAGCTGGCCAGGGAAGCAATTCAATCTGGCGATTGACGAAGAACCCTTGGACAATGCGTGCCACGTGTGGTCGCGCATTATCCTGTTGAAATATGGCTGTGGGCAAGCCCTGAAGGTAAGGAAGGAAAACTGGCTCCAACACCTCGGAGATGTAGCGCTGGCTGTTTAAAGTACCGGCAATGCGTACTAGAGGAGTGCGAGAGTGATATCCAATACCGCCCCATACCATAATACCCGGTGCAAGGCCAGTGTGGCGGTGCATAACGCAGCTGTTCAGCATCCTCTCTCCACGGTGTCTCCAGACTCGAATCCGACCATCGTGGTGTTGCAGACAGAAGCGTGACTCGTCAGTAAAGACAATTCTGCCGTCCACATCCTTCTTTCATCGCACCATTGGCGGCGGAAACGTCTGTGGTTCTGCGTCAAGGGTAGACGAAGCAATGGACGTCTTGCGGACAGACCACTCTGCTGTAAACGGCGTCGAATGGTACGCGCAGACACTGGATGATGCGGTACAGACTGAATGTGCTGTGCTATGGTTCGTGATGTGGCTGAGCGATCCGTCACTGCCATACGCACTATATGCCTGTCATCACGTGAAGTGGTGCACTGAGGTGGATGCGATCGAACACGTCGGTCCGTCGTACCCTCCTGCATCCAACGATCACATATCCGCATTACAGTTGTTTGGTTTCGTCCAACACGACTACCGATTTCCCTGAAAGATAATCCACAATCTCGGTAGGCCACTATCCCTCCTCTGTCGAACTCGGATACTTGATCAAAAGATGATCGCTGTTTTCTACGAGGCATAATTGATCGTTTTTTTGAAAAAACCACAAGAAAAACACAATTGCCGTACTTGAAATGGTCAAAATCTCCAAGCCTTAAATAGCGCTTTGAAGTGGTGCTACAGGCGCGCGTGATGTGCGTCTGCGCTGAAATTCTAATCATTTGCATATCTCACCTCCGCTAATGCATGTTGTAAATTTCATATTATTTGCATGCTTCCTTCAGGGTGTTGCATTTACGGTGGCCAGCAGTGTATTAAAGAACCCAAATAAAACGTAAGCAAAGTAATATTTTCTAATTATTAATTCATAATTGAAAAAATTATGAATGGTGTTTATGGTGGTGTTTAAAACCTATGTGTGCAACATTTTAGTTTATTCTTTTCAGTAGTTTGAGATGATCCATTATTCAAAACTGTATCACTTTGACTTGTATCAGGCAGCCGTCCTAAAATGGAATTTTTAATTTATTTGGAAGAATTTTCTATGCAAATTTTTTCCAAAGTGATAAAATG
Organism: Meta bourneti; assembly: GCA_933210815.1. Classification (NCBI taxonomy): domain Eukaryota; kingdom Metazoa; phylum Arthropoda; class Arachnida; order Araneae; family Tetragnathidae; genus Meta; species Meta bourneti. The sequence continues at coordinate 33,227,021 of OW119923.1, read as the reverse complement.
CCAAAGGGTCATCTGCAAAATCAATGCCATGCGAATAAGACCACAAACAAAAAGGCCAAATTATCGAAGAAACAAATCCGGTTGAAGTTTAAGACAAATTAGCCATGTACTCTAAGTCAGTATATCAAGTTTCTTTCTGGATGAAAAGGTGAATATTTGTTTCTAACGAAACAGGTATTGGTGTGGATATTTTTATATTTCAGTTTCATGTTTGTTAACTTAAAAAAACATTGAAGCAGAGGTGAAAAAGATGCGTACATGAACAAAGTGGCCTCATAGAATAGTGAATGACCAAGATGCTCAGAGTGGTAGGGATGTCTGCAGTGAATCCCTTAGAAATACAGCAGATTTCAACTCAATAAGAAATATTTGGACAATAATCAAATCACATTTCGATTTGACCAGAATTATCTCTGGTAATTAGCTTTGCAAATCAGTTTGTGCTGTATGGCTATTAATGTCATCAAAACCTAGTGTACAGTATGATTCTAGTGTTCTAGTTTCTAGTGTGTAGTATGATTCTATGCTGGGGCTAATCCAAAATGTAACAAAAAGAATGATCACTATAGAACCCTTGGACAATGCGTGCCACGTGTGGTCGCGCATTATCCTGTTGAAATATGGCTGTGGGCAAGCCCTGAAGGTAAGGAAGGACAACTGGCTCCAACACCTCGGAGATGTAGCGCTGGCTGTTTAAAGTACCGGCAATGCGTACTAGAGGAGTGCAAGAGTGATATCCAATACCGCCCCATACCATAATACCCGGTGCAGGACCAGTGTGGCGGTGCATAACGCAGCTGTTCAGCATCCTCTCTCCACGGTATCTCCAGACTCGAATCCGACCATCGTGGTGTTGCAGACAGAAGCGTGACTCGTCAGTAAAGACAATTTCATTCCATTCTGCCGTCCACATCCTTCTTTCATCGCACCATTGGCGGCGGAAACGTCTGTGGTTCTGCGTCAAGGGTAGACGAAGCAATGGACGTCTTGCGGACAGACCACTCTGCTGTAAACGGCGTCGAATGGTACGGAGTGATGTCCCGGTTAAAACTTCTCCAGATAAATACAAATCACTCACTTCCGGCACACAGCCAGGCCTTGATCACTGCGACTGAAAATAATTATGATTTTGTACTTATACAGGATCCATATTTAGTTAAATCAAAACCTTTGTCACCTCCTCCGGCTTGCATGCAGATCCAATCTAGTAAGGGTAATGCAATTATAATTTCTTTAACTAAAAATTATAATATGAATTTAAAATTTAAATCTAATAATACTGTTTTTGCCGAGATTTCCACGGACTCTGGCCCTCTGATGCTCGGCTGCATCTACTTCCCTCCTCACGACGACATCTACCATCTATTTGAGGAGGTTGATACATTGAATTTCAATGATAGTAGATTCCTCATACTGGGTGACTTCAATGCGAGGTCTCCAGTGTGGGGCTACAGCTTTGAGGACGTCAGAGGGCGTCGAGTTCTGGAGTTCTGTAATACATTTAGTTTTAACATTCTTAACATTCCAGAACTCGGGCCCACCTTTCTGGCCCCAACGGGTAGGGGTTGGCCAGAATATTTCTCTTATTAATAATCTTCTTTTGACATATTTTTATTCGTGGAATATTCTTAATTTGGAAACTTGCAGTGATCATAGATACCTGTCTGTTGTCCTGGACAGTAACCCAATAGCTCCATCGGGATTTTTCCTCAGAACCAAATTTGGTCTGGGGAATTTCCCTAAGAAACTTAAACAAATAGCTCCGAACTTGGAAACTTTGTCAAACGAAATTAACTCTTTGAGTAAAATTGATCATTATTTCGAAACACTATTAACTCAAATTAAAGCAATAGCTCTTAAATCACTGAAGAAGACACCTAAAAAACAGAAAATAAAGATACAATGGTGGACAGGAAATTTGGCCTCCTCAAGGAATAGGACCACGGCTCTGCATAGGAAGTTCATATCACTTAAAAATAATAATTTTCCCTCTAATGAGGTCCTTGCCGCGGAGCTTGAGTATAAAATTTCTAAAAATAAATATAAACTTCAGATAATTGACGCCAAGAGATTATCTTGGCGATCAATCTGTACAAATACTCAAACCAAATATGGTACTGTTTTTAAATATACATTCCAGAAAAACAAACCAAATATTAATCTTCAGCTGTTTTTTTTCAGTGATCCTAATTTGACTTATAGTGAAAAAATCTCAAAATTGATGGATAATTCTTTTGGTCCCTCGAACCTTCAAAATTTTGATTCATTTAATACTGGTATTATGCCTCCTGATCTTAATTTAAAATTAACTTTAAATGAATTAAAGCTGACTTTTGATAATTTAAAATCTGGTAAAGCTCCCGGCCCGGACCTCTTAGATTATAAAATTTGGACTTTTGTTTTTCAGAACCATCCTAGTCTGTTATTAAAACCAATAGAGACCTGTCTTCAGTATGGCTATTTTCCAAGGTGCCTCAGGGGTGGTGGTGTCCGCTTCATTGGGAAACCAGGAAGGGACCCATCCTCCTGCGGCGCCTATAGGCCCATCTGCCTACTTCCAACTTTGGGCAAAATAATAGAGAGGGTCTTCACCAGGAGGTTGACCTCCTGGTTGGAGACCCATAACATACTTCACCCATTACAGTTTGGATTTAGGGAACTCAGGTCCTGTGAGGAGGCCCTGGATGCTGCCATCAACGAAATTCGTAAGTATACTGGGACACATCACTCCGCTCTCACTGCCATCGACATCACAGCTGCTTTTGATAATATGAACTGGCAATTGCTTGAGTCCGTATTAACCTCTATAAATTTACCTAACCATTTCATTAAATTTATCACTTCCTACCTTACGGACCGATCCATAACTTATTCAGATTCTACTACAACACTAACTAGACTAATAACTAAAGGTTGTCCACAGGGATCGGTCCTCGCGCCTACTCTTTGGAATCTGTACTTTAATTCTGTTCTTCAATTAAATTCTAACAATTCATATATCCAGGCCTTCGCAGATGACCTAGTGGTAATAACTACTGGGCCCACGCGGAGGATCCTGGAGCTTAACACTAACAATTCGCTTAAATTAATATCAGATAGAATTAAAGATCTTAAACTTGAACTCTCACTCAGCAAGTGCCAGTCTATAATCTTTTCAAAAAATAATAAAAAACTCCAGAGAAATCCCATTTTTAGAATTGATAACTACACTCTGAAAATTAAAGATTCTATTAAAATTTTGGGTCTAGTGATAGATAACGGGCTCACGTGGAGTCAGCACATTCTTTCACTTGGGGAGAGGTGTCTCCAGATAGGAGACACTCTCTCCCGGGTCGTTGGTGGGGGATGGGGCGTCCGGGCCCAGCTCCTCAAGATTTGGTATGAAACGGTGGTCGAGAGAATGATAATGTACGGAGCTGGTGTCTGGGGCGGTAAATTAACCAAAGCGCAAATCGATAGGCTCAAGTCAATTCAAAGACCCTATCTTCTTAAAATCTCACGAGCCTATCGAACCGCCCCTACGGATGCCCTAAACTTACTTACCGGAATACCACCCCTCCACGTGAGCTTATTGAAATATTCTAAAATTTTTAAAACTTGGAAAAAGCGGCTGCCTGACCCGGCCTTGCTTGGACTGTCACCATTAAATTATGATTTAAACATCCCAACTACACCTATATTACCGGATCAACTAATATTAAAATTTCCAGAATTAATTGTTAACCCTGATTTGGAGGTGTACACGGATGGCTCGGGCATTGATGGCAATGTCGGGGCCTCCGTGTGCATTTTTGAAAATAATTCTCTTAAAACTATATTATGTTATAAATTGAAACCTTACAATTCTGTATTTCAAGCAGAGTTGTCCGCTATTCATCGCGCAATAACCTGGTCTGTTAATAACAATAAAAAAATTAATCTTTTTACTGACAGTCTAAGCTCAATTATGGCCATCCAATCTCCAAAAATCAAATCTAAATACGTAAACGAGATTAAAAAAGATATATTTAATAAATCAGGAATTGGCCTAAGCTGGGTCAGGGCTCATGCTGGTGTTCCTGGCAATGAGGTGGCGGACCATTTTGCAAAATTGGGAACTGTTGGCGGTGAGGATATTAGTGTCCCTGCCCCAAAATCCTATATAAAAAAAATATTTACAAGAGAGGCGCTTTTGGACTGGCAGGGATATTATAATAACTCTGATAAGGGCCTCAGGGTTAAAGGTTACTTCCCTGGGGTCAGTTGTAAAAGACTCATCTCCAACAGGTATGTCGTCTGGTTCCTGACGGGACATGGACCGTTCGTCGCCTACTTACACCGCTTTAAAATTAAAAATTCGGATCTATGCACATGCGGTGAAGTGGGCGACGCCGACCACTATCTCTTCGGTTGCCCCCTCTCGTCTCCCTGGCATCTGACCAGGCCCGCGGATGAATTTAAAATCAATTGGCTGGAAAAAGTTCTAGCCAACCCGCGGACGCTGTTCAGGGTCGGGAGGTGTGTGGGGGTTGCCGCGGAGGTGGCTGGTCGGCCCGACTAATTATGGGTTGATCTGTTCCGCTGCCATCTATTTTTAGCTATTTAAATTTTATTTCATTTAAGATTTTTAAACCATTTGTTGATCATTTTTAATATTTACTCTATGTGTTTTAATTTTCATGTTTTTATCTTTCATGTTTTCATATCATTACGTGCTTCATCTAAGTTGGACATGTCCTCTGTTTTCTCTGGCTGCGCGTGCGGTCGTCTGCCCATATGGTCGTTTAATGCACTCCTCGCAGAGATCGTGTTATTGTGATGTCCGTCTTTGGAACTTGGCCCGGTTCCCTCTCCAAATTCTGCGGTTGTCTCTCATCTGGCATCGGAGGGACTCTGTGATTGTATCAATAAAAAATTTTTTTGTGTGTTGATATAATATAACGGCTGTAGAGTTCTGCCCTAGATTGCCTGTAGTTTATTATAACTCAACAGGTATTTGAGAGATGGCCAACCGAAATTTTGCTCCCCGGACTTTTAGTCCATTATTTGTATAGCTGATGTTTCCTCGGCCCGTGCGTAGGGATTCTTTTCCCGCTTTGCGTGAATTTAATTAATGGTCGACTATCAACTAAGTTTATTTAGTTGTCTGATTTTAATCATTTTTAATTGCCTCTTGTATTTTTAAATTTCAATTGATGAGGTATTTGGTATTTTCAATTAACGTCACACTGGAGCAACACAACGGGCTATTGGTGACGGTCCGGGATCAATCCCAGAGGGAAAGATCCGAGGACAACACCACGTAATTTTGAACCACGGTCAGATGACGAGGCAACACCTGAGCTGGCACCCCACTCTCCAAACTTCCACACCACGCCAACGTGAGGACATTTGAGGCCACGACAGATTTAACGTGCACCAGCCCCCTTTGTACACGACGGTGTTTGGCTGGATTCGAACTCGCAACCCTTCGGTTGCTAGTCCGATACTCTTCCAACCGGGCCACCGCGGCCCTCAATTGATGAGGAGAAGGGAAAGAAAGAATTCGTTTGGTTTCTACCGCTGGTATACCCCTTATATAGGGCGCCAAGCTTCCTCCTGAGCTAGGGGCTTGTCGAACCTTAGCATTTGGGCTTGGGCCCGTCGCCGGGATCGTTGGATCTATTTATGCTTATTCCGTCTTATGGCACTGCCTACAATAAAAATGATTATTAAGGTACTTGTTCTTGTTGTGTTCTATTGCATTTTTGTCCAGTTTAGCGGCTAGGCAGGAATTCCGACGGGGCTGCACTGGTGGGGGCTGAGTGCCTGGACTTCCGGGGATGAGGCCTGGAACCTTTGCCCTTTGTCGCTGTCCTGGGAGATGTCCGCTCTGGGCTGAGTGCTGCGGGTCTTCAGATATGCTGGCGTCTGATCAAGTGGTTCGTCTCCTTCACTTGGGGTTTATGGAGTTGAGTCGATGGCTTGAGCACACCGCAACGAGAGACTGGAAGGAAGAAATGGATATAAAGAACTAAGTACAAATAGGGGGACTTAGTCGAAATTAACAATTTATTAGCACACCACAACGAAAAATACAAAAGAAAAAAAGAAAAAAAGGGGATTTACTTACCTTTCTCCGGACTTTTGAAGAGGAGCCTGGCTATGATCTTGGAGCACTGGAGAGTCATCCCTTCAGTCGAGAGGGACTGAAAACTTACCTTTGGAACTCTGCGCGACCGCTACAAGAGAATATGTTATTCGGGAATTTTTACCTTTTGGCCCTGTTGGCCTTTTTGTCGGGACTTTTATTTGTTGTGTTTGGCCCAGTTCTATGGCCAGTTCATTTCCTCCGCACTTTTGTGCGTTGAGCCCGTGTTATAAACCTTTTATGTCGGGACTCTTTTTGTATTTATGATCTTGGCTTTTAATAAAGTTGTTCGGCAGTGCGCGTCCACACTGGGGGTGGGCTCTCCCAATCCGTGGATGGGCTGCCCGGTTCCTCCGACGTGCGATGGGGATCAGAACCCACTCCACCCCGATCCCCACCCAAGCTCGAAACCTTGCGGTGAGCTGGGGAAATCGAGGGTCTTGAATGGTACACGCAGACACTGGATGATGCGGTACAGACTGAATGTGCTGTGCTATGGTTCGTTATGTGGCTGAGCGATCCGTCACTGCCATACGCACAATATGCCTGTCATCACGTGAAGTGGTGCACTGAGGTGGATGCGATCGAACACGTCGGTCCGTCGTACCCTCCTGCATCCAACGATCACATATCCGCATTACAGTTGTTTGGTTTCGTCCAACACGACTACCGATTTCCCTGAAAGATAATCCACAATCTCGGTAGGCCACTATCCTTCCTCTGTCGAACTCGGATACTTGATCAAAAGATGATCGCTGTTTTCTACGAGGCATAATTGATCGTTTTTTTGAAAAAACCACAAGAAAAACACAATTGCAGTACTTGAAATCGTCGAAATCTCCAAGCCTTAAATAGCGCTTTGAAGTGGCGCCACAGGCGCGCGTGATGTGCGTCTGCGCTGAAATTCTAATCATTTGCATATCTCACCTCCGCTAATGCATGTTGTAAATTTCATATTATTTGCATGCTTCCTTCAGGGTGTTGCATTTACGGTGGCCAGCAGTGTAAATCCCAGAAATACCCGGAAAGACTTATAATGATAAAAATAACAATTTTTTACGTCCGGGGGAATATTCGCAGGTACATTTTGCGTTGCATTCCAAAGTTACCCCAAACATCAGATTACCACCAGATTCTGTCAATATTTGCCCATTATAATCTGTATTAAAAGAGCAATCAATGCGATGTATTCATAACACTCAAAATATATACATTATCATATTTCAATTTCAATTGCAAAGGTACCAAATCACAGCAAAAACGTTTTTGAGTAATTTGTGAGTGGAAGAAGATCCATTTTGCATCTCTGAAGGAATGCCTATTCAGTGTTACATAGTTCGTTTAAAAAATTGTATTTTAAAGAGGAATTTCCACTTCTATATAGTCCATTATATCGGATCTGCCATTAATGATCACGCGCAACAAATCGAAGCCATTTTCAATGTAAAAAATACTATAAACGATGGAGTCGTTAATTCAAGTTAAATTTCATGAAAGGTCGCGCAAATTTCTAGAGAAATTTTTACTAGACTCAAAGGTAAAGATATACGAAATACGAAGTTGAGATGAGTGTTTACTTTCTGATCAGAAACTTAAATTCTATAAGCTGTAAATATATTTAATAAAATGAACAGTAGGAAGTTAATAATTTGAGACAAGAGATGCGTTAAAGTAAGTGATACGGTGTTTATCACCACTTGCTATTGTGACATCTTAGCGCCTAGGAGTCTAGAATGGCCGGCTGCAGACCCGGAAGTTTCCTGTTAAAAAGTCCTTCAATACTGCGCTTGCGCATGTGAGGAGAATGAGAAACAGTTAGTTCACGGACTCCGTCTAGTTGAGACGTCTTCGTAGCAATTCGTAAATTTTAATATGAAAATAAGCATTTTTGTTTCGCTCGTCCATTGTAAACCCATTGTTTTGTCTGTGTTAAAATAAATGTTATTTTTTAATGTCCAACAAAAGTTCGGATTAATTCATCACAGACTAGAGTTTTGGTGTCAGAAGTGGGATGGAAGCAAGAAAGCAGGAAATGCAGGTAGGCCCACCCTTGTATTAAATTAAATTTATTGAGGTTCTGGCTTACCGGAATTAGTGAGGCAAAGAGCCTAAATAGTTTTGGTTAAAAAAAAAAAAAAGAAATGACTACATATCCAATTTTATTTTGTGGTTATTTAAATTTTGTCTTTATGAAAGTTAATAGAAGTTGATGATAAAGTGAATTTGCATGTTCTACTAAGTAGATATTATCAAGTTGATAAAGTCACGGCCAAAAAGTGCCAAATCGAAAGTGAACGAAAATTTAAATTTCGTTTTGATTTTACTGAAATTTTGTGTTTTGTGCATTTAATGCTTTGAAAAGAATCAGATAATTTGAATTACATATGGTAATTACACATTAGTAAAAGAAAACAAATATTTAATTGCAACTATATATATTGCATCTTGTGTATTGTATATGCTACGATATAGTTTAAGATTCTGTTATTATATTTGAGAATTGTGTTTGATATTAAATCTTATCTAGTATTTGAAGCATATTTGGCATTGAATATATTTTGTGAATCATATAGTTATTAGAAAATATTGGTAACTATATTTATGATAACAAAATTGGATTGTTTACTAATAAGTTATTCATCGATCATGGCTTTTCTTTCTCGTGGGAGAAAAGAAGACCTCCTCGAACTCGCAGATGAACTTTGTGAAAAGGTATCGCATGATTGTAAACTGGTTGAGATAAGGAAAATAATCCTAAACAGTGAAAACTATGAAGAAGAGGAAGTTAAAATTTCTTTAACTCGTATTATGGAAGATAGGATAAAGAGAGAGAAAGAAGCAAAAGAAAAAGAAGAAATTGCCAGACGAGAAGAAAAAGAAGAAATTGCCAGACAAGAAGCAAAAGAAGAAATTGCCAGACAAGAAGCAAAAGAAGAAATTGCCAGACGAGAAGCAAAAGAAAAAGAAGAAATTGCCAGACAAGAAGCAAAAGAAGAAATTGCCAGACAAGAAGCAAAAGAAGAAATTGCCAGACAAGAAGCAAAAGAAAGGGAAGACCGTAATATTCGAATGGAAGAAATAGCTATAGAGAAGAAAAAGCTAGAAATGCAAGCTGCAAGTGAGCTAGGACTATCTAATAGAGAACGGATGCCAAATCATAAAATTGAGCTCATCAAAATTACCCCGAAATTTGAGGAAAAGAAAGATGAAATGGGTCTATATTTAATAAATTTTGAAAGAAGAGCTGAGATGGCAGGTGTGCCTAAAGAAGATTGGGTGCCGTATTTACTAGGCGTATTGCCTTCGGAAATTTCGAGCATGATGGCTAGAGAATCGCCTGAAGATGCAAAGAATTACGATTATGTGAAAGATATTATTCTTAAGAGGTATAAAATGAGTTCTGAGAAATTGAAGCAGATGTTTTACCGTCATCAAAACGTCCCGGATAAAACATGGAGGAATTACGCTCATGAACTTACAAGCTACTATGATGAATGGGTTTCTGATTTGGAAATCAAAACTTTTGACGAACTCAGAGACTTGCATATCACTGAGCAGATGAAGAGACGAGTGCCGTCGGAAGTAAAAGAACATTTTCTGGAGGAGTGGATGGGCTTAAATTCTCCGTTAGAATTAGCTAAAAAAATAGATCAATTTGAAAGCTTAAAGGAGAGTCTTACACCCAGAAATACTAAAGGTCCCCAGAATAAAACAAGTATCAAGAAAACATATGTTAGTTTTCATAAGTCTAAGGGAGAAAATAAACCCTTTGGAAAAACAGAAGTAAACAGAGAAGATTATAAAGAGAGAAATTTTGAAAAAAGAAAGCAACTTCAATGTTATGAATGCAATTCCTATGATCATCTTAGACCTCAATGTCCTAAGTTGAAGAAAAATGAAATCATAGCTGCTAACGAAATAATGGGAAAGGGATTAATAGATTTGATGTCTCCTTACACTAGTGTTGGGACTGTAAATGGGTCTCAGATTTCCATCTTACGAGACACAGGAGCCAGCATAGATCTAATTCCTAGGAAGTTTGTTAAGCCACACATGTATACGGGTGAACATGTATGGATAACATCTCCTTTAGTGGACAACCCTATTTGCTTGCCTATAGCGGAAGTAAATTTGGAGTGTGAGTTGGGTCATGTAATAACCAAAGCTGCTGTCAAGGATAACTTCCTAGATAAAGAACACTACTTATTAAGCAATAAGACAGTTGTACTTATAGAAGAGATGAAAAAAGACGAAGACATAGAAATCCAAGTTCTAAATGCAGTGCAAACTCGTGCTCAAAGAAAAAATTTAGAACGTATGGATCAAGAGAAGATAGACTCTTTTAAGGTCTCAGAAAACGAAGACTCTGATACAGAATTAAAAGACATTGTTTTGGGAGAAAGTGACATTTTACCACCACGAGAATGTGAATCAGTGATTCCAGATCTATTGAAGACAACTCCAGTAGAATATAGAGAAGAACAAAAACAGAGTGTGGACTTAAAGGTGCTTTTTGATCGAGCTTGTAAGAAATCTTCAGAAGACAACAAATATGTGATTCTAAATCAAATGTTGTTTTTTAAAAAGAAAGATAAGGATGGATCAGAAAGAAGACTGCTCATAGTGCCCGAAAAATACCGCGAGCAACTAATGAAATTATGCCACGAAGGAGTGAGTGCTCATTTAGGACTAACTAAAACTAAAGATTCACTAGTCAAAACCTTTTATTGGCCAAACTGTTATCTAGATATTGAAGAATATGTAAAAACCTGTGAAAGATGCCAAAGAGTAGGAAAGCCGCAGGATAGAAAGAAGGCTCCATTGAAGCTGGTTCCAGTTATTCAAGAAATTTTTACCAGGATAAATGTGGATGCAATAGGACCTCTTCCTGTTACCCCAACTGGAAAGAGGTACATCATTTCTGCTCTTTGTATGTCATCTAAGTATCCTGATGCTGTTCCCGTAACAAATATATGTTCCACCTCAGTTGTAGATGCCCTGCTTAAAATATTTAGCCGTATGGGTTTTCCTCGAGAACTACAGTGTGATCAAGGTACCTCTTTTGTGAGTGCATTGACAACGGAATTTTTGCAAAAGTTTGGGATAAAAATTATACATAGTTCAGCGCACCATCCCCAGAGTAATCCAGTTGAGAGATTTCACCGCACTTTAAAAAGAATCATTAGAGTTTTATGCATCGAGTCAACTTCGGATTGGGAGAAGCATTTACCACATGCTCTTTTCGCTTTGCGAACGGCTATTCATGATAGTACAGGCTTCTCACCTGCAGAGCTAGTTCATGGAAGAAATCTACGGACTCCCATGAACTTGATTTATGACAATTTAGTAGAGTATGAGGGAACTGAAAGTAGTGTCGTAGAATATGTTTTTTTAATTTAGAGTAGGCGGTACACAGCCAGGATCTTTAGGGTGTATGGTCTACTTGCATATTGCTTTGGGCATGAGTTGTTGCCTTCGCGAAAATTCTGTTGCTGCTGTTTTGTATCTTTTTTGCAGGTGTCTGTCTCTGCAGAAAAAGAATCTTGAGGAGGGAGGAAATAGACTGTGACATCTTAGCGCCTAGGAGTCTAGAATGGCCGGCTGCAGACCCGGAAGTTTCCTGTTAAAAAGTCCTTCAATACTGCGCTTGCGCATGTGAGGAGAATGAGAAACAGTTAGTTCACGGACTCCGTCTAGTTGAGACGTCTTCGTAGCAATTCGTAAATTTTAATATGAAAATAAGCATTTTTGTTTCGCTCGTCCATTGTAAACCCATTGTTTTGTCTGTGTTAAAATAAATGTTATTTTTTAATGTCCAACAAAAGTTCGGATTAATTCATCACACTATCCAATCTGAAAACAGCATAACTTTATTTTTATCATGTGCGTGAGCACTTTTTTATTTGACACCCCTTTCTGTTTGCGAAAAGAACGCTGCCGAGAATTTTAAAATCTAAATCAGAATATTTCCCTTCTGTAATTTTTACAGTAGAGCATGAATAATGTGAAACTTTCAGGTCAAACTATTCGCTTGTCATTTTAACATTTGGGCGTGGCATCAAATAAAAAGAAGTTACATTGAACACGAAACCTCGTGGTAAACACATGAAGTGTTGATCTTGATCTAGCACTTTACCATGACATGTTAATTTTCTCGACCAATAAGCAGTTTGTTGTAAAACGACTTTTTGGAACTTGGGGCTAGTCATGTTGATGCCACCCTTTGCCCAAAACAAATTTATTTATTTAAATGAAGATAAATTTTTACTATTGTGGCAGCGTTCGTAAACAACTCTCTTAAAAAATGCAAACCAGAAAATAATCCGTCATGTGACCTCCGTTTCACCAGTTCTGAAGTTGCATTTACGAACGATCAGGTTTTTTAATCTTATCGCAAACGTTTTACTTTGTTTTGTCATGCAATTGGCAATTTTTTTTGGTAAACTCAATCTGTAAATGAGCCTAAACCATGAGTAAAGATGCATTACAACATTCACATCTACCTCCTCAGACGCCAACTTCTGAACTGACAAAACTTAGCACAATCATAGTTCGTTTCTAACTATTTTTTTTTTCGTTTCCAGTGACTTATGAAACGGTTCGTTTTTCACACTAGAAAATCTGAAAGACTTTTGGAACGCTTGTTTCGAATAACTCGTATAACCGGTGCGATTTATTCGCGTTTACGAACGAGACCTGTAATGGAAGGATCAGGAGTCACTCTATCCGAATTACAGAAGTTAACTAATACCATTCAAAACATAAAAATACACAAACATGGACACTAACAAATAAAAAGCATATCTTGGAGAAAATTTACGATTTGATGTTTTAGGTTTGCAGATGATGAAGAAAGTTATGTATATATTTTTTTATTTCAAAGTTCGACAGAAAACGGAGATTTATATCTGCACTGCCGGTGTCGCGCCGATCGTTCACCTACTACGGTTTAGTTTCGTAGCTGTTTTCTCAGTTCTTTCGCTACACTACTGCAATAATTAGGTGGGTAGTTGAATTTACGTCGCACTGGAGCAAATCAAAAGGCTAGTGGCGACGATCCGGGATCAATCCCAAAGGGAAAGATTGAGGACAACACTTGAACGATGACGATGTCAACATCTGAGCTGGCACTCCACTCTCCAAACTTCCACATCACACCAACGTGATATTTGAAGCACGGCATCTTACGTACAACAGCCCTCATATACACGACGATTTTTGGTTTGATCTAGTTTCGAACTCCCAACCCTCCGATTGCTAATCTGCGACTCTATCAACTGGGCTAGCGCGGCCCCTGAAATAAGGATAAAATATAACTATTGAAATAACTTGGATAAAATATACTAATTAGTACCACCTTAATTTTGTAAAAAAATACTGTTCACAATATGTTGTCCTATGCATAAAAAACTTCCAAAAGGCTGAGCTGTGTTCATTGCTCCTGTAAATAGATTTCCAGGACTGAACTAAGGCGCCCCCTGGTTTTGTTTTGTGCTCTCCAAATGTTTGTGAACACAGCTTATCCTTTTTTGGATCTTGCGCCATAAAACTCAAATCAACCAACCAACCAAACGTTTGTGAGAAGAAAATTTTTATTGAGTTTTCCTCTTGTCTCTTTTCTCAATGCTTATACGATTGCAAAAGGTAACATGAAAGGAATAATTTAAACATTTACTTTACACATTGCACTGGAAAAGAATTCTGTGACAAGGACAAAATTGTCTGATTATAATAATAAAACATTTTCTCCTAGAGAAAGAAAGCCTTTCTAAAAATATTTCTGAAATTCTGCTCTTAACCCTTGCCGCCTCCTTAGCTACACTTTTGTAATCATTACTTATATTCATTGACCTCCTTATGAAATAGACGAATTTGTTGCGGTCAGTTTCATGCTTCTTCTTCCGGTCACTCGGTTTGAAGATCTGCCGCGTGGTTGTGGGGAAAAAACATGAATCCTAATGTGGGACAAATTATTGATCGGTTAAAGTGATTATCCAACGTGATTAAAAACACTAGTCTGCGCTTCGATAGTCAACCGACCCGAGTCGATTCGTAAGCCCACGATCTAGCCTTCTGAGATTTTACGACAGCGACTCTTCCCACATGCTCTGTCTAGTTCATTAGAAGGTCGATGATAAGAGTCGATCATAAAAACCACAATGGCCTTACCAATTAGCTTTAGTTGTAACACTTAGCTAATTGGTAATTGATCTACCCTTCTGAGATTTTACGATAGCGACTCTTCCCACATGCTCTGTCTAGTTCATTAGAAGGTCGATGATAAGAGTCGATTATAAAAACCACAATGGCCTTACCAATTAGCTTTAGTTGTAACACTTAGCATCTCCACATTGAAAGCTGTTTGCTGGCACGCATGTAGTAGGCGCGCACTCAGGATTTCTTTCGGGGAGGGGGTTACCAAGATATCGTAAGCTCTTATTAGAGGTCTTGGTTTGAAATGATTAAAATGTCGAATTGGATTAACTATAAATGTGAAAAAAAGCTGTAGTTTTGATGATAAAACAAATTTTTTGGAACAGCAATTTTAAGTGAAACGTCAATGAAATTAAATTCATTCTCTGAATAGCACATCAATTCCAGCTTGTGATCAGCTTGATCTGATCCGTTACAACTGATACTTATATTCCGTCTTTCATTCGCGAAACAAAATGTATACATTTAAAAATGTAGGAAAAGTATTTGTCTTAATATTTATTTTTATATTTTAAAGCATTTATTTTTTAACAATAAGGTTAAGTGATCCTAATTAGTACTTTTTTTTATCTTCAGTAAGCAATTATTATTGACGATATTAACAATTTAAAGCAATTTAATTATTGTTTATATATAAAAACAATTATATTTAATACCATTTCAAACTACAGATAAAAATTACGTTTGCTAAAACGAATTTACTTTCACACACAACTATAAAAATGGCTTCACACGAATCAAGAATGTCATTTAAACTACTATCGTTCCTAAAACGAAAATGGAATATACCAGTTTAACTAAACGGTATTATGTAATGGGTGTATTTGAATTATTCTGCTGAAAGATTTCACACGTACTTTAATTTAGAACTGAACTAAGGAGTTCATTTCTAAATTATATTTAAATGAATATTCATTAGGGGTAAAGACATTATCGTGATTATTTCGATGATTTCGCAATTGTCAATGATGTGAATTGATTTACGGAATTTCTCGAATATAAAATCATTTGATATTTATGAGCTCAATCATACGAAATATTCGCACTTAGAGTGAATTTGTTTGTGAATATATTTGTAATTAAGAATGAAGATGTGGGAAGTAAAAATTCTATCAGAAATCCTCTAAAAAGAATATTTCAACTGAAAAATCGTGTATAGTCTCAGTAGATTCTGTTCTCCACAGACCATGTAGAAGGTAGCATAGCCTTTTCTTCCCCAAATAATAGTCTAAATTAAAGGTTCACTCTGCTGTTATTATATCACACAATATAGAGCTTATATAACACCTTGCTGCTTAAAAATCTTTCTGAATTCGCATTTTTCTTTTGTATATTTCATACTATATTCAGCAAATGTTTTCACACAAAGATGTGTAGGCCCCATTAATTCCATGAAAAGATTATTTAAAGTGTAAATACGTCAATATCGTTCAGCATGGGAACAGAACATTGTAATGGACATTTGGACATACCAATGCAAATTTCGACTGATTAAAAATACGCACTAAGGCGGCTACAAACGACTTTCTCGAATGCGGAACGTTCATATCTCATTAAGTATGCATTGCACATATCGTTGTCATAGTACACACAATGGACATCGAAACACAAGTCAATGCAATTCTTATGAGTCTCTATGGCTCAGTGTGATTACGCCGCTATATGCGACATAGTTTCATTTCCTGTAGGTTTATTCTGGGTGGGTGTTTCAGCATAAACGACCTCGATTTTCGTGCTTTGGCAAATGATCTGAGATTAGGGCTGGGGCACATAGGGTGGGCTACAGGGGCTCAGACGCCTGTCCTTTTTCTCTTTTGTCAAAAGATTTTCTTATCACATTGAAATTTGATGGATTATATCTATATATATAAAATAGGATGTGTGTATGTATGTGTGTATATTATCTATACAAATCTACACCGTTTGACCAATCCACACCAAATTTGGTACACTTATACTTTAGAACACTGCGGTCAGCATAGGCTAACTCTTAACCCCCGTTCTATTGGCCCTGGGGGCTAAAAACTATTCGAAATCGCAATAGAAATAACATTGAGCATAGATTGATTGCTTTAGGCAGCGATGGTTGCTTTACCACTGTTGATCGAAAAACAATTTTTTCCGAAACAAATTAAATTACAGTATTTATGTTTGAACTGACTTTTTAGTTCTTCGCATGATGTAAATAAATTATAGATATTTTATTGATGAAGGGGGAAAGAATATTTTAAAATATTTATGTTTACAAGGAAATTCAAGGAAAGGTTTTCAGGAGTTCAAGGATTATTTTCAAGGAAAGTTGGTGTATATTTCGACCAATTTTCCTTAAATAATTTATTGAATACGTAATGATTTGTAGAATTCTGTTTCACGAGGCTTTTCAGGTAAGGCGTGTAACTTATTTTAAAATGTCCGGAATAGATACATGTGAATCCTCCGTTGAAAGCAGTGATTTTCTTTCTGAAAAATTCTGTAAAATCGACCTTCTGCTTTTTGAAAAAATTTTATCAATTCAGTTTAATTTGTCTAAACCGATTATATTTATTTCTAAACCAAGCACCGTTATTCTGAAAAGCACAAACGAAAAATTCATTGTTCATAAAAGCGTAATTTTGCTACTCGGTATCTGGCAGCACCAGAATTAATGTTTACTTTTTTTATAAAACTTTGTAGAACTTTCTAGAAAGTTGGGGAAACGGAAACTTAATTGGACTCATGGTGGAGAACATTCCAACACCCACTCGATTCTTAGCTGGTCGTATTTAAAGGAAGTTAACTCGGTAAGTCTTCCAGTTTATCATCTTTCAGTGAATCTGGCAGTTTTATTTCGCTCTTTTGATTGTATAAGTGTTTCCTACTTCATTCGACAGTGATAGTGTACATTTTGGATTTATATTTCTAAACGGATGTAAGTACTACATAATTTTAAATTCGTTTTTTCGTTAATTTTAGCTTTTTATTGTATTCTAAAATAGATTTCATTGCTTAGTGAGAGTGTGCCTTTTGCTTAATTTTTTAAATACGTTTAATGGGATCAGAATTAATGCTTTAGAATTCTGTGTTTGAGTATTTTGATTGACAGCTTTTAAGTAAGGCATTAATATTTTTTATTTGTGTTAAAAGTTTGATATTCCTAAACTGATGTAAGTACTTCACAATTTTAAATTTGTTTTACCATTCAGTTTATATTAGCTTTTTATTGTATTCTATAATAGATTTCATTGTTCAGTGAGTGTGCCTTTTGCTTATTTTATGAAATAACTTTTTAATGACAGATTTCACTGCTCAGTGAGAGTGTGCCTTTTGCTAATTTTATGAAATAGCTTTTCTTTGTATTCTATAATAGATTTCATTGCTCAGTGAGAGTGTGCCTTTTGCTTATTTTATGAAATAGCATTTTTGTATTCTTTTACAGATTTATTTGCTGTAGCAATGCCTCCAAGGAAGCGGAAGGCGATCGGCCAAGTGCAGTCAACGGCTAAGATGATGAAAAATGAGCGTAGTCAAGAAACTTCCGAGGAGAGGAATAGAAGACTTGCGATTGCGAGAGAGAGATCTACAACATCTAGAGCAACAGAGACGGCACAGCAGCGTGAGACCCGACTACAGGATAAGAGAGATAGAGCTACTACATCTAGAGCAACAGAGACGGCACAGCAGCGTGAGGCCCGACTACAAGATATGAAAGAGAGAGCTACTACATCTAGAGCAACAGAGACGGCACAGCAGCTTGAGACCCGACTACAAGATAAGAGAGATAGAGCTACTACATCTAGAGCAACAGAGACGGCACAGCAGCGTGAGGCCCGACTACAGGATAAGAGAGATAGAGCTACTACATCTAGAGCAACAGAGACGGCACAGCAGCGAGAGGCCCGACTACAGGATAAGAGAGATAGAGCTACTACATCTAGAGCAACAGAGACGGCACAGCAGCGTGAGGCCCGACTACAGGATATGAAAGAGACAGCTACTACATCTAGAGCAACAGAGACGGCACAGCAACGAGAGGCCCGACTACAGGATAAGAGAGATAGAGCCAAACGATCACAGACTGCGAACCATTTTAGCTTAGCATTGGAAGGATTTCACTACGATTCACATAAAGACTACTCGATGCATGCAAGTGTTACGATCGGGAAAATGGAAATGGTTTGTACTTACTGTCAAGCCAAAAAGTTTAAATCAGAGTCTACTGGTACTATTTGCTGCAAAAATGGAAAAGTTAAACTCTGCCAACTGGAACCACCACCACGAGACCTTTTGACTTACACATCAGGAGATACGTCAGAGTCGAAGCATTTTCTTAGTAACATCAGAAAATACAACTCATGTTTCCAAATGACATCATTCGGCGCCACATCAGTTGTTGGACAGCCCGGATTTCCGTCGACATTCAAGGTGCAAGGGCAGGTTTACCATAGAGCGGGATCGTTGCTTCCGCTGCCAGATCAACCACCAAAATTTCTACAACTATATTTTATTCAAAACGAACAAATAGAAACTGATCATAGGTGCGCCTACATCTCGGGAACAAGACGTCAGATTGTGTTAAACTTACAGAGGATGTTTCATGAGCACAATAATCTTATTAAAACGTTTGAAACAGCATTGGAACGTATGCCAACAGATGAATATAAAGTAGTCATAAGAGCAGACCGAAGACCAGCAGGCGAACACGAGCGGGGCTTTAACTCTCCTCAGGCAGATGAAGTCGCGGTGGTTATATCAGGAGATGAGTTTCATCAACGAGATATCGTTATTCAACGACGAGGTGAATCATTGCAGCGTATTTCGGAAACACATCGATCTTACGATGCTCTGCAGTACCCAGTAATATTCCCCCATGGTGAAGATGGATATCAATTTAATCTGAGGCAGATCAACCCAAGAACAGGTGAAACAACGAGCAAGAAAGTTTCAGCGATGGATTTCTATGCGTACAGATTAATGGTTCGAGATACTTAGCAGAACCACGTATTGAACTGCTGGCAATTGTTTCATCAGTTCATCGTCGATATGTACGCTAAAGTCGAGAGTGAACGTCTCCTTTACATTCGTCTAAATCAACGTAAACTGAGAGTTGACGAATATATTCACCTGAGAGATGCTGTGGGAAATGACGGGAACGTTGAAAACCTCGGTGCCTTGGTCATCCTACCAGCTACATTTACAGGAGTCCCAGACACATGCGCGAATACACGCAGGATGCTATGACGTATGTGAGGACGTACGGGAGACCAGACTTATTTTTCACCTTCACCTGCAATCCCACTTGGACGGAGATCAAGGAGGTTCTTACCAATGGTCAATTTCCCAATGAGCGCCACGACTTGATTGCGAGAGTATTTAAACAGAAGCAGTTGAAACTGATTGACGTTATAACAAAGGGCCATGTATTTGGAGTGCCGAGATGCTGGATGTACACGATTGAATGGCAAAAGCGAGGGCTGCCACACTCGCATAATTTGATCTGGTTAGCGGACAAAATTCAGCCCACTCAAATCGATGACGTTATATCTGCCGAGTTGCCAGACCCGGAACAAGATCTCGAACTTTTTGCAGTGGTGACGAAAAACATGATCCACGGACCGTGTGGAAATCTCAATCCCATCTCTCCGTGTATGAAGGACGGAAAGTGTACCAAGAAATACCCTAGAAAATTGATTAAAGAGACACAAACCGGAAATGACGGCTATCCCTTGTACAGACGGCGGGCACTGGAAGATGGAGGGTTCACGGCGAAACTAACGATACGCAGCAACACGGAAATAGAAATCGACAATAGGTGGGTTGTGCCCTTTTCGCCGCTGCTGTCGAAAATGTTTCGGGCACACATCAACGTGTACTGCAACAGTGTGAAATCGATTAAATATGTGTGCAAGTATGTCAACAAAGGTAGTGATATGGCTGTTTTCGGTATCAGCGACGAGAGATCGAACGATGAAGTGACGCGGTATCAGTTGGGAAGATACCTCAGCAGTAACGAGGCAGTTTGGGGAATACTGGGTTTTTCGATTCACGAAAGACACCCTATTGTTGTTCACCTCAGCGTCCATTTAGAAAATGGTCAGAGAGTTTATTTCACAACAGAGAGCGCCCCTAGAGTGATTGATCAGCCACCAAACACGACTTTGACGGCATTCTTTCAACTGTGTTAGCAGGATCCTTTTGCGAGGACTTTATTGTATCCTGAGATACCTCGATATTACACGTGGAATGCATCGAGGAAAATTTTCTGTAGAAGAAAAGTTGGCCAGCCCGTCCCTGGACATGATGCAGTCACGAGTGACGCCTTGGGTCGAGTGTACACTGTTCACCCAAACAACGCCGAATGCTATTTCCTTAGGATGCTTCTTCACTCGGTACGAGGACCTAGATCTTTCGCAGAGATGAGAACGCAGAGATCTTTCGCAGAGATGAAGTAGGATCTCCGGTTATTTCACTGCGAAACCTCGACCCGCCAAAACTTTGCAACGGCACGAGGCTGTGTGTCAAGAAGCTGCTGGGCAATAAGCGACTATCTTAACAGGAAAGGGAGAGGGTGCAACAGTTTTTATCCCACGGATACCACTCATTCCGACGGATCTCCCTTTCGACTTTAAGAGATTGCAGTTTCCAGTGAGACTTGCGTTCTCGATCACGATCAACAAGTCGCAGGGGCAGTCTATCAAGTACTGCGGAGTGGATTTGAGATCGCCGTGTTTCTCCCACGGACAACTTTATGTTGGTTGCTCGAGGGTGGGTTCACCCAAGAATTTATTTATTCTTGCTCCCGGAGGTGAAACTAAAAATGTTGTGTATAATCAAGTTTTGTGTTAAATTTATATTGCAATGAATTTGTAAAATATTTTACTTTATAATGCGTGTACTGTACTTATACTTTTAAAACCTCTGTTAATAAATTACTTTGATTTTACACTATACATTGATTTCATTCCTTTTCCTGTCCAATAGAAGATTGGGATAAATACCCGGGCAAAGCTATGTTGCGGTCATGTTTGAGCATTACTAAATCTAACTTTTAGTTGATTTAGTTGGTTGTATTTCCTACTTTATTTGACAGGTGTAATGTGCATTATTGAATTAAAATTTATTATTTTATTTCTATATTAATTTTATATTTTTACATGAATATTTGATTGATAAAAAGGGATATTTAAAATATTTCCTTATTCATAATTTACATTTTGTAATGAAACACGAAAAACTTCAACTCATTAATCATAAAAGCGTAATTTTGTTGTTTTAGATTTGGCAAACCAGAATTAATGTTTTATTATTTTATAAATTTGATTTAGAATCCCGAGTTTTTCTGTTTGAGTTAACACAGCGAAATGTTGCAGTCATATTTGAGCATTACTAAATTTCATAAATCATTATCGTCTTTATCAATATTTTCAAATATCTTTTTTCGAATTGCTCTGTTTCAGAATACACTCAGGCAGTCGAAATTCGACACTGCGTATCGTTCGTTTTTTTAGAATTCTGCATTTTTTCGTCGGAATTTCGTTTCTGTTCGTATTTATGTCTTAATCTTTTACATATTGCAATATATTCAGGAATTAAATGCATATATTTGCGTCCGAAGTATATAGTAGAAGCTATGAAAAAGTTAAAACGTATTTTCCGTACAACTTAAATGATTGCATTTTTCTGTGAAAGAAAAGTGATTATTCTAATTCACTTTTCAAGCAACATTTAACCATTTCAACCCGAGCAACGCCGGATAATTCAGCTAGTGATTTTCTAAATATCTAGTCCTTTTTAAGCCAATCATATATAAAAATCTAAACTATCATAACTAAGAAAACCAGCAATGATGCTTCGATAACAGTAATTCTGACACACCTCCTATTTTTATTGGTATTTCATAACTGGTAAATTTCCCATTATAATAAAATTCCATTTTGTTGTTTCAAGGTTTGATTTTTTGTACATTTTTCCGTTATTATATAGGTACCTACAAAACCAAAAATATTATGTTTTACTTTTTAAAAATGCGTAAAAATGTGTTTTCTTTGCTAGAAATTATGAATTAGGAGGATGGCGCATTCCAAATGGAGGTGAGTCCGGTTTTCAAATCTACGTCTAGATAAATAAAACATTTTACAGAAACAGAAAAATGAAATACTCATGAACTGCGTGTGGACTCATTTGATATACATGTTTCAGACATATTACTCAGATAATTCCGAAAGCATACAATTTTGCATCCTTGTGTGAGTCTTTTTATGGGTGCTATTGGGCCTGAATTAGTTTTTATGGTCGACAACGCCAGTCCACATTAATTTACTATCGTCTATGAGTACCAATCGAGTGAAGATATTCATGGCATGCAATGATCCTCGTATTCTCCACATTCGAATCCAATCCGAAACCTGGAATACATTGGGAAGACTCATTGGAAGTCTGTAGACCCCTAACAGGAACCCTTAATGATCTTCGAGCTTTCATTGAGCATTAATTGTTTAATCTCTCAAAATTTCATTGAAACTCTTATTAACAGCATGCAGCGTCACTGTCTCCTATATATTTGTACAAGATATAGGAGACTATATATTTGTACAAGATATATATTTGTACACCATACTCCATATTTTTTTATTGAACAAAAGCAAACTCCCCGTGCACCACAGAAGTACAACACGAGGCTTACAGAAGTAAGTTGATTTAACAAAGACACAGTGGAAAACAATTTAACTGAACATACTCCATATTAAAGCAAGTAATTTGGGATGTGAATTTCCTGGTGGTTTTTAAGTTTAGCTATTTTTTAATTTACCCCATTCGATTAGTTTTACCCCATCGCTTATTATTTGCGACTAGCTATTCGAAAAAATGTTGTTTGATTTATACTCAAAGAACTGCATCTTTCAGCAATCCACTTTTGAAGATAAATACTATTCTGTTTTGCATTACTTTTGGACACTAGTGTATGAAGAGAAATGAGAGTAATGAGATATTTGGATTAAAAGATTAAAAATGAGAGACATTGCACATATAAGTAATCTTTATTTGTTAACCGTGACGTTCTCTAGACTTCTAGACCCACCTCTTCCCTACTCACCGTTAGGTATAGAGCTTTTTAGGGAAGGAGGGAGAGGGGACTTCCACCACCAGCACAAAAGGAGGAACAAGAGGAACCACCCCGGCGAACAGAGAGAGCACACCCCCACCCCAACACGTGCTGCTACCAACTCCAGGGCACCACAATTTATTATTTTTTTAAAAAGAACATCAAATTACATAATAAGGGCCAACAGGGCCCAACACAAAAGAAAAATAAAAACGTTTAAACAAATATACTAACGACCGACAACATCGTCGGTTTACAAGGGCGTGTAACTGAAATTGCCATCATAATACAGACCATTATAGGATCAGCACGTCAAGGCCAATAAAACCAATAAATTAAGAGATAGAAAGGAAATAAGAAAAATATAAAATATTTCCTATAGAATAAAAATATGGTTTATATGAGACACCAAATTGACCCGGATGCAATGGCTTAACCGTGACGTTAACAGAGTTATCGTTTAAAGTAAAGTTTTGTCACCTTTATCAAAATATGCAAACAAAAATGTCATCGGATGGTGAAAATGAGTAAGCCAAACGTTAATACAGCTCCAAAAGCTGTCAGTATGAAACTGCGTTTGAAAGTAATGATTTCCCAAGCCGATATGTAAATGAGGTTCTCTTTCTCAATCCTATCGAGCAGAAATAAGGTTTCTGGCCCAACAACCTTTCCAAATCTGTATTTCTCTATTAACTTCCCAGCGGTAAATTTTATATTCGATTGGCAGCGGGGAATATCCGAGCTGTAAAGGGTCACTGCTACCAAAGTTATAACTCCTACAAAAGTATTTATTGTATATTGTATCAAGAAATTCCAATTCACTGGTACAATTTTCAGTAAATAGGAAGTCAAAGTTGTGTACAATAAAGAAAAACTTAACATCACTATTAGCAGTGAAGGCAGAGAGATTATAGACTGTAAATGGCGTATCGTTTCTACAATGTAGAAATAGTCCTTCACAATTCTAGAGAAATTAGCTTCACCAACATTGAACTGTAGAGTCATAAGTTTTTTGTTGAAGTTCACAAGAATTTGCCGACCACGATATAGCATTAGACAAACTAACAATGTAACAGAAAATTGATGCTTCATATAAATAACAAAATATCCATAAGACCCAATAAAATTTGAGCAGTGAATCAACCATCTGTTTTGGATATTAGATCCTAAAGTCCAGAATTCCAGGCTATCTTCACGGGCATAATACGTCAGTAACATAGCCAAAGCAAATGGTGAAATAAGGATAAAAACTAAAAGAAAGTTTACAACATTTACACGCGAACTTTTAGGAAATGTAAGGAACCCACAACGTCGCATATAGTACAGCTTGGATACTAAACCGTTTATATTCTTTCTTTGAAAAAGCAAAGAATACCACAGCCACCATTCCAAGATCACAATCAACAAATACGCGAAACACAGCTTAGTCTCAAGAATTTTCATTCCATACACACTTACGGCTACTGCATGAATTCCGAACAAATGCAGCTCCAATGCTTCGAAGTATGAGAAACTTCTTAAACAAGCTTGAGTTCTATTCATTTTTTTACCATTCAGTTTCAAAATGAAGAGTAGCGGTAGATCCTTGCACAAATCTCTACGGTGTTTATGCATAGCTTAATAACATTCGTACAACATTCCAACAACTGAATTAAAAATTGAACACACACAAAATTACTTCTCATATATGGCAAGAAGTATTCTCTTCTGTAAAGTATTTCTTTAGGTGATTGTGTACACTATCTCTATTAAAACAAAACTGAAAAAATACCATCCAGACTTTAGCAGATGAATAAAATCGTACACTCTTCGCAGATCTTCAAGGAATACAATCCTAAGCATTTAGATATAGTTCCCAAAGGTTTTGAAAATCAGATTAATCTAATGTCATCAAATGAAACTAAGAACAAAAATTATGAAATTTTACAAAGTACTAGTACAAAAGAAGAATGATGCCATGTCGGGTTTTATGTATGAAATGGTCATATCGGAGGTAATGTAAAATTTATAAACACCCTTCACAATAAAACCATTTTTAGTCCTGTTGTGAAAAAACGCTATTCTTTAATATGAATAATTTTAGCAATTGACTCAGAATTTAGCGCAACAGGGTTAGATATTTACCTTGTCGAACTTCATTCTTTTATTATTTCCATGATAGATGGATGTGAGATAAAAGAATATTGAAAATAATAAAATCGATGCATTTTAATTTTTCGTGAGTCAAGGAAACACAGTTAAAATTACTTTGAAAGCAATATTGATGGAGTTGCAACAGCTTTTAGTGAAAAGTGTCATTGTAGTCTGATGTAGACTTGTCGATGAAGTCAAGAAAAACTATTGGAATAAAAAAATCGGTCCACAAAGAAAAATATTGTCTTGATATAATTTTATAAGTAACTAGCTGAATTACCCGGCGTTGCGCGGGTTGAAATGGTTAAATGTTGCTTGAAAAGTGAATTAGAATAATCACTTTTCTTTCACAGAAAAATGCAATCATTTAAGTTGTACGGAAAATACGTTTTAACTTTTTCATAGCTTGTACTATATACTTCGGACGCAAATATATGCATTTAATTCCTGAATATATTGCAATATGTAAAAGATTGAGACATAAATACGAACAGAAACGAAATTCCGACGAAAAAATGCAGAATTCTAAAAAACGAATGATGTACAGTGTCGAATTTTGACTGCCTGAGTGTATTCTGAAATAGAGCAATTCGAAAAAAGAAATTTGAAAATATTGATAAAGACGATAATGATTTATGAAATTTTGTAATGCTCAAATATGACTGCAACATTTCGCAGTGTTAACTCAAACAGACAAACTCGGGATTCTAAATCAAATTTATAAAATAATAAAACATTAATTCTGGTTTGCCAAATCTAAAACAACAAAATTACGCTTTTATGATTAATGAGTTGAAGTTTTTCGTGTTCCATTACAAAATGTAAATTATGAATAATGAAATATTTTAAATATTATTTTTTTATCAATCAAATATTCATAATATTCATGTAAAAATATAAAACTCCTCATAGAAATAAAATAATAATTAAATCGTATACATCCAGCATCTCGGTATTCCAAATACATGGCCCTTTGTTAAAACGTCAATCAGTTTCAACTGCTTCTGTTTAAATACACTAGCAATCAAGTCGTGGCGCTCACTGGGTAATTGACCATTGGTAAGAACCTCCTTGATCTCCGTCCAAGTCGGATTGCAGGTGAAGGTGAAAAATAAGTCTGGTCTCCCGTACGTCCTCACATACGTCATAGCATCCTGCGTGTATTCGCGCATGTGTCTGGGACTCCTGTAAATGTAGCTGGTAGGATGACCAAGGCACCGAGGTTTTCAACGTTCCCGTCATTTCCCACAGCATCTCTCAGGTGAATATATTCGTCAACTCTCAGTTTACGTTGATTTAGACGAATGTAAAGGAGACGGTCACTCTCGACTTTTGTGTACATATCGACGATGAACTGATGAAACAATTGCCTGCAGTTCAATACGTGGTACTGCTCAGTATCTCGAACCATTAATCTGTACGCATATAAATCCATCACTGAAACTTTCTTGCTCGTTGTTTCACCTGTTCTTGGGTTGATCTGCCTCAGATTAAAATGATATCCATCTTCACCATGTGGGGGAATATCACTGGGTACTCCAGAGCATCATAAGATCGATGTGTTTCCGAAATGCGCTGCAATGATTCACCTCGTCATTAAATAACGATATACCGTTGATGGAACTCATCGCCTGATATAACCACCGCAACTTGATCTGCTTGAGGAGAGTTAAAGCGCCGCTCGTGTTCACCTGCTGGTCTTCGGTCTGCTCTTATGACTACTTTATATTCATCTGTTGGCATACGTTCCAATGCTGTTTCAAACGTTTTAATAAGATTATTGTGCTCATGAAATATCCTCTGTAAGTTTAACACAATCTGACGTCTTGTTCCCGAGATGTAGGCGCACCTCTGATCAGTTTCCATTTGTTCGTTTTGAATAAAATATAGTTGTAGAAATTTTGGTGGTTGATCTGGCAGCGGAAGCAATGATCCCGCTCTATGGTAAATCTGCCCTTGCACCTTGAATGTCGACGGAAATCTGGGTTGTCCAACAACTGATGTGGCACCGAATGATGTCATTTGGAAACATGAGTTGTATTTTCTGATGTTACTAAGAAAATGCTTCGATTCTGACGTATCTCCTGATGTGTATGTCAAACGTTATTGTGGTGGTGGTTCCAGTTGGCAGAGAATAATTTTTCCATTTTTGAAGCAAATACCAGTAGACTCTGATTTAAACTTTTTGGCTTGACAGTAACTACAAACCATTTCAATTTTCCCAATGGTAACTCTTGCATGCAGCGAGTAGTCTTTATGCGAATCGTGTGGAATCCTTCCAATGCTAAGCTAGAATGGTGTGCAGTCCGTGATCGTTTGACACTATCTCTCTTATCCTATAGTCGGACTTCACGCTACTGTGCCATCTCTGTTGCTCTAAATATAGTAGCTCTCTCTCTCTCTCGCAATCGAAAGTCTTCTATTCCTCTCCTCGGAAGTTTCTTGACTACGCTTATCTTTCATCATCTTAGCCGTTGACTGTACTTGGCCGATCGCCTTCCGCTTCCTTGGAGACATTGCTACAGCAAAGAAATCTGTAAATGAATACAAAAAGGTATTTCATAAATTAAGCAAAAGGCACACTCTCACTGAACAATAAGATCTATTATAGAATACAATAAAAAGCTAAAATTAACGAAGAAACAAATTCAAAATTATGAAGTACTTACATCAGTTTAGAAATATAAATCCAAAATGTACACTATCACTGTCGAATAAAGTAGGAAACACTTATACAATCAACTAAAAGAGCGAATTAAAACTGTCAAATTCACTGAAAGATGAACTGGAAGACTTACCGAGTTAGCTTCCTTTAAATACGACCAGCTAAGAATCGAGTGGGTGCTGGAATGTTCTCAACCATAAGTCCAATTAAGTTTCCGTTTCCCCAACTTTCTAGAAAGTTCTACAAAGTTTTATAAAAAAGTAAACATTAATTCTGGTGCTGCCAGATACCGAGTAGCAAAATTACGCTTTTATGATCAATGAGTTTTTCGCTTGTGCTTTTCGGAATAACGGTGCTTGGTTTAGAAATAAATATAATCGGTGTAGACAAATTAAACTGAATAGATAAAATTTTTTCAAAAAGCAGAAGGTCGATTTTACAGAATTTTTCAGAAAGAAAATCACTGCTTTCAACGGAGGATTCACATGTATCTATTCCGGACATTTTAAAATAAGTTACACGCCTTACCTAAAAAGCCTCGTAAAACAGAATTTTACAAATCATTACGTATTTAATAAATTATTTAAGGAAAGTTGGTCGAAATATACACCAACTTTCCTTGAAAATAATCCTTGAACTCCTGAAAACCTTTCCTTGAATTTCCTTGTAAACATAAATATTTTAAAATATTCTTTCCCCCTTCATCAATAAAATATCTATAATTTATTTACATCATGCGAAGAACTAAAAAGTCAGTTCAAACATAAATACTGTAATTTAATTTGTTTCGGAAAAAATTGTTTTTCGATCAACACTGGTAAAGCAACCATCGCTGCCTGAAGTAATCAATCTATGCTCAATGTTATTTCTATTGGGATTTCGAATAGTTTTTAGCCCCCCCCGGGCCAATAGAACGGGGGTTAAGAGTTAGCCTATGCTGACCGCAGTGTTCTAAAGTACAAGTGTACCAAATTTGGTGTGGATTGGTCAAACGGTGTAGATTTGTATAGAAAATACACACACACACATCCTATTTTATATATATAGACTGACTCACATAAATAGTTTGGAAAATATTCAAAGTTTCTTGAGCTAACAAATTAACAACTGAATATTTCAACGCCTCAAATCAACCCTTGTTTAAACTTTTAATTAGAAATCTGAATAACACCCTAATGCAGAGGGCAAAATATGAGAAATGATGTACAATCCGAATCAACATTCAGGAAGTCTGAAATTCCTTTTAAAAATTTTTTCAGTACAAGATTTTCTTAAACTTGTCAAAGTGGCATATTTTCTCTGCTGAAGGTTTGCTGTTTACTCGCCTAATTTAACATGTGTTGTCATTGAATGAGAAAAGAAATCGACTATATATATTGCGTAAACTAGATAAAAAGTACCTATACTTTAATGAAGCAGAGTTTGTATCACTAAAACATAAAAATGTAGTCATGATGCTGTTATATTTATTGGAATATTTGTAAAGCGAGTTCATAACAATGAATAAGTTAGAAAAGACCTATGAGTATTTCCACTACTCATTTCAAATGAGCTTTTCAACGGATTTGCAAAATCCGTTGAAAAGCCCAATCGAATTCGAGAACCAAATGGCTTCAGAGAAAGAGTTGATTGTTTTTGACTTAGAACTACGTCTTTCGCCCATTATGGGTGCGTAATTTGTGAATTGAGGCGTCACGAGAAAATGCAATCCACTCTCGCCACTACTGCTCGCAAATGAAGACACAGAAATGATGTATATACAGTTGGATAGAGAAAGGAACAACGCATCAAAAGAAATACCGATTGAGCCTGAGAGAGCTGACAGCGTCATTATAATATCTCACATTCGCCACGAATCGTCTTAGATGTCACCACGTTTAAACCACATATTATAGCGTTGAAGTCAGCACCTCAGTTCATAGCTAAAAAATTGCGCTGTAAGACAAGTATCGCGCCAGCGGGAAAACATAAATTTAGACCGAAGTAGGAGGCCCGAAGACAGAAAATCTACTTTTAAAATTTTAACGGTGCTCAAGAAACACAAGTAAAATACTATCACGACAAACAAGTTGCACTTAGGGAGATGGTCGAGGCCACTGGGATTTCAAACACACTGGCTGAGCTAACGCGTGAGCAGCGTGCCCGGGAGAAGTTGCCGCGGGTGGATGCAAAATCGATCTCGAAGCCACAACGATAGACTTCTTGTGCACCATCGCCATGCAACACAAACTCATGGACGTGTTTGTAGCAGCGACCGACATGACATGTGAGCCGAGCGGGTAGAGGCAACAGAACGCCGAGATCGAATATATCAGGTGCCCTGAGTACGAGGCTTACTACAAGAGCGTTGGCGACACACCTCTAGATAATATTACCGAGCGACTGATGCGATATGAGATAGGCACTTACAAGATAATCGGGCAAGTAATCAATGTGTCCGTCGATGTCGACACTATGGTGAGGCAGCTGCTTTCCCAGCTGGACGACAGTTACGCCATCAATGGGAGAGTAAAGAAGCACTTGGTAATTCTTTATATCATCGCTCTGCTTGCTGTGTATGATTCAGTCTGTACAGTGTCGTGATTTGTCGCCCAATAAATGATTATTACATACACAGCATCGTTTTATTTCTTGCACACCCCACATGTAATTCCACCTAAAGATATACAGCATAGTAAATCGATACACCTGTTTATGTTTTTTTAATGGAAGCATAAGTCAATTTAATTTTCCTGACAGTTAAACATTTTTGCTGTAGTAATTTTTGAAACGAGAGGTCCTGTTATATAATAAAGGAAATTATTACATTTTAATTCAAATATCGGATAAGTCAAAAATCTGTGTAAATTTAATTCTTACAATGAAAATGTGCAGCAAAGTTCGTTACATATTTTTAAGGTAGTTGGTAGGTTTAAAGTATTTAAGAAATGTCAAGCTAGAACCTGATGTTGAAATTAACAATAGTATTAAAAACATATTCAAATAACATACTTTTTTAAATTTCAAACCAAACAGCTATATATTATGGCTTTCTGGCATTAAAATAATAAGAAAAGGATAATACTAAAACTTGAGTAGTGCTCTGCTATTATTGACAAAATAAATTTGACTTTCACACAACAGTGATAACTAGAACAAGAAAAAAATACAAGGAAAATAAAGATATGTCCTTAGCAGGTGTTTATCTGAATTTCCATTGTTTTCAGAACACTTCTTTCAGTGTCAAGGCAAAACTACCATGTATCTGAATTGGTGGTAATGAAACCCCTATGTAATGATGACAGTTGATGCGATTGTCATCGTATAAATTGAGCCCTGATAGAAGTAAATTCAATCGATTTGAAGAGCAATGGAATTAGTTGACGTTTAATAAAAGATATAAAACATTTTTGTGAAAGATATAATTTTGCTCCATTGTACAACATTGATTTACTTTTATACAGTATTGTAGCGTAGCATTAACCCTTCAAGAGCTTCGACGAGATATCTCGTCCAAGGTCTGGTCAATTTTACTGAGGACGAGATAGATAAATCGTTAAGGCGAAACTGCCATCCAAGAGAGAATGAAGTTAAAGTATGAAAAACTAATTGTCCCTTCCCCACAATTTTTGGCAGTTTGGAACAGGTTTTTGCATCAGAGACTGGACACTACAAGGTAGTTTTCGACGCGAAGATAACCACTAGGAGGGTTAATAAAGCCGCGATTGGATCGAAAGCAAATCTTATGCTTAGCTTTAGACAACCTTACAAGTCTCCGTTCACCGTTGTTTCTTTTCCGCAAAGACAAAATGCAAAATTGGCTCAATCTTAGGAACTCTATAAGGATATTCAAAACGCTGCTTTAAATCTTGAGGCAGTCTTTTACAGAGGCGGGGAAATGAAGAAACCGTAAGACAGTGAGAAAGACCAACTGCGCGCATTATATCGACGGGATGTTAGCCTCAATAGGAAGCAGGGAATGGAGGAAAAGTCGGTGCTGAACGTGTACATTTTACATAACAAGTACCATTAATCATAGCAAGAAACCATTTGAAGCTGAAGTGATCGGGTATCGGCATTCCCTGGTTGGCTTTCGCGGTATAAATAAAAGATGTTAAAATAGAAACTTACTAGCACTCAAATTAGCGGTCAAAAAACTGTCGCTTTTGCTTCAGATTTTATCGATATTTTTGTTTTTTATCACCGAAATTGTACTAATTTGAATTTTTTTTTATCACGGGATGCCTGGTTTCTGAGCATACATGGACCCTATGATCAATCCCAGACCGTCGCCAATAGCTCGCTGTGATTCTCCAGTGTGACGTTAATTAACTACCTACCAACCTACGTCGATATTTTAAGAAAATTTAATTTTTAAATAAAAATAATAAACATTAAAACCATCCTTTGATGAGATGGAGATCTAAGCTATATAAGGCTAATGGAATTGAAATCTGCATCACTTGTAAGGCGATAACTTGTAAGTATTGCCTTAATATCACACTAATTATTATTTCAATGTATTAATACATTTGTTAAAGCAACTTTTATCTAATACTGTTCTTGGAGTGATATGAATTTTCCATCGTCACAGAAAAACGAAACACAACTGACAGTCAGATATGGTCTCATTCAAAAGACAATGCGTTGTGGTGAGGACTCCAACTCACGAGGAAAAGAAAACAGGCTCCCATTTTGCTTCTGTCAAAAAACATTAAAATGTCTTTTGATTCTAAAAATGAGAAAAGCGTACATTACATCTTAGAAAAAAAAATGAAATACTTGAAGCCTCCAAAGAGTCAAATACTGTCACAAAAAGTTATAGCATAATTTAGTACAGAGAATTTCAAACAATCAAAAGTGTTTCGAAACTGAAAAGAACGGGGGAAAGCAATGGCCTAAATAATATACTTTTTCTGAATCGGAAACTACGAGAAAATAAGGAACGTTAAAAAATTCACGAACGCTCCCGGACTTAATCGGGAAAAGATGTCATGCCATTAATATCTGGGCTCCGAATAATAAATAATACATGCTAAGTGCGTAAAATTTCCGCCCTGAAATGAAATAGATTTTCTCGGAAATGTGCTTCAGAAAAATGTACTCGGAACGCAAAACGTCATTAATGTACACGGAAATGGAGGGTATTACCAAAATGCTGCGAAACTCAAATTACCTTGATATTTTTCTACAGTGGCCATATTCTTTTAATACATTCTAATATGGAACGATATAAAAGTTTCGAATATATTATGCATAGGTACCGTATAAAATCGTATTAATGAAACTTATTATTTATGTAGAGAAAGCGAAAAATAAAACTATCATTTCATAACTTAAGGAAATTAGTAGTTATGCATTTAGTGAAACAAACGTAATGGAGTTCAATGACACTTGGACATAGTTTAGTCAATGCACCTAAAATGAAAGCCTCACAGCTGATATGTTAAGTATTTTCATTGTTTGACTGATTTTAGTTGGCATTAGTCTAGTACAGTTTTTACCAAAAATAAAATCTGTAATTTTGTCAGAATCAAGGAATACATTTAAGAAAAATACAATTTTTTTAATGAACAAGAAACTCTGGATTTATATGAAAAATTTCATAGCAGATAGATTCCGAATGCAATTATCTTTATCTATATTTTTTACAATTCCCTCTCGAACACTCTCAAACTGTCAATGCAATTCCTGATAAGTTCAAAGCACATGCCCGCTGGAGGTAAAATAGATGGTACTCTTCCGAAAACACAATCTCTACTTATAGCTAGGTAGTAGGTAGTTAATTAACGTCGCACTGAAGCAACACAACAGGCTATTGGTGACGGTCCGGAATGAATCCCTAAGACAACGCGGCAGTCATTTTGAACAACGGTCAGGTGACGAATTTATTGCTGGGAAAAGAACAGAAGGGTTGTTTAAACATGGCAGATGCAAGTCCAGATAGTTTCATCATTACAGGGTTTTGAATATCCTGAATGCTTCGAAATATCATTCCTTTCAGAGACATGTTCAGTTTGAGGAAGAATACAAAGACAACAGGAACCAAATCTGGGGAATATGTTAAAGTTGGCTTATTCAAATCTGTTAAAGTTGATCTATTCCATTTACGGTGATACATGGTTTCACAATTAACGCTGAATATGTTTGAGCGTTATCATGGATATCCTGAGTTATCATTTTATTAAAAAATAAAAATCTTAATGCAAGTTAAAAACAAGTAATCCAAATGTTAACAGTGATCCAAAAGCAGAAATTATGAAACCCTTTTCGAATGTGACCATATAGCATGCCGTCATATAAATCGTCTCACTATTTTCGATGCTTTCAAGCAAAAACAAAACTTCATCTCCACGATGTTTGTAAAACATATTCTTCTGGATTATAGAACCAGCTATTAATTTTATTTGAGACATAAGGTTTGAGATTCTTGCACTGTGAAGTGTCAATGCAATTATTATCACACACCCTGTAATCGCGTTGCTTATAGCTTCCACAAAATCCGTCGATCTGGGATGTCGGTTGATCATAAAAAATGCTAAAGTTGTGTATAAGGTAGAAAAGCTAAGCATGAGGATGATCATCGATGGCGTTGACATCAGATTTTTCAGAACGCGTATTATTTTTATAATTGCGAAATACTCTCGCAGTTTATTGATGACGTAGTATGAATGCATGTTCGTGGATATACGTTTTAGATCTTTCCTGTACTGATCGAGAATGTTCCCGAAATGTCGTAGTAAATAGCACATTGATAATAGAGAAACGCATGGCCATTTGATGTAAACTGAATAAAAACCGATACTGCTTACAAAATAGGCAATTGTTCTAAATGTTTGATTATCAATTTTATGCCCACAGGTCCAGAATAAAATAGACTGTTTGTTTTCGTACATCAAATACGTACATAATGCAGCATGGAAACTTGGTAGAATGTACAGAAAAATCAAAAGCGAATTCGCGGAGAAAACACATCGCACATTGCGGTATTTGATCAATGAAGACTGTCGTAACTTTATCTCGGCGATTAACCGAAAAATCTGCCTCCTTTTGCGTCGGAATGAATGCCAAAGAACACAGGACATGCAATTTATGAACAGATAAGCAAAGGTCAGTTTTATATCAATGTTTTGGAATGCACATATGCAAATGAAAAATATATACACTCCGTATATATGTAATTCAGCTACATCCAAGTAAGGCAAAAACCTCAAAATAGTTCGAAATGTTCGACTTGTTTTCTTGTCAATTACGAATACCATCCAAAGGGGAAAATCTATTGCCATATTTTCATTCAAGTTTTTATAATACATGAATGTTTGGTTTTTAACAGTGTAGTTCTCTCTCCTATAGTTGTTCAGACTTCAATAATAAACTTAAATTGAATACACTTTATGAAATAAGAAAACACTTTCTCGTGTAATTGTAAAGAGGAAACGTCGACTGACAAAAGCACTTCTTTCAAACTGACTTAGCTGTTACTGATGTATTTTCATACACATTTTCATCATCACAAGTTGTTCAACTTACAGCTGTTTTCTAACTCTGGTTTATTCCATTGCAAGGAAAAGGTTTTAAAGATGAGTAATTTCTCAATGAAATGTTACAGAATACGTCAAGTGAAAAGTAACATACCAACACAAATAAACTCGTGCTCTGCACTACTTCTTAATTTTTCTTCATCTTTTCCCCTCGTGTTTTACAATGAACACACTTTTCTGCGTACAAAATTAATTTCCTTCTCCCTTCTGTAAAATTCAATTTTTTATGTGAGTAAATCCTGCAGAAATAGCAACTTATACAAAAAAACTAGGAAGAATTTTTCGAAACACTTTAATGCATAAAGAACAGTAAATGAAGCAGGAATTCTCAAAACGCACTTTGCAGCCCCGCGAAGTTTAAATACATTCGTTCAGTCATTAAATATTTACTATCAATAAGATTTACAAAATGCTGTTAAGCCAAAACTCATGCAAGAATGATGTAGATTCTGAAGATGAAAAGCATCTAAACACCAAGACCGCTATGAAAGACATTTTGCCTTCATTTCACTAATGAAAAGTAGAATTCGTTTGCTTATCTTTTAGATGGTTGATAGCAACAAGTAATTTTTCAATGAATACATATTGAAAACATATTTTCCATAGAAAAGAAAACTGATAACTATTATTACTGAAAAGAGGCAAAGGTAAAATATCCTGAGTATAAAACGCTAAGTGAGAATAATGCAATTGAAACACTTAGAGTAAACAGAATAAGTGGAAAAGTTATCAGCTTCCAAAAAATTTATTATAGCATGACAGTTAAAAGCTTTCATTGAGAACACATTGCACGCGAATGTGCCAACCTGGAATTTATGTTCACATAAAGCGAGAACGTTTCAGTAAAAGATAGATCGAATAGGTTTGGCAAACATTTTTTTAATCAATCGCGAGTAAAAGGACAAAAGCTATCTATATAGTAGTATGCACACAGGACTGAAAATTTATTTAAACCAGATTTATGTAATTGGCTGAAAGCTCTTATGGCTTCTATTCTCTTTATTATCTATTATCTAGCACCTTTATCTCATTTATGCTTTTTAAATTACGGATAAATTCAAAATATTAAATCAATCTCAGTACAGTTCTAGCTTTTCTGTTATAATAATCGGGGATTTTACAATTTGTAACGTTAATAAAAGATGTAAGCATCCTAGTGTAAATAGTTTACTCTTCTTGTTTATAAATCTACATGATCTAAATTTGGAAAAAAAGATGAAAATATCAGCTGGCAATTTACTTTATTTATATTCCTATGATCTTACAACACATTAAATCTTTTGAGTCCTCAAGAAATCGTAAATAGTACCAACTATACTTAAATAAAAAATATATGTGGATGCATCCTTAAGAAATGAAATAAATACTACTAACAAATAGTTGATTCAACAAGCAATAAAGATAAAGAGAGAGTTCTTTTCATAAATCAATTTCAAAATATAATTAAAGGTGATCACTTTCAAACTTTGATATCCGATCCAATAAAAACTGAAAAAGTTCGAAAACACTGCTGAATCAAATTTCACGATTTAGTTTATAACAAACATTAAATTCATTGCCAAATTCAAATAAATAAATCTAGTACAAAAACTATATAGAAAAAATAAGTTAGAGATGCAAAATTTAAATATCCAAATGATTTTGTATTTATGTAAATCATAAATAGCTTGATAAATGAAGCGCCAAGAATAGAATTAATGCAAGAATATTAGAAACCAAATGGAACGAATGCAAATATCGACAGTAGGCTATACGCACCTAGTAAGGCTCCCCCTCCCAACTGACTTAATTTGAAACTTGAGGGTCATGATCCAATATAGTTAAGTATTTCTGTATGCTACTAATAAAGAGATGACAACTTTTAGTTGATAGTGTCGTAATATGATTGATTTTCAGTAACGATTTTAGTAATGATTATGCATAAACATAGTTAATATGTAATTGAGCCTTAACAGGCATTGTGGTAGACAAATGGATGACAAAAATATTGTACTCAATCGAAAATCTGCATACAATATTTGTGACGGAAAAGCATTGTAGAATTCAGTAAATATGGGATTCATCATGGACATAAACACAATAGTTTTAATCATCCATGTTCATGTAAGTTACTTTGTTTCTGACCATAACTAATATACGAAAAACAAAATACAATGTCAACCTCTATAAGAGTCCGTATGATTTTTGTATATATGTTTAATACATTTTAATTAAGATTTAGGGAACAAGGTAATTATGTAAACAATACACATAATTATATTTTTAGTTTTGTTTTCTCTTTTAGCTGCATTAATTCTTCTTTAGAGATTTATACTCAAAATAATTCAAATGATACCTTATGAAACTTAAATATTTTCCCACTATTGTAAGGTTTTTCCAATACAAGTTTTTCCCGGAGAGAACGTCTTTTGAGTAAATACAAACAATAACATCAATATCCATTTCTATTTAAATAATCACTTTTAATGTAATATTAAATGTATTTCATTATGACCTTAAATATTTTTTGATAATATAGGAAAGTGAAAAATTGCCTAAACTGGCTGCTTCAACTCCAAAAAATAGGATAAGTTGCTCAAAAAACCATAAAATGTATGAATTCAGAAGTATTATAAAAATAAGACGATATTCTATTTGTTGGTACAGTCAGTCAAAAATGCATTCAAACTCTTGTTATTTCCGTCCCTGGAGATGCACAAACCAAGTGTCCAATTGAGTTGATGCAAACCCATTTGCATCAATTCAATTTTTTAAAGGATAACCCCTATATTTTATTACAGATTCTGATTCTCTGGATCAAAATTGCCAGAATTCATATAAAATACCTTTTGTGAAATCGATGAGGAGTTATGAGCGGTTGAAATTCAGAGTTCTTAGCTGTTTTAGTCTTTTCTGTTCAAAATAACCAGAACAAAGTAATTTTTATGTAATACTATCAGTACCAGCACGGTGTTGCCCGTGACGTCATTCTTGTTATGTCCTCACTGATTCTGAAAACACTAAAAAGAAAAACAATGATTTTAAGAATGAGTCCCACCACCCGACATGGCACAGCCATGTCGCCTCATTCTTTCCACCTTACTGATTCTTGCTTAGAAAGCTTCATTCACTATGTTGAATGTTCTTCCATTTGGCATGGGGCATGTCCAGTCATGATGGTGACTTCAATAATATTCGGCATCAGTTTCTTGATAGAGAGTCTTGTTCCATTGCAGAGTGAAGGTGGATGCAAATTTCTGACAAGCATAATCGGTGTCCCAATTTCTAGCTCTAATATGTGTGAGGGCACTCCAGATGGCTCCAATGAGTTCAAAAACACTTTTGTGTAGTTCACAGCCTCATCTGTGTCACATGTAGTGTCGATAGATTTGTAAATTTGAACTCTACCGTGCAATTCTTGTAAAAGTTGCTTATTGATGACATTGGTATCTTCGTTTCTTGGGGCAAAAATTGCTCTTTGGCACAGCCATGCGTGATCAGTAAAGTGTTGCGTCACATTTGGAAACACCGCCTCTTTCAGCTCTCGTCGAGTTTTCACAATCCTTCCAATGCTTTGCATTGTTATACATCCATCTTGATTATCCGAAGTAACGGCACCATTTCCTAGTTGAAGTAGGTTATCTGCAAATTGATGGGCAGAGGGATCACCGTTGACAAGAACTCGCATGTTTGTTCATAGTCGAAATCTGTGAATGGCATTCCAAATGTAAGATTATTTTAAGCATTTCATCCGCCCTGATTCCACGGGAAATAACCGGAAGTATCTGTCGAAAGTCGCCAGCCAACACCATAGTGACGCCTCCCATTCTGTCATTGTTACGTCTGATATCTTTCAACGTGACATCAAGTGCTTCGAATGCGGCTTTGTGGGACATAGTACATTCATTCCAGACAATGAGCTTGCAATTCTGTAGAACCTTTGCCTTTCCTGAATTTCTTGAAATGTTACATGTAGGAGTCTCCGCGTTTGCAAGATTTAAGGGTAACTTGAAAGCCGAGTGAGCTGCTCTCCCTCCTTTCAATAGAGTTGCGGCAATGCCTGATGAAGCAACAGCCAGGGTAATCTCGTTTCTCTGTCGCACTTTAGCCAAAAGAAGATTGATGAGAAAAGTCTTCCCTGTACCGCCAGGAGCATCCAAAAAGAAAATGCCACCGCGCCTATCAAATACAGCTTTTTAGGTCCGATTCACCCAACAATATAATCTTATCCTCAATGTAGATTAGAGCTATGTTGAAGATGTCATCACTGTAGTCCAGATCCATATTCTGCTGCTACGCGTGCTTATGCAGTATGTCATCTGACAGGTTCTCCTTGTGGTTCATCCATAACTGATCGGGAGAAGACATCGAGAATGTTTGTAGCATAACAGCAAACAGATTACGTAAAATCTTTGGCGATCGAGATGCAGCTG
The DNA here is from genome assembly GCA_933210815.1 of Meta bourneti. Classification (NCBI taxonomy): domain Eukaryota; kingdom Metazoa; phylum Arthropoda; class Arachnida; order Araneae; family Tetragnathidae; genus Meta; species Meta bourneti. Next base: position 33,186,889 of record OW119923.1, on the reverse strand, counting down.
CTTCTTCCAATGCTTGTTTCAGTGTTCATCGCTCTCCAGAAGTCCTCTAAGCTGGCAAGCCTCTTTGTAAGTTCCGCAGACCCTTCCTTTAAATGTTCTCAAATCTATTACGATATCGGGCCTCGTGCTTCATGCAGCAAGAGTCGCAGGTGAAAGCATTCCGAGTTGGTCGGATCGACAGTGTACACACGGCCTAGTGCATCGCTGGACCTTATTCCTGCTTGTTCTGGTACAACTTGTCCTTGTTTTCGACGGTTCCATGTCTTGTTTCCGTTGTTCCAAGTGTAGTACTTTGGTACTTGGTTGACAATAGGGTGCGTGCAAATTTATCTTGGGTGCAAAGTCTGAAGAAAGCCGTCAGTGTTGTTTGCTGAGGTGCTTGGACACGTTGAGCAGCATTTTCTGTCGTGAAGTAGACTCTCTGGCCATTCTCAAAGTGGACGCTTAGATGAATGACTGTGGGGTGGCGCTCGTGAATTGGGAAGTTGAGTATTCTCCATGATGATATATATTCCCATTTGATACTGACGAATTTCATTAAGGTCATTCTCTCCACTGGTCAATTCAAACACAGCCATGTCAGATCATTTGTTAACATACTTACAGGCTTACTTTATAGACTTTACAGAATTGCAATACTCTACGTTGATATGCGCATTGAAAATTTTTGTTAATAGAGGGCAATACGGAACAATCCACGTATTGTCCACAGACACTTCTGATCCTCGAAAATGGATGTTTGCAGTAAATCCCCCGTCTTATGATCATTTACGACGATAAAGTGGATATCCGTCTTGTCCTGTTTGCTTCTCTTTCAAAAAACGGCGTGGGAATCGCTTTGTGCAAATTCCATCCTTCATGCATGAAGAGAGTAGATTTATGCATCCGCAGGGGCCGTGCACCATCTGCTTCGTCACAATGCAAAAAAGTTCTGGGTCTTCTTGTGGATTGGGGATTTCTGCACTGATAAAGTCATCCACTCTGTGAAGGTGAAATGACCACTGTGAAGGTGAAATGTGGGCATGAGGAAGTTCTTGCTTCTGCCACTCTATTGTGTTCATATGACATTTAACTTCTCCAAAAATCTTTGCATTTGTGATGAGACTCATAAGTGTTTTTTTGCTTTTGATGAAAGGCTCTTGCCAACAAATTATGACGATCCTGTGGTTTTTGCCCAACAAATAGTTCTTGCTGTATCTCTGTCCAGTTTGGATTGCATGTAAAGGTGATGAAGAGGTCCGGTCTACCATAGTTTCTCACGTAGGTCATGGCATCTTGAGTACGCTCATGCATGTACCTGGGAGGCCCATTAAAGCTGGAAGGCAAGATGATCAATGTCTGCAACATTTCCCTCGTTCATGACCGCATCCCTCAAATGTGCATACTGTTCCACTCTCAGCGGCCTCTAATTTAGTCGTATGTACAAGTCTTTCAGATTCAATCATACATGTCAGCGCTAAATTAATGGAACAGGTCTTTGCTTCTTAGTAAAATGTTGAAATTTGAAGAGCGTATCATCATCCTGTAAGCGTAGAACTGCATAGCAGAAATCTTCTTAGTTTGCGGCATTCCTGTAGTTGGGTTTGTTTGTCGCAGTTGAAAATTATATCCATCCTCCCTCTGCCAAAACATGAGTGGATACTGTATCGCATCGTAGGACCTGTGCGTATCGGGAATTCTCTTGATGGGTATCACTTCTTTCTTCTAAAACTATGTCTCTTGCCCCAAGTTGTTCTCTTCATGATTAAAGCCACTTCTCCTGTTGTCGGTGCATTGAACCGCCTCTCATGTTCACCATGTGGAGTTTTGTCCGCTAGTATTACCACTTTGAATTCAGGGCCGATCTTATCCATGACCGATTTGAAGCTGTGGATGTAAGAGTTGTGATAATCCAGCATATATTGTAACTGATGCACTACGCCGTTTCTCGTCTGCGGAACGTGTTTGCAACGCTGCTCTACTTGTGTACCATCTCCAACAAAATATATTTGCCGAAATTTAGGCTCTTCGTTTGGTAGAGGATGTAGACTCCCGATGGCGGTGATAAACTTGACCCTGAACCTTAAATGTCGGCATGTATCCGGACTCTCTCATTTCTTTTGTGTTGCCGAAAGAGGTCATCTGGAAACAGGAATTGTACCTTCTAATATTTGCCAGGAAATGTTTAGCTTCTGCTGAATCTCCAATCAGTAAAGTACGAAGGAGCTCGGCTGGATCCATTAACCGTGGCCAGTTGAACCTTTTCTCCATTGCAGCACATACCTGGGATTCCACTTCTTTGCTTCACAATGTTGACATGTTAGATATTGATCCAATGACGCACGAAGGATGATAATCTGCTGATAGATCGTAATTAAAAGCTGCATTCTCTAAACTTCTACAGATGCGCATTCGAGTAGCACTTCTTCCAGTTCCAACTTGCTGTAGTCTTGTTTATCTTTCTGGGGTGGATTCAGCTTCTCTTCTTTGTTCTGTTTCTCTTTTCTCTCGCTGTCTTGTTTCTCTTTCTGGGGTGGATTCGTCTTCTTGAGCGCTTCTCTTCTTTGATTTCTTACTCTTTTATCTCGCTGTTGTGTTCGAGGACATTTCTTTTTCTGGGAGGCTGTAGCATCTTTAAATATAATGCTAAACCAAATTAATGTTGTTATTAAAATTGCAGAAATTATACAAATTCAAAAACTAGTTATGAAATAACCACTACTGAAATAAAAATGTGATTCAATCTTTAAATATAACGCTGTAATTTTAAAAAGTCTTAACGCTAAACCTACTGATTCCGACAAACAACCTAAATGAATCACTATGTCAACGAAATCAAAACCAAATTGAACTGTAATAAACAAAATTGTATAAATGATACAAATTCAAATGTAAGTTATGAAATAACCACTTAATAAATACTATTTGAAAAATACCCAAACAAAAACAGAAAGCAATACAAAAAATTAACGAAGTTAATCAAGAGCGCTTTGAATACGTTGCATGGTCCGCAGTTGCATACAGATACGGCTGCCTTATCCTGTCCAGACATCCTGTTTAGAAAGTAAACAGAGAGCCTTGGCTTATTGCCAAGAGCAGAAGCTGTGTGATCTCTTTCACACTGTCAACATTCTTAGGAAACGCAAAAATATGACAATAAATTAATTAAAAAAGTTTTCTAGATTAAATTTTAAAATTCAGGCTTCGAGGTACATTCAGTCACCTTTAGGACTACCTGTGTGCCAAATTTAATGGCTGTAAGTGCTATAGATTCATCTAGACACCGCATACAGACACTTCCTTTTATAATAGTAGAGATTAAACTACACTGCTGGCCACCCAAATTGCAACACCAAGAAAGACAAGAGATATCACAACAAAATTTATTTTGTAGATAACATGTTGACCAAGTATCAAATGATTAAATTTATAGACTTCTGTGAAGTGTGGTTCCTGCCAAAATCAGTAGCCAGAGTAGCCGCCATTGTTGGAGATCACCGCTGCCACACGCCTCGGCATTGATTCAAAGAGACTTTGGATGTGTTCTTGGGGTACAGCAGACCAAGCAGCTTCCACACGTTGCCAAAGTTGATCTGGTGTGGCAGCTGGGGATGTATTCTGGGTCAATCGTTGAGCAACCATGGACCACATGTTTTCTATCGGCGAAAGATCCTGAGAGCGAGCTGGCCAGGGAAGCAATTCAATCTGGCGATTGACGAAGAACCCTTGGACAATGCGTGCCACGTGTGGTCGCGCATTATCCTGTTGAAATATGGCTGTGGGCAAGCCCTGAAGGTAAGGAAGGAAAACTGGCTCCAACACCTCGGAGATGTAGCGCTGGCTGTTTAAAGTACCGGCAATGCGTACTAGAGGAGTGCGAGAGTGATATCCAATACCGCCCCATACCATAATACCCGGTGCAAGGCCAGTGTGGCGGTGCATAACGCAGCTGTTCAGCATCCTCTCTCCACGGTGTCTCCAGACTCGAATCCGACCATCGTGGTGTTGCAGACAGAAGCGTGACTCGTCAGTAAAGACAATTCTGCCGTCCACATCCTTCTTTCATCGCACCATTGGCGGCGGAAACGTCTGTGGTTCTGCGTCAAGGGTAGACGAAGCAATGGACGTCTTGCGGACAGACCACTCTGCTGTAAACGGCGTCGAATGGTACGCGCAGACACTGGATGATGCGGTACAGACTGAATGTGCTGTGCTATGGTTCGTGATGTGGCTGAGCGATCCGTCACTGCCATACGCACTATATGCCTGTCATCACGTGAAGTGGTGCACTGAGGTGGATGCGATCGAACACGTCGGTCCGTCGTACCCTCCTGCATCCAACGATCACATATCCGCATTACAGTTGTTTGGTTTCGTCCAACACGACTACCGATTTCCCTGAAAGATAATCCACAATCTCGGTAGGCCACTATCCCTCCTCTGTCGAACTCGGATACTTGATCAAAAGATGATCGCTGTTTTCTACGAGGCATAATTGATCGTTTTTTTGAAAAAACCACAAGAAAAACACAATTGCCGTACTTGAAATGGTCAAAATCTCCAAGCCTTAAATAGCGCTTTGAAGTGGTGCTACAGGCGCGCGTGATGTGCGTCTGCGCTGAAATTCTAATCATTTGCATATCTCACCTCCGCTAATGCATGTTGTAAATTTCATATTATTTGCATGCTTCCTTCAGGGTGTTGCATTTACGGTGGCCAGCAGTGTATTAAAGAACCCAAATAAAACGTAAGCAAAGTAATATTTTCTAATTATTAATTCATAATTGAAAAAATTATGAATGGTGTTTATGGTGGTGTTTAAAACCTATGTGTGCAACATTTTAGTTTATTCTTTTCAGTAGTTTGAGATGATCCATTATTCAAAACTGTATCACTTTGACTTGTATCAGGCAGCCGTCCTAAAATGGAATTTTTAATTTATTTGGAAGAATTTTCTATGCAAATTTTTTCCAAAGTGATAAAATGCCAAAGGGTCATCTGCAAAATCAATGCCATGCGAATAAGACCACAAACAAAAAGGCCAAATTATCGAAGAAACAAATCCGGTTGAAGTTTAAGACAAATTAGCCATGTACTCTAAGTCAGTATATCAAGTTTCTTTCTGGATGAAAAGGTGAATATTTGTTTCTAACGAAACAGGTATTGGTGTGGATATTTTTATATTTCAGTTTCATGTTTGTTAACTTAAAAAAACATTGAAGCAGAGGTGAAAAAGATGCGTACATGAACAAAGTGGCCTCATAGAATAGTGAATGACCAAGATGCTCAGAGTGGTAGGGATGTCTGCAGTGAATCCCTTAGAAATACAGCAGATTTCAACTCAATAAGAAATATTTGGACAATAATCAAATCACATTTCGATTTGACCAGAATTATCTCTGGTAATTAGCTTTGCAAATCAGTTTGTGCTGTATGGCTATTAATGTCATCAAAACCTAGTGTACAGTATGATTCTAGTGTTCTAGTTTCTAGTGTGTAGTATGATTCTATGCTGGGGCTAATCCAAAATGTAACAAAAAGAATGATCACTATAGTTCAGTAGCAAAATGTCAAATGATTGTGAAGTATTACATAAAATGTATGAAACAAAGCAAATTAGTTTAGTCTTTTCTTATTGCTTAGCTATTTGTTATATTGTTTAATTAATTTAAAAAATGTCAATCCAGACATTTCCTGCAACGTTCAATATTTCATTGAGTGATTTGAAAGTAAAATTTAAAGGTCAAAGAAACTGGAGAATCGAAAGCAGCTTCGGAAATATGCTAAAAGTCGATTGGATTGGCCTTTATGTACTGATTCTATACATTGAAGACCCCAAATAATCATTTACAATTACAGGGCTACCATGGCCAAAGCACTTGTGAAGTAGCATAATTTTTTAAAAATAGTAAGTCTCTTAAGCTCTATTTTAGTTGTTCAGTTACAAAATGGATCAGCTAAAGCAGAAATGACAATTAAATATGAAACAAATGTGAAGATCTCGCCAAGAAATTTAAATTTAAAAAACTAAATATTTTCTTAATGGGTTTCCATGACAATCTAGTAACCACAAATACCCATGTTTTTCTTTCATGGTTGCCACGGTTAACTCTAAAACTTCCAAATTAGTTTCCCTTTCAAAATTTTCTCACTAAAGAAAAAATTCGAAAGGGACTAAATGTTCAAAAATTTGGCTTTAAAAGATACCCCTAGTTGCCAAGGTTGAAAAATAGCAAAAAAATTACCTTTTAGTCACCTGTGGAAGTCCTGCAATTATGATCAAATTCAGTTATAGTTTTGAATTATATAAACAAAGGTGGTTATTTTGAATTGTGGTGAAATAGTCTAATGTAATTTTCAGTTTTAGAATTATAAATTTTTCCATTTATATTTGAGTCTTTGGATTTTTATATTAATTAAATCACGAAACAAACTTTAAAAAGTGAATTGTATTAAAATCAAAGATTTAACTGTGTTCTAACAAAGATAGCCTTTCTTGGAAAAGGGTGAAAAGATTATCTGAAACTCCTTGCGCAGGAAATGGGATTGGACGGGGCAGACTCTTAAGATGATAGAGTTAAAAGATTTAATAACAAGTGCCGAAAACTATGATGAACTAGTAAAAAATATGTTTAACATTATCGAAGAACGGATAAAAATAGAGAAAAAAGTTGAAGAAGCCAAAGAAAGAGCTTTCGAATTAGAACGCTTGAAGTTGCAACTCGAAACCCAGAAGGTTACTCAGTCCTCAACAGCAACTCCCGTTCTGGAGAATTGTAAAATCTGGAGATTGAGCAACCCAGGTGGGAATTAAAAAAGATTCTTCCCCAATATGATAGTAAAGACAACGATGTGGCGTTGTTCCTGAACCTGTTAGAGCGTCAACTGAAGTTTTTAAGGGTTCCTGAAGCAACTTGGGTCCCATATTTGATTAGATCACAACCATCTGAGGTAGGAAGGCTTATCGCCAGGGAACCTGAAGAATATCAAGATTACCAAAAGGTGAGACATGCTTCTTAGAAGATACAAGCTCACTGCTTATGAACCCAGGCAACTGTTTTCTCTACATCGCAAGAGTCCAACTCGTACGTGGCGTGATTTCTATTTTGAACTGACCAGTTATTTTGAAGGTTGGCTCTCAGAGCTGAAAATTGCTGATTTTGATAAATTAAAAAGAACTCATCATAGCTGACCAGATCAAGAAAAGAGTACCTCAAGATATCAAAGATCATTTCACCGATAATTGACCAGATCTAAATTCACCCATAGATCTAGCAGAGAAGCTTGACACTTATGACTATCTCAGAAACAATCAAAAGAAAATCTCACCCCCTCCAATTCAGAAGACAGCTTACTATACCAGAGATGAAATTCTCAATACAGTTTAAGACAAATCAGATAAACCAGTCGAATAAAATCTGGTAACAATCGGTAGCGAACAGCACTGACTTATAGCTGTGGCAAAGTCGGATTCATTAGTCAACTGTCCAGTTTGCAATCATTCCATGAAATCTGCCTCAGCTTGTTTTGAGAAGATTCAAATTGATAGAACAACCATGGTCTAATGAAGTTCCAGTTATGAGTGTTATGATAAATAGGATATTTGGCACAGCGTGTGCAGGCAGTGGAGCAAGTCACAATCGCTGGCGAAAGATTATACCATATACTTCAAGATGAAGGGGTAGTATTCGAGAAGTCCTTTCGCACAGTAACCCTTGCTGATGGAAGTCAGACAGGAAGTTCACAGCCTGTGTAATTCTATGTCTAGAAGGACGTTCCTTCCAATTAACCCTTTTTGCCTTCCCAGAGGCTAAAGGAAACCGTACCTTCTTAGGAGCATATTTTCTGAAGAAAGGTGTACTGAATCAAGACCACGTATGGTTTTGCATCGATAAGTCAAATTAATGTTTCCCATTCGTTGCAACGTTCAATTCGTTAATTAATTCGTTGCAAGTGCTCAAGCCAAACCTGTATTAAAGAAAATGATAGACCAGAAAATCTATGCCTTCTTCGTCCCGATGAAGGTGGACATTTAACTGATGATCAGCGTAGATTAAATGCATGCTAACTCACTATGAAACTAACTTCAGTCGGGGAGAAACACCTTACATCGAACACCGGATCGACATAGATGATGCTCCTCCAGTTTCAAGGATCCTTACCGGTTATCCTCTGCGAGAAAATTTTTTTTTGAAGAGCAGTTTCACCGCCCGTGCTGAAATAAGTGGATGAAGCTAAACTATATTTGTCCTCAGAACTGACGTGTTAAGTTATGCTTTGGGTGCAGTCCTTATCCAATGAGGCCCAGAAGAATATCCGATCGAGTAAGCTAATCGTCTGCTAACTTCAGCAGAGAGGAACTATTCTACTATTCTATTCTACTGCAGAACGCAATGCCTTAACAGTTGTTTGGGCACCGGACAAATTTCGAGAAAGCGTTTTTCCCAATATGCACCTGGAGATCAAGTATGGGTAAGAGGTCAGCGAAATTTGTACCTCGTCGAGACGGACAGCGTAGTGTATGCAAATCAGCATACACACTGTAACTGTGTTTATACAGGGTTCATATATAAACGTGAACCATCATCAATAAATCGGGTTTTGTTTTGGAAATTAATATTCACGTCATGTCAGATCACGTCTCATTCTTGTACTCACGCACGATCAGATAGCTACAAATTCTAAGATATAAAACTGGCGACGAGGATGTGATGTGATCTGAGCCTATTATTCTGACCCTATTTGATTTTGACACAGCGTTCTCCAACGAGATATGTTGTTACAAATTCTGCATCTTCTGATATTCCTGTCGGAAAATATCACATACGTCTACCCTCCGCCTATGCCTTAACACCCCTCAAAATGGAAATATAGCCATCGCCCCACTGCGAAGGAGAGGTCGATCCCGAAAGACTAGTCCAACAGTGCAGCTAAACTCAAGACAACCATGCGCCACTTCTGACTATTGGCTGAGACGTCTTAGCCAAGGGGACTAAGGAGTGAACAAGCGCAGCGCCATCTGCGGAGCTATAAACCTCAGAACTGTTGCCAAACAGGAAGCTAGAAAGAAGTTTCCCGCTGGCTGCGATCATGAACACACCTGTAACCTTTCCCCCGAAATATATTTAATGTTTGTGTCTGTACCTTGTGTATATAAATTTTATGTTTTAACTTCTTAATTACACTATTGTCAATGGTTAGAGCTACTCCAGGTTCATTCCATTACAGAAGTAAATTTGTTTAACATTAAAAGTGCATGCTGCCATTTGGAATTTTGGAAATAGCTAAAAATAAATATGGAGACAGAACCTTATGTCAACTATAATATACATTAATAGTAGACATTATTCCAAGATCAGGGTATGAAAAAGTCGTGATTTTTTTAAATAAAAAACAACGGATTTATTTGATTTTGTTAGACAAGTATATCCAAAAAAGTTGTCAGTACTTAAATTCCCACGTCCTTTTTTTATAAAATGTCCGCCCAAGAGGGGCTTTTTTCTATTAGTAAACAGTTTCGCCAAGATGGCGAGGTGTGGCCACACCAGTTGAAACAAACTTCGCGGGAAACAATAACCACTCCCCTTTACTAGTGACGTCATAAGCTGTAACCAATGGGATCGGAGTATTTTTTTCTTTGCATATAATTAGTTTGTTAACTGTTACCATAACTATTTTTTTGTATTTAAGTTGGCATTTGTTTCTAAATCTCACTTCTTCAGTTATGCTCGATCCATGATATATATCTACTGTTCAGAACGAACTTTTAATAAAAATCGATCTTTTTATCTTGGTCTGTTGGTGAATTCAAAAGAAAGTTCAAACTTGAACTTAACAAGGTTATGGGCCGCTAGACAGCCCACTGCGGGAATCGATATAAATATTCCTTTTTGAGGACGCCATCGACGGGAGGCCCCGAGACTAAAAAAATAATGGAAACAACTTGTACAAAGTTGAACCAAAGAAACTATTCAACATGGGCCAAGGATGTGAAGGTTCTATTGATGGACAGAGGCTCGTGGTCGTTCGTCATGAAAAAAGAACCAGAACTTGGTACTACCGCCACTTCAAAGGACCAGTGATTTTGAAATTAGAAAGAACCGTGCCTTCTCCACTATTTACATGAACATAGAAGCAGAGTACCGAACGTTGTTGGCAGGAACAGAAGATGATAAGGAGGCCTGGAGGATCCTGAAGGAGCATTTTAGACCGGACAGTCGTGCAAGAATAGTATCTTTGTTGGACGAATTCAACTGCAAATTAGAAGGTGAAGAAATCGGACTGTTTGCCGCTCGAATGAGGGGGATAGTGCATCAACTACAGGATGCCGGACACCCTTTAGAAGACCTCTATCAAGCGTTTCAATTAATCCGATACTTACCAGCTGAATACCAAGAAATAGTCCAGAGCATCTATAGATGGCCAAATACAGATTTCAAGTTTGACCAAGTACTCAAAGAACTGATTCTTGAGGAAAGTCGAATTAAACAGCGCGTTGAGGACATTGAATCTATGAGTAGCATAGCACTGAAGGCAGACGTTTCCCGACTCAAGAGTTCTCAAAAATGGAAAACCAGCATGAAGAAAAAGGGTCCTTGCTTCAGGTGCAAAAGGATGGGACATCTAATTTCGGAATGTACCAGGATGGACAACAACGAACACAAGAACAACGTTATAGAAGCTCATCTGAATAATGGAAAACAAAACGTGGATTATTTGTCGTGGGTTTTCGACACTGGAGCAACAAGCCATTTTTGTAACAACCGGGCGTTATTCACCGACTTCGAACCGGTAACTAACACCAGCATGACACTAGCAGTTGGAAATGCAACAGGCCCTGTAGGAGGAAAAGGGAACATTCAGATGATCATCAGAACTTGCAAAACATTGAAACGCATCACACTAAAGAACGTCCTGTATTCCCCAACCCTGAGAAGAAACCTAATATCCGGTTCAGCAAGTGCTGACTGGGATCAAATTTATTGGCAAGGGTGATAGAGTTGATGTATTTGACATGAACAGTACATTGATGTATTCAGCGTTCAAGAAGGATGGACTATACTTTGTGAAGCCCGAATATTCAAAGAAAAACTCAGAAGTAAAAGAGACCCTGAATGTATCGATAGTTGCAGACAAGGAACTTGAAATTTGGCACAGGCGCTTCTAGCACGTGAATGATCAATATATCATATCGACAAGCAAGAATGAGAGCGTAAGGGGTTTACCAAAGTTCAAGGAAGCAAGTTCTAGATGCGAAGACTGCAAATTAGCCAAAACAAGAAGAAAATCGTTTAAATCGATAGCCAAAATCCGGTCGACTAGACCCTTACAGTTACTTCACATGGATGTGTGTGAATCACTTCCTACCTTTTCACTAGAGGGAAACAGATACTTCCTCACCATTATAGATGACTACTCCAGAAAGGTCACAGTATTCCCCATGAAGCGAAAAGATGAAGTATTTGGTTTATTCAAAAGGTTCCAGACAAGAGCAGAGCGCTTCTAGAACTCGAAGATACTCAATGTAAGGACGGACCAAGGGAAGGAATTCTGCAATAAAGAATTTGAAGGGTACCTACAATCTCAAGGAATTAAAGGCGAGCGCACAAACACATACAGTCCTGAGATGAACGGCATGAGTGAACGCTTCAATTATACAACATTGGACGGTGTGAAAGCCCTTCTGAAGCAAAGTGAACTGTCTGACCGATTTTGGGCAGAGGTCCTATTAACCTTCACATACACCTGGAACAAAGTTTGTCATGGCAACTCACAGAAGACGCCATTCGAACTTTACGGCGGAAGAACACCCTCAGTGAAGCATTTGAAGATTTTTGGTAGCACAGCTTTCGTCGGAACCCCCAAAGCATTGAGAAACAAACTCAACATGAGAACGAAGAAAGGCATAATGGTGGGATATGCTGAACGAACGAAAGGCTACAGAATTTGGATACCCGAAGAAAAACGAGTTGTAGAAACGATCAATGTATCATTCAACGAAAAATTGCCGGAAGAGAGTGGAAGCTGTCCTGGGCCATCGTCTGAATTATCCGAAGGACGAAGATTCTGATGACGAACCTGAACAAAGTCTGGAAGAAAGCCAACCTGAACAGATATCCTGTGAAGATATCGACTTGTTCCGTAAAGCGGTCACCAGACCTGATGAATCAAGGACAGACATACATTACGGAGTACATGGAACAAGCACTCGTTTAAGTTCCAATAAGGATGCTGAGACATACTGCAGATTCCGTAATATCACTTTTAATCCCAGTTTCTTCAACTTTAGCGGCAAAAACCAGTACTTGGGAAAGGTTCGCAACAGATCTCGAATGAGAATGATGGAAATTCGCCGGAAGCATGCCACATCGAAATAGCAATCCCGGGGAATTTTAAAGAAGCCATGAAATCTCCACTCAAAGACAAATGGCAAAAGGCGATGGAAGAAGAAATGGAGATGATGCAACAACGGGAAGTATGGACACTTGTACCGAACAAGAATAAAACCACTCTAGGAAGCCGCTGGGTATACTCAACGAAGACTAACGAGAAAAATGAAATCGTGAGATATAAAGCCCGTCTGGTAGCCCAAGGCTTCAAACAGCGAAAGGGTGAGACCTACGACGAAATATTTAGTCCTGTTGTGAACTTCTCGATTATACGTCTGTTCTTTGCAGTATTAGTTTGCCAACTAGGATGGTCGCATTGTCAACTTGACGTAAAGAGCGCGTATTTGTACGCAAATCTTGACAAGGAGATCTACATGGACCAACCGAAGGGATTCGTAGATCCAAAGTTCCAGAGTCACGTCTGCAAGTTGGAGAAAGCCCTGTACGGACTCCATCAAAGTGGGCGCGAATGGTTCTTTGAAGTACACAACGTCTTAGAAACATTGTTCAAGAAATTTAGATGGTGCAAACTGCGTATATACTTATAAGGGAAGAGGTTTGCTTCTACTCTACGTCGACGACATTGTAGTTTTCGGAAAAACGGAGGACACAACAAAAGAAATAACCAGAATCCTAGGCTCAAAATTCGATTTGAAGACCTTAGGAAGGACACAGAAGCTGTTAGGTGTACAATTTGAAGAACATAATGATAAACTTATGTTACACCAGAAACCTTACATCCAAAAAGTGTGCAACACCTTTAAAAAATTTAGATTCCCAACGTCATCGCTTCCCATCCCAAAAGGTATAATTCTTTCAAAACTTGACTGCCCTAACACGGAAGACGAAAGGAAAGAAATGACAAAACTGCCATATCGAAGTGTCATCGGCTGTTTGTCATATATTGCAAGCCGCACTAGACCCGACATCACCTATGCCGTCAACATCCTATCGCAATTCTAAGAGAACCCAGGCATAGCTCACTGGAACAGCTTGATGAAACTCCTGGGGTATGTTGAAACCACTAAAGATCAAAAACTCAACATGTCTAATATCCAAAACCTCAAGATTACATGCTAGTGATTCAGACTTTGCGACTAGCAGGGACGACCGCATCTCTATGGGTGGAATTATGCTGTTCATCGATCAAGTTCCAATTTTATGGCGTACCATTTAAGCACAAATGCGTAACACTATCTACAATGGAGGCCGAGTTCCTGAAGCTGACAGATGCAGCCAGAGTTATTGTGGGTTTCCAGAATTCTGGAGGAATGTAAAGAACATTCTCTGCATGTGGTTGACCCGTATAGTAAAGAACTGTTATGTGATAACAGAGCTGCAATAGACTTTTCGAACTCCCCCATAACAAACAATAGAACTAAACATTGATATAAAGTATCATTTTATTAGAAATTTAATTTATGAGAAAATATTTACATTGAAACATTTGCTTCTAAACAACATTTAGCCGATGTTTTCACCAAACCACTATCAAAAGAAGGTTTACAAAATTTTTGTAATGTAGTATTTCAATGAAATTGAATGTTTATGATTATATTTGAATAGTATGAATATTTCCTTTATGTATATTAGCATTTGTAATTATATAAGATTTCATTAAGTGAGGAACCAGTACTTGTTTATAAAGTTTGGATTGAATGTATTTTTTTCTAAAAGATATAGGAGCATTGAAGAACGCGTGAGGGAGGCCACTTGTTAGACAAGTATGTACTATATGCAAAAAAGTTGTCAGTACTTAAATTCCCACGTCCTTCTTTAATAAAATGTCTGCACAAGAGGGGCGTTTTTCTATTAGTAAACAGTTTCGCCAAGATGGCGAGGTGTGGCCACACCAATTGAAACAAACTTCGCGGGAAACAATAACCACTCCCCTTGTCATAAGCTGTAACCAATGGGAGCGGAGTATTTTTCTTTGCATATTAGTTTATTAACTGTTACCATAACTATTTTTTTGTATTTAAGTTGGCATTTTGTTTCTAAATCTCACTTCTTCAGTTATGCTCGATCCATGATATATCTACTGTTCAGAACGAACTTTTAATAAAACTCGATCTTTTTTATCTTGGTCTGTTGGTGAATTCAAAAGAAAGTTCAAACTTGAACTTAACAGATTTAAATCAGATTTTTTATTTAAATCGGAATTTTAGGATTTTAATTAATTCCTTGCCTGTACAAGTATAAATTTGTTGGACATGAAACAAGCAATTACAGTGTAGTTTCTAGATAGTTTTGATTTAAACATTAATTATTTTTGTAAAACATTAATGTATTAGGAAATATAGCTGGGTAAATTTTTGAAAGATTAAAATGTGACAGGAATTAGCAAAGTAAATCACATGAGTAAATAGAACAGTGCCCCAAATGCCAAGCAAGAACAATGTTTTTCATCTTGTTCTCAAGCGGTTTAGATTACTTTGAGTTTAACTCATAACCAGTGACATGAACTTTTTGGACCCAGATAAATAAGGTTGCCGGATCCTACCAACGCCATATTATAAATTTTTCAATCATACAAATTTCAGAAATTTTTTTGCCATTATATATTTATCAAATATGAATAAAATGTTTTATTTTTGAATTACTTCAATTATTTTTATATAAAATAATTAATTCGTTCAAGACTTGCTTTTGAGAAAAAAATCATGTCACCAATAGAAAATAAAATAAAAGGAACTTGCACATTGAAAAAATTCCTACTTCTCATTAATTTTTAGCTTGCTAAAATATCTTATTTTGGTGAAAAAATTGTTATTTTTTGTAAGTTAACAGTAAAAATTGAGAAGACATGAAAATACATAAATTTGAAATCAAATGTCTTTTTTTAAATTTCTTTGAGTATTGACAAGTATTTCCTAGGTATATTCGAAGCACACAAAAAGGGTTTATATATAAAACAAAAGAAATGAAGCTTTTCTCTATGAATAGCATAAAACAAGTGTAATAGCATCCCTCAGAATATGCCAATTCAATGGAATATCAAGCTTGCAATAAAAAATTTATCAATTCCAATAGCTTTCTGCTTCAGCCCATAATCTTTTCACAACACACTCACTTAATTATCAGATGACTGAATTAACTTTTACATTCCAAATATCAATTTCATAAATATTGAAAGAATTCTAGCAGTGCCAAGAATTTTAAGGGATCAATACATAAAACTTCCCAATAAATTGAAATAAATATTAACCAATATATTACACAAGACAAAATGAAACTTAAAATTGACAATTATAAAAATTTACGTGCAAAATTGGAATGCTTTTGTAATACTGCAAAAAATCTTTTTGTTGTGAGTAAGTGTGACAGAATTGTTCAAAATTTAAGATTTCTAGTTAGTTGTTACAATTAAAATGCAATAAAGAAATATTTACATGACATCAGAACAAAACAAATTTATTTTTTAATTTGATTTAAAAATACTTTTAATAATGACATTACATGAGTTTAATTATTTCTTACATTTACTTACACAATTAAAAAATGGTTTCAAACAAAAAAGATAAAATTAAAACACTAGTGATATGTTAAAACCAATAACAAACACTAATTACATGAATGTATAAACAATTTTAAAAAACAGTCAAATTCATTTGACAAATGTGTGCAATAGAATTCCAATCATACCCACAACACAATGCTGTTTTATTGAACAGAAAATGAAGACATGCAACTATTTCTTGCTTACTCCGCTATCCGTGTCTACATGAAGACTTTTGTGCTGGTTAAATGCAAAGATATCATAAAATACCTTTTGACAGATGCGGCATTTGAATGAATTAGTCTGAGTATGAAATCTGCGATGAGAAGAAAGCGTACCGATGCGAGAAAATTGTCGAGGACAAAGGTCACACATAAATATCTCAGAAGTTACATGAGAATTTGAATGCATTGTTAATTCATGCTCTAGATAAAATTTCTGATCACAAACACGGCATCTGTATTTAGGACCAGAAACATGCGCTGTTGAACGTTGATCTATTATTTGCTGAGAGTCAGTCTCGAGTAAACACAGAGAACATGAGAAACGCATTGAGCAAGGGGCCATTTTGGAAGTTGAAATGCGCTTGCGATCTGTGGAAAAATGTAGTACATATTATCATTACTGAGAAAATTAAAAAAGCATAAGTTAATTTTATTCAAGAGAAAGTCAAATAATAGAATAAATCACTGCATCACATACTGGACATTTTAAAATCAAATAGTTTTAAATAGAACATACAGAGAACAATTGCTGAGCTTAAATTATGAAAAAAATGCAGAAAAAGTAATAAACACCAAATGAAAAGTATTAAGGAAATAAAAATAGTGTTTAACTAGATAAAAAAAAGTGTTTAACTAGATTCAAGAGAAAGTCAAATAATAGAATAAATCACTTCATCGCATACTGGACATTTTAAAACCAAATAGTTTTAAATAGAACATACAGAGAACAATTGCTGAGCTTAAATTATGAAAAAAATGCAGAAAAAGTAATAAACACCAAATGAAAAGTATTAAGGAAATAAAAATAGTGTTTAACTAGATAAAAAAAACACTGGTTAAAATAAGTGAAGTAAAAATCTTTTCAGTAAGTTTCAGAAAATCAGAGAACAAAATATTAGATAGCATTTGTAAAAGTGAAATTTGTATAACCATATGTAAAAAATAAATTCCAAATATGTTCAAACCTTATAAAGACAAACTTGTATAATGTAAAAAAGTTATAGATAATAAAAATGACTTAGTTTTCATCTTTGCATGTTATCCTAAAATTTAAAAAATAAGGCTATTTTCAAATATAGGCGCTCTTGTTTTGTACACATTTTTCCTTTAAAAAAAATCTTGTTTGTACCTCACTGTTACATATCCTACTTTTATTTTCTATAGGAAACCGAAAATCAACAAAATAGTAAAACTTCACCACCAGATATACCTCCTAAAGATCCATTTTATCTTATCTTTGCAAAATTGAGTAAAGAAATTGAATTGTTTATGTTTAATATCATTTTTCCATAAAGCACCGCCAAATCAGAAACACCAAATACCCTCTGAAAACAAGCATGCCAAAGCAATCGAGAAGTTACATATGTAGTTAAATACACAAATAATGTTAAATTTTAAACAAAATTCACAAATTTAATGGAATTTAAAAAAATTACCATTTAATATTAATCTTGATTTTGTCTATAGTTCTTAGTATTAAAATTTTCCTTTTACATTCAGGAATTTTAAGAGCTCCAACGTTTTTTAAAGGCACAATTACAACATCCTAACAAGTAATGTTCCGTTAAGACAAATTTAATTTGGACACAGCAAACATGTTTACAAAACAAATTTTGAAGACCCATGCATTCTCACTAAACATCATTGAAACGAATTAGCAGTAGTTAATACCATTAACTACTAAACTCAGTTGGAGTCATGCAGGAAGTTTACAGGGAATGCATAACCTTGGCAATTTCCTAGTCTAGATTACAACCCCATTTGTGCAGTAATTTTTTTCAACCTATTGTACCATTACACTGATAAAACAAACAATTTAAATAAATAAATTTTGTTGGTCCTGTGAAGTTCCTCTTGACAAGATTCAACTGTATGTGCTATCTTTAAAATAATTAAATAAAAGTAGTAATTACTAATAAATGGAATAAATTAAGAAGCTAATGATTCAAAATCTTATAATGCAAATTTAAGAAAGAATAATTCTCTACAAAGACGTGACAAAAAATCAATCTTAATATATCTAAATAAAATCATAAGATTTTACGACTAATAAATTATTAAAATTCAGAAAACGGATACCTAAAAAGAAATGGCTTGACTTATATACCATTATATGAAATTCCCCCCATCAGAGCAAGAAACACTAACACAAATTATACATTTAAGCAAAACTTTCAAAGAGAAACTGGTTAGAAAATTTTAACATGAAGATTCAAGGATCATATACTGTAGATGGTTCACCTAAATGAATTTGGTTCACATGTTTGCGAATGTGCTCTGTATTGTTTGTAGAATATGGACATTCACAACATTTATATTGATTACGATTCAATATTGGAGATTGCTGATTAATTACTTCATCATAGCCTGAAATGGAAGAATAAGAAGACATTAAACTATAAATTCTAAAATATAAGATTTATAATTGATATATAGTATTTAATGTATTCAAGTTTTGAATAATTATTCTTCATAAAATACACATTTTTTAATAAAATTTGATTACAAAAATAAATCCCAAACTATGCAGTGTCTCAATCCAAAATGTGCCATTAAAACTTCATGTCTTAAATAGCAGTTGTCAAAAATAAGTCAATTATGAAATATAGCCTACTTCAACAGTTAACTACATTAACATAATGAATGGTTCTTAATATTTTGACTTTCGCAGAATCATTTTAAGTCACTACTTAGAATAGAACCTCCAATTCCATATTCATGATTGGTAATATTAACAAACAATTTTTTAAATAGTTTTATGAAAAATTGATGCACATACATACAAAATTTTAACCAATGTAAGCATTTCGTAACATAACATAACTACTTAAAATATTGTAATTCTATAACTGAACGTTTCAATTTCAAACATAGCCATGCAAACCCCTATAGCATGCATAGCATGACATCTAACCCTTCAAATTTCTAGTGCCTTGAAATAAGAGAATGAATTGCAAAATTCTCTAATTAGAAAAAGGATCTTTCCACAAAAGCTGTTTAATTTGAAATTAGGATAAAAATGAAGATTAATTTTAATAGCAATCTTTTAAACTGATGACAATCATTTTGGATTATTTTATCTGAAAATAAATTGAATTAAATCAAAATAGAGCCATACTAAGAGCAAACTGAAAATCACATACAGTAACTGATTTTTTACACTTCATGAACTTTTGCTTGAATAAAAGTAGCATATAGACTCTTCTCAGATTAAAAACATCTTGTACATATGTGGAGCTTGTTTCAGTTTGAACTTTTATAACCAGTAAGAACTGTATTATATATCAAAAACACAATTCTTAAAAAAATGAGATACGAATAACGCATAAGTTGAAAAAGCACATTATCATATGGAGGAAACCATAGAACGCACACTTGCCAACATAAATATCTATACATAAAATCACATTCTAGGAGGGTGTGGTGCCTTTCACAAACTGCCACCAAATTCTGATTTTTTAAGTACAAATTACATCATACTTTTTTTGTATTTTACATGTATTACTTTTTCTATAAATTTGTACATAATGAAAATAGGAATAGTGGTAGTGAAATTACAACATAAAATTTTGAAAGGAAAAAAATAGCTACAAGGTTAACTAGACTGGGTTCTATTGGGCATTCAGTTGTAATTGACAGGTATATAAATGTAATTCTTAATATAAGAACAGCAAAGCATCTTCTCAGTTTTAATATTTCAAGCTAATTGAATTCTAAAACATTTAATTTCAATTATAAAGTTTTTTGACAAAATATAGAAATAAAATATTTTTACTACACGCTATTGAGAACATGCCCAAATTAACAAATATCTACCATATAAAAATCTAGTGTACATAGTGAATATTAGTTAAAATAAACAATATAACTTACTCTTAAGCATACACCTTAAACTAAATTTGTAAATTAGAATGAGGGAACTGACAAAATAAAATATTATCTTGAAAAGCTGTGAATTCTAAACTTTTCAGTACGACTATTTTTACACGAAATGTTTTAGAACACAAGCTCACTAAAAGGTTTTCAGAATTAATACTTGTTTCAAAAGTTAAACTTCGTCCAAAATTATATGAAAATTTAGATAATTATTCCATTATTTGAAATTCTAACTCAGAACTAACTTTGTTGCCAATACCAGATTATGATTGCTAGAATTCATGCTATCATGAACATTTACAACTAAAAATAAACAATAAGACTTTTTAAAATAAGAAATAATTAATCATTCTGATCATTAATTTCACATATTTTCTTCATTAAATATTTGGATTGAATGAAGTTTCAGATTGCCAAACATTATATGCAACTTATATTTATCATCAAGCATTTATAATATAAAAAATTTAATCTAAAATAAAGATATTTTTACATTTATAATGATTAGGAACTGAAAATATTAGACAGATTAATTAAATTGTTATACATTTTTCAAAATGAATTTATACATACACAAGGAATTTTTACTTATCTAAATACGCATTTTCATCATACATACTGAACTACTTCAATTTTTCAAGTGCAGAGTTCTCTCTCTCATCACTAAACTTAGTTACTAAGTTATTCCAAAGGCATTAAGGTGAAATTTTAGATTATATGCTATATAACAGAGTTTCTCAAACTTTTCAGTCACAGAGCACCTTTGAAATTGGAAATTCAACGCGGAGCACTAAATTTTATCTCGCAGCTATATACTGTATTTAGTAAATAGAACGACAAAATAGCATTGATGATACAAGGTAGTTTCGTCATTTAAGCTTGCAGGACATTAGATTTCACCGTTTAACTTTTTTCTGCACTAATTTCCCATTGCAGACGGAAAACACACACATGAAAACAAAAACATTTGAAAATAAATTCAGGACAAATATTGCAGATCCACAATTTCTTATTTTATTAATTTGGCATTATTACATTTGTTACAAATTTTTACTTGGTTTCGTGAAACAGAAATTTAATGAGAAGGATGAAGCTGTTTTGATTTATTTACACAATGAGATTATATCTGGATGAATTTCGGATAGTTGTAACTGGATATCTTGCTCTGCATTGAGATGTCATCTGTATTTTGTTTTAGTAGCGGCGTATGCGGAGAATCCTGTTTTGCATAAATAAGTGGTTGCGAAGGGCAGGAGAATAAGTTTCGCTTTATCTCGTAGGGTTTTAAATTCATCTTTTAGCGTACACCAAAAATCTGAGATTGACTTCTCAGTTTCAAACTTTGATCTTATCGCTGTATCTGATGTCAAATCAGGCAAGCATTCATATTCCTGTGATGTCCAAGAGGATGTTTTTTGGACATAGAGTATGGTGTTACAACGCAAACGTTTTCATGCAATTCTTTTGGAAAATAAGAGTTCAAAGTATCAATCAAACGCAAGAGACGAACTTCAAACTCGCTTAAGTTATCCGCAGGAACGTCTTTCACGTTGGCGTGGTGTGGAAGTTTGGAGAGTAGGGTGCCAGCTTAGGTGTGGCCTCGTCATCTGACCATGGTTCAAAATTACGTGGTGTTGTCCTTGGATCTTTCCCTTTGGGATTGATCCCGGACCATCACCAATAGCCCATTGTGTTGCTCCAAAATGACGTTAATTGAAATACCCCCCGCAGGAATGTCTGATTCGAGTTCTCCAAATCCTTTTGTTAGTGGAAAACAATCCAGGCTTCCGTTTTTGATTAACTCTACCCAATACTTCAGTTTCTTTTTAAATCCTTCCACTTTATCAGTAGCATCAAAAACAGAAACTGTTTTCCTTGAAGTGAGAGACATAAATCATTAACTTTTGTAAAAATATCTGCCAAATACACCAATTTCATTAGCCAACGATCATCACACAACTTCTCTCCCAAAGCAAAATCATTGTCACTCATGAAGATTCTGTCTTCATTCCTTAGTTCAGAGGCGCATTAAACTTTTACCATGGGAGAGCCACCTTATTTCTGTGTGAAGAAGTAAAGACGTATGCAGACTCCCCATGTCATCACATAAGATTTTGAACAACCTGGTATTCTTAGGTCGTGATTTTATAAAATTTATTATTTTAACGGTTTCATCCAGCACTTCTTTTACAAAAGGTGGCATTTTCTTCATTGCAAGAGCATGTCGGTGAAGTACGCAGTGGCTACTGCTGCACCCCTTGGCTTTTTCTTTTATTTTTGCGATTGCACCAGACACCTTACCAGTCATAGCTTTCGCTCCATATGTGCACACATCAACAGTTATCCCATAGGATGCTATTCACCGCGAAAAATTCATCTAATAATTTAAATATTTCACTGCCACTTGTGGTAGTCGGCAATGCAGAGGTAAATCCTCTTGAAAAGAGTCCAAATATGGATAGCACACAAATACCACAAGAATTGCCAAACCAGTAACATCGGTTGATTCATCCATTTGAAGTGAAAATTTAGTGGATTTTATACGAGAAATTAAAGGAGCTTTCACATTCTCTGCTAAGTCCCCGATTCGTCGCGAGATTGTGTCATTTTACAAAGGAATTGTGTCTATCACTTTGGCAGCCTTTACGTCAAACATGAATTCGATAATGTCTTTTACACAAGACTTGATAAGGTTTTCAGCAACAGTATGGGCTTCGCCAGCTTGAGCAATTCGGTAACTGACTAAGTAAGATGCCATCAAAGCCTTTTTTCGTTGACAGTTTTTGAATGGTACAATATAAGTTTCTGGACTTTCCTGAGTACAATTTCCTTCTGAAAAAATCAGTTGGTTTATCCTTGCATTCTGGATGGACCCCCTCAAAATGACCACGCATTTTTCCTGGAAACATTGAACTGTTCAGCAAGACTGCCACAAATTACGCACTGAGGTTTATTATCAGTGGTCTCAGCGAACACAATATCCAAATAAGAATCATGATACTTTCGTTTTTTTAATTGTGGAACTTGTATCTGAGGAAGTAGGGCTATGCAACTTGTTCGATAGTTCAAGAAGTTCTGTTGCATCAGCAGTCAATGATTCATCCGAAAAACCAGCTTGTATAGCAGATCGTCATTGTTAAAAACTATCAGTCTTTTTTATCTGCTTCTTAATACTTGGAATTTGTTTCCTAGTTACTTTTTGGAGAGTAAAGTACAGCTAATTATATCAAAAATAATTTAATAGTAGAAACTTACATAGGGCTCCCGACATGTCAAACGAAAAAGAATAGATAGTCCTCAAAAGTTTTTAAGGTACTTGCGTATTAACCGCTTGCCATTGGCGAATATGAGCCAAGTTTTGTTTGCCATTGGCGAATATTAGCCAAGTTTTGTTTGTCATTGGGGAATATCAGCCAAGTTTTGTTTCGGCCGGAAAATGTTTAGCAATTACTCTTAGGATGGCATCAAACATATCATCACTATAAACTCTGCGAGGTAAGGAGTCGAGATGTTCCTCGATATTTTTTATTTCGCATTTTTCCCTTCCCCAGATGCGTTATATATTCTGTGTGCGTGCCAGTTTCAGAATCAATGAAATTTTATTTGTGGTTTACTTGGCAGTGAATATAACCAGATTGTTCCAGTTCTTCCGTCTTATACCCCTTCCAATAGATTCATCAATTAATCGCTGGCATGCAGTTAATACGCAAGTACCTTTTAAAATATGTTTGACAATTTAAAATATGTTATACTCCTTCCAACAGATTTGGCGATTAATTGCTGGTATGCGGTTAATACGTATATATAAGAGTACCGTTTTTAATGTTCTACACTTGAACCGATCTCACGAGCGTCTGCTTTCGCCTCCTGAAGAACGTATATACATATAGCACAACAGATTTGTGCGCCTCGCTGGCGCAGAATAATAAACACAGTCCACTGGCGATGGTGTAGGATCAACTCCGAAAGGCTTCTCAGCAAAAAGTCTGGTCAGGTTGCGACATCCTCCCACCTTGAGTTCGTAACTTGGAAGAACTCAACCAATTGTTGTGTCTCACAAGACGAGTCTTTGGATAGGTTTCACTGCTCTCCCACTCCGAGTGATTGTCGATTTGGGTGACTTCTGATGTTCTTTGGCAGGAAAAAGTTCAGTCAATATTTGTGGTTCCTTTCTTTATGAACTTTGCTTCTGAGGAAAGAACCTGACGTCTCATCTGATAATTCTAAGGAATAAAGACGTTGAACAGGGCGTATTATAGTTCCGGATTTGGCTTTCAGTTTCACAACTCTGACGATTCCACCTCTTCCAAGCAGGACTTGCACGACCCGCCCTATCAGCCATTGTAAATGACTCAGATTGTCTGAACCAATGAGTACGTCACCGACAGAGATAAATTTTGAGGTTTCTGAAAGTTTTCCGTTATATTTTAACTGTCCTAGATATTCCAGTCGAAACCTTTTTCGTAAATCTTCACGTACTTTTTGTACATACCGCTATCTTTTACACATATAGGCGACATCTATACTATCGATATTCGGTACGCCACTTTCTATCATTTCCTGTAGAAACATAGAAGGCGTCAAAGCAATCAAATCGTTTACATCTTCAGATAAGTAAGTTAAGGGTCAAGAGTTTATTAGGCTTTCGGTATTGCACAACACTGTGTTTAGTTCTTCGTAATTTAACAAAGCCTGTCCTAATATTCTGCATAAAACTTGTTTGACCATGCCAATCAATCTCTCCCACCATGGTGCAGATGGAGGAATGAATTTCCAAGTTATCTTCCTCATCATGGATTCAGACTTTATTTTAAGCCAGTTCACTTTGCAAAGTTCACTGTGAGCTTTAACGAAATTACTGCTATTATCACAATAAATAATTGTGGGTCGCCCTCTATGAGCTATAAATCTTCTTAGTGACTGCAGGAAGGCTTCCGCTGTCAAGGATGTTATTAATTCCATGTGCACTGTGCGATATACTGCACAAGTGAAGAGAACTATCCAGGATTTTGTCCCATCTTTCAAATACAGCGGTCCGGCGAGATCTACACCCAAGACTTTGAATATCGTAGCTTTCCTTACTCTATCTTCAGGTAAGGAAGAGGTTCTTGGTTCTGGATGGGTCAGTGAATCGTTTGCATCGGACACATTTCAATATAACTTGTCTAATCGTTTTTCTGCTATGCAATATCCAATAATTTTCTCTGTGCTGGTTCATCAATATTTGGACTCCCCAGGATGTCCTAGATCTTTATGCTTATTGTCTTTAAGCATATGCACTATTCTATGTTTTGATGGTAAGATTATGGGTAATCTAAAGTTCTTTTTGTTTCTTCAGTTAAAAATGCACGTTTTTACTCTCAATAACCCCATTTCGTCGAGTACAGAATAAAGAGGCTTTATTTGTTGATCATTTACGCCAACAGGAAATACTTCCCATTGGATAATTTTTAACAAAACTAATTCTGCATGATTTATTTCTTTCAAAGTTAGATCCCTAAAGTAACGTGATGTTTTCAATTTTGCACTAGAGAAAAATCTATAAATCCAAGCAATTACTCTAACAAGTTTGACATACGAAGATATTCTATGGAAGATTTCCTGTTTCTAGATTTACATGTGTGTTAGTTACAGCACCTTTTCTGGTTTCTTGAATAATGTTTTCCTGATTATATTCTAATTTTGGTGTTGGCCATTCACCTTCATTTCTCTTTAACCATGCGGGTCCCTCCCACCATCTAACTGACAAAAGCTGTTTGGCAGTACAGCCTCTTGATGGCAGGTCAGCAGGATTATCGGTTCCTGATTTCTCGTACTCGGTTCAACACAAAAACGGTCCAGATTTCTTCCTTTTGGATCCAAGTCAAAACAGTGGTTGAATCAGTCCAAAAATATAATTCAACATTTTGCCATTGCAAATCTCCTAAAACTGCAATCTTGCTCCCACCGTTGCAGCTATCAACTCAAGACGTGGAATCGTGATTGATTTCACCGGAGCTACTCTGGACTTAGAAGCTAATAAATGAACTTCGACTCCATAAGGAGTCTGAATTCTCATGAACACTGCAACAGCATATGTATTACTACTGGCATAGCAGAAGGTGTGAATGCTACACAAATTTTTGTCATCTCTGTATATCCATCGGGGTATAGAAATTTCTTTTAAGAGACTCAGATCTCTGAACCAACTTAGAAACTTTTCTTTCGTATTTTCATCAACTTCAGTAGCCCAAGAAATTCCCATTTTCCATAAGCTATGCAACAATAGCTTAGGAAGCAAGAGAACAGGGCTTACAAGACCAATTGGGTCATATACTCTGTGGGCTATAGACAAACTAGTCCTCTTAGTTACTTCCATCAATTTGAAGCTTTCCAACCATCTCAGGTTCACAATTAAAAGATCTTTCTGGTAATCCCATAATAATCCCAATAACGGTGACTCAACACCTGTTTGTAAGTCATCCCCAGTAACCAACCTCGGAGATTAAACTTTCCTTCATTCATTACTTTTTGAGATTCTACAATAAACAGTTCATTTCAAGCTTATCTTCAAAACTGGTAACAAGGTTATCTATACATAGAAAGAGTGAATACGTTTATGCAATATATTTTTATCATAGTGAGAATTTTCTATATATTTCTGCAAATGAAATTCTATTACAGCTGCCAAAAGAAAAGGGCTACTTTTTACACCAAACACTACTCGGGTATGACGAAATATTTTTAGCTCCTTTTTATTCACATCCTTCCACCAAAAGAATCTAAGATAATCTTGATCATCGGATTTTACACTAATTTGTAAAAATGCCTTTTCTATGTCTGCTTTGGCTGTAAATTTACCCTCCCGAAATCTTAAAAGAATGGGAGGTATTAACTCTATTAAATTCGGACCACATTCCAAGTACTGATTTAGAGAAGGAGAAAGCTTTACTCTCATAGAAGCGTCGAATACTGGTCTTATTGGAGTGGAACTATTTTCCTTTATAACTGGTAGGTGTGGCAAATAGTGTCCATCATCGATAATCTCACTTTGTTTGACTTCTTTGATTATACCTAAATCGCGCCAACTGTCGAAAACCTCCTCGTACAATGTAAGCAGGTTTTGTGAGCGAAGTTTCTGCATTGTAGTTTCTAAACGCTTCACAGCTAAATCCATATTGGTTGGTAGCGGTAGGTGATCTTCAGACCAGGGCAAAACAATTTCATAGCGCCCTTCACTGTTCACGGACACAGAATGTTGAAATCACATCTTTGTTTGTAAATCTCTTTCCTCTCTGGCCTTTTGTGTGGCCGGATCAATTATTCCAATCATATCAAGATTCCAGAGTTCAGTAATAGCTACATCCTTGACTAACATATTTGTAACTACCATCATAGAATTGGCATCAGAAGTTTGATATGGCATCTTTCCCATTAAGGTCCAACCTAAATATGTTCCTACAGCAACAAGTCCACACGGCAGATGAATAATCTTACCATTAAAGAGTTTACCCGCAACATCAGCCACGATTAATAAATCAATTTCTAACGATTCTTCTTGTTCAGAGATTAATTGATCACAGTTACAGTAATATTATGATATTTGAGTTACTCAGCGAATGGTTTTAATGTTGGAATGGGTGCAGCCGAACAAATGGTTTGCTGGTCAAGGACCTCAAACCATTTGAGGTCCTTGTTATTTGACCATTGTTACACTTATAATCACCTTTCAAACTACTAATGAATACTCTGTATTTGAAATGTTTCTCGGGATGTTCTCTGCCCCCAAATAAATTATGAACACTTTCTTCTTTAATAAAATCATATTTCATTTCTTTCGCTACATGTTTACTCAAATAAGATCATTGACTCCCAGAGTCGACGAGTGCATGAACTATTTTCCCCTTATTTCCTGCACCTCGTAATCGCACATACAATGTTTGTAAAAGAACTGTACATGTGCGATTGCTTAAAACTGCATCATTGATCATATTTTGACTATCACTTTCACCAGCGTTCGCTTTCGATTTAGATTCTTTAAATTTACCTTCATTACACATTATAGCATGTCTACTCCTACACTTTTCACAATTAATCTTGCATCTGCAATCACAAGCTCTATGACCGATTTTTAGGCATAAAAAGCAGCAATCCTTTTGTGCTAAGATTTTCCTTTTATCATCCCAACTCATTTTTAACGTGATTCTGCAAACTTGTGAATCATGTGTTTTCTCACAAAATGAGCACAGTGCTTGTTTATTCCGACGAGTCTCAGCATTGTCAAAAAGTCCGATTCCGGTTGGAAATTGTTTATCATTATTAGATGTGGAATAGGAATATTTCCCTTTACGTTTTGCCTCTAAACCAAACCCCTCTTTTGCTATTGAAATTCATTCTTCCCCTTCAACTTCTGATTTTAGAAAACTCATAATAGCGGTCAGTTTATTTGACATTTTCTTAGTTTCATTTGTTAAACTAATACTTCTTTCCCATACTCAAATCATGTCTTCTAGTAAACAGCTTTTAACTAAGGCATACAGCATAAAAGCATACTTATTGGAAATTACACCCAATGTTTCAAGAGCACAGAGGTGTGCTTCAATTTTATCATACAATTTGGTGAGATGTGTAACTCTAGCTTGATGCAAAAAAGTTTAGCAATTCTCTCATATACACTTCTATGAGTAAATCTTCTCTTCCGAATCTAGCTTTTAGACATTCAACTGCTTGCTCATAATTGTAAGCAGATGCGGGAAAGGAATCCACAATATTTCTGGCACGCGATCCTTCTACAGTAGACTGGGACAAATATTGTAATTTATCCTCTGGCGCGATGTCCAAGTCTTCGTGAATTTTACGAAACTGACCCCAGAAACCAAGCCATTCCTTAACATTACCATTGAACTTCTTAAGCTCAATTTTAGAAAGTTGGAACTTTCGTTTCGATACTGTTTCACCAAGCACGTTTTTATTATCGTCATTAATGTTTTTAACATCGTCATTAATACTTTTCTTAACTTTAGTTTTAAGTCGTATATATCTTTCCTTATACTCTTCAAAAACTTCGTAAGCCTGATTAAAACTTTCTTGAGAACACTCATCTTTATCTGTTTACAAAGCAATTATTTCTTTTTCTTTCGATTCAAGTTCTAACCATTTTTCATCTACCTGAGCCATTAAAATTTCAATTTCATCAATATCATGTTCCTCTTCTAAACATTCATATAACGCATTAGCGATTCTAGTGAAACCACTTCTTACAGGAGTACGCATTTTCTTTAAACTCTCCATCATAAAATTAAAGTAAATGAATTAATTTCTTATCAATCACAAATTCTCAATAACAAATTCCAAGTCCTGCCGCGAACGCCATTTTATATAGCAGATCGCCAACGTTAAAAACTACCAGTCTTTTTTATCTGCTTCTTAATACTTGGAATTTGTTTCCTAGTTACTGTTTGGAGAGAGTAAAGTATAGCTCATTATATCAAAAATAGAAACTTACATAGGGCTCCCAACATGTCAAACAAAAAAGCAGAGTCCTCAAAAGTTTTTAATGTTCTACACTTGAACCGATCTCACGAGCGTCTGCTTTCGCCTTCCGAAGAACGTATATACATATCGAAGCGCAACAGATTTGTGCGCCTCGCCAGTGCCGAATAATATAAACAGTCCACTGGCGAAGGTGTAGGATCAACTCCGAAAGGCTTCTCCACAAAAAGTCTGGTCAGGTCAGGTTGCGACAACAGCAGCAGTAACACCTCTATCTTCTTCCGCACTGCAATTAGAAAGTAATATGAACATTTGCTGTACGCATATAACAACAGCATAAATTCAGTAAAAAGTTCAAATAAGATATTGCATCTAAAACAAGTCATTGAGGGGTTTTTTAACCACTTAACGCATTTACCCGTGTCTGACGGGGCGAAAGTTACCGGCAAATTTGCACAAGCCCGTGTCTCACACGGGCACTCTTGTATCTCCCGTTATTTTATTTCTAATGCCCCCACAACTGAAATTGCAAAAAATAACTTACACTATACCTATATATTCATTTTCTGTCAAAAAAAACTTGATCATTTTTTACCATTTTTTCCTAAAAAAACTCGTGCTTTAAGTGGTTAAAAGAAAATACTGTAAAACTTTAAAAAATCCTGTAATGCAAAATCTTATACGTGAATAGTAAAATTTTATTTTTAGGGATTCTAATTTTTCAAGATTTTAAAATATCGTAATGAGTTTAACCATTTTGATACAAGAACGAGAGTCAACAGATTGCAGGACTAGGTGTACGAAAATGGATGGGCATATAGTTTTCATATGCTTGAGAAGAAGCAAAACAACGAATTATAAACAAACAATTCTCAACATTTTTTTGTTTATTTCACAATTCATGGTATTTCAAAATTTTAATTAAAATTTCATCTACAAATTTTACATTTACAAATACTACATTTCATCTACAATTTTGCTTTAGTCTGCAGCCATGGCTTTATATTTTGTAATTTAATACAGTTTATTTTTTTAAAATAAAATAACTAAATATTACTGTTTTTGGCATAAAAACTTAAAGAGTGCAAAATAAATTTAAACTCTTTTAAGATTACTTAATTTAAAGATTTAATTTTTTTATTATAAAAAAATGAAAAACTAATAAAACTGAAGTGCAAATAAATAATAAAAATTTTGTTTATTTCTTACTTTCTCGATTATGGAATGTTTGCTTTAGTCTGCAGCCATGACTTTATATTTTTAAAATTTAATACGGTTCATTTTTTTAAATAAAAGAACTAAATATCTTAATATATTTGGGGTGCTGTGTCCCCTCAAACATCGAATAAAACCAAAACGTGTACATACCTCTTAGATGTTGATGCTTCCACGTCTATTCCAATTGGCTAGGCAAAAGTTTTGATGTTTTTTAAGGACCCTGTCTCCAGCCAGTGATCCATTGAAAGAAAATTGACATTATTCCCAGTACCACTCATTTAGTGTTTGAAGAAACCTCCACAAGACAGATATTTTGACATCAAAACGAACAATCCGAGAAGCTACAGAAAATTGATTTTTAAAAATAATAAATTACTTATAATGAACTTTATAATTTGTCGTTTCTTGACTGAATGTTGACTAAAATGCAACTGATTTGAGAAGTGAGTAAACCAGTTTTATATACAATACAATTTTTTTCGATAATTCTGGAAAGGTGTCGAAGCTTCTAATTGTTTCTGCAAACGAGGAGCGTGTCTGGCTCCGTGTTGTCTGGTTCTGTTGTCGCCTTTTGACGTAAATTTGTTTTCTCCACTGGCAGACAAGAAACTGACACATTGAATGCCGACTACCTTTTTATATACTCAATGTTTTACCTGATCGGTGATAAATGATTTATACTCAATTTTTTTTTCTTACACACCGAGAGCAAAAGGTCATAATATTCAAATATTTTTGTCCCATTTTTTTGCAAAAGATATTTTTAATTTTAAACTTTAAAATATGTTTAATAAAAATATTTTTAATTTTAAACATGTCCTACCTTTTCACGGAGCACTGGGAATTGTTTTGCGGAGCACTAAGTGCTCCACGGAGCAGTTTGAGAAACGCTGCTATGTAATATACAAAGAAAATGTATTACAATAAATTAAAATGGGAAGTTTCCGAATATGCACATTCCTTGGGTCTTTACTATGGAATGCTAGGAAATTTTTTGGAAAAGTTGAACAGAAAATTTGGCAAGACTATCCAACATTTTGTTATTTTAAATTTTATTCATAAATTTTTATCTATATTATTTTCAACATAATTACATCTTTGCCAGGTTGAGCATAAACCATGTACAAGCTGCTTTCCCTCAGCACCCAAAATTATATATATATATATATATATATATATATATATATATATATATATATATATATATATATATATATATATATATATATATATATATATATATATATATATATATATATATATATATATATATAGTGTTCAAACTAAACAAATGAAAATATATGTTAATCTTGAATTATATATGATGCTACATTTCTTTCTGAACATGAAAACCATTGCATTAAAAATAAAATTTCAGATCACATTAATAAGCTCTTAAATATTCGTACAAATATAAATTTAGGAGAGAAAATATTTCCAAACAAACAATAGTTTTATGATAAAGAGAAATTTCGACACACATAAACAGATTCTGAATAAAACTCCGCAAATTGAACAAACCTGAAAATAGAATGTAAGTTTATTAGAATTTGGTAACAATAAACATGGTTTTAAAACAAACACAAGAATAATTGCATTATCAAAACAAAACAAATTAATAAAATGGAAATTTCATTTCAAATCAACATAGAAAGAATATAAAACTTTTCCACTAAAAAAGAATCAAAAACAAATGCACTCACAAAAAGTAACTGCTATTCTTTCCATACAATTTCTACAGAATGAAATTCAATTATCTTTTTTTAAGTTTCACACATTTTAGCATTATCATTTCATTCTAAAGCTTTAGATTTTCATCTTTTAGTTAAAGGAGGAAGTAGTGCTAATTAAAAAATATTTTGATTATACAAATATTGAAATTTTTTCTTACTAGAAGTTTCACTTTTTACTATACTTTGACAATGACCTGTTACACATACACTAGGCATCTGAACAGGGATAATAGTAGAAATATGTTATCAAAAGTCAATCATAAATGAATAAACAGATGGATTTGTCAAAGCACTTTTATATTTTAGAATTACTATAAGATGACAAGCATCGTATTTAGAAAAATTAATATAATAAAATGGAAATCAATAGATTCGCGCGTTTTACAGTAACTTCTAAATTGACTTATCGAAAAGGCCCTGGCATTTTTCTATAACGATAACACTATTTTAATATTGATATGCCCAATGAAACATTCCGAATATCATAACCACTTCCTTCCAAAAAACATTGATTAGCAGACATGAAGGGAAAAACCGTTGTCCACAGAACCTAATTTTATTCCATTCTTAGAAAATCCTATTAAGTACTGGTAATAAGAACTTTGTTCACTCTTCAAAAATGTACTCTTTCATTTGAGTGGATATTCCTAATAGTAAAACATGACTAATTCTTCATGATATCAACCACTTGGAAAATAAAATCTTAAATACTCCAGAGAGATTTTAAAGTAACAACAAAGCTAAATATATAATGTAATACAGTATGGCCTTGTGGTTCTCCAAGGGAAATGAAAAATCTATCACTGTTAAGCCATCTCTTGAGCCTTAAGGACTCTCCTTTATCTTATAAAAAAATTGTACTTTTCAAATGTAATATCCGTGATTGTCCTTCCAAGACTACGCAATGAGTCTACTCTTATGTATTTGCTGGCTTGTAAAATGGATAGAAAACATTACTGTGGTTATTTTGAAGTAATAATTAAATTAATTATTATTAGTCGATTCATTATTAATTAATAAGCCTGATTATTAAAGTTGGTGATTATTAATATTAAAGTAGTGCCATTTTGAAGTAGAGAATAATTTACTTTCATTGTGAATACTAATTATATTATGCACTAAAATTGAAACTGGGAAAATGGGAACCAATTGAGAAATTAAAGGACCAATTTTAACACATGAATAGATCATGACATCAATGTAACAGCTGATACCATATTGAGCTATCTTATTTCGTTATTTCAAGATGGGCAAAAACCAAAGAGTATATTCTTCATGTTACTCTAATACATCTTTCATAGATTAATTAATAAAACTTTTTTTTCCTACGTCAGGAAAAGTCCAGGGACCATAATTTCCTATGGGCAGCCCAGTAGAAATTAGGCCAGCTAGAAAGGTCATCAACTAAGATGTGATTGTCAGATAAAAAATGCAAGATAAAAGATGACTAAAATCCATAAAGCTCCCCGTCAAGTAAAAGGGACAGTCAGGAGGAGCATGCACACCAATACAGTATAAGTGTCCTCTTAAAAAGTCGTGTTCGAAACTTTGCTGTAGCAATATGTTGTGGCAAATTAGGTGGAACAGGGCCAGACAAAAGCTTGCTCCATGCTTTATCCATGGCCTTAAGTTTTTGACAGTTGCAGATTGTCAAAAACTAGTTGCAGACAGACTTATTTATCTTTCGCTCTACCAACCTGCAAGCACGGAGGTAAAGGATAGAGACAAGTGGGGTAGAAGACCAGAGTTACTCGTGTCTGTAGCATTCTTAAGCTACACGTGCCTGCTGGGTAGTGCTAAATTAGTAACAGTGCCCAGTCACTGAGGCCCAGTGCTATGAAGCCCCTATTCACAAAGGTCCTTTTCAGGACCATAAGTCAGATGATATTGCTTTCTTTTTTTTGGAATTAATAAAACATAATAACTAGCCAAAGATGAAATGCCTGCAAATGAAAACTATGTGAATTTAAAATTTAGGATGCAAACTTGAAGCATAAAAAAGAGTATATACAGGAGTATGTAAAAGAGTATATATAATGCCCTATATAAATGAATTTCAAAAAATTATAAATAAAGCAACAATTTCCAATATATATGCAGTATAATAAATATACAATCAAAACTTATAAACCAGTAAACAAATTTTAAATGCTTAACACTTAACTTCAAACACTATCATTTTATAAATACCATTATACATATGATAAAATAAAGAAAAATAATTATAAATGAGTGATAGAGGTTCAGATATACTTTTATTTTCTAAATTAAACAAATGACGCAAATGAGAACAATTCATAGTAAATTTTCAACACATTGAAATGTTCCAAGATTGCAATTCAAATCAAAATATCTAAATTTCCAAAACCTTTAAAAAATTATATATGTAAAAATACACAAATCTTTAGAATATCATTTCAAACTAAATTCTTAATAATAAATTTAGCAGTCATGCACACAAAATTAAATGGTTGCAAAATTAAAAACGTATTCAATTCAAAGTGAAGCAAAATTACACTGAAGGGCAAGAGATTAGAGTAACTTAAAAAAATTATAAAGAGCATGCAGGTGTGGGCAATGTTTGTTTTCATCCCATTGAAAATGTTCCTGTAGTCACACACATGATGTTCCTGTCAATGCACAAAAAAGCAAATTTCAAAATATTGAGTAAGCAATAATGTATGGAACAGGGCAAAAAGATTTAACTTTTACACTGATGTGTATGTAAATAGTTGAATTTGAGTGACACATTTTAAAAAAATCAAATTGCCTTTTTCTTTGAAAGCAAGATCAGAGTCAAGTGGGAAGAATGACTTTATAATCCAAGAGTGATTACTCGATACAGCATCCAAACTATAATTTACATTTTCTTTATTCACAATTTTAGATTTAGTTAAGAAAATATATTTTCCAAATTTGCCAGATACTGTAAAATTAATAATACAATTTTCATCAGCATTATATAGTTCTGTACCTTAGTAGAAAGTTGCATGTTCACTCTTTCATCAAAATTAAACAGAACTTGTTTCTATAAGATTCAAATATGAAACCAGGCAGTAATAAAATGCAAACAGTACTGACTAGATGTCCTGAAATATGTACAGGTATGTCTGAAAAATCAAGAACACATTTAAAGAAAAACTGCAACACTGATTTCAAATGAGCTCTTAATTTTTGAAAAACAGAGGTTTGAGTGATTCAAATACTCCTGTCAATTACTTGGAATTTTTAAAGACCCCAAAACCAGGATATGTCATCACCTTCATGCAGTGTAGGGATCAATTTAAAACTTGCAGATCATGGGAAATCTATACATGGTCAAACTTGCAGATCATGGGAAATCTATACATGGTCAAACTTGCAGACTTTTACCTGTGCTTAGAAAGATAAATTGCTTTCTATTAGACACCCTATAATTCATTGGTACAGCCTTGAAGACCTTTTTTGTAGCAACACTTCTGCTGTGCACATCACCAAGGATGGTTTTAGGCTTTATGGAATATAATTAAAAAAATAACAAAAAGAATTTTAAAACAGAAAAAATCCATAACTGATTATCCTTTTGACAGTTTTTCGACTACTAATCCCGATTCCCTAAGGAAATCCAAACAGCTGCTTATCTCGACATAAATGTATACAAAATAAACGATTAGAAACTTCCCCATCTCCTGAAGTTGCCCTACCTACCACCAGAAAAATTAAACCTCAAATTTTGCAAAAGAGCACCCTGAAATTTATCTATAACACTAAATACAGAAAGCATAATAAAATCAAATAGATAATGATTTACAAAAATTAATAGATTCAAATAAAAGCAAGAAACAATACAACCTGATGCAACTGCACCCCCCCCCCCTGTGCCATATTTAAAATATATCAACTATAAGTTTAATTCTTCACATTTACAGGAAACACAAAATTAGAAAAA
Source organism: Meta bourneti (assembly GCA_933210815.1). Lineage (NCBI taxonomy): Eukaryota > Metazoa > Arthropoda > Arachnida > Araneae > Tetragnathidae > Meta > Meta bourneti. The sequence continues at coordinate 33,150,572 of OW119923.1, read as the reverse complement.
TAAATTTAAAAGAACCAATGAAATCAAAGGACAATAAAACAAAAATGAAAAGAACATTCTGAAATATTCAAGAACGAAAAAGGGCCGGAAATGAAAATTTTAACTTTGCAAGGTTGTCATAACCCTAATCAAGCAAGGTTGCCTTTGCCTGCCAAAACTCGCTATGAAAAGCATGTCAGAAGCATTGCCACAAAGTCTTTACATCAAAGCTGTACCAATTCATTTAACCCTCCAGCCATATGGGTCTCTTTTTTAAGTAACTAGAAATTTATTTTTCAAATTGATAAATACATATCTTTCTTTTCACTGCAATTGAAAAGTCTGTGCACTTGTCAGGACCTGTGCGACTAGCAGAGGTTAACATATGCTCATATTGTAAACTGTAGGTTAACATAGGCTCATATTGTATCCAAGACAAATTGACTAAAAATAATGATTAAACTTAAGAAATTTTAATTGATTTAATTAATAAAACATTCTTAATGTAAAATAATTTCACTCAATCAGATTAAAGAAATTGATAATTTTTAAATGAAGTTCAAAATACTGAAAACAACAAATGAACTCACTGATAATTATTTGTTTTCCCTAATGATTCACTTCATTTTGGTCAATTATGTTTTTGCTGGAACTGAAATATATCGCCTAGCTGGTGCGGCTTATGTTGATCTCGTTAAATAAAACGTCAGTTAACTTGACTCAAATATTTTAAAAAGTATGTTAGTTTAAATTACTAAAAATATAAGAAAAAAGGTCCTTGGAATCAAGTCAATGGGAGCTTGTCGTAACTTTCTAAAACTACACGTCTTAACTATTTCATTCATCAAATGAAAATTGAAACACTGAATATATAGCTCGGTTTCCCTCGAAATTCCTTTCCCATTGTCAATTTTTCTAAGAGTTCAAATTGTAAGGGAAACATTAAAAATTATGATGGGTGAGAAACAGTTAACAATTAGTTCATATGAAGCTGGAAGTCTTGTATCTCCTACTTCGGATCTAAGGTAAGATTAAAAAACATTAATATCAAAAGTCAACAGTATTGATTAGTTATATCCAGATTCCAGTTACACAAATAGTCTAAATAAGTAAAACACAACTATTTAAGTTGCAAGAGTTTTATCAAAAATAGTAAAAATGTAAGAACCCTAGAAAAGATATAAAATTGTGTTTAGATGTTAAAGTAGGGAAAACTCATTTTGGTGAATACATTTAACAAAGATATATGAGAACTTAGTTATACAGAAAATGGTTCAGTAGGTAATCAATCAAGGACTGAGCTACAACTTTACACCACCAAAAATGAGGTTTGTGTTCTTTTTGTATACAGTGGCTCCCAAAAGTGTTCGTACACTTACGAATTTCAATGAAATACTGCTCTAACCATTAAAAAAAATTAATATTTCAGAATGGGAATTTATTACATATAACTTGTTCTTAACATAACTAAATAAAATATTTTAAAAACATAGTAAAACTTTTTTGGGAAATCAATAATCAAAAAGTAACAAAAAGTTACCTCTCATAAGTCTTCGTACACTTTAAAAAAATCTCTACATATTAGTAAATATTGTAATATTTCAGTAAATTTGTACTTAGTAGGATATCCTATAGCATCCACAACAGCTTTTAAACGTCTGGGAATAGAGTTCACTAGTTTTTTGTAATTTCTGCATCAATGTTCCTCCATTCTTCAATCATTGCTGTTTTTAGTTCGCTTTTCGTTTTAATGAAATCTTCTTCATACTCTAACCTCCAGTTCTCTCCAAATGTGTTCTATTGGGTTTAAATCCGGCGACTGAGGTGGTGTTTTCAGAACTTGTGGACAATTAGACACCAGAGGCGAACGCTGAGAGCCGTGTGCTTAGGATCGTTTTATCTTGTTAAAAAACAAAGTTGTTTCCAGTACCCAAATTTTGGGCTGATAATTTTAAATTGTCTTTTAAAATATTTAAATAAAAAGCATGATTCATTATGCCATCAAACACCAAATTACCTAGTCCTGATGCTGACATGCATCCCCACACAAGGACACCTCCACCGCCATGCTTTACTGTTCCAATTAAATTCTTGGGATTATGTTCCTCATTTTTTCTTCTCCATATAATTATATGCCCATAGGAACCAAACATGTTAAATTTGCTTTCATCTGCAAATAAGACATGATTCCAATATGTTTCGGACTTATTTATCATAGATTTTGTGAAGAAAAGCCTAAGCTTTCTATTTTACGCACAAAAATTTTCTTTGGGCAGAACGCCCATTTAATCCAGCTGATCTGAGTACTCGTCGAACAGTTTCAGATGAAATTGTAGAAAATTTTTCAGTAAATTCTGAAGAAATTTTTACAGCACTCAAATGTGAATTTTTCACAAATTTTCTAACAAGAAATCTCTGATCACGTTGAGTTAACTTTGCCGGACGACCTTTCCTTACCTTGTTTTCGATCCAATTTTCTTCTTTAAAGCGTTTTATCACGTACTGCACCGTAGAATGGGATAAATTTACTAATTTAGAGATATTCCAAACTGATTTACCACTAATATGATGAAAAATAATCAATTTTCGAATGCTTTTCGTTGTTTCCTTACGATTACGAGCCATTTTTAAATAATAAATAGAATATTACGAAGTAAGCAAGCAAAGATTAAAGCCAAACGATTTTTTAAATGTCACCACAATGCAAAAATAAAAAAAGCAATAAACGATGATTTTATTTATGAATTTATCCGTGTTTCGGTGTACGATCACTTTTGTGACGCGTTTTCTCTGCCTCCTTGCATTTTCATTTTTATAAAAAGAAAATGAGTCAATATTTTCTTAAAGAATGTTAGGTTTTATTCAGAATCACATGGAGATGATATGAAAAAATATTGGACTTAATATTCAAATTTAATTTCAGGCTACATCGCTTTTTCTACAAATTTTTAAAGTGTACGAACACTTTTGGGAGCCACTGTATAAACAAAATTATTAATAAATAAGAGAATTCGGGTATTGTATAGATGTGTGGTTTAAACGGTTAGACCAGTAATGGACTTAATAAGTTTTAAACAGTCAGACAAGTGAAACTTATGACAGAATGTACAGTGTTGATTGTAATAGAAATTAACTGCATTTATTAAAATTTCATTCGTTTTAAAGAACGTTTTAAATACCATCCACCACTTATGGTGGACTTATTCCAAAAAAGGTTTTCTTGAACACAAATGATAAATACGCTTATAAAATGAAATTAACTGTCAAGGGACATTTCTTAAAATCACCAACACAATTCTATAATCGGTGGTGTAAAGTTCTTTTAACTTTAGAACTTGTGTATTCACACGAAAACAAGCATGGAAAATATATCCAAACTCGATCTGTTTCTGTGTGGAAACAGAAAGATTAATCACATTGATATTAAAGTACACAGATAAAATTCCCGCTTATAGTTAATTTTGTTGAAAACCATCAATCACGCAGTTCTGACTGATTTTCTTTGAGAACGCTAAATGCTCAAAAAAAAATTGATCTCTCACTCGATTTGAAAATATCAATAACGCAGCAAATGTTTACGCACATAAACATAATACAACTGAAATCGAACCAAATATTAAAAATATTCGATATTTTTATTTTAGTGTGACGCCATTTGTAAGTACAAAATTTAATTATTTTAGGTGTAGTAGGTAACACGACAGTTTAATTTTAAATTACTACTTTTGCATAAAATTTTTCACATCGAATGATTTAAAAAACTAAGAATGTGGGAAAATAAATCTTCTTAAGATCATAAAAAAAATTTCGTATAAGAATAAAATGAATACTTAATATTCAGTCTTTTATATTTGTGTAATTTAAGTATTCTGTGCTTTTACTCTGCTGATTGCCTTTGAACAATCTCAAAATGATGTGAAATGATCGAGGTTAAGCCATATTATAAAGCGCCACCTATCTAAACGTACTGGTGTTTATGATCTATAATTTTAAATTATGATTGAAATTTCCTCTAAGTATGCTTCCAGAAAGAAAAACTTGAAATGATACAATATGTTTATTTATATATTTTGTGTGTTGTAAAAACTTCATTTGCAATTCCGTGTTTAGAATTTTAATCTTCCGTAATCACCAAAATGATAATTCAAGAGCCCGTTCAGGTATGAACAGATCAGTATACAATTGTAAACAAAATAACTATTTAGCAAATTACATTTTGCAGGTTTTTTAATTATTTGTTGTGTCTATTCAATGTTTTAAGAAACAATTTGTTTCATTTTATATGACTTTGCAAATGTTTTTTCATAATATTTTAACTCAAGTGGGTCATCGTAAACTTAAAATATGATTGGAAATAAAAGTCGTTTATATTTGATTTTAGTTGCACTGCATGGAATGATTATCCATTTTCCAGGAGGATCCAAATGTGCAAATCTTAAATCATGTATGAGACGCGATTCAATGTGCTAATGTATACCATCCATTACGCCTGTTTAAGTGTGTTAAAAATAACTTGAACAAATCGCATTTTACCCACATATCCTTTGTTTTTATTCTTTTGTACTGAATACGCAAATATGAAAAGGGTTCAATAGAAAAAAATTGTATAAACTAGGTGCCTTGTCAATTACTAGTCTTCTAATGCACATTGAAAATTCAGTATCTGACATACTGAATATTCTCATGCAATTTTTGAATTTTTCTGTTTGATTAACCATTTTCTTGCTGCTCTAGTACATATTTAACTAGTTAACCATTAGTAAGGTAATGTATAGTGATAGTATGACCCATCATTTTTCTAAAAAATAAACCTACAATATGTTGTACTTAATTATGATTTGGGAAATGATAATTCTCTGGCTCTAGACTTGCATAAAAAGGGACATGCACTAAGAGTTTTCATAATGTAACTTTTGACCTCAATCTTCCCCAAAGATTGTCGAAAATATCCTTAAGCAGAGATTGACATAAAATTTCCGTTTTTATTTCTTGGTGCAGGCTTGTTATATGGTTACCTATTTTCTATGGAGCTATGAAATCTACATTTGGTACAGCTGTAGTCTCTGCCGCGCGCGGTGGCAACGACTCTTGGCGCGGCTTTTGGCGTAGTTATAAGTGACTCATGCCGGGTGATGGTAACCCATTTTTTTCTCGAATTTTCTCCTGGTTAGGGTTAACCTGTTTTTAGGCTAACTTACGGGACTGAGGGAGTAGTTAATCGTTTTTTTTGTTACGAGTTGTGTCGCGATAAAGAGCTTTTTTTAACTTTTTTAAAGGAATCGGGATTAATTAAATCTAAAGTTTCTTGCGATAAATGTAACGGGGATATGACTTTTTCAGTTAGGGTTACCCTCACCGGCATGAGTCGCTTATAACTACGCCAAAAGTCCAAATATTTAATCAATATTTGCAGTGTTTTTCTAGTCAAAATGTTGTTTAATTCAGATTTACATAATTCATCCGTACGTATGCAGTATATATTCAATGTTGGAAGATTTCCGTGGCGACATAAAAAAGTGCGCCAAACACGGCGCCAAAAAAAAACGCGTTGCCACCGCGCGCGGCAGAGACTACAGCTGTACCCTTAATTTCAGACATGAAATTTTCAATCATAAATTGGCTTTGCCTAGTTGTAAATTAATTTTCTACATTCCTTCAACATTTCAGAATTACTAATATACATGGTTCTATAATTCCTATACTATACTAATATAGTAGGTTCTATAATTCCTATTAAAAATGTGAAAGCTAGCCATTCTTCACAATATAAAGTTCTTTCTAATACAATAGGCAGTTGATTGGTTGACTCTTATTTCAGAATTTTTTGAAAGCAAGGTGAGTGGATGTTCATACCATAGCTTGTAATGGATACCCTTTTTTAAGTGAACGTTGTATACTATCTTGCACAAAATTACACATAACAAAGTGGAGCTGTACACATAAGTGGTTCAAACTAATGTAATAATGAATGGTAATTGTAAATTAAGCAATTGGAAATGGTTAAAAAATGGCACATTCATCAAGTGAAGAAAAATGACAAACTAAAGTGGACAATATTTATAACCTTGGGCCTTACAAGCTTGTAAAAACCATGCAAATATTATGAAGTACACCCTAAAATGTCACATGGGAAGTTTTTACAGGAAGCAAGAGATTAGTTGGGCATGTATTTATGACAAGCATCTTTAAACTATAGTTTAGCAAAATGGAACAGCTGCAGTATAGACCCCCCCCCCCTCCATTTGGCGACTTTATACGTCGCCAACCCTCGATTGCAATTGATGTTTTTTCCACTCCATTCTAGCAACCCTACAGGTTGTACCGTTTCAATCTTATTGGAATTTCATCTTATTTTTTAGTTAGTATTTTTATTTGTTAGTCATGTCCGTTCAAACTACTGTTTCAAGAGTGAGTTGGGAGTAAATTTAATTTTAAATTTACTAATATGAGACATACTTTTGGTAGGCCTGGCAAATCGAATTTTTCTTATACATTTGTGCCAGGAAAAAAATGGTGTTGGATTTTTGGATGGAGGTGCGCTTGATTGCTAAGATGATTTGTTCCAAGTGCAATTCTGAAATGAAGCTTAAACCGATATTCAACTTATGTACATTTTTTTTGTAATACGTCTGTTAAAAAATGTCGCCAAGTAACGTCAAGGTTGGCGACAAAAAAAGTCGCCAAATGGAGGGGGGGTCTATACTGCAGCTGTTCCAGCAAAATGAACTTTTAAAGACATTAGGTTTGGTTAAGTAAGAATTCCGTCACTTGCAAGGCAATGGAGAAGACTTGAAAATGGATTGCTTGAAGAACAATAATTTTCAAGGGTGTTCAACACTGTTAGAGCAGCTAGTCAGATGGACAAGGAATCAAGCAGACTAAAAAAATCTTTTTTTAAGACATACTTTTACTAAAATTTGCTATTTTAAATCTGCTTAATTTGTAATAGCCATTGGTAATTGGTGAAGCCCTCTCTGGGTGAAACTCCATCAAAATAAAGCTGGACATTCATCAGAAAAGTTACTAAGCTTCAGAAGACAAAGAATTCGTAATGAGCCTTGTGAAACTATTACTATCAATATCAGATTAATTTACTCATTTGCATGCTCAAATTTCATTCAAGCTCCCAGCAATTAAGAAATCGATAATCATTGTGTCCCCTCACTTGTCATCAAGGAATTTGGAAAATTCCTCATCTATCCACCTTTCAGTTAACCTTATGTTTAGATGCATATAACATCAAGCTAGTACACCTTTCAACACATTTGATTAAATTAAAACATTGTTGACCAGTATCTGGAATGATGAAGTCGACAACTTAATTTTCAAACTTGAAAAGTAATAGATGATGGTTGTATGTTGAGATTAAATATCTCCTCTTGTAGTTTTATTTTAATTTTATACTTAAATGTTAATTTTAGAATAGCAATGCATGCTAACTTGTTTCATTTACTACTAAAAGTATCATCTTTTCTAACCAAATGCACATGAAGGCACAGATATTTTGTGCTGACTTTACTTGACAAAAAGATTTGAAATGTATTGAAAGCATTTAAAAATGGTAAAAAAAGATATATTCTATCAACTCCTTAATCTTTACAATTCACTATTATTTAGACACCTGTGACAACATTTTTCATTAACTAGACTATCATTTGCAACCATAAAATTCATTAAATTAAATTAAAGTAGTCAGACATTAAGTGCTCACATTCCTTTATGTTTACCATATTTAACCACTTAACGCATTTGCCCGTGTTTGATACGGGCGAAAGTTACCGGCAAATTTGCACATGCCCATGTCTCACACGGGCGCTCTTGTATCTCGCGTTATTTTATTTCTAATGCTTCTCTGAGATCCGTTCTAGTAAAAATAGATAGGCTAGATTATAATTAAACTTATTTACCATAGATGGCACCCTATGCTGCATTTTTTTGTGTAAACCACGTGGTGCATTTTGATGATTAGCTATAAGTTTGTTAGGAATTCTTTGTTATAAAGCAGTTGTTTGGTGTGGAAAAGGTAATATATCCATTTTTATTACGTTAAATATCATAAAAGTAAACAGTTAACCATAAATTAATTTTTACTAAGTGTTTTTGTAACTTGTTTAGAAAAAGTTATCTGATAATGAGCGACTCTTACGATTTTGAATATGTCAATTTATCAGAAAGTTTCAGCGATGAAAGTGATCTCTTGAGTGATGGAAGTGAATCTGAAGTTAATATGAAATTCAAAATAAACATGTAATCAAATCGTTTACACTTTGCTTGTATAAAATTTTTTTTTATAACTTTTACCCCACCCCCGCAACTGAAATTGCAAAAAATAAGTTACACTATACCTATATATTCATTTTCTGTCAAAAAAAAACTTGATCATTTTTGACCAGTTTTTCCGAAAAAAAACTCATGCTTTAAGTGGTTAATGACAATGCAAAATTTTTATCTGACTTTCATGTTGCAATGATTTTACCTATCTTTTATAGGGGTTATTAATATTTTTTATTTAATAATGAAACCCAATTTGAATTCAAGGTCCCAATTGTCTATATTTTATTTATATTTTAAGTGGTCACATATTAGCTGTTTCTTACATAATCCAGTCTAATTCTGAATTTAATATTGTGTAAAATGTTTATTCTTCCGAAATTACAATTTGATGTTTACTTTTATTTACTAGATAGTATTTCATCCCCAGAAAAATATCTTTGTTTAGATTGAGCCTGAAATAAGTGTGTTAATTGTTAAAGTATTCTCTTTTTCATTTATAAACTTCCTGCTTTCATCTTAATGGTACCGAAAAATCTCGAAAAATCCGTTTCAAACTTAGCTTTGCTTAAACAAATCAATGTTATCTCTATAATAAAATATTAATTACCTTTGTCTTATGTTTTCCCTTTATTAGGCAGCTGTTTGGCATGCTTTAAACCATTATGCTTATGAAGATGCCATTTTCATAGCAGAAAGACTTTTTGCTGAAGGTTTGTGCTGTCTTTAATAATTTATATTATGATTTATGTATCTATTGCACTTCACTTTGATTAATCACTTGTGTGTATTATAACAGTGGACTCTGATGATGCCTTGTTCCTTTTGGCTACTTGCTATTACCGAGCTGGAAGAACTGGAGCAGCATATTCTGTATTGAAGCGTAAAGGGTGTTACAGCTCGCAATGTCGATTTTTATATGCGCGTTGCTGTGTGGACTTAAAGAAGTAATTTTTCCCATCTATATTTTTCCATAGTTTTTAAACAAGTTTTGTAGACAACATTTTATACATTTTGTATTCAAGAAAATGGTCTTTTCTATTAAAACATGCAAAATATTCAGTTTCCAGTAATGTGCTTGTACTAACAATTAAAAGGTATTAAGTTAGCGTGCTCACATTTTAGTTTGGATTTATTATACTTGGAACACTGGGTACATAATTTCTTTTTGTTATTTCTAATAGATACATTTATTTCAAAATAGGGTACATAACTTTTGTGTGTAGCACATATCTTCATGAACTATATGTGTACTTGAAATGCAATTTTTATGATAGTTCTTAATTATTTGTAGGTTTTCTGAAGCAGAGTTTTCAATCACTGCCAATTCTATTGCAAAAACTAAGAGTCTGGATGATATTGTAAATGAATTTGGAGACTTTTCTTCATTTGCTGTCCAGTTACTAGGTCACATCTGCTATAAAACATCTCGTTTTTCTAAAGCTGCCGAAGCTTACAGGTATGTTCTTACATCTAATATATTATTTCTACTTTATAATGAAGATCATTTTTAAAATATTCTTTACAGTTATAATAATGAAGACTTTTCCTACTAAGTGAAAACTTGACTTTAATCTTATTTAATATGGGCTCAAAATAGGGTTTCATTTTATTTTCTCATTGCTGACATGTAATGTATTTAACTTAAAGTCCAATACATGTTATTGCAGATTTTGAATTCAGTTATCTGAGAAGTGTGTAATAGAATGAATTTTTGTTTACCACTATAGGAAAAGCTTGAAATTGAATCCTTTCTTGTGGTCTTCGTATGAATCTCTTGTAAATTTAGGTAAGTTTCATTTCAAGTAACTGCCTTATTTCAGTTTTTATTTTTTTGTAATGAGTGTTACATAATGAGCTATAAATATTTTGAATAATGAAAAAATTTTTCCCCTTGTTTATTTTGTCTAATTTTCTCTTTTAGGAGAAAAGCCAGATCCTAATAAAATATTTAATATTACCAATGCTGAACATTTATCGATGTGTCATGGCACAAACCCTTTGGTAAATCTGGTTAATAAAACTCCTGTGCCAAATGCTGTAAATTATATCAAAGAAACTCCTAATATATGCAATGATATTATCCAGGTGAGTTAATACAGTTGGCTAGTTCAGATTATTTATACAATTGTCTCTTTTTATCCATTAAACCCAAATTCCAATTCACTACTTGCAATTTTTAATTTGATATAAATTGATCAATTTGTATTTTCCATTACATTGCATTCTATAAGTACCATCACAAATTTTACAAGTTGAATCTTAACTTCCAACCTTTTGTAAATATATTTTCTTTGAAATTGATTAAAGAATTTTTGACAATGGTAACGATGCCTCTCATTCTAGAATGTAGTTTGCAGTTCTTCACTTAAACTACCAAGAGAGTTCAGCTTCTCACTTTTTAACTTATACTCGAGCTTAATTTTCAATAAGATTTAAATCTTGTAGGCATTGATTATTTGTAAATTTACTTTGACTTCCTGGCATGCAGACCTGTTAAATGAAGATGATGGCAAATAGTTGATGCAAGTTGCCTGGTTTTATATTGGGTTGAATTTACAGTTAACTCAAAATTATCAGTTTGGTAATGTGTCGCACAAGTAACAGGGTAATAAAATTTGTTTGCAATCGAAGGTTACAGTAAAAGTAAGCAACACCACTATCAAAAATAAGAACTTTTGAGATCCCAATCACTTAACCCCTTACCTGCCGAGGAAAACTTACGAGATTTGCTCCCCAGTGCCACGGTTTTTCACACAGGCGCGCGTAGTTATGCGGTGTGGAATTACACTGTTTGCTGGTAGCAATTACACACTTCGCAATCTAAAAATTGTTTACTTTCATAAAGAAAACGAAAATACAAAATTTAAAGTATAGAATAACAGTATAATAAAAAAGATGTTAGAACTTAGCTGTCGTGTGATATATCCTGAAACATGGTTGGACACATAAACCAACATCACATTCAGTGCATTGATAGCAGGATTCACGGCGAATTTTTTTCCTTGAACAAACACATTTTCTCAATGCATTTTTCTTTGAAGACGTTGATGGTACTAAGTCCGAACGAAAAAACGGAAGCGAAAGAAGAATAAAAAAAGCACAACCTACTCAAACAGAAACACAAGCAATAACTGAACAGCTATGACTTTCACTGTTCCAGAAACATCCCCCTTTCCAATTCCCCCCTCTTCTCTGAAATAAGTAAATCCTTCGCAAACACTGTCAAGGTCATTTTATTGCATTCCAAAGCCGTGGGAGTGGTTTTACTGGTAGCAGCGCAATGCAAAGGATCATACTTCAGAAAGGCATATATATACGCCTGGGGCAGTTAACGCATCGGCTTAGCGAGGCGTATATATACGCCAGCAGCAGTTAAGGGGTTAAAGCTCAAATATACTTGGGATTTGGGGTTTTTTTTTATATATATAATTTTGAAAAATTATATTAAAAAATGCCTTATATCCATGCCTTTCGTACATTAATAGCAAATCTATTAAGTCCATCAACTCCAAAAGTACTGATAATCGAGAATTGTCAATATTTAATGCAATTTAAAATCAAGTTCTGCACTTGATGTTACTACATCTTGTACATATTATAGCTGTGTACCATGAATTCTCAAATTTTGAGTCATTCTAAGCTGTGAAAAGTTTACTAAATTGATCTGGATAAATTGAGCAAACTTGGATCAGAGCAACACCAAATTTTAAAGTTTTATCTAAAACTAGGAGTCTTAAGACTTCTGTTTATGTATTAACAATTTCTTTGATAGAAAGAAACGCTCTTAACTATTTGCGTCTTTTCTGTATCTTTCATAATATCAATAGTTTGATTTTTCTTGTAGGATATCAGATTCTATCTGTTCTTGCAAAATGTCTAAACCCCTCAAGCTATGTCAGACTTTTGTCTAATGCTTTCCAGTTACAATTAAGCCTGAAGGTTTTTTGCTTCATTACATAATACCTATTTCTAAGAAAGCAATTTCCAAGAATGGTAATTGACAGCATAGTGGTGAGTGGGGGATGCAAAGTAATAGAGAGATAGGGTTCACCAGTTAAACCCTTGGTTGATACTTTTATCTTTATAATTTTACTGTAATTTGTGCCCATGTTAAATGGTTTAAAATGAATTTTCTAAGAATACTGGACAAAAATTGCCTGGTAATCAGTAAAAACAAGTTTCAATTCTGTATAAATATTTATCAAATTGATTTTTAATAGAAATTTTCTCCTTGGAAACTACTGTATAATCTATTTTTCATTTGAGTTGGAAATTTTCTTATTTTACAGGATCCTAGTCAACTTTCAAACAAAATTTCAATTGTTCCTGTTTCTCCAATACCTTCTATATACAGCAGCCAGTGCCCTCTTGCCTTCATCAGGTCAACACCTGAAGTGAACATAGAAGTTTTTTCTCCAGAAAATAATACCTGGGTTCCTTATCAAACCTATGCTAAAACTGCCAAAAAATATCCAAGAAATGGTCGTAATTTATTCGGAAATCAAAACTCATGTTCTCCCATTACACCTAGGTGAGTAAAATTAATATTTCAGTTGAACATGCATTGCATTTTGTGTAATGGAATGAAATATCAACTTGAAACCTTAACAGTGTCACAATTTTCCTAATCGGCAAAAACTTAGTTACTTTTACTTTTGAAACAGTCACTTTGTTTTGGAGAATATGGTTGTGGCATTCTGTTTTTATTGTTACCTAAAAATTTTCAATGAAAATATCCCCTCTGGTTCAAAGAAAAGTCCCTTAAGGAATAAACAAAATACACCCAAGTTGAATACAATTAGCCGAGCCACCTATCTGTTGTAGTGGTCAACATTTGTCTCCCATGCAGTAGGTTCCAGGTTAAAATCCTGGTTTGTAAGTGCATGGATGTTGGTGATCCCTGTTAGGAGAAATGGTGGCTTGCCCACTGGGTGGTCCCTCGCTAATGGCCACCAGTTTGTCCTACATAGTGCTGAAGAGGTCAGTGGTCAGGCATTAAAAGAAAAAGTTGAATACTATTTAAAGAAATATTTGAAAGTAAATTCTTGGATTACTAACAGAAATTATTGTACAATTTGCATTACTTGAAATCTTAAGCTTCTAGAACAAAAGTAAAGATCTGTAAAAGCTTTTTTTATCCACTTTTAATGAACTTTCTGAAATGATAGCTGCCTTTCATGAGTGCTAAATTTTATATCTTACAAAGAATAGAATTGTCTCAATTTCTTATAGATAGTTAGTATTGTATTTATATATATATTGTACATTGAGATATTTTAGTATGTTTGCAATAACTGATTTAAGTCTAATTCTGAATTTCTTTTTGTAGTTTTGGTATTTTGCCTGTATCTACGCCTATAACCAATCAAGACCATGAAGTTCAAGTAACTGATAAAGCAAATTTAAAAAAGGTGTAGTATCACTAATCAATACTTATTTTTGCCTAGATAAAAAATCAGTTTGCAAGTTTTTAAGAGCTTGCTCTCAAGCATTTTAGCACCAGAAAAAATTATTATCTGGGAAACCTCTTCATGACATGCTGTTTTACATTTTAAAATATTTTGTTAAATGCAATAAACTTTCTGAAAAAGGCATGTTTTTCTAAGGGAACATAAAATTCAGCTGTTTTAGCATATTTTCAATGTTTTCACAAAAAAGCAATAGAAACAGATTTTCACTTATATGAAGATACAGTGACATCCTGTTTTATGTTTGTTATTTCTTATTTCCCCTTTCTCGTGTGTCATTTTTCTCATTCTAACTCTTCAAAGGTGTTTTTATAACGTCAGTGTTATATTTTTCTGTTCCATGTGTTTTCTGATACTGGTCTCATAAAAGGCATATAATCTAGGATTTGCCTTGTTGTCAATGTGAACACTTAATTTAAAGCTTTTATAACTCAAAAACTATTTTTTAATGTAGTTTTTATTTTATATTGAAGAGCTTGCAACTGACAATATTGTAAAACCAATAGAAATAACTTTCTTTGTAGAACAAATATCACCTGTAGGAAAAATTGTAATCTTCAGAAAATTCCCTGAATATTTTTATATGAAAAATTCAGGAATCAGTGACTCAACATGTTGTATCAATGCTGTTTATTTTTGTGTTTTTTAGCCACCTATGACTAGAAGGAGCCAAGATATAAATCCACCAAAATTTCAAATATTTAGTCAATCAGGGAATAACAACAACAGCAACACAGGTTTATCGCAAACACCTCAAACTAGGTAAGAGTAAGAAAATTTTATGAATCTGCTATTGAAGTTGTGATAGCACATGTAATATTGTTCTTCCACTCTTTTCAGTTTGTCTCCTGTGTCTTTAAGTAATGTTAGACGCAGCACTAGACTTTTCAGTAGTTCTAACTCTGTGAAAGAAAACAATAAAAGCTCCACTAGAAACAGGTTTATATCCACAAAAGCTCCCACGAAGAAACCGAAAGCCCGATCAACCCGGACACCCATCACAGAGCCAAAAGAAAGTGAATTGAATGAAATAAATAAGTCTGATATTCAGTGTGAGAATAAACTTTCAAATTCTGTTACTACAATGCAGGCAGCTTTGAGTATGCAAAAGGCATCAGCAGGTGAGACATTGTTTCTTTTCTTTGTATCTCTACTTCCTGACTTGAGTGATAGACAGGACAACCTGGTGAGTAAATATATTTCTATTGCCTCAGTCATGGGGTAGTACTGCTCAACAAATAAAGTAACTGTTAACCATCTATGACTCAGCCATGGCTTAGAAGTCATACCACCTCATCAACCTGTCTGTCCGTCATCTACCTAAGAAAGACATGACAGGAAGGGTGACCTGAGCAGCAGAACCCAGGTTTGCTTTTTCTACTAACCAGACAAGGTGATCCTGTCATGGGTAGAACTGCTCTCCAAATCACATGTGATGGTCGACCATCTGCAGGGCTGCCACATGTGACTTTTTACTATTTTTCAACCTTGGTAATGAGATTGAATTTTCGCAATAAATCGTCTCTAAAGCTCCTATATTACAAATTCTGGCAACTTTTCGAAAACTTAGGTGATATTTTTTGAAAAGTCAACAAAAATTGTCCCTTTTTAACTAATAGCAGATGAAAAAATATTTCTCAGATTAGGGTCTTCTGAGGTGCAAAAATTTCGAAGTTTTGGCTCCAAACCATGGTAATTGCGAAAGAAAAACATCATAATCTGGTTACTAGATTGTCATGAACCTTATTCCGAAAATGTTTAGTTTAATTTTAAAATGTTAATTTCTTGTTGAGATCTTAGTTTCTTTTATACTTAATTAGTGCATTTTGTGTTTTTACTGATTCTTTTTGCATCTGAGCAACTAAAATTGCTTCTAAAATCTGGTTTAAGAGGAGACTTTTATTGCCACTATTTTTTAAAATTTGCTGCTAATTCTGCTGTTTCACAAGTACTTTGGTTGTAGCAGTGTCCTGCTGTGACTCAGCTGCGACTTACAAGTCGTATCATCTCGTCGACTTGTTTCTGAGGTAGGTAACAGGCAGTACTACATGGATGGCAGGACCTAAATTGACTTTTTCTTTCTAACCAGACGGTGATTGATTGAACCGATCATGCCACCAGAATCAACAAAAAGAAGTAGTTCTTCCCAAGTCACCCTATCACCATTGTTTTGCAATGAACAATACCAGTTTCTCACATGAGTCAGAAGTTTTCTGTTCTTGAAAGACATTTCATTTGATGAATATGTAGTAATATGTTCATTAATGTTTACTTGTATCTTATATACCTCTTTTAAACATTAATTTCATAAATTTTACAAAAGCTTCTTTAGTACAGAACTATTTTAAAAGGTACTTAACATATTAACCGCATGCCATTGGCGAATATCAGCCAAGTTTTGTTTCGGGTGGAAAATGTTTAGCAATTACCCTTAGGATGGCATCATTATCATTATAAACTCTGCGAGGTAGGGACTCGAGGTGGTGGTGATATGTTTTTTATTTCGCCATTTTGCACTTCCCCAGATGCGTTCTATATTCTGTGTGCGTGCCAGTTTCAGAATCAATGAAATTGTATTTGTGGTTCACTTGGTAGTGAATATAACCAGATTGTTCCAGTTCTTCCGTCTTATACCCCTTCCAATAGATTCATCAATTAATCGCTGGCATGCGGTTAATACGCAAGTACCTTTTAAAATATGTTTGACAAATTTTCACAGCAATGAAATTGAGTATGGTGGTTCCTTTGGGCCTTTAAAAGGCTTGATTTTTCATTTTAGTTTTGAGGAGCCTTTAATAAACCTTAATATTTTCTTAGAGTCCTTGAAAAAAAATGTCAAACCTTGTTTTTTAGAAGAACACTAGTATTCTGTTTCACATGCATTCAAAAACCAACAAAAGATCAATGGCATATGACCTTAGACATGTAATTTCCCATCCCAGTATTAGGGCGGGGGGCATCGTGACTTAGTGGGTATGCCCACTGCTTGCAACCTTTGAGTTGTAGGCCACACAGGCTTGATTCCTGTCAGTTGTTTTCCTCCCTGGGTGTATTTCTCTTCTGTGACAGTAAAACTTTCATTGTGGGTGTTTGTCTATTACTTGATAGTATGTCTTGTGTAGCATGGCCAAATATGGCCCTTGCGCCACAAAACCCTGAACAACCAACCAGTATTAGGGTGTCGCTCAGTGGGTTTGATCAATGGGTTAGCAGCCTGTAGGTGCAGCGTGTTCGATTCATGCCATGTGTATTTATCTTCTGTGTCAGTAAAACTTTCCTTGGCTTTATGTTTCATGCAGCTTGGCCAAATATGGCCTTTGCATCATACAACCCATCCCAACACAGGCCTTGAACAAGTATCTATCATTGATTTTGGTTTTAGTGGATGTTAGAAAATACATGTATTGGATGGGAATTCTTAAAATTCCTTGTACCTATGGGAATCAAAGAATATACTTGTTCATATTGGTGGGATTGAGCCTAAAAAGAACCCAATTCATTTGCTTATTTCCATTGATACTTGATCAGAAATATCAATTATTGAATGTATAAAAGTGGGCAAGAGAGAAAGGAATCTCTTGTCGTGTAAACTCAACCTCTACCTTTAAATTTAAGATAAGAGAGCAATATTTCAAATAAGAAACCAAATAAGAGTTTTAAAAAACACCTGCACCAATCATGCTCTTAAAGCCTATCTCATTAGAATACTTTAAATGTTTATAGTAGAGCTTAGGACCTCCAAACATTAGGAATAAATCTTAAGTAAGCAAATCGCATTTATTAGAAGGAGTGAAAGTTCTAAGGACCCAAACTCCTTAAGTCCTAATACTTTTGTGGCTGTTGCCTGGCCCCACCTCCAGGGATAAAAATGACAAATATGCTAATTTTCATAATGATGAATATAAACAAAATATAGTTCACAAACTCACAAATCTGAAGCAAGTGATGTTTTACTTTTACCTCCCAAATGATGCCACTGCATCTTAACTGATTAATCCTATTACCTCTAGTGTTCTCAGATTATTGAAGCCAGTTATTTTCAATTAAAAAAGTGTCAGTCTTGGATGTTGCTGTGTATAAGCAGTTTTAAAACTTATTTGTGTAAAATAAAATGCATCTCGTCCCAGGTTATTTCATTCAAAATATTAAAGTTTAATTAAGAAAAAATAAAGTTAATTTAAATCAGCATACTCTTAACAAAATATCTTTTAAAACTGGGTCTATAATATCCAATCTCAGCACCTTCTCTTCACCTGTGTGTTCGTAGGTTAATACTTCAATCTGCTAAAGTGGCCAAATGCATAACATACTTTGAAAACTCTAATATTTCTCTTCTGCTGAAAACAGGAACCCTGTCTAAGGCCTTTCAAAATATTCAAGTATAATTTTATTTTTATATGAATAAACCTATTCAAGTATGGTTGATATTGTCATATGGTTGTTACTGGGAAAACACTTTCTTTTCCTGCTTTGTTACATAAATTATGAATTTGTTTTTCTGAAATAATGCAAACAATCAGCTTATTACTGTTAAGTTTACAAATTTAGCAAATTTCAATGATATTTAGTATATGTATAGTCAAAAAATCTCTCAAAAGAAATGAAATTGTGCAAAGTGAATTTCATATCAAAATTACTTTTTGAATTACAGGACATTAAAAGCTTGATAAAGACTGCACAATTTGGTTTGCATATTGTAACAAATTTCATAAAATCTAGATTTTCCATCCAAAAGCCTATAAAACAAACTTCATATTAATATGCTATAGTCATGATTTTCTATAGAAAAGAAATTTTAAAAGTTAGACACTATATTGTGACCATGGATTTTTGAAATCTTTAGTTTTAAAAATTTTAAAGTACATTTATGGTTTGGCAATACCTGCTGTACTCTGAGGGCAAAAATGAAGCACATATTGCCCATTGATCCCTATGTAAAATTTTTTAGTCATAAACAAAATAATTATCTTTAAATATTTTTAGTTTTTCAACTTGACACAAGCTTTCAATTGACAACAAAATAGCCTTATAACATTGATATATCACAAGATGAGCAGAGTTGATTTTTGGTTTAGTACCTAAAGTGTACCTTCTCACCAATTTTGTTGAGTTATCACGGTTGAGTGTTGTGTTGACATGGAATGATCCATTATGCACTTTTCTTAAGTTAACATGTTGATCTTGTATAACTGCTAATTGTATTGATTTTTCAAAGCTGTAGTTTTAAAAAGTAATTTTTTTTTAAATACTCTATTATAGCAATGTATTTGTGTATTATCAATGCAGTTTATTTACATTTTCTTTCTTCAGAGGGTTTGATGCAATTATTTCAAGAAATGGGAAAAGCACAACTATATCTGGGTCATTATTGTTGTCGAAAAGCTATCGAAATTTTAAGCGGTCTTCCACCACAACACTATGAAACAGGTTGGGTGCTGACAACATTGGGTAAAGCTCACTTTGAATTGGCAGAATACAGTCAGGTATGATTATTTTATGTTGTGTTTAAATGCTAACACTTAATATAATTGTTTTTTTTATAAAGTTATATAATTAAATTATTATACTACTTCTGAGACCATTACTGAAACTGTATTGTGACATTTTCGTTTTGTGTTTTACCATTGGATATATTGTTTTGCATAATTGGTTTATCAGTACAAAGTACCTTACATTTAATTTTATCTTTTTATTAAATATAATTTTTAATTATCAGTTTTGTTGCATTTCATCACAGGTATTTTGTTACTATCATGGGAAATGAAAAATGCATACTTAGGTTGAAAGTTTCAATCATGAAAGCAAGGCTTTTGAATTTTTCTCCTGAAGTATTTAACATTTCTGAACAAATATGCACTTGTGATATTTTTACTAGTTGGTTGGGATTTTGTGACACAAGGTTTTACTATACGAAATAAATATTCAATAAGTGGTTCAAAGTTTCTCTATCAATCTGTTACTGTTCAAAAATTGTGTGTATCATTTGTAATCATTACTTAGTTTAAAGAAATTATTTATTTCAAATACACAGGCAATAGCACTCTTTGAAGAAGTGAGACGTATTGAACCACATAGAATTCAAGGCATGGAATATTATAGTACGGCCTTGTGGCATCTACAAAAGGAAGTTGCCCTATCTACACTAGCTCAAGAACTTACAGATTTTGATATTAAAAGCCCTCAGGTAAATATTTTGTATCAGTTAACTAAATGAGTAAAGTTCAATTTGGTGTGAGTTGTATTGGGAGTAATTAATAAATTACAAATTATCTCATGAATTTTCTGTTCATTTTGGATATTGAAAAGGAATATTTTCTCTTAAAAAATGATGGTATGTTTCTGTTTTCAAATTTTAGACTTGGTGTGCAGCCGGGAATTGCTTCAGTTTACAAAAAGAACATGAAACTGCCATAAAATATTTGCAAAGAGCTGTACAAGTTGATGAAAACTTTTCATATGCTTATACTCTCTTGGGGCATGAGTATGTTATGACTGAAGAAATGGACAAAGCAATGACTTGTTTTAGAAATGCAATGAGGATTGATCCTCGTCATTATAATGCATGGTGAGTATGGTTTATTTTTAGATTTATATTTACAAGAAGTAGATGCATTTAATTCCGTGCCCATACAAGTTTAAATTTGTTGGACACGAGACCATGCAAATTACCGTGAGTTTCTAGATAGTTTTGATTTATTTAAATTTTAATATTTTTATGTACAACATTAATGTATTAGGAAATATAGCAGGGTAAAATTTTGAAAGATTAAAACGTGACATAGGAATTAGCAAAGTAAATCACATGATAGAGCAAATACATCAGTGCCCCAAATGCCAAGCATGAGCAATGTTTTTCCATCTTGTTCTCAAGCAGTTTAGATTACACTGAGTTTAACCCATAAGCAGTGACATGAATGTTTTGGACCCAGATAAATAAGGTTGCAGGATCCTACCAACACCATATTATAAATTTTTTCAATCATACAAATTTCAGAATTTTTTTTGCATTATATATTTATCATATATGAATAAAATGTTTTGAATTACTTCAATTATTTTGATGTAAAATAATTAATTTGTTCAAGACTTGCTTTTGAGAAAAAATCATGTCACCAATAGAAAATAAATTAAAAGGAATTTCCATCTTGAAAAAATTCCTACTTCTCATTGAATTTTAGCTTGCAAAAATATCTTATTGGTGAAAAAATTGTTATTTTTTGCTAGTTAGCAGTAAAAAATGAGACATGAAAATACATAAATTTGAAATCAAGTATGCATTGACAAGTATTTTATAGGTATATTCGAAACATAAAAAGGGTTTAGATATGAAAAAATAAAGCTTCTCTCTATGAAGACCATATATATAGAATGCATGTAATAGCATCCCCATAACATGCCAATTCAATGGAATTTTGAGCTTGCAATAAACATTTATCAATTCCAATAGCTTTCTGCTTCAACCCATAATCTTTTCTCAACATACTCAATTATCAGATGAGTGAATTAACTTTTACATTCCAAATTTCAATTCCGTAATTATTGAATAGTTATTCTAGCAGTGTAAAGAATTTTAAGGGATCAATGCTTAAAATTTCCCAGTAAATTGAAATAAAAATTAACCAATATAGTACACAAAACAAAATGAACCTATTAAAATTGTCAATTATAAAGATTTATGAACAAAATTGGAATGCTTTTGTGATACTGCAGAAAATCTTTTCGTTATGAGAAAGTGTCTTTATATTTTTATGAACAGACTACAATACTAAATAAGTAGAACATCTTAAAAGAAAGCAAGTTACAACAATTTTAATAATTTGAGTGAATATATTTCAAGCATCTTCACTCATCACATCGTGAATGGTTTAAAATTGGCTATGTGTGATTTATAGTCACACTGAATGTTTAAAACAACCAACACTGATGAGCAGGATTGTTAGTGACACCCAAAGTCAATGGCCCAAGATGGAAATACTTGTTTGGTAATTATCCCAATCAGCAAATACTGTTATTTAATGTCTTCAAGGGGAGGATTTTCAATATCATTTTGGGGTGAAGTTCTTTACTTATTTGAATAAAATAATGTGCATTTTGTTCAGTTATTTCATTTTCAATATTATTAAACGTAACAGAAAGAAAAATTAAATTTTGATTTAAATCAATGATTTTTTAAAATAAAAATCACTCGATTTAAATCGGCATACCTTACTAGTTACACTTAGCAATTATTCATCTCTTGTTTAAAATGCCTATGTTAAAATGTTACTATACAAATACGCATGCTAAATTGAAAATGTAAAACTTACTCTTAATAATATGTGCTTTTAACTCATACATTTTTGGTATATTTCATATTTATGCTTTCAAGTATCTTAAATATTTCTTATATTTTAGGTATGGTGTGGGCATGATTTATTATAAGCAAGAAAAGTTCCAGTTAGCAGAAGTTCATTATAGAAAAGCACTAGCAATAAATCCTCAAAGTTCTGTCCTCATGTGCCATATTGGAGTGGTAAGCCAATATTTTCGTGCTGCATATTTAAATGCTTATCGAACTTCTTCATAATGAAACAAAGTAGAAAAACATTGTCAGAAAGTAAATATCTTATTTCAATGTATTGTGTCACATCTTATAACTACTTAATTTTATTTATCGGTTTCTAACTCTTAAGATTCCAGTTTGCATATTTTAATGGTATTAAAATTCTCTTTAAAAATCTAACCAACTTATCCTTCAACAAATTTATTTATATTGTTCATCTTCATAATAGTATGGTTGAATATTTGAAAAAGAATGTTTTATTTCATGTTTTATAACTCAGGTATTGTATGTTATCTAAATTAATTTAGTAACTTTTCAGAAATACTCTTCTGAAAATTTGTAAATCTTACTTGATATTGATGATTTGAGCAAAGATAGAAACTGAATTTTAAAAATGTGCTAATACCTTTTCTTAATTTCCCTACATTATTTCAAAATGATATCCTTCTACCTAGAATTTTGAGACAATTCTCCTTTTGTGGAGGGTGGTATTTTAGATCAGGATTAATGCTTTGAAGTTATTGGGAGTACTGCTTGAATTTTATACTGAGAATGTATAAGATAAGATGAATGTACAAGAAAAAAAACTTATTTTATTTGGAAACTTTATTAATATAGTTGTTTATTGCATGCTCTTTTATGTATAAGATTTTATTCTCATTAATATTTAAATATACATTAATTACAATTAGTATATATAATTTGTCTGAGAACAACTTCAATAGATCGTCATTCAAATCTATTGAAGTAGTTCAAACAAACATAAATATTTTATTGCGATTAACTGTAAAAATGATTGATTATTGATGTAAAATGTATTAGCATTTTATAGTTGAAAGTGAACTTGAATTACAATTATCCGCATACTAGCTGGCCAGCTTGGATTTTATTTATAACAAAACAGATTAAATAGACTGATAAAATATATTACAATTTCTATTTTGAAGTATCCAGATGTTCAGATATTTCCTTATCCGTCAAATGATTTCACAAACTTTCTTCAAAAAACAAGTTGAAAATCCTTTACTATTCCCTATGATTAATATGCAGAGTGATTCTACGGTCATGGGACAAACTTGGAGGGGTGGTACAGCTTATTGAAACATACATTTTTCATATAGGGATGTATGGTCGGAAGTGACGCGTGGAGGTACGAACATAAAAAATGAGACATGAACAGAAAAACATTGTTTATTTACAAAATCCTTGCAAAGTGCTTTTTTGCAAGCAATGTTAACAATAAATGCTCAAAATTGCAACCACCAAGAGTAATACAAACTCGGCAGCTGTGATTGGCTGGCAATGCTGTGTGTAGAGGGCAGTAGTGTGCCTGGCCATCCGTGATCTGATGCATCTGCGGGAAAACGTCATTTGCAACTGCTGTTGGCCATGATGGGAGATTTTACAAATAGTGAAAAAGTGGACATGCATATGATATACGGTGCTGCTAATGGGAATGGGAATGGCAGAGCAGCGCTATGGCTGTATCAGGAACGTTTTGCTGAACAGGTGTATGCCGAACCACAAAATGCTTGAGCGGTTGCATCGGCACCTTTGTAAAAATGGTTCATTCATCGCCAGCTCTGATTGAAAAACTGGATCAAGAACTGTGCAACATCCAAACATGGAAGAAACCATCTTGAACTTTGTGGATGAAACACTCCACGCAAGTACAAGAGCTATTGCACCTCGTGTACATGTGAGTCAACCCACCGTTTGGAGAGTCTTAAATAAAGAACGTTTACACCCATTCCATATTCAGAGAGTCCAAGCGTTGCAGGCAAGTGATTACCTGCTGCTCGTAGAATTCTGCCAATGGTTCTTGCAGCAGTGTGTGTTGCAGCCAGATTTCCCAGCTTTGCTATTCACAAATGAGGCGACTTTTACACAGGAAGGTGTTTTCAATGTTCACAATACTCGTGTGTGGGCAACAGAAAATCCACACGCTACATGTCCACATGCATTCCAAAAACGTTCCTCTGTGAATGTTTGGGTGGGTGTTGTGAATGATTTCCTCATAGGCCAGTATCTCCTACCAATGCGACTCAATGGCTCACATCATTTTTCTGTAAGAGGTTTTACCAGAATTGCTGCAAGATGTTCAGACTGTCGTTCATAATCACATGCTACTCAATGGCTCACATCATATTTTTCTGGAAGAGGTTTTACCAGAATTGCTGCAAGGATGTTCAGACTGTCGTTCATAATCACATGTGGTTTCAGCATGATGGTGCGCCAGCCCATTTCAACATGGTTGTCCACAATTACCTGAATGCCAGTTTTGCGGGGCGATGGATTGGGCATGGTGGACCAGTCCAGTCGCCAGATTTATCGAGCATCAATTACTTCTTATGGGGCATCTGAAGACCAGCGTTTACGGGACTTCAGTTGACTCAATTGAGGACCTCGTTGCTCGGCTATCCATTGCGACTGCAAGCGTGCGAGAAATGCCTGGCATCTTTTGAAATGTTCGCCAATCACTCCTTCGACCCTACCAAGCATGTATTACTGCTGGTGGTTGCAATTTTGAGCATTTATTGTAAACATTGCTGCAAAGAAGCACTTTGCAAGGATTTTGTAAATAAACAATGTTTTTCTGTTCATGTCTCATTTTTTGTGTTCGTGCCTCCACGCATCATCACTTCTGACCATACATTCCTATATGAAAAATGTATGTTTTTGTAAGCTGTACCACCCCTCCAAGTTTGTCCCATGACAGTAGAATCACCCTGTATAGCAGATTACATCCAAACATGTATTATTATCACCAATAGGTTTTACATGCTCTTAAGAAGATGGATGCATCCTTAGCTACTCTAAATAAAGCTATTGCAATGGATCCAAAGAATCCTCTCTGTAAATTTCATCGAGCTTCCGTGTATTTTTCTCTTGATAAGCATGAAGAAGCTTTGAAGGATTTAGAAGAACTTAAAGAAATTGTACCCAAAGAATCCCTAGTGTACTTCCTAATTGGCAAGGTATGTGATGAAATTATATTGCATATATCCTTACTAGTTTAAGTACAAAACACAAAGGATTCATTTTTATGCTGCATTCAACTTTTTCAATTCTGATTTTTCTTCTCTTAGGTCCATAAAAAATTGGGAAATACTCACTTAACTCTAATGAACTTTTCCTGGGCTACGGATCTGGATCCCCGAGGTGCTAATAATCAAATAAAGGGTGCTATAGATAAGCAATATACTAATGATGAGGAAGAAGTTGTTGGAAATAATGAGCAAAGTAAGTTTGTTCTTGAATGTGCAATCCTTGAAAATAGTTATTGTATTATCAATCTTAGCTCTCATTTTATCTTAATAAGCTTACACATTTTCTTGGTATAAAGTTTTTAGGCTTCATATTTCAATTTTGAGTACCTCGCTTGGTTTGATTCATTGCATCTTTTCTTTTAAATGTTAGTCTGATTGCTATTCTGAAGTCTTTAATCTATTTTATTGTCTTGCTTTTGGTACAGCTTATTCACTTTTGGATATTGTGCCATAAAACCCAAACCCATCAATTAAAGCACAGATGCAAATTTAAATTAAAATGTGAATAATTATATGCTATTAGTTCATGCATATTGCCTCAAAAATATAGATGTAATGTTTTTTTTATTTGTTTTTATATTAATTTTAATTAATCAATTTTTTTAAATGTATATATTTTTAGTGATTTTCCCAAGTAAGCATGTTTTGTCTCAATTATGCAGTGCTGAACTAGACTACAGCATACTATTTATAGGAAATTAATTTTGCATCAAGATGAGTAGTAAATAATCTTGATTTATCAGAAAGTAAAAAAAATTCTGATAATATTGGTAATGTTCACACAGTGCACATTGGACAGATGTTGGTGTCATTCTTTAATTGGTGTAATATTTCATGTATTTGGCAAGTGCCAACATGTTAATTAGTGTCTGATCTTTTGACATGATAAATATCGCCAATGTTCCTTTTTGTGAACAACTCTGCTGAAGATAATACAGTAATTAAGAATCAATGTTTGTTAAATAATAATAGCTCGCACAAAAATTAGCAGACTAACAGATGGTAATATACTCTTGAAGTGGAATGGTATTTCATGTGTTTTTCATGAGATTAGTCATTGAATTTTCTTGTTTGAATAATACATGATTTTTTTTATTTTAGCTGGTGATGATAGGGCAAGTGTAAGCTCAGGGGTTGCTGATCATGAAGCATCACATGACAGCTCTCTAGTAGATGCAGAAGCTGAAGATATCCAGTTACAGGCTATGGAAAGTGATGAGAGCTTCTGATAATATTTAAAACTTTTCACCAAGCGTTACCTTTCGATAGACTTCCTGATGTCCCGTACCATTGAATCTTGCTGCCGGAAATATAACTGGCTTGTTCTTTTTTTAATTATACAATGTTTGAATTCATAATGAATAATCATATAATTTGACTGCTTCATCTGTATTTGGAAGATTTATTTACTTGTAAAAAGTATTTTAATTATATTTTCATAAAAGTTCTGCTTGGAAATGGCAAGTTATGTTACCTGTAACTAGATTCAAGTACGTATTGTGATATGGAACAAAAAATTTGGTTAACATAGATTGTATAATACTTATAGTGATGCAATTACTTGTACAGCATCTGTTGTCATTATTTTTCTCTCACAATAGTTGCATGAGAACCAATTGATCAAGGCATGATCTGAAATAAAACTTGTCTTCTGTTGTACAGGACTTTGTTATTTTATGCTACAATAATAGCTAAGATTATTTCTTTTCCAACTTTAAATGTAAAAAATTATTTTGTCATATTGTTTAGAAAAGAAATGCATGAGAAAATACAATTAAAAAGAAATTTTTAATGTGGCCTTTTAAATTTTGTTTTATCATTCTTTAAAGACCTGGGTAATCTGTATCAATAATTTCTAAAACAAGAACTCTTAATGGTTTTAGCCCAGTGTTTTTAAAATGATTTGACATTATTTAAAATTCATATAACTAAACGCAGTTGCATCTTGATTGTCCTTGTTATTCTAACCTAATTTGACACTAACGTTTTTTAATCTTTGAGTACAAGTATGTGTACATTGTCCTTGACTGATCTAGCACTGCCTGTCACAATGCAAGATCCTTGGTTTATGAATCTTTCAGTAGTAGTAATACTATCATGCCGTATGCTGTAATTTTTTTCTGTTTCATTGACTATTTTGTGTTACTATATCCCTATTATCTTAAATTTCTGATTATTCGAGGTCTACATTAACTGATAATCAAAGTTCTAGTGTAGTAATTTTAAAAACCTGTGATGGATTTTCACCCATCAAGGATTTTTTGTTAAAATCTTTTTAGTCTAATTCTTTTAAAATGGTTACGAAGCCTCATGGTCACTGGAGAAATTCTGGGAACTGATATGAAAGAATTTCATGAGATTGTCACCTCATTTTAATCTCATGGAATTTATAGAATAAGTGAGGAAAAGTAAAATTTAAATAAAACTTGTTAAGTTCTAGTCTAATAAAATGAGTTCATTTGTAACATGGAAATTAAATGCAACTGCTTTTGCCCATTTTGGTCAGAATTTCACTCTTGAAAATTTAGTGAATATCTGGTATAGAATATCAAGTTATGTATTTTGAAATAACAATTATAATTCATTTTCTTACATGTCGAAACTGAAATACTCAAGAATTTGAATTTGAGAAGTTTGCCTTTAATTATTCTGATATTTTTATTCAGCTAGCATTTTTATGTCCATGTGTATAGCAATACACTACTTACATTCCAGAGGTTTTTTAATTCATTTCTTGGGGATTTTATTCCATAAGGAAGAAAATAACATCTCAAACTTTTCCTGAGGACAGCTAGGATTTTGTTTGAATGTTTTTCGGGTATAGATGATTGCTTGAGGCAGGCAGAAGTCATTTCACTCATTGGTTCAGGGAAGTTTTAATGCATTTAGAGTAATTTACTTATTTGGAGGAATTTTATAGGTAAATGGTTAAAAACATGTTTAGAACATTGTAAATGTTTGCATACGAATTTATTTTAATTTACCAATAATATTTTGATCAAAATTGCTATTGCTGGTGGGCAAAATTTAACCCTTTCATGTGAAGTGCTTTCACTATGAAACCACATTTTAAAAAGCTGTATGGCTCCGCGTTGCGGAGGACAACGTGTTAGTAAATACCTCCCTCTTGGATTTTTTACTCCATTTTGCATGCCTTATAGATTCACTGTTATATAATTCTATAAATTTATCATTATTAGTTATTTGGTTTAATGTGTCACGGGATAACTGATTGTTAGTAAACGGCATTCGATTTTTCGCCGTCTCATTGCAAGTCTTCATGTAAATTTCCCAATTTCACCCTGACGTTCAGCTTCGACCAGTCTTTTATTGGTAGCTTGTTCCTTGGATTCATTTGACGTCTTTCACATAGTTTGTTTAGCTGAATTGCTTGTTATGGAACGTTTTCTTTTTGGCATTGTTGTTAAAAAGAGTAATTACAACGCAAAAAACAATCGCTATGAAAAAGGCAGCAGTAAACAATTTGAAATTCCAAATTGCGATGGATTTATAAGAGTTGAGTTGGTACAGGTTTGCTGTATTGGATGTGAAATAATTGTAAAAAATAATGCTTATTTAAAGAAGTAAAATATAAGGCTCGAAAAAGTAGTGTATTAAATGTTTATTTAAAGGTAGTAAAATGTAAGACACGAAAAAGTACTTTATATTGAATTTTGAGCATTTTCTACGTTTTTTTTATCGAATTTAACATGAATATTTAAGTCAAGTCTGACAAAAACAAAAAAGTTGGAGCAAAAACTGCTACGGAATCAGCCAGTGATGTCACTGCACTCTGTCCAATCAGGTAATTTTTTGAACATAAAGTTTTGAAGGGGCGGAATAACTTTCCCAGTTTATTCTGCGTATTTTGACACCTCGTATCTACGTGCTGTGGTTGAGACGAAGATAGATTTCCAACAGACAAACTCGCATTAATAGTGTAGATGGGCTTATTGTATAGCTGTTTTTTCTGGGAACTACTTGAAAGGTGCTCTATGATACTTTTATTTGCTTAACTTTTTTAATTGTCACTTCATTTCCTGTCATCAAGTCCCTCTCATTTCTAACAAAGGCAAAAAAATAACTTGTAATAAAATCTTCTGTTTTCTTGGCATCATGCGTAATACTTTGAATAAAACGGTTTACCAAACAAAGACCTAACCTGATTCAGGCATATCCAGAACATTATTTTGAAGGGACCTGGTCTACTGGTTCTAAATCTATTTCACCTGTGATTACTGAACATTTGATTTGCACTG
This sequence comes from Meta bourneti, assembly GCA_933210815.1. NCBI lineage: Eukaryota > Metazoa > Arthropoda > Arachnida > Araneae > Tetragnathidae > Meta > Meta bourneti. Next base: position 33,121,000 of record OW119923.1, on the reverse strand, counting down.
ATATTAGCTTTAACTTTGTGTTTTTAACAAAAATAATTTGTGGGCCCTCCCTCTGTCCTTGCCCTGATAAGCGAGCAAAAGGAAAACTTGATATTTCCTAGTTATTTACCAAAAAATCAAAATGAAATCTATCCATACCCTTTAATTTTTATCCTATTGTATAACCAACATCTAGTTTTCGATTCAGTATCATAAATAGCGATTTTTCTGAAATATGAGATGGGTCAATAGTCCGGTTGGAAGAGTAACGGTTTAGCAACCGGAGGGTTGCGAGTTCGAATCCAACCAAAGACCGTGTACAAATGGAGCTGGTACATGTTAAATCTGTCGTGGCCTCAAATGTTCTCACGATGGCGTGGTGTGGAAGTTTGGAGAGGGGTGCCAGCTCGGGTGTTGCCTCGTCATCTCACCGTGATTCAAAATTACGAGATGTAGGATCTTTCCCGTTGGTATTGATCCCGGACCGTCACTATAGCCCGTTGTGTTGCTCCAGTGCGACGTTAATTAAAATATGTACCATCTATCTGAAATATGAGATGGTAGGTATTTAATTAACGTTGCACTGGAGCAACACAATGGGCTATTGGCGATGGTCAGGGATCATCCCCTGATTCGAGGGCAACACCATGTAATTTTGAACCACGGTCAGATGACGAGGTCACCCCGAGCTGGCACCCCATTCCGAACTTCTATGCCAACGTGAGGACATTTGAGGCCCCGACAGATTTAACCCGAAGCTGGTGTGCGATTGGAATGGAACTTCACATGTAATGTATATGAAGAAACAGTTCATCTCATCAATTAACATCTTTTCAGTATTATAAAAATGATCACAACAACAAATCTAGAGGACTTATGGAATTACATCAAAAAGATCATAAAAGAGGATGTGGTAAATTCCCTTCTGGCGACGGTTGGTTGATATGGGTTCAGGGTTTCCACCACACGCTAGTGTGCGATCATCTGCCCCAAGGCAGAAACGGGATTTGTTACTATACATGATACGCTGCGATTACATGCTTGTCCACGACAACTCCAGACGCAGCTAATAATGTTTGGTAGCCATTTCTCAGATTAGTGACTTCTTTTCGGTGTCATTGAGAAAGCGCGAATTAGGTACATGCCACATTCGAGGGCGCTTCTAATAAAATTAAGTGATGCCTGTTTCGGCTTAGACTTTTCCTTTGCACGTCACCAATCGAAATTCCGAATTGAATATGATAGTTAATTGGTAGGTAGGTATTTTAAGTAACGTCGCACTGGGAGCAGCATAACGGGCTATTGGCGACGGTTCGGGATCAAACCCGAAGAGTTAAATGGTCAGAGATGGTTAAATGGTCAATTAGATTCAATGCCTAGTGTCATCGAAACGGTGATAAACAACATTTCGAAGTAACACCAATCGTTATGCTAGAGCATTTGAGTGACAGAAAGTGAAATCCTCTCGTTTCGATTGTATTGTCATCGGTTCTTTCCCTTCGGGATTGATCCCGGACCGTCGCCAATGGCCTGTTGCGTTGCTCCAGTGCGACGTCAATTCACTACCTACCTTAAAAAAGCCTTGGTGTAATTTGGAAGTTTGGTAGGTCGTAAATTAACGTCGCACTGGAGCAAGACACCGGGCTATTGGCGATGGTGCGAGTATTTGTATTTTTTAATTAACGGCACACTGGAGCAACATAACGGGCTGTTGGTGACGGTCCGGTATCAGTCCCGAAGAGGAAGATCCAAAGACAAAGCCTCGTAATTTTGAACCATAATCAGATGACGAGACAACACCTGAGCTGGCAAACCCCTCTCCAAACTTGAACGCGAACGTGAGGACATTTGAGATTACGGCAAATTTAACATGCATCAGCTCTCGTGTACACGATGGTCTTAGCCTGGACCGTGTTTCGAAGTCGCAACTTTGCGGTTGTTAATCTGTTCTTCCAACTGAGCTACCACGGCACCAAACCAGATGGAAAGCGAAGATTTTACCTCCTCTTCTCTAATGCTCTTGGGCAGAGGTTCTCAAACTTTTTCAGTCACGGAGCACCTTTGAAATTGGAAATTCAACGTGGAGCACTAAATTTTATCTCGCAGCTATATATTGTATTTAGTAAATAGAACGACAAAATAGCATTGACGATACAAGGTAGTTTCGTCATTTAAGATTACAGGACATTAGATTTCACCGTTTAATTTTTTTTCTGCACTAATTTCCCATTGCAGACGGAAAACACACACATGAAAAAAAAACATTTGAAAATAAATTCAGGGCAAATATTGCAGATCCACAATTTCTTATTTTATTAATTTGGCATTATTACATTTGTTACAAATTTTTACTTGGTTTCGTGAAACAGAAATTTATTTGGGGATATTTCAATTAACGTCACATTGGAGCAACACACCGGGCTATTGGTGACGGTCCGGGATCAATCCCAAAGGGAAAGATCCGATTAATGAGAAGGATGAGGCTGTTTTGATTACACACTGAGATTATATCTGGCTGAATTTCGGATAGTTGTAACTGAATATCTTGCTCTGCATTGAGACGTGATCTGTATTTTGTTTTAGTAGCGGCGTAATGCGGAGAATCCTGTTTCGCATAAATAAGTGGTTGCGAAGGGCAGCAGAATAAGTTTCGCTTTATTTGATAGGGTTTTAAATTCATCTTTTAGCGTACACCAAAAATCTGAGATTGACTTCTCAGTTTCAAACTTTGATCTTATCGCTGTATCTGATGTCAAATCAAGCAAGTATTCATATCCTGTGATGTCAGAGAGGATGGTTTTTTGGATATAGAGTATGGTGTTACAACCCAAACGTTTTCTTTTATGTTTTCATGCAATTCTTTTCAAAATTAAGAATTCAAAGTATCAATCAAACGCAAGAGACGAACTTTAAACTCGTTTAAGATATCCGCAGGAATGTCTTTCACGTTGGCGTGGGGTGTCAGCTCAGGTGTGGCCTCGTCATCTGACCGTGGTTCAAAATTACGTGGTGTTGTCCTCGGATCTTTCCCTTTGGGATTGTTCCCGGACCGTCACCGTTAATTTCAGTTCACCGTTAACTGAAAATTAATGTCACCGTTAATGACGTTAATTGAAATACCCCCCGCAGGAATGTCTGATTCGAGTTCTCCAAATCCTTTTGTTTGTGGAAAACAATCCAGGCTTCCGTTTTTGATTAACTCTACCCAATACTTCAGTTTCTTTTTAAATCCTTCCACTTTATCAGTAGCATCAAAAACAGAAACTGTTTTCCTTGCAAAAAAAAGTGAGAGACATAAATCATTAACTTTTGTAAAAATATCTGCCAAATACGCCAATTTCATTAGCCAACGATCATCACACAACTTCTCTCCCAAAGCAAAATCATTGTCACTCATGAAGATTCTGACTTCATTCCTTAGTTCAGAGGCGCATTAAACTTTTACCACGGGAGAGCCACCTTATTTCTATGTGAAGAAGTAAAGACGTATGCAGACTCCCCATGTCATCACATAAGATTTTCAACAACCTGGTATTCTTAGGTCGTGATTTTATAAAATTTATTATTTTAACGGTTTCATCCAGCACTTCTTTTACAAAAGGTGGCATTTTCTTCATTGCAAGAGCATGTCGGTGAAGTACGCAGTGGCTACTGCTGCACACCTTGGCTTTTTCTTTTATTTTTGCGATTGCACCAGACACCTTACCAGTCATAGCTTTCGCTCCATATGTGCACACATCAACAGTTATCCCATAGGATGCTATTCACCACGAAAAATTCATCTAATAATTTAAATATTTCACTACCACTTGTGGTAGTCGGCAATGCAGAAGTAAATCCTCTTGAAAAGAGTCCAAATATTTATAGCCCACAAATACCAAAAGAATTGCCAAACCAGCAACATCGGTTGATTCATCCATTTGAAGTGAAAATTTAGTGGATTTTATACGAGAAATTAAAGTACCTTTCACATTCTCTGCTAAATCCCCGATTCGTCGCGAGATTGTATCATTTGACAAAGGAATTGTGTCTATCACTTTTGCAGCCTTTACCTCAAACATGCATTCGATAATGTCTTTTACGCAAGACTTTATAAGGTTTTCAGCAACAGTATGGGCTTCTCCAGCTTGAGCAATTCGGTAACTAAGATGCCATCAAAGCCTTTTCGTTGACAGTTTTTGAATGATACTATATTCATTTCTGAACTTTCCTGGATTCAACTTCCTTCTGAAAAAATCAGTTGGTTTATCCTTGCATTCTGGATGGACTCCCTCAAAATGACGACGCATTTTTCCTGGAAACATTGAACTGTTCGGCAAGACTGCCACAAATTACGCACTGAGGTTTATTATCGGTGGTCTCAGCGAACCCAATATCCAAATAAGAATCATGATACTTTCGTTTTAAAGTTTTTTAATTGTGGAACTTGTATCCGAGGAAGTAGAGCTATGCAACTTGTTCGATAGTTCAAGAAGTTCTGTTGCATCCGCGGTCAATGATTCATCCGAAAAACCAGCTTGTACAGCAGCAGTAACAGCTCTATCTTCTTCCGCACTGCAATTAGAAAGTAATATGAACTTAGCTGTACGTATATAACAAAAGCATAAATCCAGTAAAAAGTTTAAATAAGATATTGCATCTAAAACAAGATTCATTGAGGGGTTTTTTAAAAGAAAATACTGTAAAACTTTAAAAAATCCTATAATGCAAAATCTTATACGTGAATAGTAAAATTTTGTTTTTAGGGATTCTAATTTTTCAAGATTTTAAAATTTCGTAATGAGTTTAACCATTTTGATACAGGAACGACAGAATCAACAGATTGCAGGACTAGGTGTACGAAAATGGACAGGCCATATAGGTTTCATATGCTTGAGAAGAAGCAAAACAACGAATTATAAACAAACAATTCTCAACATTGTTTTGTTTATTTTACCAATTTATGGTATTTTAAATTATATAATTAAAGTTTAATCTACAAACAAAAATTATACTGTTTTCGGCATTAAAACTTAAAGTGCACAATAAATTTTTACTTTAAGATTACTTAATTTAAAGATTTAATTTTTTTTCTTTATTATAAAAAAATGAAAAACTAATAAAACTGAAGTGCAAATAAATAATAAAAATTTTGTTTATTTCTCTTACTTTCTTGATTATGGAATGTTTGCTTTAGTCTGCAGCCATGACTTTATATTTTTTAAATTTAATACGGTTCATTTTTAAAAAAATAAAGGAACTCAATATCTTAATATATTTGGGGTGCTGTGTCCCCTCAAACACCGAATAAAACCAAAATGTGTACATACTTCTTAGATGTTGATGCTTCCACATCTATTCCAATTGGCTTGGCAAAAGTTTTGATGTTTTTTAAGGACCCTGTCTCCAGCCAGCTATCCATCGAAAGAAAATTGACGTTATTCCCAGTACCACTAATTTAGTATTTGAAAAACCTCCACAAGACAGATATTTTGTCATCAAAACGAACAATCTGAGAAGCTACAGGAAATTGATTTTTAAAAATAATAAATTACATGTAATGAACTTTATAATTTATCGGTTCTTGACTGAATGTTGACTAAAATGCAACTGATTTGAGAAGTGAGTAAACCAGTTTTATATGCAATAAAAATTTTTCGATAATTGTCTGGCTCCGTGTTGTCTGGTGTTGCCTTTTGACGTAAATTTGTTTTGTCGACTGGCAGACGAGAAACTGACACATTGAATGTCGACTACCTTTTTCAATGTTAGTCAATGTTTAACCTGATCGGTGATAAATGATTTATACTCGATTTTTTTCTTATACACCGAGAACAAAAGGTCATAATATTCAAATATTTTTAATTTTAAACATGCCTTACCTTTTCGCGGAGTACTGAGAATTGTTTTGTGGAGCACTAAGTGCTCGGCAGAGCACAATTTGAGAAACGCTGCTCTTGGGTATGATAGAAGGGCCATGGTATCCCAATTGGAAGAGTAACTGATTAGCAACCGGAGGGTTTCGAGTTCGAACCTAACCAAAGATCGCCGTGTATAAAGAGGGCTGGTGCACGTTAAATCTGTCGTGGCCTCAAATGTCCTCATGTTGGCGTGGTGTGGAAGTTTGGGGAGTGGGGTGTCAGCTCAGGTGTGACCTCGTGATCTGACTGTGGTTCAAAATTGCGTGGTGTTCTCCTCGGATCGTTCCCTTGGGGATCCTGGACCATCGCCAATAGCCCGTTGTGTTGCTCCAGTGTGACGTTAATTAAAATACCAAATACTGGAAGTGCCTTAATGAGTAATTTTTCACCGTTTTGGTGACGATTGGTGTTTCATCAAATTGCAGTTGACCAATCAACTCTCACATATCAATCGCCATGGTAGCTCGGGTTGAAAAGTAACATATTAGCAACGTGAATGTTGCGAGTTCGAATCCAACCAAAGACCATCGTGTGCAAAGGGGAATGGTGCGTGTTAAATCTGTCGTGGCCTCAAATGTCCTCACGTTGGCGTGGAGTGGAAGTTTGTAAATGGGGTGCCAGCTCAGATGTGACTTCGTCATGTGACCGTGGTTCAAAATTACGTGGTATTGCCCTTGGATCTTTCCCTTAGGGTTTGATCCGGACTATTGCCAATAGCCCGATGTGTTGCATCCCACAGGTAAGTAGGTAGGTATTTTAATTAACGTCACACTGGAGCAACATAGCGGACTATTGGTGAAGGTCCTGGATCAATCCCAAAGGGAAAGATCGAGGAGAACACCACGTAGTTTTGAACCACGGTCAGATGACGACTAGCCACCTAGAGTATATAGCAATTTGAAAGTTACTTTTGGGAGCGAAATGCAGCACCTGGGTTACTACAGTTTTTGTCGTTTTGGCACAAAAAATGAATCTGGTGTTAGAGCCAATTCAATTTCAGCCAATTTTGATTTGGGCGCGTGTCTTGTGGTGTAAAATTGTAATCTCGTGGAATTCTTGTGGTCGGTGGGTGAGGCGCTGTGTGTGAAAGTAAATCGCATATCCTTTCTTATATTCCCTTATTGTAAAAGTTGTTTTGGATTCTCATAATTATTGCCTTTTAAAGTATTTGTTATGTGTGTCTGTTCAAATATTTTTAAGCTTATTGCCTTTCCATTGTTCATTTTCGTGATTGTATACTGTTTATTATTATTGTTACTCTTTTATTTGAGCTTCAAAGTGTATTTTGTTTACTGCATAATTATTTTTTATAACTGTATTTGTGCTCTTGTCATTTGATGGCGGTTTATTGTATACCGTTCGTGATCCGATTCCTCTTCCATTACTTTGACATTTTGCGATCGGTTGCTTTCCATCCCTTATACTATATTATTTTGCATATTCAGCCGCTTACCATTGCCCAATTATTTTTTATGCCTACTTCTGCTCTTTTGACTTTCATTAGTGTCGGATTAGCATGTCGTTGGATGATTTCCTTTGATCTATTTTCGTGACCAGATGTATAAAATTTACATAGAAATGTTTTATCATTTACCTTCAATCAGTGTAATCAAAATTTTCCAGAAATGTTGAAAACCCATTTTGTGATGAGAATACTGTTGAACATAGATTGTTCAACAGTAAATGGCCAAATGTAATTTAAACAATACTAAGCCTGCATTCCACACTGATATTTATGTTAATTTGCTTGAAATTAAAATTCCTTGATCCATATAATCCAAATCAAACCTTTGAATGATAATCAGGGTTCGGCTAGTTGCTAATAGGCTAGAAAAAAGTGGATTTTTACGATCCCTGGGATCGATTTCTCATAATTAGGAGGATTCAATTAAGTTCTAGGACTGATTTGATAGTGCGTAAAACAATTGTGTCAGGAAATTTGCATGTGTGCTCTTGGAAGCAGCAGTCACAAACCACTGACATTTCTGAGGAGCAGTACAGGGAAATTTAAAGTGATAGCACATGCTTGTGTCCTGTTGTCATAGGACAGCTGAGAGACATAGTTTTGTTTGAAACTGGGTAAAACAGCTACAAAAATATACCATATTTACCCACCATATAATATGGGGGTACAACATTATCCTGCTACCTGGTGTTTGATTAGGAAGCATGTTTCGATGGCAAATGGGAGTCTCGTCAATATGATTGGAAGAAGTGGCTGTTCATCGACAGCTCAGTAAAAAATTGAGGTACCTTGCAATCACTCTCAGCTGAATTGCCGTTGGAGTGGGGGCTGAAGCATTATCCAGCAGTGAAATAATCTATTCCATAAGCTTCTTTAAGTATGGTTCATTTCTATAGCTGTTTTACCCAATTTCAAACAAAAATAAACAATATTTTCCCTGTGCTGCTTCTCAGAAATATCATACAGTAGTTCGTGGCAGCTTGCTTATTAGACAGTAACTTGCTTCTGGGAGCATACATGCAAATTTGCTGATGCACTTGTTTCGTACACTCTCGTATCTGTCGAAGAACTTTTTGGACATAGGTTGTATGTATGAAGCTTTAATTTTTAATGATTTGTAAATTTCCTGGCCTCACACTTTAACTAGACCAGTGGTTCCCAAACTTATTATGCCCACGCACCCCTTTTCAAAGCAAAAACCTGACCATGAACCCCCAGTAAAATAACTCTACACAACTGTGCAAATTTAACTTTGATGCCTTGAATGGTGAATGGCGACGTAAAAATAAAATATAAATAAAACATTTTGATATTTAAAGTAGTATTTATTAAAATTATAACTTGTTTTAAAATACAAAAACATATTATTTTTCAATGAGATTGGTGAACCTGATGAGATGATATTAGATTATTTATGTTCGGCTCGATGTTTGTGAATAACGTTCGTAAGTCTCTATGAGCACTAATTTGCAGTCGGTTTCTTTTTTTCGTGATGAGGCTCGTAACTGCACTGAATCCACGTTCTGCTAAATAGGAAGACGGGAAACAATCAACAGCTTCTGTACATTGGCTCATAATGCAGGATACAAAATTGGCATCTGTTTTTGTAACCAGAATTGGTTGTATCCTTGTTCAAACATTGGTTTCAGCTCCTCATTTGTTGATAATTCAATAAGTTGCTCCTGTATTAGTATGGATTCATCTAAGTTTGTGGGTCTACTTGCAAAAGGGTCCAACATTTGGGATGACCAAGTGAAGAATGTCTTCAAATCTTTGTCTGAGGTTAGAATGAAGAGCCGTTAAGTGTTGACAATAAGCAAGGAATTCTTTATCTCGTTTTTGCAATTTTGAATGCCAAAGCTGCTGCGAGGGTTTATGGCAAACGTTTTCTTATGGATCGACGTCCATCGCATCGAACTATAGCTACTGCACTTTGCCGTCTCAGAGAGACCGGCGGCTTCACACCACGGCCCAGATCAGGCAGACTTTCAAGATCGGGCTTTCGAGTGACACCGGAGGAAGTGCTGGGATACGCCCTTGCAAATCCACATCTAAGCACGGCGGAAATAAGCGAGGCATGTGGATACACGCGTCAACATATTTGGCGATTGTTACATGCGCATGGTGCGCATCCATACCGTCCGCTACTGGTGCAAGCATTGATGCCGGGTGACGACGCACGAAGACTTGACTTTTGTAATTTCTTGCTCAACATGTTGCACGACATTCCGTCGTTGTTTTCCGACATACTGTGGACAGATGAGTCGCAATTCACAAGGGATGGCATCGTCAACACCCACAATGTGCATTACTGGGCTCTGGACAACCCTCACATGGGACGCACAGCACGACACCAGGTACGCTGGTCAACGAATGTGTAGTGAGGTATATGGGGAACCCAGATTGTTGGACCCATCTTCTACGACGGGACCTTAACGGGCAATCGTTACCTGCACCTGTTACAAGCCATGGTACGTGACTGGTATGAACAGCTGCCTCTCCGAGATGCATGTCGTGTGTGGTTCCAACATGATGGTGCCCCTCCGCATAAAGCAGCAAACGTTCGTGCGTATCTAGCCACCGAATTCGGCCAAAAGATCATCGGATATGGTGGTCGGGTAGAGTGGCCACCGCGTTCGCCGGACTTGACTCCCATGAACATCTAACTCTGGGGTTACGTCCAGGAACAGATCTATGCGACTGAGCCAACCTCTCTGGATGATCTGAAATACCGTATCAGCCTTGCTTGTCACACAGTTACACCAGCTATGCTCCAACGCGTCCACGATTCAGTACTGTCACGCATTCAATTTTGCATTGCCACCCACCAATGGGGAACATTTTGAGCAGTATCTCCAGTAGATTTCTCCACTTTATGTATTGTTTTCCGCTGTATGCTGGTCTGTAACTTGTGCGAGTTAGATTTCCAAACTTCCATGTTTCGCCACTGGGGGCGCTGCGACCGCTTTCAGTGAATCGGGCATGTTCACTTTACTATACATGCATACATTCTTTATGGTCGGGGAACCCCCCTTTCGCCGTAAAAGGGGCGTTGCACCCTAATTTCAATCTCGAATTATTTTAATTTATATTTTAACCGACCCCTCAATAAAGGCAAAACAAATCTGAAAAAATCCCAAACATTGAAATTAAATATCTCGGTCAATTTTTGTCACACATAACTGAAACTTTTTGTGTTACGTTTGTTAGGATGAGTGTAAACTTTTACTAAATATCACTATAAGGAACGGGGGAATGTATAAAAAGTTCGATTTTGTAATTTTTACAAAATTGATCTTTTAAATTTCAAAATGTCATAACATGAATGTTTACCTCATTTGAAACATTTTTGTAATTGGAAGTATATGTCTACGACCAACGGTGTTGCGAAAATAAAGGCCGGGTACGAACTTTGAGTTGCACCCTGTACATATATATATATATATATATATATATATATATATATATATATATATATTATTATTCCATATACGAAATTTTAATATGCATTGCAAGAATAGTTACAAATTAAGATAATGAAGTGAAGTTATATATATATATTAAATTAATATTATATATACATTATCGATAATATATATATATTAATAATAAATATATATATTATTAAATTCAATAAATGTTGTGATTCATTATCTTAATTTGTAACTATTCTTACAATGCGTATTAAAATTTCGTAGTACTTAAAATCGTAATTATGTTAAACAAAAATATTAAAAAAACTATAATAAAAAAACTATACAGTTAAATAGCTTTTTAATATTTTGTTTGTTATCAAATTATGTATAACACATTAAGTCTAAACCACAACCGATGGAAGTAAACAGGATTTTTCTCTCCTGCAGCAGAAATTTGCAAACTTTCATATTTTTCGGAGTTATCATCCCGAATCCCGATGGAGTTGTCACTCTGAGACTCGATGGAGTTATTATCCTGAGACACGATGGAGTTATCACAGTGAGATTTAGTGAAGTTATGATTTCCATTGTTAACCATGTCTTCTGCCGTCAGTCCATCATTCGCTTTTTGTTTTTGACTAACGGATATAAATTTTAATAATTTGGTTTGTAAGCCTTCCTGCCTGAAGTTGTCGTTGACATTTTACAAATTCAAAAATCAGACTGTAACGTTCGGCAGGAAACAAATAAATCCTTTACAATGGATCATACTGAGCAAAGCGATAGGCTCACCCCTCTTCGAAGTCTCAAAACAAAGCGGCATGGGAAGGGCGAGACTGGTGGATACTTACCGGACCAGACTGGAAACTACGAGCGGCACCCGTTTGACAGTACTACCATTTTCTCCCAGACGCCGAAGAAGGGCGTCATAGGATCGAAGGGACGACAAAGCTTCGCCCTTAGGGTGAGGCTTTGTCGTCCCGATATCTGGATAAATGGGTTCCCAAAAGCAATCGCTGTGTGCAGGTGGTGTACAGACACTGAAAGTTAAAGACGGCCATCACAAAAGGCGCCGATAAACTAAACATATAGTGGACATTAATATTTTCTTGATACTTCCTCGGCCCAGATCGACAATGAACCAAAACGAAGTTTCCTGGGGCTCCAAGGATGCCGCCAGGTCTCGACTACATCACTGCACAATAGCAAAAGTAAAGGACGACGGAACACTGACCCCATGCTATTTGTTTATACTTCCACAGTAGTTTTTCTCTAAATCACCTTTTTTTGGCTCCTGGGGGTTTTAACCCTAAAACCCCCCTCTGGGTGCGCCACTGCTCTGAACCATGCTCTACCATACATCCATATATTTTAGTCCAAAAATCCCACATAATCCACACGACTACTATAAGCAAATTGCCTACTAATAAGTCGTAAAGATAACTTCGCTTCATACCAAGGGACAATCAATGGACTTCCAAAACTCCAGGGTTTTACTATTTGTACCCTTCCCTCAATGCAATCAATCACCACTTCCTCTGAAGGTTAGAATTGCGATAGCGGGTATCATTGATGAAAGAAAATGTGGCAATTTAAATCTAAGTCTCTGGAAGTAGAAAAACGGTGAAATTCTTTTGGATAGACATGGATAAATCCACTTGGAGACAGATGAGTTTTGCATTCCTTTGAAAAAATCTGCTCACTCAGATACCGTAAAACAGGATTGGGGTTATTTTTTAGTTCTCTTGACAACCATCACACACATGAACATCTTATTTATCAATGGGACACAAATCAGAAGTGTAGTAAGACTAAGTGAGTTAAAATTATAACAGAAGCGCTTTATATCAGCACTTTCTGAAAAGGTTCTATTGCAAAAAGAATTCTTAGCAAATGTTCAATTTAACGAAGTTTTTAGAAAAATTTTGTACTGTATATGGTACGGAATGGTTTAATTAGTCCTAACTTATATGATTAATTCGATATACTCTTCACATTATAACAATAGTCAGTGAATATGTATATAGAAAACCTTTTAGAACCAAGTCCTTCGATATATTAATTTTATATGCATATTCGTCTCGGTAAATCTGAGTAACCAACAAAATAGTAATCCTGTTATTTTTAATAAACGAGATTTTATCCTTTCAGTACTTTTTGGGTGATCGTAAATGAAAAAGTTATTCATTTATCCTTCTAAAAAGAATTACAAGTTTCCCATTTCTGACTCACGTGAAGTGTACCAAGCGCTGTGTCTGATTTAAAAACAAATTTGAAGCAAGTTAATTTGTTTTTCAATCATTCGTGTATCCTGTACTTTTACTTTGTGAGTCTGCTCTGAGATGACTATGTTGGTTATTTTATTCATAAAAAAGCTGTCGAATGCATAAACTCACATAATTTTTTGCTATTTTTTGTCTATTCGGATAGTAATTTAACAAATTGAGCGAACAAGACCTGAATGGAAGCTTGGGGCGGAATATGGAATCAGACTGTCTTTCATAAGTAAATTTGTCATCAGCATTAGGCAAGGCACAGATTTCACTTTAGTGCTAAATATGCACGTAATGCAACAATACCTAGGTGGGAGGGGCTGTTGGAGTTTAAATTCGAAAAAATATATATATATCCTTATCTAATTTATTGAACTGTTCTTATATAGGATATATCTGACATCCCAATTGCATCCCCCTAGTGCATTTTTTCAATCAATGGAGGTTTCACACATTTCAGTCTGAAAAATTACTATGTCCTTAATTAGTTACATTTATGGAAAATGTGTATGAAATAAAACTCTAACTCTTGATACATTAAATTTACCTATTTTATGCTAAATTTATCTATGCTTAATTTCAAAATTTATGAATAATCATAATTAATAATATTTGAAATTTGGTTTATGACCAGATAACGCTATAATATTGTGCAATATTTGAGCAACACGACATTTGATACTGTCATTGCTAATTCATCAATTAAAAATGTAATTACAAAACGCGAATACACCAATAAATGATTTTTCGAAATATTTATTAATTTTATCTCAGTAAATAATGCATTTCCAAATATGTAAAGGCAATTTAAAATAGTACAAATTCAATACAATACAAAATAGTTTCAAAATCTATACACTCACTACGTTAGAATTTCAGAGTTCAAACAGTTTTATTTTTCCGAAAAACAAATGTTTGCTGGCAAAATGTTTTGCAGAACAATTTGTTTATAAGGAGATCTTTAAAAATATTTTTCATTTTGTTCAGTTGTTTATACATATTTTGATAGTTCAAAGCCCATTATATTTTTGAAACATTCCTTTCCTACGGCGGAGGAAAGGAATGTTGCAAAGGAGGGTTCTTAGATGCACGCATCGCTTTTAGAAATTGATGTATTTATGGAGAATCCATTAACTTCTAGTGGAACAGATTCAAAATGAGAAAACCCACTTTACTCAGACTAAAATGACGATTACTGTGGTTCAATTTTATAGAGGGTTAAAGTTAACTATTAAAATGAGCATTTTTAAAATTTCACTGTGAAAATCACCACTGTGAAGGGGCCAAAACACTTGAACCAGTTTTGTTCTGCTATATAGAACCATGGTGACAGATTTTGTCCAGAATAAGAATACAGGAGTGTGTTTTGATCCTTTCCAAGTTTGTCCACCAAAAATGGGAAATTTTGAAAATTCCATTTTTTAGTTGATGCTCGTGGGGTACGTTAATCTAAATCTGTACTAAGGGCTTCTTCGTCATACTAAAATTTGACCACTTTCTTGTTTTGTGTCAAATGTTAAAAAATATATCAGAGTTTGTGGTTGAGAAAAAATCATTGTTCTATACATTTACCAAAATTATGTATTAGGGAGATTTTTAAAAAAAATTTCTTGAGCTTTTGCTTTCTTAATATTAGGAGGGTTTGAGGAGAATCGATTTACCAACCTCCTGAGCCACCACGAAACACTTTATGTAGATATATTCTACAGATACAAAACGATGTTTCTGTGTTGTGCATGGTTTATCATCTCAGCATAGGAAAACGTATTTCAAGCAGCTCACGAGATTTATCACTAAAATGTTTTCTTTTCAAATTAAAGTCTTCAACATTCAAAAAGATCTATCGTCATTTAATAAACTTCAAAAAAGGTATTAAATAAGTAATAAACAGGGAAAAGATGATGAATTGTTCTTGAAAAGAAATGAACAGGAAAAAGATAATGAATTGTTCTTAAAAAGAAATTAAGCGAAAAATGTTTTTCATAACTTTGAACTGAATTCTTTATTACTTAAAACAAAGTGGCCACCTTTTTGATGATATTGTCACTTCAAATTAAGTCAAGTGTGACAACAGAGGTTCTTTTAACCGTTAATGACTTCACAAACTCGGAAAGTCCAAATGAAACATTTATTTCAAGGAAGACGAACAAAAACAGAACATGACAGGCTACATTACATACATCAGAATACTCAACGGAAAAACAAAATTGCTCTTGTTCTTCCAATCTCAAATTTAGTGGAGTTGATTTGTTCGCCGTTTCTTTTCACGAAAATTAATAATGCTAATTAATAATTAATAATTCTAATAATAAATTAAAATTAATAATTCGTGACATATATAACTAAACATTTTGATGATAAATTGAACTTCTAGTATAGAGGTAAAATTTTACTTTCACTCTTCCAATTTTGCACTGAAATATTTTTCAAAAGTCCACAAATTGAAATAGATCTATGGTTATTAATTGCAATTGAAAATGTAATAGGTATGTAATAAGCTGTAAAATCGTATTAAATTGCCTTTAAAAATAAATAGAAAAAAGTGGATTTTTCACTTCAAACTTAAATATTTTCTTAATTCGCAAAACAAAGTGATCAAATTTTTGTGTTATAACTGAGAAGAAGCCGTGAAAAATTCAGATTTTGGTTACATATATATGTTTATGCATAGTAGCTACTAGATTAGAATTTCCCTTTTTTATCGGTGATAAAGTATTGCGAAGGCTCGAAACATTTCTGTTTTCTCATTCATGACAAAATCTAGTCATTGGTTATTGAAAAAAAATTGGTTTTAATGTTTTTTCCTTAGTCATATAAAGTAGTCTGAAATACCAAACAAAATTGCAAGTTTCAATCAAGAAAGTTTTTGAACACCTAACAATCAAAATTAAGTCAACGTTTTATCAGCATTTTATTCTGAGTAAAGGGGATAAGGGAATTTTGTAATTTGCTCAATCAGGGGAAGTCATAGCATTTTGTGTTGCAAAAAAATGGAGAGCTTCAGTTTCCTAAAATCTCCCTTCCAAACTTTCCGTTTAGAAGGGAGATTTTAGGATTATAAGATTATGTCTAAAAATAAAATTGGTTTTGAATTTTCAAAACATGTACAAAAAATGAAGATGTTTGAAAATGATGCAACACCACCTTTTGTTAAGAGGCGTCCCCACTCCCCTTCCCCTATAGCAGGTTTCTTCCAAGGTTTCTAGCAGGGATTCTTCTATTCTACAGCTTTCTATTCGAAAGGCGGGAAAAAGATGACTCACTAATGATTTCAGTAAGAAAACGTCTCAAAGAAGCCAAAGCCAATAGATGCGCCAAAGCATTTGCCAAGAAAACGATAACTAGTGAAATGGGATAGTTGCAAAGAGCGATAATATGCCAAATATGAATACTCTGAACACACTCTAATTACCCGCCTCGGTCGCTGCATTTCGCTCCCATTTGACCCATTATAGCAATTTACTCGGACCGGTGGCATTTCAGGATAATGTTACGCGTTCTCGACCATTTTGGGTGTACGATTTGGCGAGAAAGGCCTTGGCGTGTTAAATTGTAGAGCGATAAATGATTAGAATATGGGTACCATACAAGACGAAATCTCAGTGCACCGTGTAACGAGTGTGAAAATCGATTCTTTAAGAATTCGAATCTTTTGAAAGATTGTTCGTGATATTAGCCAGTGTGTCCACCTTTCGGTAGGAAGGGAAAAGAAAAATAAAGTCCCAGATAATTAATTTTCAATAAGGCTGACTTCTATATAAATGTATTTTGGGTGTATTAGGTATTTGGGGACGCTTGCTTTTGTTTCTGAAATCTTACAATTTTTTTAATAATTCAATTTTATTTGTATTGATACGTTCAATTTCTTTTGCAAAGAGTGATGAATGCATGGGAACAAATCTTGGGATTCCTAAGGAAAATATAAGTACATTGAACAGTGTAATAATGTGGATTAAAACCTTATCAAACGATAGAACACAGCAGGTATTTCCTAACCTCATATATATAATTTTTTAAATTTACATTGATAGTGGGCTGAATAACAAAATATGATTTCTTGAGTAAACAAATTTTTTTAGCACATTTTCAAATTAAGATTGATCACAAACAGCACAAGCTTTTTTCATGTATTGTCGATATGCACATAAGCAAGAGTTTAGTGTATTGCAAAAAAGTTTTCCTTACCTTTGAAGTTCCAAACGTAAAATGGTGTTTAAGAACACATAACAGAGATTCATGTCACACTAAATTCCAACCCCCAACGGACGCGCAATTATTTTTCTCTTTCTTTCTATTGTAGCGCCAGGGAAAGCAGCTACAATTAGATCGGCTTGACAACGTTTTAGGAAAACATTTTCCTAAATATTTCATCATAGAATCGCCGATCACCAGGGTAGCCATTTGCAGTAAACAATAATCACACAAGGGCGCAGCGTAACTTCCCGTTTGAAATCCAAATAACAATGACAATCGAGAAGGAGCTGCGATTTTCGAGAACGAATTCGATTAACGATTCGGTTTAAGAACTATTCGATCAAGAAAAGGCCAAAATTAAGATCGCCAAAAAAGTCACAAAAGTAGAGTAACCCGGTGCACCCAAACTGTGGGGGGAGCGCGTAACATTGTCTCGAAATGCGTAAGTTTCAATTTACTCTGTGCTGCCACCATTATTTAGTTTGACAAAAAAAGCCTTTCATTTTAAAAAATAAGTTGGCATCACTAAACTTCGAAGTTAACTGTATTTGTGGCTGATCTTCCTCGTGGCGTGTCGTTTCGGTACCTCAAATTGGTGCTGTTAATCTAATTTTATAATAAAAAATTTTATTATTAAGTGGGTTTATTTTTTGGAAGGTAATGTACATTTCATTTTCAATCCTTTTTTTTCAATTGAGTGCTCTTTATGTGTTCGAAAACTAGTGAAGTTATCTTCAATTTTATAGTTAGGCTTATGTTTTACTGTATCACAATTCTTGTAAATCACTTCTGATTATTTCCTTAATTCGAATGTATCCATTAAACTTAGGGTGACATTTTATAAAGATTTGCGTATTGTCCTGTTGACAATCGTATGAATAGCACATTTTCTTCGTGATCGAGTTATACAAATTTGAGTTTTTGATTTGTGTAGTATTAATAAAAGTTTGTAGGGTTACTTCCCTTCAGTAATGATTTCTGCCTCTTGTTAATTCTAAATTCAGCAAGCGATGGATGAATCATAGTTTAGTTCCTGAAAAGCAGTAATCCCGTAAGCAATAGTTCCCGGTCTAATTAATTTTGTAATTCTAAATGGCTGAGTCGATTCCCAGTCCATGCATAGATGTTTGTAAGGGTTCAGAATTGATTTTTAACTGAGGCCCCTTAGACAAAGCATTACCATAAATAAACAGAACAAGGTTCCAGCTCGCCAAATTATTGATTAAAATTTTCGTCACCTAACAGCTATTTGAATAAAAATACGATGGATTATTTTCCGCGTTTTTTGCCAATGGCGATGGTACATAGTGTTTTGAGGGTTTTTTGGGTATGAATTAAACTTAGTTTATTTTTGTAATCTTGGGCCTTACGATGCGGTCTTGGCATGATTTCATCTTTTCATTGATGGTAAAGTTGGAATTGCTGATAAGTTGATAACCTTTGACTACTCTAGGATTTACCCTTATTTTTTTGTAATGAAAGTTGCCTGTAAAACCACACATCTTATGTCTGATTGTATTTGTGATACAAATTAACTCAGGAAAGTATCATTTGGTTACAAGAGAAAATTTGTTAATAAAAAATGATCGACTGAACCCAAATGTAACATTTTGGAAGGGATTTCAAGAAAATTGTGAATGCCATAAGGGGGTTTTGTGGGACCAAAATGGGAAAATTGTGAATATTAAATTGATGTTATTATACCATTAAACACATTACTGTAAGCTAAAAAAATGTATAACTTCTAATTATTGCTCTCACTGATCAATATTTCTCCTTTAGGAAGGGCTAGCTCTAGGGTATCTAATTCATTAAAGCATTTAATTTTTCCAGGTTACAGCTGCAGTCTCCGCCGCGCAGAGTGGCAACGCGGTGTTTTTTTTTTGGCGCACTTTTTATGTCACCACGGAAATCTTCCAAAATTGAATACATACTGCATACATATGGATTAAATATATAAATCTTGATAAAACAACATTTTGACTAGTAAAACACTGCAAATCTGGATTAAATATACAAAAAAATATTTTTTAATGGAAATCACATCTTGACTAGTGAAACATTGCAAAACTGGATTAAATATACACAAATATGCAAAAAAAAATAACGGAATTAAAGGTCGAGCAGTCGCATCAGGTTGTATTTTTCCTGTCTATTTTGTTTTATTAGTTATCTTATTTCTAGTATACCTTATTTCTTAAGATGCCTTCTATTTTTAGTGTAGTCGATAAGGGAACAGCTGCAGTATAGACCCCCCCCCCCAATCCATTTGGCGACTTTTTTTGTCGCCAACCCTGACGTTACTTGGCGACATTTTTTAACAGACGTATTACATAAAAATGTACATAAATTGAATATAAGTTATTCTAATCTTTTAACAGATTTCACTGTAAATGAGGGTATCCTGTTTAAACTGGGCTTCCAGTTGTGAACTGAACCCTCAGTCGCACCCCATTCGAATTTTTTGTAAAGTGGAAAACGAAATTTCAAAGCAACCATTATAGAAACCCTGGCGTTTTTTTATGTGCAAAGAAATTGCACATTCGCCATAAAAAATAATGTTAATCTTGATTATATATAAAAATACAGTTATCACAGTCAATATATAAGTCTGGGCTAAATATGTCTATATATACATAGCGTAGGGACACTGTAGGGTTGCTAGAATGGAGTGGAAAAAAGTGGGGGGTTACCAAAAACAACAAATCGCAATTGAAGGTTGGTGACAAAAAAAGTCACCAAATGGATTGGGGGTTCTATACTGCAGCTGTTCCTCGATAAGTTTCAAGAGAATTTTTCTTGCAACTTAAAGTTTACTTTTTCTGGTGGTAGACAAACTTTCGGGACTGAGGGAGTTGGTAATCGTTTTTTTTTTTTACGAGTTGTGTCGCGATAAAGAGCTTTTTTTAACTTTTTTTAAAGGAATTGGGATTAATTAAATCTAAATTTTGTTGCGATAAATGCAACGGGGAAATGACGTTTTCTGTTAGGAATTCAGAGTGATGGATACACATGGATTTGTAGAAATCGCAGGGATAATCCAAATCCGTGTCCAAACTGAAAAGAACAATCTATGCAAGAGCACTTGACCATGTCGGAAATAAATAGAATAATCTAGAAAAAAGAAGAATGGACAATGGTTTTATGGCAAGGTTGCCCTAAAAACACGAGAACCCTAACCAGAGAAAAATTCGGGTTACCATCAGTCGCTTAAAACTGCGCCAAAAGTCGTTGCCATTCCGTGCGGCAGAGACTGCAGCTGTACCGTCATGGAAATAATTTATTTCTATGTTTTCCTTTTGAATCTTGATAATATGTAATATTGGTGGGAAACAAATTCCTCATTTGTCATCAGATGTTGACTGTCTTCCTGTTGATAGGTTTGTCTATTCATACTGTGCATTTTTTATGCAACAATTTCAAGTTTAGCAGTGAATTTAAAACTCCCTTAACATGCTTGTACCTGAGGCATATTATATCGGGCTTACCCATAGCAAAACATTCTATTTGTGGATATGTTATAGTAAGTCTTTGTGAAGCTCAGTTTTCCAATTTTAAGTTGGTTTCTGATCTAATTTTTATAATGTGCTTTTGTACTTTCAGGTTCAAAATGTTGATGCCAAAAGCTCATCGTATTGCTATTTATGAATATCTCTTCAAGGAAGGAGTTTTAGTTGCAAAAAAAGACTTCAATGCTCCCAAGCATCCAGAATTAGAAAATGTTCCAAATCTTCATGTTATCAAGGCCCTTCAGTCATTAAAATCTAAAGGTTTGGTAAAAGAACAGTTTGCATGGCGCCATTACTACTGGTATTTGACCAATGAGGGTATTCAATATCTCAGAAATGTTCTGAACTTGCCCCCAGAAATTGTTCCAGCCACTCTGAAAAGACAAGTGCGACCAGAAACCACAAGACAAAGACCTAGGGGTATGTTCCGTGAGTTAATGTTTTTTATTTCCCGTTTGAGATTTAATTGAATTTATATTGAGTTAAATATTTATGGATTTGTTTATCTTTTCAGCACCTGATGCTGCTCCTAAAACAGCCAGTGACCGAGAAGGATACAGATGGGCTCCTGGTAGTTGCACATTTTTGCTTTAGTTCTGATTTATTTTGTTTCTATTACCCATTATTTCTAGGTGTGGCAAAGACAGAAAATATTTTAAAATGTAAAGCAGGGCAATTGTATGCTTGTCTATTGATGATGAACAGTTTTGAACTTTCAACAATGTTTGATTTTTCCTTCAGTGTGGTGGTCCCAGATCATTGCAAACTGCTTTGGCAAGATTCAGGATTGGGCATACCAAAAGTTTGTTTTTCGAGCAAATAGACAGTTTTTCCAGCAAATAGACAGTTTTTCCATCTTTTTCATGTACTGCCTTGCGTGCAATTCCTTTCCATATCGTTGCATGCATCAGTGCCTCTTTGAATTTATTAGTGGAAGACAAAGAGGAGGCACACAGCTTCTCTCCTGCTCGAGATCTTGTGAAACCAGTTTAATTTCTTACTTTTCTAACTCTCGATGTTTTAAATATTGAATTATGGCATTTTTAATCATGGAACAATTTATAATTTTAATGTTGTACTGTACTATTTATCTTTATTCTTATAGCTTAATGATAAAATGTTAACAAGTTGAAAATCATGTTTTAATAGAAATTTATTTTGGTTGTTAAATTTTATATTTTAGGTGCACCAGACAAGAGAGGTGAAGTTGGTTTGGGTGGTTCAGAAGCTAAATTGGAATTTGTAAGTTTTTGTGAAATCTTAAAACTTGTATATATACATGTTCAACAAATACAATGAAACCTCTTGATTGTAGTCAGTCATGTGACCAGACCTCTTGTCTATTATTGGGGGGTATTGTTTCTCAGATTTGTCTTTGATACAGATTTTAAAACCCCTTATGGGGTAGTGGGTACATCCCTAAAAAATGTAAAAAACATTAGCAACATAATACTAAATTAAAATTATGATTCATTATCTAAAATGAGTGAATAAATTAAAAATATTCAATAATTTGCTTTTAATGATCATTAGATTAAATAATTGTACCACAATGCCAGTTTTCCTACATGGTTTAGAGTTGGTCATACTTTTTGAATGTAACCCCCTTGAGACCACTCATTTTTCAAATTGAATGTTTTAAGAGGCGTTCTTTGTAGGGTATGCTGATTTAAATCACGTGATTTTTATTTAAAAAAATCATTGATTTAAATCACTCTAATTTTCTTTTTTTCTTAAGTTTAATAATGAAATAACCTAGGACAATACAAATCATTTTAAAAGTTTGCTTCTACTCAGTGAACCCGCGATTCCTTTATAAAACTGATAATTATTGGCCTTCCTACTTTGAGGACACTAAAGATAGTTGCATTGGGTTCGAACTTGGAGATATGATTTGCTTCATTATAAATATAAGAAATTTAGTTTCTCATAGGAAATATTTACCCTACCTGTTGGTATAACTAGGGGTTAGTGCTCATGTTGAGATCACAATGACAATTGACCAACAAATATTTTCTCTTTGTTTACTTAAAATAAGTATCACTCGCAAAACTGTTTATCAGCAGGTGCTGAGTTTTATACTGATGAAACCAGTCCATATGTTGTACAAAATGTTTTCAGGTTCAACTTTTCCCATGGAAAGGTTGTTTTAACTGATGCCCTTTAAAAAATTAATTTATTATTTCTGATGAGGTAATCTAGAATTCCTAGTAACTACACTGATTCTCATGTCTAACAAGTTCAAACACAGGATAAAATAATAAAAATCTGACAAAATGTCTGATTTAAAGAAAAAAAAACTGATTTTTTTTTCACTGTCTCAGATCTCCTTTGGAATTAGGGAAACTAATTTGGATTTTAATATTGTGTCGACTGGAAAGCCTATACAACAATACTAACTAGTACCTACACTATGATATGCATCTCATGTCTGACACATTTAAACATAGGAAACAAATTAATTAAATCATAAAAATCTGATTTAAATGATTTTTTCACTCTGACATAAATCAATGCCATCTAGGATCTATACTGTGATTTGCATGTCTCATCTAACAAGTTTAAGAGAAAGCAGATAAGTATCTTGAGTTTCTTTGCCAAAGCATTGTATTCCATAATCTGGAATTTCCATAATGTGTGGAATGGGAAACAATTTAGTTCCTGCTAATTTAAACAAGTTTAAATTTAGATTTTCGTGTCTAGCAGACAAGAAATTGGGTAACAAACAGGCCAGAAAGTTAAAAATTTGTTTAACTTTTATTATGATTTATAAAAATATATTAAAATTTACTCTTATTTAAATGATTCTTTTTTAATTTAGAATTTTTGATTTGTATCATGAAATACAATTCAAATGAAAGAAAAGTAACAAGACCCAGTGACTTTTATTGTTTCAGTCTTGAAAATTTGCTCTGCTAAATTTTCTAAATCTATATACAGGGTTATTCGAAATGAATCATCTGATTTCAAAATTCCATATTTTCAAAAATAAACGACACAGAATGATAAGTAATACATGAATACAAAGGGAAAATATGGAAGTTTTATATTGTGAAGAATAGATGGCGCTCGTGTGTTCTTCGTGAAGCTATTTCACGTAAGCTGTTTTAGAAGCTTTTCAGCGGCAGAAGTGATAATGGCATCCGCAGAGCAGAAAGCTTTTTGTGTACTGTCATTTGTGCGATGTGGATCTGTAATCACCGTTCAGCATGAATTTCGTAAAAAGTACCACATTAATCCACCTATGGCTCAGTATTCGAAGGTGGTATCAGTTCGAGAGCAGTGATGCCTTTGTAAAGGGAAAAGTGGAGGGCGACCAGGCATGTCTGGAAAATGTTGAAAGAGTGAGACTTTTCTACGAAGCCCAACAAAATCGACTGCGCCAGTCGAGAACTGGCATTCCTCAGCCTACTGTTTGGCGAGTGTTAAGGCAAAAGTTGTGTTACAAGCCATACAAACTGTAATCCTTGCAAGCACTGAAGCCTAGTGATAACGAACATCGATTGAATTTTTGTCTCAACATGCTAAAGGCTATGGAAGTGGATGATTTTTGCACCCAACTTGGATATGTTGCAAATCTGGCTTTTCCCCCAGATAAAGGAAGATCTCTCCAACAAGATGGGGCACCACCCCACTGGGCTACAGAGGTTTGTCGTTTTCTTAACATGGAGCTACCTCGTTGTTGGATCGGTCGCAGTGGACCAGATGACTTGATGTTACACAGACCCCATGGGATTTCTTCCTTTGGGGGTTTGTAAAAGTGTATGTGCCACCATTACCCACAAATTTATGTGAACTTAAACAATGGATTTTTGCTGCTGTACAATCAATTACCACTGACACTTTGTGTTCGGCAGGAATTTACATACCGTCTTGACATTATATGCAACTAAATCAAGTTATATCGAACACTTGTAAAAAAACTTCAATATTTTCCTTTGTATTCATGCATTGCTTATCATTCTGTATCGTTTATTTATGAAAATATTGCATTTTGAAATCGGATGATTCATTTTGAATAACCCTGTATATTAATATTTGACATAAATCAATACTATCTATGATCTACTGTGATTTGCTAATCTCTAATCATATTGCTCATATCTAACAAGTTTAAACATGTAGAGGCAACGAATGAATAAAAATTATTAAAATCAGAAAAAATCTGATTTTTTTTTTAAATCGCGATTTTTTTCATACCCTGGTTCCTTGTGTAAGGTTTTCTAAATTTATCAATGGTCCTTGCTTGACCCCTATCCACTATCAAGTTACACTCATGACATCTCAAAGGAGAGGTTCAATAGTATTTTTGCATTTGTATGAAAAATAAAGAGATTGTAAAATGGTGAACACCAGTGTTAACCTCTTTGAGGCACTGATGCATGAAAACTCGCCGATGATCATTGCTAGTTGAAAATTTTAGTGTTACATGGTCAGTTTAGACTAGATACTTAAAACCCTGTGTGGCCTTGAACAGTGTATTTCAGAAGAATTACAGTATCTAAGATTTGGAACAAAAGCTGGTAATTATGAGCTAATGAGACATTTAAAAATGACATTTTGAACAAGTCTCTTACCAGTACATCCAGTAATTTTAATCTAAGTTTTATTATTTTTGTTTTAGAATTTCAGAGTTGCCAATGTTCCATTTATTTTCATCTCCTTTTATATTCCAATTTTAAAGTGGCTATAAAAATTAATTCTATGAATGCTTGTTAATGTTGATATTTTTTTTTTGCAGAAAGGAGGATTTGGTCGGGGCAGTCGTCAACCACCTCAGTAACATGTTTGTACTGTTAAAAAAATAAAGAAAATGTCTTGATATTGTCTCAGTAATTGTTTAAAAACATTTGATAAATGAAATGAAAATGCTAATCCATTTAATTCTCTGCAATTGAAAGGCAGAGCCATAACAATGCATCAATTTTATCTCTTTAACTGATTGTTGAATGTATTGTTCCCTATAAGTTTTTGAATTCGGCCCATCAAGATATTCATGATTCCTTTTCCAATAAGTGTATCCATTAAGCCATCTGGTGTGGGCTGTAACCATAAAGGACATTTTAATGACTACACGAGAAATTTCAAGCAATTAATCCTTTGTTTTAAATTCAACATTTTTACTGAAGAAATAATTAACATTTGTAGTCATGGGTTTAAAAGTTACCATATTGAACCACTAAATAATTAGGACATTTGGTGGTTTGAAGAGCTTTGTATATTTAGGAATAAAATGTTAGGATTTAGTGTTACATTCAATTGTTTGATCACATGTAACAATTGGTTCCTTTTGTGCAATAATTAAAAGCTATCCAGTCCATAATTTTAAATTCAATTTTACTGTTAAATAGACTATTTTTGGATGCTTAAATGTGCAATGACGAATGTATTAAGGTAATATTTAGAATTCTAAATAATTTTCACTTATTCTCATTTCAAATGTCTTATATCTTGTTTTATAAACCATGAAGCAGCATTATATTTTTCTTATAAAAATATTACAATTGAATCAATCCTAAATTCAAAAGGTCTAAACTGACCTTGGCTTTGATTGACTATTCCTCTTTAGATTATTTCTTATTACAAGAGGTGGAAAAATTCATAACCAATTTACCAATTATAGATAAAAATATAGAATTCAATTGTGACTCAGTTATCATTTTATGTGTGAGGATGTTATTGCTTGAACATGTAATATTATTTTACTATCTTCCAAAATTATAACAAGTTAAAATGTTATTTGGAAGGATAGATTGGAAACTTTTCCGAGGCTCCTAATGGCGCAGCTTTTGGACTTTGCACCATAAAACCCCAATCTGAGGCTTCTAAATTCAGTCTTATAGAAATGCACTGCTTTCTGTTGGATTCATAACCCGATGAGCATGAGAGCAAATGGGACTATACAGTATCAAGTCGCTTCACTCTGATGGCAGGGTTACTGCCATGCACCAACTGCTGTGTAACAATATATCATGTTACACAGCAGTTGGCCTTTAGTGTATAAAGTGCTTGTCAAGTGTTTAAGTTATCGTTTCCCTCCAACAAGTCAGCTAAGAGGTAACATGCTAAATTTTTAACCTGACTACAAAATTTTAAAAAAAACTTAATTTTTCAAGATACATAACTCAAATAGTGATGCTGTAAAATAAAGGTCATAAGCAGTAGCAAGGGAAAGCTTTCCTTTGATGTAGGTTACTTTTTCCTAAAAAGTTAATAAAGATCTGATATTTTGCATTATGGTATAAAATGTATGAAGATTGCTGTTCAAAATATTTTTGAATATTAATTTTAAATCTGATAAAAATGAAACATATTTGTTCTTTAAAATGAACAATTCTGTCATGATGGGCAGCTTATTTATGAATAAAGGTCTTGGAAGCTAATTTAGGTTTTTCTAAATTCGTAACAGAACAGCTGTACCAAATGACTTGGTATCTGAGGTTAAGATAAATTCAAAATTGGATGTCTTCATTGAAAATGAAATAGTACAGTTTAATATCCTACAGTTGACTAATAGTAATTAGTTAATAGTACAGTTGACTCCCTAAGTAACTTATGCATATGGATTTATAGATGTTATACCTCAGTGAGTGATACTTTTGAATTTACTCCAGTATGAACAAAGGAATGGTTCGATATTTTCCACAGCTGTACATATTTTAACATACATGCAATAAACATCCCAAATTTATACACAGCAATATCATTTTATCCAGCCAGAAAACTTTATTCATTGAAATTATATCAGTAAGCCAAACTTCAATTGATTGTAACATACAGCTTCTAAACATGCCTTTTGGCATCACAGGTACTAATTTACGAATATATACATCATTTTATTTTGGTAAGATGTCAATTGCTTGCCTGACTTGGCATAATGTAAGTCACAGGGAACTTATTTTAAAACTAATACTTTTTAGCATGAAAGTATAACTTTATTTTAAAGCAAATTATTAAATAGATGATTAATTTTTAAACCAGAAGTGGAACTGAAAGAAATTTACTCATTTGGATACAAAAATAAATTGTAAATCAACTTGCAAAACTAGAAAAATCCTTGTCACTACAAAGTTGTATATGCAGTACACAAATCTAACACCAATACAAAAGCTAAGCAGTGATCTCTACCTGGGAAAACAAAAGGATGCTTATTGATCAAAAACCAAATGCATTAAGTATTCAATATAATAAATTAAACATGTTCAATACACAAAGTCAGAAAAGATTAGTAAAATTTTGGTATTTAAATATTAAAAATACATTTAAAGCTTGCAAATATGAACTTTTTATACAGTAGAAAATGTAACAATTTAACAGCAATGATAGGCATTTTTGCTCAGAAATAAGGATCATTGGACAGTTATGCTAGGATGAAAACAAACTAAGTGATTAAAATTTGTAGATTCTTTAAGAAAAGCTGACCCCGATAAATTCATTATACTTCCAAACTACATTTTAATACAAGCTCATGCTGGAGGTTCTAGTATTAAAGATGTGCAAATCTATATAAATAAGAATGGAGTGTTTGTACATTGAATATTTTCTACCTATTTCAAGTTTTCTATCCGTTTTGGGCCCTTCTGATGCAAAATTCGTCTTGCTCGTTTGGTGTCCATGTGTGCCCATGCTACGTCCAAACGGTTGAATATATTTTCATGAAACTTTGCATACTGTGAGTTCTTGCATTCATTTAGTGTCTGAACTTGGTTCCGTAAGTCTGTCCGTCTTGTGTGTTTTGTCTACAAGTATCACAAGATTTATTCAAAATATTTTAATGCAATGTCCTACATTTGATAAACCATATTTTAGTGTAACGAATGTGCCTTATTTTTTAAATTCCTTTGCTTATGTATTTAAGCAAGTGTCGTTAAAACATCTGAGTAACTACTTAAATCAACCATAATTTAGTAGTTTTGGAGCAGCTGGAATGCATATTGAGCATTGCAATTACTTAAATTGTTTTACCAGTACTGCTAAAAATGAATTTTTAAAAACTATTTTTGCAGAATTCAAATACTTTGTTTTGAGCCTTATTTATTTTTGCAAAATATAAACTATTTCCGAACATTTGGAACAAACGATATTTTGCAACAAAACAAAAACTCGTATTCGTTTGCCACGTGCAGTGATATTTTTTCACTCCGAATTTCGTATTTTGAAATTCTATCTAATTTTTAGTTGTAAGTTGTGGCAACTGCGAGATCAAGAGAAAAAAGAATCATGAATTCATATCTATAACTTTTCCTGACAATTTTTATTTTAATTCTGTTTTAAATATTTATTATTTTAATAAATTGAAATTCCTTTTCATCACACGCAACACCACTGCAAAGTATTCTATTTAAAGCGGCATGTAAGTTAGAATAAAGCATATTTTAAGTGGATTTTTGGTATTGAAAGAACGTTAATGTTAAAAATATCCAAACTAGGACTTGAAATATTAAATTCTTTGTCATAGTGAGAGATGGCCAAGGTGGCTTATTTTACGAATTTAAGCAACTTATATAGGGAAAGTTTGTTTAAAACAATGATTTTCTTTTAGAAGAAACACTCAAATTGATTTACCATTTAAAAAATGGTAATAGGTTACCTTTGTGCTTTATCACTACTGAAGGTATTAAATTTTAAAACAAGTTCTTTTATTATTGAACGTGCCACGAAACGGAATTTTCAAGAAAAACATTCGCTTTTAAAACCAACTTAGTGGTAAATATCTTATCAAATTAGTCATCTTTTCCTTCATGGTATTGAAAAGCGTGCCACAAATAAAAAAATATTGGCAGGTAAATTATGTGAGTATCCACGGTAGATTAGTCATTTTTACGAATTGAGTTGAGCAATTTTACAGGAATAGAACTTAAGGGAATTCCTAATCCTCCCTCAAAATTGTCTTTTGTAGCAGCTACCTTAGTGTCTCACCTTTTGCCAATTTGTACCTTTAGCATAGGTGCGATACATGCGAAATGTATTACAGGGATGTATTTGCATATATAGAATTTGTATCCAAAGTAGGTTGTAGAAATTATAAAAATATCGAAAAGGTGTTAAAAAATTATTTTACTCACTTAAATGATTTGGCATTTTTCTACGAAAGGAAAGTGATTTTCTGGTCACTTAATCTAGTTAACCAATTCAATCTGACTGATGGGCAATTTTGCTAGTTTATAAATATTTTTACCTAAAAATGTGTTTTTTAGTAATTCATAACTAGATATATATAATGTGATATCTGAAGCACTAAATCAAATATTTAAACTCATTTTAACAGGATCATTTTCATGACAGATTTTTCTTTGAAAATTCAAAAACTTGTACATAAGTTAATGAAGAAATCTTGTTAAAACATTCAGTAGATCAGAATTCAGTAATATACTATTGGCACCCCACCAAAATCATTAACATGGTGCAGATTATATTTGCATGTAATTTACAGTTCATTAACAAATCCAATTAAATAACATTGTTTTAGAAAAATCAATCATGCAAACAAAAAACATTAAACTATTTTAATGTTATTTATCTATAGAAATATTAAATATTCTTCAAGAAACCACTACTTTTAGTTTTGAAAATTTATAAATACTCGACAAAAGCTCATTTTTTCTAGTTCATTAATAGGGAAAACATGCTACTGGTTATGTTACCTATTTTTGTTTCTTACGTATTCCTTTTATTTACAAATAAAAAAAGATCATATAAGAAAATCAAACAGATGTGTACACTGAAATGCAGATTATTAAAAACATTTTCCTCAATTTAAAAATATAACAAGTTAAAAACTACATAAAATTTTGGCTTGATTTCCATGATAAATGTACCCGACAAAATTTTCTCTATCCTGTGTCCACAGTATAATACATTATATTCATCCATGTTGATTAATTCTTCAACTGAACAGCATTTGATGGAAATGTTTTCACAATAAAGTTCAAAATATTTTTTTGTAATTACAGACACTAGGTGAAAATTTATTCAGGTAAACTGAAATATTTAGGCTATGAAAAAGGTAAAACCTGTGATGATCCTCACCTATGATTGAACCTGGGAATATTTTATATTTATATAAAACTAAATATCAGTGAAACATGACTAAAATGGATGCAAATACGATTCTCAAAGTTTCATGGCTAGCATGCAGGTCTAATATGATCTAAAACCTGATTGCTTTTCTTTTCCATTGTTTTGTATCCATCCGTACTTTGTTCTCAACTACATCAAGTTTTCGGTTCTAATTTATCCACAGCTGGGTTGTTGCATAAAGTGGCATCTGTAAATATGTATTGCCAAGTCCAATGGTAGGCATGGATCATCAAAGTGTCAAATAAAAAATATCAAGGATCTGGAATTTTAACAATGGTTTTCAGAATTTTAAATTTATACACCTATGAATTTGTAAAAATGAGAATGTTAGAAATTGGCAGTTATAGAGGCTCCAATGAAAAGGCAGTCAATTTCTGAACAGTAGTGAAAGCTCGTTAGAAGGCCGCCATATGTGAAAGTATGAATGGTGATTGCAGTGGCTGGATTTCCACCAGACAATGCATTATTACTGCTGTCATTTTCAACATGGAACAATAAACTTAAAACCAGAATATTCGTTAGATGTCAATTGTGGAAGCAATTTGTTTACATTATCACCAGTCCTTTTATTTAACTAACACTCATTTAAAACACCATGACTTGACTGCCAACATGTGGGAGATGGACAAATAATGATAAGTAATGCCTTCAATTTTCAGTTTGAGTAAATCATGTGGATACAAGGTGAATCTGTTCCAAGATATCCATTAATTTTAAAAGCAATAACTCAAGCATATATTTTTATACAGATGTGAATATGATCATTCCATAAAAACAATTATGGTATTTGAAAGACTAGTACTTGAGATATGTATCTCATGATTATCTCACATCACTCCAACATTATACATTAATTTTGTCCTTTGATTGTTAGATAGTCATAATAAACAATTATTTTCATGAATTGTAGTCCTAAGATCACTTTTCCCGTTTATGCTTTTTCTTGATTCGTTTGGACTGCTTGGATAAACTACCCTGAAAAAACAAATTGCATAAAATAAAAACATGATCATATAAAACATAAAAAGTATTGAGTATTAATTTTATCCCAATAAATTTAAAGTAATTTTTGTTAAGAAATCATACTTATGATAATATATTGTTTTTTCAGAAAAATTTGTCTTATTAACCTTACAATGGAACACTAAAACCTATAAATAAGCCTACAGATATTTTAATACAGAAAAATATAGATTGATATATCTGCAATTTTTCTTTATAAGAAAATTTTCTTTTAGAGAAATTGATTTTTATACATAATTCTTGTTTTTGGATTTAATATTTATTAAAGATATTTTAGATTTAATACAATTATGGTTTTGGTTTTTTGGCATAAGGGCCATATTTGGCCAAGCTGCACCAAACATAAGACAATGTTAAGTAATTGTGAAGAGATGGAGAGAAGTAGGATCGCTTGGGTAATACAATTATGGAAAGATTTTGATATACATATGGAATGTTTATTTTAAAATTAAATGCTTCAGTGTTTTCATTTTATTTTATCATTTTATTGAAAATGACATCATGATTTCCTTAATGAATAAAATGCCTCCCCTAAAAGAGTACATTTACTTTTCTTTTATAACAGCCCTATAAGTGAAATTAAAAGAAACAAAATGAAATCATGGCAAAAAAAATGTTTATTCATTTTAGCAGTTTAAATTTTTAAGTGCCTCTCATTCACGACTGGTAGATCAGAAGTTCGTGAGAATGATGTCAGTAACGTAATGTGTGAAACAAATGAATTCCTACGTACAAAAAATCTCATATATACTTTAATACTTTATGGAATAACAAGCAAAAAGAAAGATGAGCAAATAAATAATTGAAATTAATCTCACAGATGACAGTTCCTGTCAATACGAATTCTAATTTACAAATGGCTCATTTGGTTGTAGATTTCAAAGATTTGGTTTATTCAGCTTAAATGAAGAGTTAGTTCATTTTATAATTCCACCCAGCTTTTTAGACATTTCTACAAAATTCAAATTTTTATTTGCTATATGAAATATAGAATCCCATAAGCATAAATAAAATTTTAAAAAATCTAATTTTGCATTTGAGTGATAATTATGCCAAACATAGCAACCCCGTAGCTATGCTATCCCTCTTTTGTTAGAAATGGACGAATCCAAATCAGAGCATCCCGTTTATGCTCTGATGGTAAGACGTTTTACCTATTTTAAGGTATTCTGCATAATCAAGTTAAGTTGACCTCAAATATAGTACTATTTATGTAATAGGAGGACAAGTTTTAGAGTTAATTAGAAATTGCATTGTCTCAAAATGATAGATAATTTAAAGAATTTTAAAAATAGTTTATGCAAATGTTTTAATGCTTTATATACCTTTAACACTGGTTAATACAGGAATGGGAAAAGTAAAACATTTTATTAAAATACAGGTAGATAAGAAATATTTCAACTTTGCAATAAAATACTGCCTCAAGATGGAAGTAAAACAGTTCAAGTATAAAATTTCCATTTTTGTTCAATTGCTTATCTGTTGAACAAGATGATCAAACTTGAAGATTTGCAATGATTTGTGCAAAACAAAGCTGAAACATAATATTAAGACTCTGGTATTGAATTCAAAGGGATTACCAAAAAAGAGATTGTGACGAAAATTAACAGATCTACTCCTGCAATCTACAAGATGTTAAGAAAAGGTGCTTATATTTTAAGGCAAAAGTATTGACCAACAAAATGTATATATAACACAGGTTATGACTTCAGGAGAGATTATGTACTAAACAAAATCAATATCATTTCCACAAGTCACGCATGATTTTCAATGTTAATGTCAAAATCACTGTACAGATTTCAAGAATACAAGTTTTGGGACTGGCTCAAAATGGTGAAAACTAATGCCATTCCACAGAAGAGCCCTGTTAAATTGAGCAAAACATCATGTCAAGGTGCAAGTGGATTTCCGTATAGGTTTTTCATTAAAAAAGTGCAATATGATGAGCCAAAATATTCTGCCATGATTTACAAAAGGGGCCAAAACAATTCTTCATCTGACAACAAGCATGCAGATTTGAGGCATTTTGGTGCTTGGTTTGTATATAATGGAGACTCAGAAATCGCATAAATTTCTGAAGCATATGAACTATCAGTGCTAAACATACTTGGTAGATCAGACTATTTCAGCAGAAAAATGCTGTTATCTACACTGTATCTTCTACCAAACAGTAGTTTTCTTTATAACAGTATAAATATTATGATGTGACTATCTTATTGCCCCACTTCAAAGTGATTGCCAAAATTTGAAGTATAGTAGCAAGAAGTGTTTGCAATTCAAAGATATTAGACAGATCGATAATTTGAACTGTAGCTTTATTTAGATTTATTATATGCAATATGTACAAAATTGTGTAACAATTGTAAGCAGTTCTGTTACTTAAATTACAAGAGAAGTACTATACTATCAAATAAATGAGCATGAGAGCTCACATAAGCAGGGATGAACTATACCATCTTCTCCCTCGAAAAACAGCACCTTTTCTAAAATTAGAACAAAATACAAAAAAATCATACAACTCTTACCCTGCATTAAGATTAGTGTGTTATCACTTGAAGTGGCAATGAAAGGCTCTAACAAATAGTACTGTACGCAAAAGAGCAACTTTCAGGAATTGTGGAACAGAAAAGCAAGTTTACGAATGTTGGCATAATTTGTTGTCACAATTATTTTAAAATTTATTTTCAAGAATGTCAAATTGTGCTTTTGAAATTATTTGACTTAATACTAAGACATTTATTTTAAAAAGTGATGATTATGTATCATTTTAGGATATCTGTTTTCCTTACAATACATTTGATTTGCAGTTAAATGAAATGGTTCATCTTGTATGCTTAAAATTATATAAGCATACTTAAATTATAAAATTGCACTCATACTTAATTGTAAATAAATTCACTTTCCAAATAAAAGAAATTTGGAAAGTGAATTAAAAAAAATCCTGTTTGATTTTTTTTTATTTTATGCATCACTTTGAAATTAAAAAATCAGAAAAAATATTAACTTATATAACATTTACACCAATGAACTCTAAATAAAAGGAATTTGTAAAATCCCAGAAGTTAAAAAGTAGTTTTGATGAATCAAATAAGTTACTAATTCTATTCAACATATTCTTCCTTAACAAAAATGATAAATCAATTAAAACTCACCAAAATTACAGCTGTAATTAAAAATAAGTACATTAAGTTCAATTTTATACCATTGATCTTTTTATCTGCTTAAATTTAGTTACAAAGGCAATGAAAAAATTAATTTGCTTACATGCAACTTTTTACAGTCCTCTGCATCTTTGTCATGTTTCCGTTTCTTGGACTTTTTGTGTTTATGCTTAGAATTACGTTCATCTTCCTGTGTACCGGAACCCAATGAACATTGAACACAGCAGGAAACATGATTTTGAACCAAAAAAGGAAGAATATTAATTAAGTATGTTAATCAGTTAAAGGAAACAAGTGTAAAAACAGTAACATAGCATACAATTGATAACTGAGGATGCCAAGATTCGATAGAAAGCAAACAATCTTGTGCTTAGCTGTTGACAATCGTACAAGTTAACTATATTTGCAGTAGTTTGTTTTCTTCAAAGACAATACAATAGAAATATTTTTAGCCGAAAGTAAAAAGGGAATTGAAAAGGCACAATTCCATCCAATCCTGGCAACTCTGAAAGATCCAAGGGCTCTCTTAGAATTTGAGGTTCTCTTTTACAAAGCCGGTTAAATGAGAGGAAGATAGACAATGTGCAAAGACCAACTGTGAATAGTATCTGGACTGGATGTTAGTCTCAGTAGAAAGGAAGGGGTAGGGGGGGAGAATCTGTACTGAATGCACCCATAAACACCTTGAACCAATCATAGTAAGAAACCATTTGATGCTGAACCCTAGTAAGAAACCATTTGATGCCGATCATAGTAAGAAACCATTTGATGGGGCATTAGAGCCCCTGGTTAGCTTTTTTTAGTGAAAATAACGAAGGTTAAAATAGAAACTGACATCTCACTCTATGTTAAGTTTGAAAAATCATGTTTGCTTCAAATTTTATGGACTTTTATTTTTCTGCTACCAAATCTTTATTTTTATTATGAAAAGCTGAACTTCCATAGATGCTACACCACAGGTAAACACTCATATCGATGGTATTTAACACAAAATGTAAGTATAATAATACATATGATCTAGAGTTGATTACATTGTAATGGTTGGAAATCTTTTTTTTATGTTAGATTTTTAAATGTGATATCCTTCACTTATTAATATTATCTAAAGTAAAAAATATTGTATACGTACCTGAAAACTTTCTTCAAGTGACCTAGATGAAGACGAAGATGAAGAGCTTGATGACTTAAGGAAAACATTTTTGTGTTAAAAACTTATAATATTCATATTATGAACCATTCAATCAACAGAAAGTAGCATGAAAGTCAATTTTAAATAAGACACATTCAGAAATTTGTTGAATAAAAATTAACCATGACTCACCCGCTTTTTCTTTTTTTTCTTTGTTTTCTTTTTCTGAAAAATGAAATATATATATATATATATATAGGATTTACTTAATTTTAAATGTTTTTATTAAAGTTTACAAAATTTAAAAATCCTGAATTAAACAGTACTGAGAAAAACAAACAAACATATTTTATTCAAAAAAGAACTATCTTTTATCTAATCCCAAACATATAATTTAATGAAATTACCTTATTTGAAGAGCTTTCTCCAAGTATCTTTTCACGGTTGCACTTAAGCTCATCTCGAAATTTCTGATGGAAATGTAAAAAGAATCATGAAATATTTTTAATGAGATATCTGTTCTGAACACTAAAAATAAAGTCAAAATTTAATGACGCAATGAAGATAAAATATCCCTTATAAATAAAATTGTAGCTAGTGTGTTAATGAATAATGTATTAAATTAAGAAAAACAGTTTGATTTTTCTTTTTACTTATTTCAATCATAAAATAATACTTATTTGTATAGATTTTAATTTGAAATTAGATGTAATGTTTCTATATTATTTGTCATTACTTCATTCATTTTCTCCTCCCAAGCTGCTAATGTGCTCGATCCTTCTTTCTTCTTCCTGAGAATTTGTTTCACTTCTTCCCTGAAATGAAATCGGATAAATTCCATAAAATAAAGTACTAAATCGTTTTCATTCCCCATTAAAACAAAAAATGTTAAAAGAAAATCTATAAAATTGGATTTTCAATTTCCTTTAAAAAGTATGGTTAGCATTGAAAGCTCATATTTCTGCTTTGGTGTTATAAACATGATTATTTGTTCTTATAGGCTGATCATATTTTCGTGAGACAGAAACAGGATATTAGGATGGCAAAAACAGGACAGGAGTTATTTAATATTTTGTATTTATAAAAAAAATTAATAGTAAATTCCTTCTGGAGATCAACATTAAGACACAGTTTCGTCTTTTGGACATTGCAAAGATAAACATAAAGCTTTAAAAATAAGACAATACTTTTGTATTTTCTCTAAATAAATCACTGCATGTATCGATATATTGTATCGAATAATGCCACACTTCATGCTTATAAAAATTACTGATACTCATGGATATTACTAGTATACGAATATAGGCAATGAATAATAATTTATAACTAACCAATATTAAAGCATGTGTAGTTTTTTTAAATTGGGACAAAATTGACATTTTTATTAAAACAATGGTATAGCTGGAAACAGTACTTATGGTCAGCCTATTCTTACACTATGACAGTACAACTGTTATACCAGCCATAGCATAAAAGTTAAGTAAAAAAGACTAGATAAAATTAAACTACTACTGAAAAAGAAATTAGTATAATGAACACAAAAATACATTATCTGGCCATTCGTCACCAGACACCCCATACTATTAAGTTAAAGCGGACCCAGCACGGCATCAGTATCGTGTAGGGCCACCTTTTGCCAAAATGACATCTGCAACTCTTTGAGGAAGATTTTTCACCAATTTCCGATACGTTTCTGAAGGAATCTCACTTCATTCATCTTTCAAATTGGCAAACAACTCAGTGGTGCTTTTTAGCGTGATTCATCACTCCATAGGATGCTTTTCCATTGTTCTACAGTCCAGTGATGGTGTTCTTTGCACCACTGTAATTGATGGGTCGCATTGAGACGTGTGATATTCGGCTTGTGAATTGCTGCTCGGCAATGAAAAGTAAGTGTCACGATCTCCTGGCAGGCGGTCCGATCACTTGCATCGTTAGACGAAGCCAATTGAAATTTTTCTGCCACCGTTTCTAAGGAAGCTTTAAGGTTTGACTTCACCACACGTTTCAGGCTTTGACGGTCCCAATCTGTCAATTTAGTCAGTTTACTGGGTCTGGGTTTGCATATTATAACCCCTCTCGCTCATGTCAAAATAACTCACTGTGGAGTGGGGTATCTGAAATTTGTTGGAAATGTCATGGACTGAATGCCCAAACCTGTGGGCTACAATGATCAGTCCTCTGCACTAAGTTTGGGTTATTTGTTCATATTCACTGTAATAGCTGCTATAAGAATATTCTAACCGTTCAAAATCTTTTATATGTTGTATGACATGTAAGGATGATACTAAGTGCTTTTCGAGGGGTGTCCGGTGACGAATGGCCAGATAACGTATTTTGCAATATAGCAAACTACAAGAGCCTTTTAGTTTGGTTTTGAAGGAATTTAAATTCAGCACAGATATACCAAACATTAATTCTTAAAGATTAAAATGTAAACAAATAAGAGAATTGCTTGTAATAAAAAAATTACACAATATACATTTCTTAGTAAGATCATCAAGGCATAATAATGAGGTATATCAATGTGCAAGAAAACATTAGCGCAAAAATGTGAACATCTGATAAGTACAATTGTTAAAATTTGTATTTTTCTAAATTTTTAAAACCAGGAGTCAGTATCAATTCATGATTAGAAGAAAAGGTTAAGATCGATAATTATATTGTTGTTCCTGATCCCCTGGTCTAGAAATGCTAGATCAGGTCCATAAGATCTTATTAACAGAGTTGGAGAGAATCTGCCCCCTCTTGGCCTTTCACCAATAAATCAAGAGGCACCGATACAATCAAGGCAAGTGAGGTAGTGCAGGAGTAAGATGAAAAACCTTGCCTCAGTGCTCGAAAAATGTACTTTCGGTGTGCCCACTTCTGAGTCTCGTCAAAGCACTTAACAATGATCTGAGTTCATCAAACTGAAGAGAAAGCTCAGTACACATAGCTGGATACCAATAAGTATGGGATGTCCTAGTACTATCAGATTTCACCAAAAAACTTGATGCAGTGAGTGTTATGTCTGAGAAAACTTTGTTCACTGCCCTTATTGGCAAGTGAGTCAGCAGTTTCATTTCCAAAAATGCCAACTTGGGAAAGAATCCATTGCATTGATTTTGGAATCCTCATCCTTTAAAGCAGAGGTTCTCAAACTTTTCAGTCACTGAGCACCTTTGAAATTGGAAATTCAAAGCGGAGCACTAAATTTTATCCCGCAGCTATATACTGTATTTAGTAAATAGAACAACAAAATAGCATTGATGATACAAGGTAGTTTCGTCATTACGTTATTCCCCGTATCACTAAGTTGGTATTTGAAGAAACCTCCATAAGACAGATATTTTGTCATCAAAACGAAAAATCTGAGAAGCTACAGAAAATTGATTTTTAAAAATAATAAATTACATATAATGAACTTTATAATTTGTCGATTCTCGAATGAATGTTGACTAAAATGCAACTGATTTGAGAAGTGAGTAAACCACCAGTTTTATATGCAATAAAAAAATTTCCGATAATTCTGGAAAGGTGTCGAAGCTTCTAATTGTTTCTGCAAACGCGGAGACAATGAGTCGTCTGTCTGGTTCCGTGTTGTCTGGTGTTGCCTTTTGACGTAAATTTGTTTTGTCGACTGGCGGATGAGAAACTGACACATTGAATGCCGACTACCTTTTTATAGTCAATGTTTCACCTGATCGGTGATAAATGATTTATACTCGATTTTTTTTCTTACACACCGAGAGCGCAAAAGGTCATAATATTCAAATATTTTTGTCACATTTTTTTCGTAAAAAATAATGAATCAACTGTGAACAAATGAATGAGATGCAATTGAATTAAATGTTTAGAAAAAAATCATGGTAGCATGTTCAAATTGTGAATGTTTTACTAAGCACTTTATTGGAAATGAGAATTAAATCCAGTAAGCACATTTGGAAAATGTAAACAAAATGCAATTTTATAATGTTGACTAATTCTATCTCATTTGGATGTATGAAATGTACATATCGATGCTTATATTTAGTACAAATGGAATGAAACAAGATATCAGATGTGAGTAATGATACAGCCATAAAAAGATATCAGCAATAGATACTTATGTGCATATGCTAAGTACTGGTCTGCTAGTTTTAAATAAAAAGATATGTAATTTATAGAGTAACTTGTGTCACAGTTTATTTCTTTTAAGCAAGTTTTCCTCAACCCTCGTTATATTGCACTCCTCAGTATGACTTCTTTTTTTCCTACAAGAGCAATATATCACAAATATTTATTTGTATTTTACCATGAAGGGCGTTCTCTATTTAAGTAATCTCGTATAGATGGACCACCTGCAGATACAGGCCCTCGAGATCTCGCCATTGCAATTGGATTCATAAATGCCTGAAAAACAAAAAATGAAGTTTTACTTTCTCTTTAATACAGTAACAACTTTTTTAACTTTGTAAGCAATGAAACTAGTCTTTTTAAGATTTTAGAAGTTAAACTGTGCGATAACTTGTAAGTATTAATAGCTTAGAATTCTTGTAGACACTAATGAATATGTTACAATTTGTTTTATAAAACAGTGAAAGATGTTGATACTTGTGTGATAACAGCCTTAGCAAAAGATTTACCCATGACTTACTCTTAATATGAAACTAACTATTTTGTAACTTTTAATATGTGCAACAGGATGTCTCGGTTTTAATGTAAAAAGGTCAATAGGCTAAATTACACATTGGCAGGCAATCAGCAGATTAAAACGCAGGGTTCACTTAAAGAAAGAATGCTACTGTGGAATACCATGTTGTTTATTAGCAAAAATCCAGTAACACACAGATCAATGGTGAAAAAGGAAACCTTTTAAATTCAGTAAGTATAAAGGATTAGCAGCTTAAAAGCAAGTTTCTATACAACAGAACTAATTTACAAATGTCTACACATAAAATAATTTTTTATTACTTTCTGAGCATATTTTATTTTTCCCAGACTTATTTTCCATAAAAATGCAATTTCAATTGCTTATAGCATACATTGACTTCCAGGACACAATCCAGGCTCTGGCTGAATATAGACTTATCCCTCTATATCTGAATTTGCCTGTAAAATTTCTATAGACAGCTATAAACACAGGGAGAGAAATTGTTCTTTAGTCTCCCCAGCCACTGTGATATCGATAGAAATGAGCAGGCAGACAGCTAGTTAAATCTGCATCTTTAACTCAACATGCATCAGATTCCTATCCAAAATACCATACAGAGGATCAAGAAAATTATTAACAACAGAAAGCTTCATTATTAGGATGACTCTTGAAAAAAATGGGGTTGCTTAATGAATACATAAGCGTTTCCCTCGTGATTTCCCAGAACCATCGGGATTGCCCATTTTAGGATTCTGATGGGACATGATTATGTACAAGCACCCGCATTGGGTTAGACCTTTAGACTCACTGATGTGTTCATTATATGGACTTAAATACATAATTGGTGAACATCTTTTTCATTGTTCAGCTCCATAAGACAGTGTTGTTTCTCCCTCCAGCCCCCGTGATGACTCGCATTTCATACATGACAGCTTGTGAAAGTGACTAGTTGTTGGAAAAAGAATTGACGACTCACTTCAGTAGAAAAGAAAATTAACAGTTTCAACCCGTTCTTTTCATTTTTCCTCAATGAAACAGACCCTAACTGCTTGAAATTGTATTTAAAGGTTGTTTCACCATGATTACTAATAGCCTGTTTAATTGTGGCTTCTACAAAAGGAAAATATGATGATATGAAAGAAAATTATCAGAAAAGACAAGGAATTGATTGCAATTGGAACATTAAACAAGACATTCCAATGGCAAAAGTGTATTTTATTGAGGTCAGGTATTTTGCTTATTAAAAAATTTCAAATAAATTATGAATCTCGTGAGCTTTAGAACATTTTTACACACACATTAATCTAAATCTCTTACAAAAAGAACTCACATATCGGGTATCTCGTTTTCCCATTGTCAAGCAGATAACTAAAATCTGAAAATATAAGTTAAAGAAAAAATTTATATCCCCGGAAAATTAAACAAGATATTGGTCGTCATCATTCTTAAAACAGAAAACTTATAACTTATAAGATTTTAAAAATTTCGCAAATAAGGAGATTAAACCAAAAGAATGTCAAAAACGTATTTAATTTTTAGTTTAAACAAACAAAAAATTCAGCCCGAATGCAGAGAAACAAGGCAGAACAAAAGAAAATTTCTTAATTTCTTTCATTCACGTTCAACAAATCGTTGATGGACAAAAAAAATTAGCACAAAACAAGAGATTTTAGTTATTTTTTCATGTATCAAAAATTATGAAAAGGATTAAAAATAGTCTAAAAATTATTTTTGTATGCTTTAAAAATGTATTTTGCGCAATGAATAGCAATTTCAAAAAACCCAAAACTTTTTGTTTCGATGAAATATATTAAAAGAAAAAAATATTCTTTACTTTCGAAAATTTTTATTATTTTCGTAAAATGTGTTAATATACAGCACTGTATAAAAAATTGCGAATTTATTCTTTATTGAAAAATATACCTAAAATGAACCGTTTTAAAATAAACCCGTTCAGATTTGATACGCATAGATGTAGTGCGTCAAATGGGAGCGAAAATGCAGCGCCCGAAGCGATGTAATTAGGGTGTGTTCAGGGTACTCATTTAGAAAGTTATCGTGCTTTGCAACTGTCACATTTCACTAGTTATCGCTTTATTGGCAAATACTTTGGCGCATCTTTTGGCTTCTTTGAGACGTTTTCTCTTTGAAGTCATTAGTGAGTCATCTTTTCCCCGTCTTTCGAAGAATTGCTGCTGAATAGAATTATCTCTCCTATATGAAGAAATCTGCTACAAGGGGACTGTGGACGCCATCTTAACAAAGGGTGGTGGT
Organism: Meta bourneti; assembly: GCA_933210815.1. Lineage (NCBI taxonomy): Eukaryota > Metazoa > Arthropoda > Arachnida > Araneae > Tetragnathidae > Meta > Meta bourneti. The sequence goes on along the minus strand of OW119923.1, from coordinate 33,077,982 downwards.
GCTCATTTATAAACATCCTTTTTTGTACAATTGTGTGTACATGTTTTGAAAATTCAAAATCAATTTTATTTTTGAGGTTTCTTTACCATTAAGAAACTGCGATGCTCTCCATTTTTGCAATTGAGGAGTACACAAAATGCTATGACTCCCTCCCCCGATTGAGCTAAGCACAAAATACGAAACTCATTTAACTCAGAATAAATTGCTGATAGAATTTTGGCTTAATTTTGATAGGTGTTCAAAAACTTTCCTGCTTGAAACTTGCGATTTCTCTATTTTTAATTTCAAAGACAAATTAACATGAAGGGAAAAACACTAAAATAATTTTTTTTTGCAAGAACCAGTGACTAGATTTTGTCATGGGTAAGAAAAGAGGAATGTTTTGAGCCTTTGAAAGATTTTATCACTGATAAAAAGGAAAATTTTAATCTAGTAGCTCCTATATATATATGGTGTACACACAACCCACAGATCGCTCCTTTTTCAGCGTCCCGCCTTCAGAGAGGACGGACGTATCTCCCCGCTGCTCTTAGAGTACGATAATTAGTCGCATTGCTTGAGTCCTTATCAGGGCTGGCTGATATTATTGTCATTTTTATTAAGTATCTCATCCTTAAAGAACCTTTAAATTGCAAATAATGGCGTAACAAGGTTCTTCACAATCGGAGATGGAAATCTCCCAAAACGATCAGTTCGATAGCGAGTGGATGAAAAAGGCCACGTATGAGGAGTTGACCGAAAGACTGGAACTTATGGAGGGAGAGCTCAACATAGGCAATGGCTTCATGCACATGCTGAACGCCCTCATGGAGAAGAGTGAGACCGACGACGAGATCGGCATCGTCGGAGCCAAGTTGGATTATTTCCACACCAGGAACGCGGAAATTAAAGGTCAGTGCGAACTCTTGTCACTTGCTGCCAAGGAGAGGATGACTGCTGCTAAAACTAAACGCCCTGCCAATAGGCAACTAAATATTGAGAACCCGCCAGCGAAGAAACAAAACACCAGTAGTTCTTAGCCTAAACAAACTCGCCTAGGATAAATAAGTCAGCTGAGCCTAACTCAGCTGTTATTATTAATAATGCTGATATTGACGACGTAGTTGAGAGCTTCAGGTTGCTTCTAAGATCCCCAATCATTGTTAATTTTTAGCTATAATTATAAAACTTTGCTAGATAGGGTAAGACGTTCAGTCAATAACCCTAAAATAGTTGCCAAACTGTCCGGTTCTATGTTGAACATTTACCCTAAATCGTCCGATGAACACCAGGCCATCACCAAGTACCTCGACGACAACAAACAGGAATACTTTTACTGATCTTCCAAAGACCATCGACCGGTGAAGGTCGTTATTAAAGGCCTACCGACCTGCACGTCCTGCGACGACATCAAAATTAAGCTGGAACAAATTGGCATCAAGTGCCTCAGCTTAAGCGCTTCTTCTCAGCTTAAGCGCTTCTAGGATAAGACCCACTACCTATTTTTCAAATCCAATTGCATCCACTCGACAATTCAGGAGCCATTTATGAGCTAACTGAACTTATGCACCTCATAGTGCGAGTCCAGAAATTCATAAATCGTTGAGGAGCTCCGCAATGTTACAATTGCCAGCTCTTCAACCATTCGAGCGCCAACTGCAGGATGCGTGATATGTAGTGGTCCGCATCGATCATCAGACTGCAAAAACAATGCAGCTCAGCCGAAATGTGCAAACTGCGGAGAAGCTCACACGGCTAACTACCGCGGTTGCATTAAAGTGTCCAAACCTAGGCCCTTTACGGCTAAGCCTACAATGGCCGGGATCAACTAAGCGCAGGCGCTCAGGCCTAACCCGCCTACAACCGCGTCGGCTCCTGCAGTCAGCCCTCCAAAGCATCCTGAACTTCCTCAGATTCAGACCGGTCCTCCCGTAGGAGAAATGAATGAGCTCTTTCAATTATTGAAGGAAATTAAAGCGATTACCATTTGTATTCCAAGCATCCCCCAACTTCTGTCGCAGCTTCGAAGCTGCACCAGCCCAGCCGACAAATTGTTCGTGCTGGTTAATCATATTAATTTTGATGCCGCAATATGAACGCCCCCCCCCCCAGCCGGTTTAAAACTTTTCTACTGGAATTCGCAAGGACTCCGTGGTAAGCTCTTTGAACTACGAGCTTTCGTAGATGAGCATTCTCCCGATGACCTGTGTTCCGTAATGATGGTAGGTGGCGCTCTTGCGCCAATCAGTTGAACTGTAACAATGGAAGCGTAAAGACGCGCTTAAATATCTTGGCCGCATTATGAAGCGGAATTGTATTGTAATTTTAAATGTCACCTTATTAAACTTTTGTTAAGTTTTTATCTCAGTGAATTTATTGAAATTGGATTCATAAATCTTGACTCTGGACAGCAAAATTTGCAACCTGACTTTTGAAACAGGATATGGACTCTTGAAATCATAAGCTCTCCCACATTTTTTGGTGCCGAAACCCGGGAATGGAATATTGCCTTTAAAAAGGTAAGAGAATTTTGAAGTATCTGCATGAAAAGAAATATTGATCTTTGAAAACTAATTGAAAATGGCTCTTTCGGACAAAACGAAAACAGAACTTGAAAAATTAAAAACGAAACGCTCTTCTTTTAGAGCTGTAGTTACGAAAATTGTAACTAAAGTTGATAATTTGCTTGTAATTTCTGATTTAACACCACAAAACATTCAAGAACTGAATGAATATTTGGAAATTTTAACTGACAAGCATAAATCTTTGAAAGAACTTGATAAAAAGATCGAAATTCGCATCACTGACACAAACGAATATGAAAAGGAAATAAATGTCAGTGAAGAATATAATGAAAAATTAATTTGTTGTAAATTGAAAATTACTAATTGTCTGAAGAAATACGATATAGGTATTAGAAATTCTAATACACAAGTTGATACGAGTACTGAAAATAATTCCTCTCAGTGTGTAATTTCGAATTCGCCAAATGTTTCTATTAGACTTCCTAAATTAATTCTAGAAAAGTTTTCTGGTGATTCTAGTATGTGGCCTGAATTCTTTAATGCCTATGAAAATTCAATTCATAACAATCCAACTCTATCTAAAGTTGAAAAGTTTACATATTTGAAATCTTTACTTGTTGGAGAAGCATTTAATTGTGTGTCTGGTTTCTGTCTTACTGAAGACAACTATGACAGTTGTTTAATATTGTTGAAAGAGAGATATGGGCGAAAGGATTTAATAATAAACAGCCATATGAATAAGTTATTGAATTTGGAACCTGTTAAATATTCAAATAATGTGTATGGAATGCGTAAGCTTTATGATCAACTAGAAATCAGTATAAGAAATTTGAATTCGCTTGATGTAACAAGTGGTAGTTATGGACATTTATTGAATCCAATTATTCTTAAATTACTTCCACAAGATTTAGCACTAGAGTTTCATAGAAAACGCACTTCTAAAGAAAACTTTGAAATAACTGAACTAATTGAATTCATCAAAAATGAAATTGAGTGTCGCGAAGCCACTTTAATGATAAATAACTCACGAAGTGTAAAAACAACAGAAACATTTAATCGAAATCAGACGTCATTTAGAAACAAAAACACTCATTATAATAATTCTAAGCCGTCAGCCTCTGCTTTTAATACAGCAATAAAAACGTTTTGCATATTCTGCAGATCTAATGAACATGTGTCCGCCGAATGTTTTAAATATTCCGATAATCAGAAAAGACACAAGTTAAAGAAAGAAGGCAGGTGTTACAGATGTTTTCTTAAATCTCATTTGTCAGTCGATTGTAGATCAAAAATACAACCGTGTGAAATTTGTTTTGGTAAAAATCACAACAAACTCTTTTGTTATACGAAATCTAAAGATCAAAAAGAGTTAGAGCCTGAAAATACAACTGTTGTGTCAATATCACATTGTAATATTCCGAAGCCTAAAAATAACGTTCTTTTACAAACATGTTCAGTTATTGCTCAATCCAGAAATAAATCGAAAGTGGCAAGACTTTTAATTGACTCAGGAAGCGAAAGAAGTTTCATAACTAAAGATTTAGCTCGAGAATTAAAACTGCAGATCATTCGAAGAGAATGTTTAACAATTTATTCATTTGGAAGGCGTCATGGAAATCAACAAGAGTTCGAAGTATTTAGTCTGCGATTAAAAAATAAAAACGATGCTTGCTCCAGTATAATGGTAGAAGTTCTCGCCACAGATTTGATTTCCTGTATCGCTGTTCAAGGTCCTTCCAACTGTCTAAACATTCAAGAATTTATGAGTAGGCGAGGATGGGAACTGTCCGATTCGAATCCTAATAATGAAAAAATAAGTATTTTACTAGGAGCTGAATATTTTTGGCGTGTACAAAATGGTCGTGTTACTCAAGTAGATGATGATTTATTTGTTTCGCCAACTATTTTCGGTTTTACTTTAATGGGCAAAGTCGAAAGAAATAATACTAGAATTAATGCGTTATTTTTATCTAGTGATGAAGCAAAAACATTTGACTTGCAATCCTTTTGGAAACTAGATTCAATAGGCATTGAAGATAAAAACGAAACACTTTCTGAGACTGATTTAAATACCATTAAATCTTTTGACGATAATTTGAAATTTAAGGATGGTCGATACGAAACAAAACTTTTGTGGAAAGAAAATAAATCGGAACTTTCAGATAATTTTTTTGTTGCTAAACAACGATTTCTTGGGCTAGAAAATAAATTAAAAGGAAATTATATCTTATATAATGAATATGATAATATTATTAAAGAACAAGCTGATAAGGGAATTATTGAAGAATGTAAGTTTGTTGAAAATGAAACTAACTGTTATTATATGCCTCATAGACCCGTTATACGGGAAGACAAATCAACAACAAAAGTTAGGATAGTTTTTGATGCTTCATCGAAAGCGAAAGATGCTAAATCATTAAATGACTGTTTGATATCTGGCCCAAATTTAAATCCCAACCTGTTGGATGTAATTTTAAAATTTCGTATATACAAAATTGCATTTTGTGCCGACATAGAGAGGGCTTTTCACCAAATTCAAATTGCTGATGAAGATAAGAATTTTTTGAGATTCTTGTGGTTTGACAATTCTTCTGACAACAGTTTCGGTTTTAAAGTTTTTCGAATGTGCCGAGTAACATTTGGTGTTACAACAAGTCCATTTATTCTTTCTGCCACTATTAAGCATCACATAAAAGGTTACGAAAAGGAATATAGTGAAGTGGTTGATATGCTTGATAAGTCCTTATATGTGGATGATCTGATCTACGGAGCAGACTCTACTGATGAAGCTTTCTCTTTGTCTACTACTGCAGTTAAGATACTTGAAAACGCTAGTATGAATTTAAGAAAATTTGAATCTAATTCTCTATCGTTAAGAAGTAAATGGGAAGAGAATGGAATAATTAGCAAGGAAGACTGCTTAAATCAAAAGACATTAAAGGTTTTGGGAATAATCTGGGATTCTGAAGAGGACGTATTAAAATTAGATGTGCGACAACTTTTACAATCATTTGATTGGCAAAATATTACAAAACGGAAAATATTACAGACTGTGGCTAAAATATATGATCCAGTTGGATTCATTGCACCTTTTGTTATCAGAATAAAATTCTTGTTGCAAGAATTATGGGAACTGGGCATTGATTGGGATACAGTTTTGCCCATAGATTTAAGTGAAAAATTTAAATCATGGTATTTTGAAATTGAAGTTATATTGAATTTGTCTATTCCTAGAAGAAATTTTTTGAATGATGAATGTGCAAATTTTGCTAAGTTAGAACTTTATTTGTTTTGTGATGCCAGTCTCAAGGGATATGGAGCTGTTGCGTATTTTCGGGATCCTGATTTATGCTCTACGTCTTTTGTGCTTTCAAAGAGCCGAGTGTCCCCACTTAAGAAATTAACTTTGCCTCGTTTAGAACTCATGGGGGCTGTTATTGCCGCAAGAATTGTTAAATATTTGAAGAAATTATTTGGTATCAGTGAAGATAATATATTTTGTTTTAGTGACTCTCATATCGTACTTCACTGGATAAAGGGTTCAGCTAACAATTGGAAACCTTTTGTTGCAAATCGTGTACATGAAATTCAAAATCTTGTTTCACCTACGCAATGGAAATACTGTAAAGGAACCGAAAATCCTGCAGATATAGTCTCACGTGGATCCACGGCATCTGATCTCGTAAAGAATGAAATTTGGTTCCATGGTCCAGTGTGGTTGAAAGAAGGAAATCTACCAGCATCTCAATTTGATCCTTTGATAACTCCTAAGGTAGAAGAAGTATTTCAAGAACAGCGTCGAGCTGTTATATATTCTATTGCTAGCAAAGAGTCCGAATTTGAATTGATCTTCAAGTTTTCTTCCTGGACCAAATTGAAACGCGTAACTGCGTGGTGTTTGAGGTTCTACAATAATGCTAAACCAACATCTTCAAAACTTAAGGGATTTTTAACTATTCAAGAACTTGAAAAAGCAACCATTTTGATTTTGAAATTTATACAGCAACTTGAATTTAGAGAAGAAATTAAGCTTTTGAAAACTGGGAAGAATTTAACTCTCAATAGTAAAATCTTGGCATTGAATCCATTTCTTGACAAAGAGGAAATCCTCAGAGTTGGTGGAAGGCTTAGAAATTCAAACCTCTCAGAAGACCAGAAGCATCAAATCATTCTTCCTAAGAAACACCATGTTACAGATTTGATAATCAAACATTTTCACGAAGTGAACCTCCATGGTGGTCCTACGTTAACAATGTCAACTCTCCGACAAAAGTTTTGGATTATTAACTGCCGAGAAGTTGTTAGAAAAGTAATTTGGAAATGTATGAAGTGTTTCAGAAATCGAACAGCTACTGCCACTCAGATAATGGCAGACCTCCCAACTGCTCGTGTTGTGCCAGACAGAGTATTTTCCAAAATTGGACTGGATTTTGCAGGACCTTTCCTGATTAAGACTCGAAAGGGAAGAGGTGTGAAACCATTTAAATGCTATGTTTGTCTCTATGTATGCTTCTCTACCAAAGCCATTCATCTAGAAGTAGTCAGTGATCTCACTACAGAAGCATTCATAGCATCGCTGAAAAGATTCGCTGCACGTAGAGGGAAACCAAAAGAAATTTTTTCAGACAGAGGTACCAATTTTGTTTAAAGCTTAAATTTGAATATTTGATATTATCTATATATTATTTTATAATGAACCAAGGTTCATCGTGGCGGAGTATGTTCCGTAATGATGGTAGGTGGCGCTCTTGCGCCAATCAGTTGAACTGTAACAATGGAAGCGTAAAGACGCGCTTAAATATCTTGGCCGCATTATGAAGCGGAATTGTATTGTAATTTTAAATGTCACCTTATTAAACTTTTGTTAAGTTTTTATCTCAGTGAATTTATTGAAATTGGATTCATAAATCTTGACTCTGGACAGCAAAATTTGCAACCTGACTTTTGAAACAGGATATGGACTCTTGAAATCATAAGCTCTCCCACAACCTGTTAGTGCAGGAAACGTTCCTAAAAGTTGGCGAAAAAGCCCAGCTACTCTATTATGATTTTTACAGTACACCCAGATCCGTTGGCCCATGCGGCGGCACCGGAATTTACATTAGATGCTCTATCCCACATTATAGAGTTTCAACACCAAAACTTCGCATCTGTGAAACTACAGCTATAACTCTCACGTTACACCCCTTTCCCCCTAACACTAATCTCCATCTATATTAAAAACAAAGCACTATGCACATTTACATGGGATATTGAATCGCTACTCGGACTTAACAGTTCCATTGTCATAGCTGGAGACATGAACGCACACCACCGACACTGGAATTGCAGCAATACTAATAGACAAGGATCACAACTCTATTCTTTTGCTACTAACGCAGGTTTAGAGATTGCCGCACCCGACAAACCAACTCGTTATGGCCCATGAGTGCGTCGACGATTGATCTAGCTTTGGTTAGAAATTTTCCGTACCGTCGCACTATGGACTCGCTCTCAGAGCTGTCCAGCGATCACAACCCAGTGATATTGTTTTTCGACACTCCTTGAGTAACGGAGGTGTTTTTCGACCAAATTGGAAGAAACTCTCTGACACCCTTTTCAAGTTCCATACACAATACCTCACATCTCTTCAGGGGAGCAGCTTAACTCCTATGCCGAAGAGACCACACAAACAATCACTAGTACATATCAAGAGTCTGGTAGAGTCGTGCACGAAAAGCCCGGCAGCTCCCTACCCTCCCAAATCAGAGAACTACGTAAAATTAAAAATCAAGTCCGAAAGATTTGGCAGAGAACTAAAGACCCTAACGACAAGACTCATGAACCAGGCCCAAAACCAGTTCAGGGACTCAATCCATAAACACAAGCAACAAACAAGAACAGCGTCGAGCTGTTATATCTATTGCTAGCAGAGTCCGAATTTGAATTGATCTTCAAGTTTTCTTCCTGGACCAAATTGAGACGCGTAATTGCGTGGTGTTTGAGGTTCTACAATAATGCTAAGCAAACATCTTCAAAACTCAAGGGATTTTTAACTATTCAAGGACTTGAAAAAGCAACATTTTTATTTTAAAATTTATACAGCAACTTGAATTAGAGAAGAAATTAAGCTTTTAAAAACTGGGAAGAATCTAACTCTCAATAGTAAAATCTTGGCATTGAATCCATTTCTTGACAAAGGAAATCCTCAGAGTTGGTGGAAGGCTTAGAAATTCAAATCTTTCAGAAGACCAGAAGCATCAAATTATTCTTCCTAAGAAACACCATGTTACAGATTTGATAATCAAACATTTTCACAAAGTGAACCTCCATGGTGGTCCTACGTTAACAATGTCAACTCTCCGACAAAGGTTTTGGATCATTAACTGCCGAGAAGTTGTTAGAAAAATAATCTGAAAATGTAGAAATGTTTTAGAAATCGAACAGCTACTGCCACTCAGATAATGGCTGACCTCCCAACTGCTCGTGTTGTGCCAGAGTATTTTCCAAAATTGGACTGGATTTTGCAGAACCTTTCCTGATTAAGACCCGAAAGGGAAGAGGTGTGAAACCATTTAAATGCTATGTTTGTCTCTGAATGCATCTCTACCAAAGCCATTCATCTAGAACAGTGGTTCCTAAAGTGGTTCCTACGGACCCCCAGGGGTCCTTGGAACCGCTGAGGGGGTCCGTGGTAAATTAAAATTAATTTGGGGGTGCGTGGACAACGTCCGGGGGTCCGCGAAAGGTTTAATATAAAATAATTGTGACCCATTTTCATTATTATGAAAGTTATAAATAAATAGCAATAAATAAATTGGTAGACATTTTTACGCCCTGAGTAAAATATAAGCATAGATAGGTACATAAAGTACAAGTAATGTGTTGTGTTGAGCAACTCACCCGTTGCTCAAGGTTCGAATAAAAGAATTTGAATAAATAAATAGCCATAGTCATAAATACATAGTAAGAAATGCGTACCTATACAATATGTGACACTTACTTAAAATTTTACCCTTATATCTTATATGTTGCTTTTTTTCCAGTATGAGGGAGCCGAAGAAAAATGCAGACAATATAGTATTGAATATTCAAAATATGGCTTTATTCCGTTACCAGGAAATAGCACTCTACCTATGTGCCTTCTATGCAATAAAACTTTGTCAAACGAATCAATGAAAACTTCTAAGCTTAAGGAACATTTGACAAAAGTCCACAGCGACAAAAAAGATAAAGATTTAACTTATTTTAAAACAGTCAAAGAAAAATATTTGCAAACACCGTCATTGCAACAAATCTTCGCACAACATTTAAGCGAAACGACGATGGACTGCGTGCTTCTTATAACATTTCTTTACTGATTGCAAAGTCCGGAAAGCCGCACACCATTGGTGAAGAACTTAATCTACCAGCTGTAAGTGAGATAATACGCATCGTGCTACCAGCTTCCGATATTACAAGAATTCCACTGAGTAATAATACAGTACAAAGAAGGATTGACGAAATGGCTCAGGACATAGAAAATTCTTTATGTGGGTACGTAAAAACATCTGAATTCTCTATACAGCTTGACGAGTCAACTTTGCCAGGAAACGAAGCTTTACTTTTAGCTTATGTGAGATTTGTAAAAGAAGAAAAAATTTCCCAAGAATTGTTATTTGCCAAATGTTTGAAAACTGATACGAAAGGTGAAACAATATTTAATGAACTAAAACAATTTTTCGATGCAAAAGTTATACCCTTGAGTAATATCCTCTCCATTGCTACTGACGGTGCTCCGGCAATGATAGGACGACACCGAGGCTTTCTGGCAAACTTAAAACAAGCTATACCGAATGTATTATCTGTACATTGTGTCATTCATCGACAACATTTAGTTGCCAAAAATCTTAGTGAACGCTTGCATGGCTCACTAGATTATGTAATTAGAACAGTTAATAAAATCAAAAGGAATGCCTTAAATGAGAGATTATTTGCTCAACTTTGTTTGGAAAATGAAGATTATACTCGCTTACTACTTAACACGGAAGTTCGTTGGTTATCTAAAGGTACATGTTTGGATCGATTTTATGCACTCTTTGATTCAGTGTTGGAATTCCTGGAAAGCAAAGACAATGATTTGCGGCTCAATTTAATTACTTCAAAAATGACATAGCTTATATGACTGACTTATTTGCCAAAGTTAACGAAACCAATTTGAAATTACAAGGTGACCAATGCAACTTAATCAAAACTAAAAGTATAATATCTGCGTTTGTTGCAAAACTTTTTCTGTACAAAACTTGGGAGAGGAGAATGCTCTCAGTTTCCAAATCTTTCAAAATTGCAAAAACGAGATAAAGAATTCATATTAAGATTATCTAGAAGATTATTGTCAACACTTAACGGCTCTTCATTCTAACCTCAGACAAAGATTTGAAGTCATTCTTCACTTGGGCATCCCCGATTGTGTGTTGGACCCTTTTGCAAGTAGACCCACAAACTCAGATGAATCCATACTAATACAGGAGCAACTTATTAAATTATCCACAGATGAGAAGCTGAAACCAATGTTTGAACAAGGATACCACATTTTCTGGTGACAAAAACTATGCCAATTTTGTATCCTGCATTATGAGCCACTGCATAGAAGCTGTTGATTGTTTTCCCATCTTCCTATTTAGTAGAACGTGGATTCAGTGCAGTTACGAGCCTCATCACGAAAAGAGAAACCGACTGCAAATTGTGCTCGTAGAGATTTACGAACGTTACTCACAAACATCGAGCCAAATATAAATAATCTCATATCATCTCATCAGGTTCACCAATCTCATTGAAAAGTAATGTTTTGTATTTAAAAAAGTTATAATTTTAATAAATACAACTTTAAATATCAAAATGTTTTATTTATATTTTATTTTTACGTCACCATTCACCATTCAAGACATCAAAGTTAATTTTGCACAATTGTGTAGAGTTATTTTACTGGGGGTTCATGGTCAGGTTTTTCTATGAGAAGGGGTCCGGGGGCATAATAAGTTTGGAAACCACTGATCTAGAAGTAGTCAGCGATCTCACTACAGAAGCATTCATAGCATCGCTGAAAAGATTCGCTGCATGTAGATGGAAACCAAAAGAAATCTTTTCAGACGGAGGTGCCAATTTTGTTGGAGCTGACCGAGAATTAAAAAGAATCATGGCCACACTTTCTTCTGCTGAAAAAAACTCAGAACTATTTAATTGAAGAAAATATTCAGTGGACTTTCAACCCTCCAGCTGCACTTCACTTTGGTGGCCTCTGGGAGGCTGGTGTAAAACAAATGAAAGTTCACTTAAAGCGAACCTTTGGAACACAAGTTCTAAGGCATGAAGAGTTTCACACACTAATTGTACAAATCGAAGTATGTTTGAATTCCAGGCCGATAGTTTACATCTCTTCGGATCCTGATGACCTAAGTCCCTTAACACCTGGGCATTTCATAATTGGAACTGCATTGACAGTTATCCCTGAACCTGATTTTACTATAAACAAACTGACCCCAACAGAAAGATGGAAATTAACCCAACAGCTTTTCCAAAGATTCTGGAAACGTTGGTCCACGGACTATCTCTCACAGCTGCAAGGACGTGCTAAATGGTTGAGCGATAAGCCCAATTTGAACATCAATGACTTAGTCTAAATTAAAGACGACAATTTGCCTCCACTAAAGTGGCGACTTGGCGAATAGTGGAACTGTCCCTTGGTGAAGATGGAAAAGTGCGTGTGGTGAAATTAAAAACTTTATTTGGAGAACTGATACGCCCTATCCATAAACTTTCACTCTTGCCCTTATCTAAATACTTTTAGAAACATTAATTATTATTTCTTGTTTTCTTTAAAATTTTCCATTTTACTTTGTATTAACATGTCAAGTATTGTGTTTTCCAGATTTAAAGTGTAAATTTAACAATTCTTCAGATTTGTGAATTTTTAAGCAGGTATATATTTTTCCTTTTAATTCTGAAGATTTGTAAGTATATTGTGCATGTTATTTCTCTGTTTTAAATTTAATATATAATATTTGAATTTAATTTTGTAGTATTTTGTTGTCAACAGTTTACTTTTATAACTTATATTTTGCTGAACATTTTTTACATTTTGTTTAAAACTTAAATTTGAAGATTTGATATTATCTATATATTATTTTTTATGATGAACCAAGGTTCATCGTGGCGGAGTATGTTCCGTACTGACGGTAGATGAATTGCGCCAATTAGTTGAACAGTAGCAATGGAAGCATAATGACGCGCTTATAAACTTGGCCGCGAAATGAAGCGGAGTTGTATTGTAATTTTAAATGTCACCTTATTAAATTTTGTTAAGTTTTATTCTCAGTGAATATACTGAAACTGCATTCATAAATCTTGACTCTGGAAAAGAAAATTTGCATTTGAAACAGATATTGACTCTTGAAATCATTTGCTCTCCCACCCCTCCTATAAGTTTAATTGACCGATTATAGTTGATCAACAAAAGTCTTGACTTGAAGTCTTGTATGACTTGAATCAGTTTTTGTTCACACATTTCAATAGAAACTGATCAACAGTTTCAGTTTTAAAATGGCGTAGAAAGCAGTTGTGAGTTTAGTTGTACAGATAGTAACAGTTTTGTTAAGAGCTAAAGATAATTTTTATTTAACATGAGCAAAATCGTAAGAAACGTTGTTTTTCGGTGAGGCAATGGATTTTAAGAAATCGATTGGGAGCATGAGATTTTATTTGTAACACCATTTAAAAATAGATCCGCTCTTTTGTACCAAAACAGTTTGGGTACACATAATTCCTCTATTCCCGTTCCACTTTTTTATTTGCAAATCAATGAATATTCTTTTTTTATACATCGTTTTAATCGTCTTAATTTAGTTCTTCAGATCAGCAATAGTAAGACCAGCAATTTCCATTTTTGTAACAATATGACCCAAAGCATTTTCTCTTGCATCTTTATTTTTATATTTATCCAGTCGGTGGTTCCAAAGACAATCATGCTTATGATACAGTTCTAAAACTTTTAGCATCACACTTTCAGACTACTTGAAGCTAATTTTTTTAACTATTTTATGTCTAAAAACAAAACACATGCAAGCGTGGCGTGACCAGTTGAAAGCGAACTTTACAGTCAACTGAAGTTCACACTTTTTAAGACAAGTTTTAATTTGAAAGCAAATGGAGGATGATTCATCACTTGAAGATAAAGTTTGAATGGGCCAAACTTTTCTTGATCCACTAAAAAGTTGATCAACTCTATTGAAACAAAGGTTCTCACTATAGCTTTCATTCAACTTTTGTTGATCAACTATAATCGATCAATTAAACTTGATTCGTGAGAAGGCGCCTTGACACAGAAGAGATTGGCAGAAGGACGGAAAATACAATTGGCGGTTGATTAGCAAAGACGTTGCAGCAGATGGCTGCTAAGATTTGAACTTTAATTGATCGGGGGGGGGGGGGTATTTCAATTAACGTCACACTGGAGCAACACAACGGGCTATTGGTGACGGTCCGGGATCAATCCTAAAGGGAAAGATCCGAGGACAACACCACGTAATTTTGAACCATGGTCAGATGACGATAATTGATCGGGCATAAGATGGCACAAAACCTTGTCAATTCCTCTCATATTTGTAAGTAGTCTGTATTTAGCTCATATTAAATTCCTCTTAATTTTAATTCATCTCTTTATTTACAGAATTATGGTCACTGTGCCCCACATTTCTGTCAAATGGTTCTTTGGTAAAACTATAATCCGTCTCGTGATAGATGGAATTTGAGTGGTGTATTGATGATAAGGGCATATAGAAAATATTTTAAATTGCTCATAGTCATTATAAGAAGGGAAAATATTAGCAAATGTATGGAGAAGAAATTAAAATTTATCTCTTAAATATATTAAATTAATAATTATTAAAAAATTACTTAAAAATAAATTAACTTTCGATATGTTTAGCAAATAACAACAAAAGAACGCGTAGTGACAAAAACCGATCACTTGGAATGATCGTCTCACCTGTGAAGCAGTATATAAAATATAAAGCAATTCTCTCAAAGCATGGATTGATGTTATTTAAAAAGAAACAGAAAACATCCAAAACCGGTTGATACTTTTTAGTAAATGGAATATTTCATATCATCCATCGAAAGTTCCGAATATGTAAGTGGTTAATATTTTTGAAACACGATGAATCGTCGAAAATAAACTCGTTCGCTTTTCTCATCTGTCACAGTTAACTGCAACTCACGTCGTTCAATATCTTTCTCTTCTTCGTTGAACCTTTCATTTCGCATCCTTGTTCTCAGAGGGACATGTGGTGCTGCAATTTTCAATCTTTTTGAATCGCCTAGTAATATACTATTTGAAATAATTTAAGGTTTTTTAAAGCTACTATCAATTATGCGAGCAAAGGTAAGTCTTATTCTTTTCCTCTTTATTATAATTTTCTTTCGACTTAACAATTTCAGTTGCGTTAGAAATTCAGATGTGTGTGTGTGTGAAATCCTATTATATTTTCAACAGAAATAAATCTGGTCATGTTTCTTGCAGTAGTAATAATGACTTAATTGATTTCCCTTTTTATGCAATTCAACAACGTGGTTTTTGAGTTAAGGCCTGCATTTTCAAAGGCTGATATCGTATTAATACCATCTCCTATGTTATTGAGAAATACGTGCTGCTTAATGACTAAAGCTGTGAAGAGTATTCAATGTATTTAATTGCATATTGTGCCATGTCTCTTTAAAACGGATCGGATCTACTGATCATGTTTTGGAACAGAAGCTATTAAATGCCACGCTAATAGATTGTATTCTTTAAATTGCTTTGAACTACTGAATTCATGCATCTATTGCTAGCAGTTTTACAAATTTTAATGCTTTAAATTCGTTTGGAATTTTATTGCCTCAAGGTCTGCAAATTAAGAAACTTAGACATTTATTCAACTTTTAAGACCCAATTTTAAGAAATTATTTGAAAGATATTGCTAAATTGTTTTTGAAATTGGCTTTTGTAAACAAAATGCAGTTTGAATGTTGCCTAAAATCCAGACTTAAATCGGTAAAAGTTAAATATTATGAATTGTACTCAATTGAATTTTATTTTGTAGTGGAGGAAGAAGCGTATGCGAAGGTTGAAGCGTAAGAGGAGGAAGATGCGTGAAAGATCAAAGTAGACATCTTTTTTAGATGCTGTAAGTAAGTTTTTTATTGTAACACTCATTTAAAAAATAAATTCCAAGTTTGCAATACTCCTGAGAGGTCAAAATCTGTAAATCGTAATAATGTTGAAAGTAATTATGTCGAAATTATATTTCTAATTCATTAAAATACTAAGGTGTGATTATGCAAGTATTAACAACTGGTCAAACTGCTATTGGACTTCATTTGTCTGTGTTAAAAATGTAATCTACTTTTATACATTAAAAAAATGTAAATTAATTTCTAGTTTTGCTTATATTGCAAAGGTATAATTCATTTTAAACTTCCCAAATTCACCTATTCAGGGGAAATAAACCCTAAACTGGAAGCTAACCATGATGAAATTTTATGATCAGGCATACTTCATGTAACTTAAATTTCTAATCAGTATTATATCTGAATTAAAATGGGGTATTCACTTATCCATCATTGAAAAGCTAATGTAAAATTTTGCTGAAATGAAACTGGCAGTTTTGCCTTCCGTGATCTGGGCTATCTTTTAAAACAAATTTGTTTCAATTCAAATTTTAAAAATTTATTGGAACAGCTGCAGTATAGACCCCCCAATCCATTTGGCGACTTTTTTCATTGGCAAGGGCCAAAGAAATTGCACATTCGCCATAATAAAATAATAATTCAATATATAAGTCTTGGTTAAATATGTTCATCTTGATTATAAAAAAAACGGTTATCAGTCAATTTATAAATCTACCAGTAAACTAACTACTGTTAAACTAAATGAAAATGGTTTGAGTATGCGTTCTATGACGTAGGGTTGCTAGAATGGAATAATCTGGAAATAAGTGGGGGTTACCAAAAACCATATAAATCTTAAATGAGGGTTGCGACGAAAAGTTGCCAAATGGATTGGGGGGGGGGGGTCTATACATCTGTTCCGAAATGAGATGCACTGTAGAGATGGTACAAAGAGTGATTTCACAGTAACAGTTCTAACTGTGACTGCTACTGAAGAATATCTGTGATTTTAAACTGGGGCTTAATCTGATTGGTTGATTGTAAAGTATCTCAGCCACTCGTAGCAACGGAATGCTCGTATTGAAGTTTTAAAATCCTTTAGTAGATACCTTAGTAAGTGTAATTGCACAGCTCAGTTAGTAGTGTCGCGGCTTACAACGCTAGGGAACCCAGTTCGAACCTAGGTTTTTCTTTTCGTCCAGAACAAATCGAATATCGTTTAATTTTTTAAAATTTAATCAAACACAATACCACTCAATAAACCTACAATTTAAATTGAATAAAACATTTTCCGCCGATGAGCCGTATTTTATATTAAGCCCGTTATTTCTTTCTCTAAGATACTTTTTCCCCTTATACTATTTCAGACATTTTTTTCTCTTCCTGACAATGATGGATCGTCATTTTGAGCTATTATGCGCAGGTAACTTAGAAGCCCCTTGCTCATAACTGGTTTTTGCAGATTAAAATATATAGATATTTTTATTTCATATAAATTAAATTTAATTTCATAATTAATCAAACATTAAAATCGAGAGATATGCATTAGAATACTTGATGAATTTGATTCTAATTGAATGTAAATTATTGAATTTTAATTATTAAACAATTCGCATACCTATATTTTTCTCTTAAAAACATTTAAATTAATTACTCTTATCTAAAATATTGGTTAGTTGAAGAAAAAAAATTTACACCGTATGCGTAACAAGACAATTTAATTACATTTGATAATCTGGAGGTACTGAAATATTCACACACACAAGGAGTAACTGTTTCAAAACATTAAGTAATTTTTCTAAATCTCTGGCAACATCCGAATCCATTTGTGTTTATAAAACTCAAATCTAAAATTAACTATTTTCTTTTGCTAAAGCAAATATTGTTTTCTATAATTTTTATAAATTCATATGCATAAAATATGGTAGGGATTGTCTTCATATTAAATTGCATACAAACACCCAATTTTTGTGAAAAATTTAGAATTTATATCAAAATTTAGCCTCGAATGCCATATTTCAAGTCATTTAATTTATATTTAAGGTACAGCTGTAGTCTCTGCTGCGCGCGGTGGCAACGCGTTTTTTTTGGCGCACTTTTTATGTCGCCAAGGAAATCTTCCAACATCGAATATATACTGCATACGCACGGAAGAATTATGTAAATCTGAATTAAACAACATTGTGACTAGAAAAACACTGCAAATATTGAATAATTATATGGACTTTTAGCGTAGTTATAAGCGACTCATGCCGGTGAGGGTAACCCATTTTTTCTCGAATTTCCAACAGTGAATCTATACTGTACATATGGATGAAATGAATCAAAAAATCAACATAAGTAGAATATAAGTTATTTTAACAGTTTTCACTGTAAATGAGGGTTTCCTGTTTAAACGGGGCTGCCAGTCGTGAACTGAACCCTCAGTCGCACCCCATTCGTTTTTTTTTTTAAATGGAACGAAATTTCAAAGCAAACCATTATAGGAACCCTTATGTTTTCCCATGCGATCTGCAAAGAAATCGCACATTCGCCATATTTAATAACGTAAATCTTGATTATAAATATAAAAAATTTAACGTAACTAACATTTAGACTAGTAAAAATGTAATCTAGTAATACAAAGAGGTACCTACGTATTAACATCATGCCCGTCCGAGAATATCAACCAAGTTTTCTTTCGGGCGGAAAATGTTTAGCAATTGCCCTAATGATGGCATCAAACATATTATCAATTGAGGCTTGTTTTTTGCTGCACATAAACTCCGCGAGCTAGGACTCGGGAAGTGGTGGCGAGATGTTCCTCGATGATTTTTATTTCGCCATTTTGCACACTAATCATTCTGTGTGTGCATGCCAGTTTCAAAATAAATTCAATTGAATTTGTGGTTCACTTAGCAGTGAATATAACCAGATTGTTCCAGTTCCGCATTATTTCATAACGATCAAGCGTTACGTAAAAATTTACTTCGACGTAACAGAAAATAAAACACGATACTCTAATGAAACTACTCACTGAACTGGGGTTCTAAAAATTTTGCGAAACAATCAGAATTAATTAAATTGAATTTGTGGTTCACGCTAATCATTGAAATCGCTGGCATGCGGTTAATACGTAAGTACCAACAAATACTAGGTAAGAATTGCACCTCTGGATTAAATATATACAAATTCTAGGTAAGAATTGCACCTCTGGATTAAATATATACAAAGACTAGGTAAGAATTGCACCTCTGGATTAAATATATACAAAGACTAGGTAAAATATTTAAAATCTGGATTAAATATACACAAAAAATATAGCGAATTGAATTGAGACAATGTGGAGGCACAGGGTAAGTTAACCTTACTGTGGTTTACAATCCTCCCAATCTATATCCCTAACAATTTCCAAATACCTGTTAAAAGGATCAATATTTAGGGCCGAACAATTTTTCTCAAATAAATATTTTGCTAAATAAAAGTGAAAGGGAGTTTGTCGGTTGTGGGTGGGAAGCGTGCTTTTAACATGCCTCCACGTTGTCTCAATTGTATTAGTGTGGCACTTAGTTTCAGGGTCTACAAAAGTAAGCGAATGGTTTACTGTTAAATGATTATACCCATTGCTATCTAAATTATTTTTTGAACTTAAATACCCCTTCCAACAGTCTGAGTGAATTGTTGTTCCCTTCTCAACCCATTGCGTTAAAACGTCCACAAGCGTATCTGCTGACCTATTGTGAACTGCAACCAAAAACATTTTTCCTGATCCTCTTTCAATCCCCCCAAAAACCCACTGGCC
Source organism: Meta bourneti (assembly GCA_933210815.1). Lineage (NCBI taxonomy): Eukaryota > Metazoa > Arthropoda > Arachnida > Araneae > Tetragnathidae > Meta > Meta bourneti. Next base: position 33,058,536 of record OW119923.1, on the reverse strand, counting down.
TTCAACTCTCCTACCTCTATTATATTTACGTTTCCCAAATTTAGACTCATCGATTTCGACTACCTTACCTACCCCTCCTATTTTTTCTGATTGCGTTTCAACAAAATCAGAAATCACCTCGTTAACAAACTGCCGCCAATCGGCTAAGGTGTGGGATGCAAAAAAATACTCCTCCCCTATATCTTCCGTCTTTGTACCCCTTAAAATCTCATATGTCAAAAAAAAAATCTCCATCTTCAAATTACTCTTACGGAACCATGACCCGTGTCTAATAGATTTACAACTACGACAAGGCTTATCATCCCGACGATTTCGACAAATCCATGTGTAACCATCGCTAACAGCATTCCTAACTGAAAAAGTCATATCCACGTTACATTTATCACATGAAACTTTAGATTTAATTAATCCCGTTTCCTTTAAAAAATTAAAAAAAAAGCTCTTTATCTCGACACAACTCGTAACAAAAAAAAACGATTAGCTACTCCCTCAGTCCCGTAAGTTAGCCTACCACCAGAAAAAGAAAACTTTAAATTGCGAGCAAAATTCTCCTGAAACTTATCTACAATACTAAAAACAGAAGGCATCTTAAATAAGGAATTCTAGAAATAATAAAATAAAATAAACCGAAAAAGTACAACCTGATGCAATATCCAGAAAAAAAAGACCCGCTCTCCACTTCTATCCTGAAAAAAAAAAGACCCGCTCTCCACCGTGTCCAAACTAAAAAGAACAACCAATGCTGGACAGAACTGGACGCCGGCAAGGTTGCCATAAAAACAGGTTAACCCTAACCAGGAGAAAATACGAGAAAAAAATGGGTTACCATCACCCGGTATGAGTCGCTTATAACTACGCCAAAAGCCGCGCCAAGAGTCGTTGCCACCGCGCGCAGCAGAGACTACAGCTGTACCATATTTAAATTTTTAAAATTATTATGATTGCATTTCAATCGCATTACTTTCACACACTTTTAAAACTCTTTCTTCCCTTTGTTAATACCCATAATTCATCTTTGAATTGTAAAGCATGGCTGCATGTAAGTAAAACTGAAGAGAGTGAAATTGTCTTACAGAATAAAAGAAATTTCTCAGTGTAAAAAATCAGCATGCAGCCATGTTCTTATTCTATTCACTAGCGAAATCAAATAATCATCTTCTGGCCCCCTGATTTAGACTCATTCAATGTATAAAGTCTTTCAGAAGCACCTACTTTTACACACATTATTCATTTTTTTAGAATTAAAAACAATTTACAAGAGGTTGAAAGAAAATTTTTGTGTTTTAACAAAACCAAAAATATAGAAAAAAAATTTTAGCTCATGTATTCTTCATAAAAATACAACTTAATAAATAATCAGATCAAGTTGAAGAACAATTATTAATTTGCCATTTAAAATAGCGAATTTTAAAAACACTTTCTTCTGAACTTTCCTTTAAACTGTGGAGCTTATTTATGTAGCCAAATGCGCAGCAACCTGGTGTGTCATAAAACCTCATTTAGCATCCAGTTGAAAATCTTAATCCTCCAAAGAAACCCGAATCTGTCACAGAGCCCCACCCCACAGCCCACACTCCATCGAGGGAATCACCGATAAACCAGCTGTCACCCCTACCAAATCATCGATACTCAGTCACAGTTTTCACTAATACCGGATCGCAGTCGTAGTAGCAGTATCAATATCAGCTCTATCACTGCTACCAAATCACAGATATTCTCAATCATTGTTCCTAAATCACTGTTATTTTGATATTCCAGTAACAGGTAAGAACTGTGATTCAAAAATATCTGATTGAGTAGCAGTTCTGTGATTCGCTTAACATCCCTAATGCACTGATCTAATGGAAATAATACACTACATGTTGCATGTGAAAAATATTTGTTAAAGGGATGTGGACATTGGTAAAATTAATAGAAAGGCAAAGTGTAATTTTTGAAATGCTTGATTTTCAACTTGTATTAAGTTTTCAGTGTTCATTTATTCAAAGGTTAATTTGTAGTGTTTTAACTATTTTTGTGTGGATATTTAAGATCTTAGATTGCCTTGTTTTTGTAGAAATGCAGTTTAGCTATGATGTTATTGTTTGTATATTTAAATAATCATAATTCATTTGAAGTAAATTTGTTCTGTATTCTCATTTTACCAAGTCCATTAGAGTAGTAATGTTATGTGCAATATCAATATTAAATGTACTGCTACTTTCTGATTTCTTACAATCATTATTTTTTGATAGTTAAAATAATTTTTATTGTAGGTACAAATCTATCGAGGTGCTGAGTCTGATCTATGAAATGAAGACTGAAAGTTGGATGTGTAGACCAGGCCAGGCCTACTTCATTTTTTATATACGATCTTTCCCACTTGGAACAGTGAATGTAAAAATGTGACTCCTATGCTTGACATCAAGCATCTTTTTCAAGTTATATAAAAATACTTCACTCTACATCTGTTTTCTTCTTTTTGTCCTCATTTAACATGATCCATTTCAGTTGATGATTTTTCAAGGAAACCTTGATTAAACTTAAACTGTACACAATAAAAACATTACAAATATTTATAATTGAAGAAATAAAGTTAAATTGATTTTGATGCCATTATATTTAAAGTTTTGTCTTGATAATAAATGTTTTTGAATTCAATAAGACAAATTCTCAAATTTAAGTAAAAGCATGAAAACTAAATATATATCCTCATGTGTAGTGAATTTTCGTTATTTTTTATTCCATTATGTTAACAGTTTAAATGTGATTATATCTAACACGTTTTATATTAAATGCACAGGATTGAAGCATGATTTGTCTAGTGAAACATTGAGAAATTTTAATGATTTAGTTAGTTAACAGAAATGTGAAGAGATGCTCGAGTTCAGGCAATGTCATATTTTCTCAACCATTCAGGATGACTTTGAAAAAGAGTTTTTAAATTCAAGCTATTTACTGAAACTATAAATGCAGTATAAAAAAAATAGATATATATTGAAAGATAAGTACTAATTTAGGTTACATATTGGTTTGCATGTGATTATGCGAAACATTGTATAAATCAAAAAATGCAATTAAATTAAGTGCATATTTGATTTGGATGCACCTACGAAAAGTTAATTCTATAGAATTCCTAATTTAGCCTCTGGGTTTTATTATTAGTATTCCTTACGGAAAGAATAGCAATTTTCTTTTGAATCCAAATCTGAATGTGTAAATCATTTTGGTTGGGTTTTATGGGCCAAGCTTAACAAAATTTGAGAAAGCTCCTAAGTTTTTGTTTTTCAAAATTGGTTCCTGTATGCATCTCAAGGTAACAAGACCAACAATGTGAAACTTAAGAACTGGGAAAATGTTTTTTAATTTCAGATCAAACATTGAATAAATTTGCTTTTAAAATGTTTAATATTTTAAAAGCAATGTTATTTCCCTTCAGTTGTCTTATTTTGAAAGCTTGCTGTGGGAATACAATGGGGCAATTTATTTTTAAAGCAGTAAAATATTCGTGATAATTTTTTAAAGTCAAAATATATATATATCTTGCTTTGAAATTGATTAAAGGAAATAAAAAATGCAATTATACAAATGACCATTTTTGTATTAATCTTCCTAAAAATAGAATATGAATTTTGGGTGAAGGTTTTTTCCAATTGTAGACCCAAAACATCTAGGTACGTCAACAAACTTTCACGAGAAGCGTGGCCCTATTATATTCCTGTAATGGTGGATTTGTGGGCATTTAATATCTTTCTAAAAACACTTAAGATATCATACTTCACTGTACACTTGGGAGGGCATAAAGCAGACAGGCTAGAAAAACCTGGTTAGAAATATGTCTACTCACTAATAAATTGTGAAATTAGCATTTCTAGATTGCAATTCAATTTCGAAGTTATTCTTTCACAGCTATTATGCATTTGTAGGCACAAACAATATAGACACTAGTTTCACATGAAAAGACAAGAATACATCAGTCAAATTCTATGTTGAAAGTGATGGTTGTGTAAGTTACAGTATTCTTCCATTGTTATAAATTCTTGAGAACTCCCAGTCAAGTACTGAGGGTAAATGGTTTTAAATGTATGAGGGTAGATTACTTAGTGACATTGATTCATCAGTTGTAGATTCTTAGAATTTCACTATTTGAATTCAAGTATAAGAACATCAAAAGATGTGGGATAAACATGTCAATAAAAATTTACTTTGTGTTTGGTGCTGCATGTCCAAATAAATCCTTGAGCCATAAAACCCAACCCTTTGTTTCTAAGTACACTTAAGCTTCTCAATTTTAGATTTAAAAAACTTCACGAGTCAATGTCGGGTTTTATCAGTATCATTAGAGATGTATAACTTATTTGCATTTTCCTGCTAGTATTGTGCTTGAAAGACTTAGAAGTGATGCATAGAATTCAAGTAGCTATTTCCTTGATGCATATGCTGTTTTAGCAATACTGTAAGGTCTCTTATGCGGTGGGTACGTTCTACAGAAAAGCGCATTTAAAAGACTACTTACCTTGAAAAATTAGGGATACGTTCCCTAATTTTCTAAAATCGCATAAAACCCAAACGAGTTAAAATTAACCTAAAACCACAAATAAAATTCGCAGAAATTGGAAAAAAATAGGTTGCTTAAATTCCTTCGAAAGTCTGAAAAAAATAAAAACTTGTATTCAAACTTAATTCATTTTATTTTATTGAAAAGTAAAATAGTTTTACATTTTGTAATCATTACTATCTGATAATGGTCTGCATCGTATGCGAACTGGTTCCAAATCACTCATCTGCTGTAGATCTTTCGGTAAAGTAATGTAGATCTTTCCAGACTGCTATAGATCTTTTCGGTAAAGAAAATGGATTTTCAGACTTCATTCTCGTTCTGCGTAGCTTTCTTTTCTGACAATGTAATCAGTAATTAAACGATGATGATTCTAATTTTTTATGTAGTTCATGATATCCGGAAATACAGTTCTGCAGCTCACGTAATTTAAAGGCTCGTTCAGAATTGGGATCATTAATAAGAAAATGATTTTCTAATTTACTGCAAAGTTAAGACCTCGCATTCATTTTGCAGTGAGGGGACTGGTTTTTCTTCCGCATCATTAACGCCTTCTGGGACCTGTGACATTTAAAGTTAGTTCAATAACATCATCGTCACTTAAGACATCCACAAGCAATTCATCTAAAATCATGGCTAAAGGTATTAAAACCATCTCCGCCAATTTCATGTCCCAAAGTAATGATTTCATTTGATAGTGTCGATGTTTGAATGGTTGTATTGCTTGTAACACATCCCGGCCAAATCTTTTTCCAACATGCATTTAAAGTTGGTCTTATTTTAGCGGAAGCAGATTCAACGTGAATTAACCACTTAAAGCACGAGGTTTTTTTGACAGAAAATGAATATATAGGTATAGTGTAAGTTATTTTTTGCAATTTCAGTTGTGGGGGGCATTACAAATAAAATAACGCGAGATTCAAGAGCGCCCGTGTGAGACACGGGCTTGTTCAAATTTGCCGGTAACTTTCGCCCGCGTCAGACACGGGTAAATGCGTTAAGTGGTTAAACAAAATAGAAAATTGTTTCCGTCTTTTATTGTTAAGGACTCATTTTCTAGTTTATTCAAGATGAATTGGTAAGTCAGCTTAATGTAATATTTTTAAAAGTTGCAATTACGGCTTGATCTAAAGGCTGAAGAAGGCTTATGGTATTGGGCGGAAGAAATACTACTTGAACATTTAGATGTTCTAACTGTATGACCTGGTGCACGGTCAATAATTAATAAAACTTGAAAATCGAGAGATTTTTCCTTCATATAGGCTTCCAATTCTCGTACAAGCAATTGTTGAATCATTCTGTAAAAACAGCTGTTGTCATCCAGGCTTTGGGGTTCCCATCCAATGCAATGGCAGTTTTAAATCGTTGCCTTTTAGAGCACGTGATCTAAGAGATCGATTTATTAGGAGCCGTTTCAACATCCGATCTCCTGATGCATTGCTACAAAGTAATGTTACTCGATCTTTGCTTGCTACTTTGTGGATATAAAATCCACTTGCAGTTTTTCATACTTTGCGATATAAGTACTTGATATTATGAAGTGCATTCCTTTTTAAAAACCCGGTTAGCTATCCTTTGCCCCCCCCCCCCCCCACCGACCAACCAAACGAAAACCCTCCCCGACAACACCTGATATCGCCACCACACATTAATTCCACTAGTCCAAATTCTTTTATTAAACTTAGATGGTAAATGCTTGATTTCAAAGGTAAATAGATTAATTTACAGCAATTTCATTTTTAGTACAAGATAAAATACCTAATTAATTCTAAGATATTTCATTGACGAATAATCTAAGAGTAACATGTTTAGTACATTCTTTCACACTTATAATCGCTGCAAATGAAAGGAAAATGTTTTATCAAATGATATCGGGATATGAGGGCTACATCAAAATCAACAGACTTGCTTTAGAATAGGATATTTAATTATGATAAATACAGAGGCTGTTCGGACATTTTTTTGAATGATTTTGATGAGCTGTAAAAAAAATTGCATGCTACGAAATAATTTTATTTTCGCAGCAGTTAAATAGTTAAAGTATAACTTATCGTCTGCTAACTCAGAGTTTAGTTTACTTTCAAAATGGCGCTTTTAAATAAGCGATGGAAGGAAGGCTATGTTTCCGCTCTTTCCGAAGAGAATTATGCTTATTCAATTATTCAAAAACGCTGTAAAAGTCACGTTTTTTTCTATATCTAAAGGTACTATAAGTAATATTATTAATGAGAAAGGAATAAACGCGTAAAAGTGGAAAAATACTTCTAAATACGTATCCAAAAAAAATAAAAGAATTTCTGAGAATATTTGTAAGGTAAGATCTTTAATTTTAAAAAAGAATCCGCCAAGTCAAAGGTCTATTACAAAGTCATTAAAAGTTCAGTTTCAACTGTAAATAAAATAATTAACAGTGATTTTAATCTTAAAAAGGCCAAAAAATACAATTGCAGAAAGCAGAACTCGCTGCAGAATTCTGTATGAGAAGCATTTAGCTGGAGAAAGATGGAAAAAATGTTGTGACAATAGACGAGGCGTGGGTGTATTTAAAAGATTGCAATAAAAAGAACTATATTATCATAAAGAGGAGAAAAATCTTAAAACGTGGTTCAACTTTGTAACTTTAACGTGAGAACTTTCTCTAAGAGATTTATGATTGTTGCCAGTTTTGCATATAATGGAAAATTAAAAGTAAAAAGGAGGGGAATGTAAAAATCAACTCACACATATTATCAAGACCCTATTTTATCCCCAATATTCAAAAAAGAAATACTATATCTTTACCCAAAGTGCCAACAATCAGTAGAACTGCATCAGGATAAAGCAAGCAGCCACACATCTAAATCCACTATTAAATTCGTAGAAAAAATGGAAGAAACTGGTATCAAGTCAATAAATACCCTTTACTGATATTCCTGCTAAATCTCCAGATGTCTCACCCTTTTGTGAGAAAGGGTGAGACAAAAGTCCAAAAGCACCTCTTGTGCTTTTTAAAAAGAGAATTATCGAAACGTCGACCGAAAACCATTCAAGGATTTTGGAAAACTGTGGAACAAGAATTAATAACAGATTTTACTCAAGTTATTATCTTGAGTATTATACTCAGACATTTTTCACAACCTCTTAATCTATTGACAAAATGTGAAAAAAATTAAATTAAACACAGAAAGCTTGAACTATAACTTAACTTTATGGCTTTTTCGGCTGCAAACATTTTTACAATGTCCTCAAAAGATAGCTTTGAAGCTAACTTGTGTCTGTTGATATGATGCTCAGGTTGGTTAGTCGTTGTTGTCCTGTTAAGTTTCTGAGGTAATTTTTTTATGATCTTTAGTTTGCTAAAACTCCTTTCATTTGAGGCGACTGAGACTGGTATTGTGAGGAAAATTCTCAAAGGGGGGGGGGGGGGGCTGTCGTTATATTGGTGGACGCGTCTTCCGTTCTTGTATATTAACGTCAGAAGACCTGATGGTGTAGCCGTTTTCATATTAGGGCTTAAATCCAAGGCATAATACTTAAAACTCTCCACTTCTATCGCCAGCTAGTCCTTATCTAAGTCTTCTTTATATGTGGTAGCTAACTCAAGTGCCTGGTTCTTCACAAATTCTTCTCCATTCATTGTTTCAAACCGAGCTCCATTGAGGAAACCAAATAAACTATTCATGTTTTGAATGACTTGAAACCTTTGCCTCAGTTCATTCAGAATCCGATCTATTATTTGTATAATCAATAATCTGAACTTTTTTCATCTGAGAATTCATAGCTTTCAACTTCGCCCTTCTCATTCAATTTTAAAAAGAGGATCTAAGTTAAGCGTTCCTGCTATTTCTTTACACACTCTGCATTTAGCTCCTTTTATAGTTTTTGTAGTCTACTAAGTTTTTCCTCTTCATTTCTTATACGTAAATACTCGGCCAATTTAGCGCCCCCCTCTAGTTACATCTCTGGAACCCATACATCAAAACGGTTTATGTAACCAAGCTTCACAAAATGCTCGTGGATGGTGGATTTTGACATATTTAACATTTCTGCTAATTTACGTGTCGTATAGCGTGGGTTATTCTCGATCAGTGTTTTAATCTGATCTTCATCTGTGGTGGAGGGCCCACTCGGGCGTCTTGATCTTTAAGGTTGAAATCACCAGCTTTAAACCTAGCCAACCACTTCCGCACAGCACCTTCGCCATAAACAGGGCATATCTTGTTTGTCGCTTGTGTGGCATTTTTGCCTTTCCGGTAAAAAAAGCATTAAATGCCTAAAATGCACTTTGTTTTCTTCCATATTCAAAGGCGTATAAAACTGACAAAAATTAACGTATCATAACCAATTTTTTTTCCAAATATGTCTGAAGTACCGTCTTTTACGATATGTACGTATGTCATTTGTTTTCAATCGTTCTGATATATTCAGACCTGTCAAAAATTGGCACGAACTTTCCGGACAACCTGATAGATTCGCCTAAATTAAAATGTTTTCCAATGGCGATAGATCCTTCTTTTACTAAGCGATCTAAAATTGCAATTTTCATTTCCAACGAAATTGCCCGTCTTTGATGTTTTTTCTCCATTGGGCCAAATGAAATCTCAGAAAAGAAATTAGGAAAATTTAGACTTACGATGAGAAGGCAAAAACCACTTCTAATGAAAAATTTCACGACACTCACTGTTTAAACGTTACCGTCCAAAAATCAGAATGTGCTGCTTATTACAGCAACCTTGAAATTAGCAAAATTTAAAAACTCGCTATTATAAAAATGTACAAATCACAATATAAAATTTAATTTCAGAACAATTACTGTTTATTAAAGGATCCCAAAAGCAGCCCTGTGAGTCTCAAAAACTGCATTTCTGTCCATACCCATCTAAATTGGTGAATTCTCAAAACTGATTGAAACCAAGGTAATTTTCACTCCCTAATAAATCATTTCCACATAAAGGGAAGTTTTTATCTTTTGACTACAATAGTATGCTAATTGTGGCCCTGCATGTGAAGAATTGATGAATTTAGTTAGTTTTTATTTTCATGGTAATTGTTGGCTGTCATGTCCTTGAGCTGTAGTCAAGATACAACTTCTCATACAGAAATAGAATCCACTGTGTAGTAAAAACAGGCAGCCTTTTCTTGTGACTATCAAACTGGAGCTGAAAGGTTTAATTTGGAAGCTAAGGGACACAAGTGTACTTGAATCCCTTTGCCCTTGAAATTCAAATATTTTGTTAAATTTTTAACATTGCTGGAATTAGAAGCATTTCTAGTAATTGGATATATCCTTGTTGACAGTATTCATATTGAAATAAATTTTTATAATGGCAAAATACACATGCTAAAATAAACCGTTTCTGTGATGAATTTTTTGCATCTTTTCTAAGAAATTGAAGAAAGCATTTGGTGCGAGTGGTGTATACAGGCGCCCCTCGACTTTCGCACATAATTGATTCCTGAAAATGTGTGCGAATGTTGAATGTTCGAAAGTAGAGGGATGTAAAAATATCCAAATTGTATTTGGATGTTTATTTAACTCTTGTTGCTCAATTAAGTATTCATTTGACAGAGGTACTGAGTGAGATTCAATCAACTCATTAACATCTTCGTTGTTGACGTTCAAGTTTAGTTCATTCATTAGGCTGAGTATTTCATCTGTGATAGTTTACGGAGTTTCTTCAGAATTTATAAAATCACTCATTTGTGGGCATAATTTTGTTTCCAGGAACCTTTCATTGTTGACTTTTATTTCAGCCCACGAGTCTCCAATATTGTTTATTGCGTTCCATATATCGTAGTTCTTCCAAAAATCTCTTAATGTAATTAACCTGCCCTGCCAGTTGCCTTGATTCATTATTGTCCTCATATAATATCGTTTAAACGTAGCAATCACTGTTTGGTCCATGGGCTGTATGAGGCAGGTAGCATTGGGAGGAAGAAACATAACATTGATTTCCGGGTATAAATTCTGCAGGATTTTGGGTGTCCAAAATCCTGCAGAATTTATACCCGGAAATCAATGTTGTGTTTCTTCCTCCCAATGCATTGTCTGATTAATGCTTTAAATTGTAAATTTTTATCTTTACAATATTGCTTAACTTCCGACACGAAATGAAAAGTGAACCAATCTTTAAATATTAACGCAGTAACTCAGGCTTTTTTATTCGATTTCCAAATCACTGGAAGCAATTCTTTATCTTTCCCTTTCAATGCTCTGGGATCTTCTGCTTGATAAACTAAACATTGACTTTAATTTTAAATCACCAGCTAAGTTTCCACCAAGAAGCAATGTCAATCGGTTTTTAGAAGGTTTATGCCCACGGGCAACTGATTCTTCCTTGGATAAGAATGTACGATTAGGCATTTTTTTCCAAAATAAACCTGTTTCGTCTACATTGAATATTTGGTTAGGAGAATATTCTATTTACTATAATTTTAGACAATGAAGAAATAAATTCTTTTGCAGCATCTTTATCTGCATCAGCCGATTCTCCAGTGAATTTAATATTATGTAAAGAATACCTCATTTTAAATTTGTCAAACCAGCCATTACTTGCTTGAAACACCGTGTTAGAATCTTCTTTTAATCTAGTCTTCCAATCTTCATGCAAACTAAGAGCCTTAGCTTGAATAATTGAAAAACTCAGAGGGACATCGTTTTGATGTTGATCATCTTTCCATTTCATCCATCACTATGCCGTATATTTTGGAAACAATCTTTGAAGATATATTTCCACAATTTTGAACGTATTCCTTAGTTTTATTCTTGTTTTTCAAAATTGAACATATCAGACCTGTTTATGTCGTACGAACGGCCGATTGAAGCAAGTTTCACCGCTTTCATGTCTAATTATTTCCATCTTTGTCTCGATCGTATGAAGTGTACGAGTCCTTAATTTCTTGCAGTTTCTAACTCATGTTTATAAATTTATAAGGGCGAAATATTTAAACATAAACAAATAAATTGCCAAAACACAACGCATCGACACGCGCCCTAACGAAAGACTAAATTCGTCCCCGCCACCGCGGCTCGGAACACTAGTGACGTCACAATTCCGAGAAGTCCGCTACTCTAGGCGGCAATGTGTGGAGTGAGCGCGAGCTACAGCGCTCACTCCACACATTGCCTTTAAAAAATAGAATAGTTTGTCTTTAAAAAATAGAATTTTTAAAAATGTGCGATAGTCGAGGGCCGCCTGTAGACATCTTGCTGAAGTATTAAAAATTACATTTATCAGAGTTGATTCCATTGGTCAATGTTATGAAAAACATTTTCCTCCATGATAGAAACAAGGATTTATGCTATTAGTTAAAAGAAGGGAGGGGTTAATTTTGGTCGACTTTTAGTAAATTTAAGTCACCAAAAATTTGAACATAGCTTTTGTGATCATTTTGTTAAATGCCTCCAGTTGCCATAGTCGAAAAAGTCATATGCAGCAGCCCTGAGATCGCCTTTGAGTGACCATTTTTTCATGGAAAGAATGGTTGTCTATGTGAAAGTTTTACTGCAATTACAATAATCTAATAAGATAAATGGGGATACATGGAAGCTGTTCTCGTATGTACCTCAGTTTAGTTTAGATGCTATTTTTTTTATTTCTAGCCAACTTCTAAATTGAAATTCTTGATTGAGTTCGAAATTAAAATTGACTTAACTTTACCTATACACAGTAATCACTGATTAGCAATTCTATGTGTATGCTATTTTACTATGGATGAGTAAAGTCTGAATTTTGGGGATAAATATTTCCATGGCAAACACTTACAACAGCATTTTTCAAAAACTAGAAAGTATACAATGGAAGCTAATTTATTGTTTGCTTTGTAAAATGTATACAATGCACTGCATAAAATATTTTGTCTGAAATTATCTTATCAAATGTTATCAGTGTAATTGCTCCTTCATATGAAGCTAAAAATGTGGATGTTGCAAATTTAAGGAGATCCATAAATTCAATTTTAGCATCATTAAACTTGACTGCTAATTTACTCAAAACATACGATTTATTAAAACTATAAAAAAATTATTAAAGTTGCAGCAATCTAAATCAATTTCAGATGGTATTTCTTCCAGTTCTGTTCAAACTCCCTGTACTATGGATTAAAAGCTTTAATGACTTTCTTTCATAAAAGCATTGAATTGGTAAAGCAACTTCATACTTTGTTTTCTAGCATTCTAATAAAATTACCAAATTTAGTTGATGTCTGAGGTACTCTGCAAGTCATAAAGATCCTATTTTAGTGACAAAACTAGTTTAGAGTATTGAATAGTTACTACATATTAACTGCACCACTGTAAGAATTTTTCCATAGAATGCTGCAAAGTTGCTATGGAACATTAAGTTTAGCTTTTTATTAGGTAAAACTGTCATTAAAATATATGGAAAACTTTCTTGATCGAGTATCGTAGGCTACTTTCAAGGGCATAACATGCCCTAGTATCATGCTTGAAACAATTACTAATGTAATAAAATGAAAACACTTGAAATTCTATTAGTTTTACGATGTTCATTGAATAGAAAATTAAATTTTCTTCCATGATGCACTTTAATTTCTCAATTCATAGAAAAAAGTTTGGATTTAAATTTAAGTATTTTTAAGAACTACTAATGTTTAATAAAGCTGTATTAAATATACGTACAATTGCAGAAAAAATGAACCACTCCTCTTCATTCAAGCAATTTTAACAGAAAATTCAAAGATGATGTTTAACAGAAACTAACATCTTCAATTCAAATGCATAAAATTTGCATAACGGGCCATCTAAATTGAGCATTAACATCATAATTTCCAATGAAAATCCCTATTTCAACACACACAATTTCAAATCTATATCAAAATTTAACTTCAGATACGAATTTCATGTCGTTAGGTCTTACTGTTTCGAAGTTATGAGTATAGAAAGATTGGAGCTCCTGTTGTTAAATCAGTTTCTTAGACTTTTATGGATATCTTCCTAAATAGTTCTATAGCATTGACATTTTGTACCCTGTTACTGTACAACCCAAACAAATCCACCTATTTTATTTACAAAATAGTTTTTAGTATGCAATAACTATTAAATTGATGTTTGAAAAAATTATGAATTGGAACCTTACTATATTTTGATGGGAATCGATTCAGCAGAACTTCTAATTTGTCCACACAAAATTTCAGCTCCATTCCAATGGTTAGTTTTTGCCATTACATAAAATTTCCTCATGGTGATTTAAGGGGCAACTAAGTTTAAAAAACGCCAGACAAAAACATTTGAAATAATGTTCAAATTTGAGAAATGTGGGTAGCTATAACTACTTAATCTCAATCTACGAATAGGGATTTTCAATGTGGAGATGATCCCTGAAATCGACAGCAACTTTAACATTATATCTTTATATTGGGAGATATTCAGTCATGAAATTACATATTTAGACTAATTTAACGATACAGAACCATTTAAGGCATCCAAACATGGTGTTTCCATTGGAAATTTTGTTGTTTGTGCTAAATTTGATATGAAGACATCCCTTATACATTAGAATTTGTAAAGGACGTTATTCCCTATCGAATATCTTTGAATTTGCTCTACTATGAATAGTGCTCAAAAAGTATAATGGGGTGGTTCGTTTTTTTTCGTGACTACATCTTTGAAAAAGATAGTTTTATAATTTAAATAATATTGATGTATCAGGAATGCATGTGCAATGGACAATTCTCACATTTTGAGGTTTCATACAAAAGGCTTTTACACACAAGAAATTACTTAATACGATACAAAATTTTACAACTTTAATTCTTTTATACAACATGGCAATACATAAATGAAACCCAAAACATGTTTTTATATATCAAAGTTTAACTAATTTAATAAGTAGCTAAAGTGAATAAACATTGCAGAGTATCAAGATAAAAATATTCCAATTTTGATTGCACAAATCTTTAAGTGTATAGAAATTCAATTCACACCTGATTACCTAAACTAAAAAGCACAATATTGTTTTGTAAAATGTTAATTGAAAACTCACTAAACATACTTTAAACATTTACAATATCTTACTTGGTCCATTAACAAAAATATTATGTGCTGAATTTAGTCTTAAAACCAATCTGAACTATTATTAAAAATACCCAGAGAAGCCTTTAAGTCAGATTAAACTAAGAGAAATAGTTAATGTCTCCAATTGTTATGCATTTTCTTCATCAGTAATCTACACTAGAAAGTTAATATTTTCTTTAAAGTGTATAAGATTTGACAAAAATTTTTAAGAGGAAAAAAGAGTAAGAGAAATGCTTTTTAGAATTTTTTTAATGAGTCTTTTACCAAGTTGGTTACATTATGAACTGCATTGTATGCTTCAAATGCAAAATACATTTTTATAGGTTTTTATGAATTAACTATGGAATGTATGAAAACCAAAGGTTTAGCATCATTTATTAATACATGAAAGTGACCACATACATGGCATGAATTATACTAAAAACATGTTGCTTTTTATTCAGAAATTTATAGTAGAATGCTATGACTTGCATATTTGAACCAGCCAAATGTAGCTCAGAATCATATAATACAGACAGTTTTACAAACATAATATCAGTATCAAACTTAACACAGCTCATTAGAAATACTTTGCAAACACATTGAAGTGCCAAACAGAATATAAAACTAATTGCTGATGATCCCATATCTTCTTCAGGCTAGCATAATATTGCTCAATAAATAACTTGCATGGATATTAGATAATTTAAAAGCTTTGAATTAGCAAAGATTAAAACTTTCTACCCTTTCTGGAATTTAAGAAATTGGATAACTATCATTTGATTCAGAATTATTTTGCCTGACGCTTTACTTGCTGCCTTTTTAACATCTCCCAAGAAAGAGAAATAATGCCCCTTTTAACTTATAAAAAGAAATAAAACAGAGGGGTACTTAGAAAAATATAACTACTTAAATAAAGTATGTCTATAAGAACATAAATATTAATAAAAATTTCCACAACACTATAATAGAACATATGCCTGCGGTTTAAACTGACAATTTCACAATAAAAAAATCATTCATGCTAACAAATTGAGATTACAACAGGCTTTCATATATTCACATACATAGAAGTGTGTGGGCATGTTCTGCATATTGTTCTTGCGCTATTTTCTAGTCAGAACATGACAACACACAAGATGCTATGAAAGAGAATCAGTCTCAGTATTTCTTTAGAACATTTTGTCAATGGCCAAAAACTTCGGATAAGTGTTATATATATATACAAATTGTCCAATGTACATTACTTTTGAATTTTCCAAAATGAGGAGAATGTATTCCGTTTTGCTGCTTAGATTCGGACTGCCCGCCTATGATTTGCAGCAACCACCACCGGATTGCTGTTGGTTCTCACTCAGGTCTACACCTCTCCTGCCATCATTGGCACCACCATTGCCAGCAGATTGGTCACTTTTGGGTAATTTTTTAGCTGTAATCAAGAGTAAACTAGTTTATAGATATTATAAATTAAAAATATACAATACAAAAAATTATAATGCAGAAAAGGTGATTTCATTTAAGTAGACTTTTTAGAATAAAGGTACAACAAATAGGATTTGACCTAAATAAACATTTCCCATAACAGACAGATTAAACTGATATTTGAGACTTAATTTGAATTGTCAATAAAATAGTTTTAGTAACATAAAGGCTGAGAAATTTTCACCTTTTACGTATTTTTCATAAAAATGAATCTAGAATACAATTATTTAAAAATTGAACTTATTTGCACAACCTCTAAATATGAAAATTAATTTTCTGAATACAGTTTAAACTTTCACTAATCCCTAGAATGAATTCAATAAGATAATTAAAAAAAATCACTAGCAGGGATCAACATTTCAATGTTTTTACCGAAGTAACTTGGCCCACGTGGCTCGACCAATCTGGACCATTGATGTGTTATACAATGACAAGAACACAAAACAAAGTACTAACTGAACTGAATTTTGGATATCAGTAAAAGATGTATATTTGCTATCAAGTTGTAAAGCTCAGCGAATCTTAATTCATTTGGGACATCATATTTAAGCAAAGTTAGGTGGGTTTTTAGCAGCTGCTGTGATAGAAAGAAAGTATTGTGCAAAGGTAAACATGGAACAAGAAATGAGGGTGGTTATGTTCAGCAAATAATCTGCTTACCAGTTCCACTAATTATGGTTTATTTACTCAATGATTGTTCAAAATGCGTACTCACATTTTACGAATTGTATTTGAATTTGAAATACATGCTTTGTTTACTTTTTAACTCAATCAACCTAAAAGCACCAATTGCGCCTTATATTCTGACTTTGGGTGCTACGGAAAAATCAAGATACACTAAGGGTGCTGTGAACTGAAAAAAGCTTGGGAACCTCCATACACCATGATATAAAATTTTAAACGAATTATTTGATAAAATATAACAATTTAAAAAATCTATTATCGATTTCCTAATCAAGAAGCAGTCGACTTTCTTCAAACTGAATTCTGATATCTAAACCAATTTCTGTGAACAATTTGACAAAAGCCTTGCATGGGTTACTTTTCGTGATTTCACATACAAGTGTAGTAGGAAATACGTCTTACCAATAGCAAGGAAAATGTCATTGACATTCATAGCTGTCTTAGCAGAAGTTTCCATAAAAAGAAGTCCATTTTCATCAGCATAGGCTTGAGCTTCCTAGAATGATTAAAATAAGTTAGAAAAATTTATAGTAAAATTCAGCATGTAAAAACCACTTTTATGGAAGAGGAATGTGAAATAAACTAAACTATCATTTACCACTAAAGCACTTTTACTGTGTAAATGTGATAATAATCCTGACACCCACTAAAAGAATGGTAGTCATTCCTAAACTAAAATTTCAAGTAAGGCCCTTGGTTCTCAAATGACACTATGTTCATGAAACATGATACTTTTGGAAAATATGAAGGTCATGTTGGGTTGAAAAAGAGCAGTGGTCCAAGTATCAGATAGTAGATAAACCTTGTTAAAGAAACCTGGGAGAATAAAAAAAATCTGTTTTGTTCTTAAGTAGTTTTCAAGCTTAAAAATGGTGTATTGCTTTTCTTTGTAGCTGTTCAGAAATTATATTTAAAACATATTTTTAAAATGTAATTATTCGCACATGAATAATAAATGTCCTTTACTGATTCCTTTCAAATGTGACTTTTTTTTACATAATTTATCTTTTCAAGGAGGTAAAACACCAAAGGTTAATATTTGAAAAATTTATGAATATTTTTATGCAGAACTTTTAAGAATATTTAAATACACATGTAAAATTAAGAGAAAATCAGAAAACTTTACTTTTTAAAAGCTTGGCAATTATCACATTTTAAATTATTTTATTTTTACACATTATCACATTAACAATTATCACACATTATCACCAGTAGAAAAATGTTTAAATTTGTGGCTGATTAAAATATGTACAACTATCTAATGAATAAGGTAATCAATATAGTACATATGATAATTGGATTCTGAAAGAGGAACATCGAAGTATTACTAATTCTAACATGGGAAGCAATGGGTTTGGAGCTAAAATCCTTGTTACCTTAATTGATCACATTGGAACTAGATACAGGAAAAGGCAATGTACCAGTATACAAGTAGGCTCCATATTTTTAGATGCTAAAAATCTTAAACTACCTTTTCCTAACTCATATTTAAAGCTTGTATAGGGTTTTAAAACTGTGTTATGTCATGAAAGGAATTTTCAGTGTAACAAACAAACCAGAAGGAAAGTAAAGATTTTACTTCAGCTACTCAAATGCTCTTGTGCATGATACATATAAGGGCTACTTTAAAATGTAGTTTGCCATTTTGTGCTTAATCTAATTGCTGTGGATTAATCAAATACATAAATTTAGAATTTCTTCTCAATTATTTCTTTAGATTGAATTCTTATATTTTATGTGTTACATCTAATCGGCCTTCTGAAAGCAATAAATGACACCCCCATCCACGTTATACTACACTGGAAATCAAAGGAATTTCTTTAAACTTGCTGTTTTTCAGTATATATGAACTTATGATAATTACACCAGATAGCACTTTACAATAGAAAAAACCAATTTTTCAGTGCTTAAACACTGCTAAGTTTTTTTGCTATGAAATGTGTTTCTCTATCTGTGAGCAACTGTCTTTTAAAGTAACAGGTAAATGAATTTAATAGGATTATTTAAGATATAACAACAGCGCTTTAGTCTTAAAAATACGATTATGTTAGACAAATGAATTGGTACAGCAATTACTCGTTATATCAGATATTCGGCTATATGGCTCTTGTTTTCAAATATTGAAGTTTCAGTCTTGAGGACACAACAGTAAAAACTGCACAATAGTCTTTTTTGTAATTAGCAACAGAAGGCAATTATTTCTAGCAGTTTTCTTCATCTTTCCACGTGGGATTCATTTTCACTAAGCAAAATTGCAACATAGTCAAGTTATGGGGGTACAGGTTCATGGGAATTCCTGAAGGAAGGTGAAAAAACCGTAAATCACTCCTATTCAAAGTGGCTCATAAAAACATCTTCACTGCTTGAGAACGAAAACATGCTATTCATGACGCTGTGGCTCAGTGGGTATGCCCACAGCACTAGCAAGCTTTGAGCTGTAGGTGGCGCAGGTTCGATTCCTGTCAGGTGCATACCTCCCTGGGTGTGTATTTCTCTCTTCTGTGCTAGTAAAAACTTTTATTGAGTTTATTACTTGATATTGCATGTGTCTGGCACAGTATGGCCCTTGCACCATAAAACCCCCAAACAAACCCTTGTTGAGAATATTAGTTGTATAATAGTCCCAACTCATGTATCCAAGCCTTTGTGTGAGTTATTTTGAATTAGTAAAACCATTTAAAAAAGTAGACCAAAAGGGATTTTTGTTTTCAGAATTTAGAATTTTTTTTTACAATGTATTGTCTATTGTGTGTTCAGCTTGTAAATGAAAACATATAATTTAACCTTTGCAATCCAGAAGCAACCAAAAGTTGGGTCCCGAGGTTTGTTTATCAGTTGTTTCTTTTATTTTTACGATACTGTTATTTACTTTTTAGAAAATTTAGTTTTTACAATAGTTTGGACCTATAATTTAACCTTCGGATAAAAATATTTTTTGCTATTCTGAAGAATTGTTATGTATTTAAGGAAGGACAAATGAATTTTTGTCAGATATTGATTATACACATTGAAACTTATTTCTAAACATTTTGTATATCTAGTTTACACTCTAGTTACACAACGTAACTTTGACTTGATCCTTTAAGAAACAGAATAAATGCAAACTTTTATTATTTATATATAAAACAAAAACTTTTTAAAGGCTGTATGAACTATAAAACAGAACCTAAAATTATAGCCCTTTCAGTCAATAAATTGTTAAATTTAATTTTTAAATTGTTCAAGTTGTAGGATTTTTAAATTTTCAATTCTATATTGCAATATGCTATTGACCATTTTTTCTAGATATCTGATTTCTGGACCTTGTATTAATTTCCTAACTGAATTCCTTTGCAGTTTTTAAGATTTCTTTATCTGTGTTTTTAGTATATTACAAAATAATCTAGATTTCCCAAGTTCATTGCAGAACAAGAAATGCTTTTTTACGTGTTCTAAACTAATCTTGATTCTTTAGGTCTATCTCTTTTCATTTATTCAACCTTTCAGACTCTATATACTCAAGGATAAACGATTTGCAAGGCTCCCCGTCGATAAACCTGACATCTTTCTCAACGGGGAGATAAGGCTATTCACACGCTCGGGTCTCTTTGTATCAGACAAGAGTGGATGGACTCGACCGTTTCTTAGTTTGAGGTCTGAAAGAATCTGATCCTTTCGTAATGAGGACTCGGAACATTCGACCAGTATCCAGAGGGTTAATTTTTTTCTCAAGCTTTGTCGAAAATATTTATTACTTCCTAAATAGAAAACGGGAAGCTCTTGAAAACTTCACACAAAAATATTTTGCAAGCGTCACACATGTCTTTACTTGAACCATTACAATGATCATTGCATTCCTTCTTGTTAGCTAATGACACCAGGGTATGTGAGAAACATGTCATACCTTCCTTTATCACATTGGTAAAATGGCTTAAAATATACAGACAGCAATCTGACTCGAGGGGGCACGAATGGTTCTCATGGCGACAATCAAAGCCTCTTTTCTTTGTATTGTCAAAGCATCACTCCCGACAGAACGGTTGTACAGCATTTCTTTCTTATCTCCACTTGGATTGGAAACATTTTGAAAGTTAGCACTAGTTTCAATCTTCGTCTTTCAGTTGGTCTAATTAGCCCTTATACATGACCGAAATCAACTTGCTTTCAATACTATATATTACGCAGTAGTTTGTTCATATTCAAATCCGTTAATGAAAAAAGAGGTCGAAGAAAATTTTGCAGATAGCGATTCAGAATGTGAAATTGAGCATCTTGAAACAGATCTTTTGTCTGAACAAGACTTTTGTAGTTGATAGCTCATCTACAGAATTCCCAAATATAAATTGGAAATTTCCAGAACCATCAGATGGAGTAACTGTTTACAACTTCAGTGGAAATGTTGGGCTTTCTTCAAACGTCCAATCGTTAGAACTGAAACAAGAGCTAGATTATTTCCCCTGATGTTCAATTCGGAAGTTTTATGGATTTTAGTTGAAGAAACTAACAAGTATAAACTACAAATTTTGAGCATACGTGCAAACTTTCCAAAGAGAAAACACTCATCGGATTGGAAGCCCACGACTGCTTCAGAAATTTTTAGGATTGCTTCTACTCATGGGCCACATAGAGAAAGAAATTTTCCACTAATTTTAAATATCTAATTTACAAATTGCCAATTTTGAATTGGTTGATTTTTACCTGATTTGCACAAGAGTATGTTTAATAATCAGAAAATTTAAAATTTCTAAGTTTACTAAGCATCAAAATTGCCACATTTATGTTATTTTAATGTTGGTTGGTTCCGGGTCTTATGGCGCAAGGGCCATATTTGGTCAAGCTGCGCCAAACACAAGACGGACAACACAATGAGGGAGGAAGAAAGGGCAGACTAGGGTAAAAATGAAAGGGAGGAAAGATCACTTGGGTATCTCGGGGTCATGCCAGTACACACCTAAATAAGGTGAGGGCGTTATTTTAACGTAAAAGAAGCATCCACTTTTCATGACCTTAACATAATGGTAGAATGTGATCATGTTTTTAATAGCCAAAAATTATTCGAACTGTTCCAATAATTTATTTTTACAACGTTTTGATTGTACCTAAACATTCAATATTTTAGGTGGAACCATGATCTCCAAATTCTTTTAATTTAAAAAGATGATTTTATCATCTTTAAAACCATATGCAAAAATAACCGATGAAACCGTTGGTCAATATTCATAAAGAAAGTTAGTACATCTTTTTTTGTGACATAAAATCTTTGTCCCCAAAGTGATTTTCTTAAATCCAATGGAAACTTGAGCGCTATAAGAACATTAAAATTAGATCAAAATGCGAGACTGTTGTGCATGATACTCACTTGATAAGGAAATTTAGTCATTTTATATATCTTCTCTATGACTGAATTCTAAAACTGATTTTAAAG
Organism: Meta bourneti; assembly: GCA_933210815.1. Lineage (NCBI taxonomy): Eukaryota > Metazoa > Arthropoda > Arachnida > Araneae > Tetragnathidae > Meta > Meta bourneti. The sequence continues at coordinate 33,036,435 of OW119923.1, read as the reverse complement.
TGAATTAAAACCTTTACATCTATTAAAATAACAACCAATTACTCCCCAACATGTACAATTTTCAATAAATTTCAAAATATGGATTGACAGGAGTTCCACATTCAGTTAAAAAAGTTTTTTGAAAGCAAACCGTTTTTTCTCATGAGGTATTGAGCTTATTGAATACCACCGGTCAAGCAAACATTAATTTCATTATTTAATCATTTTTAACAAACTCCAGAATAAAATTTGAATTATGTGCAATAAAATAATACTCCTAAAAAGAATGAAACATAGGTGTACTCTTTACGTGCTTGTTTATGTATTAATTAAATAGAAAGTATCTGCCATTTTTTGTAATGGTATACACTTTACACTATTTTCTACCAAAATATGAATATTATGAACGATAATTAAGAAATAAACAATTATACAAAATCAGGCCATTTTAAAAATGAACTATCAAAATCTTGTATTTAATTTGAAAAATGACTGGTGCTCATCAAAATCAGTCATTGAAATGCTAATATAAGTGAAGCAAATGGAGTATACATTTGCTACCGTCCTAACTTCCTAAAACGATTTTTAATTCAAACCTCATACAGTTCCTAGTACGAAGAATCAAGTGGGGTAGAAAAGAGCACTTATAGTGAAAAGTGGGAATCCAAGAGATTTTTCAAACAACCATTCCCCAATATTGTTTGAGCGGCATTGGGACAACACTGAAAGGAAAGCGTGCCAGGTGGTCAGTCGTAAAAGTCATTCAAGACTCTCGCCCAAATTCTGTAGGGAGACGGAAGTTAAGCGAAATATGCTGTTCTATGAGGAGTTAATGATAATTGGCCGCCTCATTGTAAAGGTTAACAGATTTGAAATAATGCATGCAGAACTGATTAGGTATAAATCTAAGAATGCAGGTCCTGTTGAGTGATAATTTGAGGAAAGGTCATTTTCAGATTATATACACTCAAGGAGAGGCTATGTAACTACCCCTGTGGTAATTCATTTCCTTCTAGAATCAGTTTCATGATACACATCCTTAAAATGAAATTCCCCATACTTAATTTTCATAAATCTAAAAGGGTATTTTTTCTAGCACTACAGTTGAATTATACTTCATCAACTCTAAATTTCTTGACTATTCTCTTATAAGGAATTGTATAAGGCAAAGGTCCGATAAGTGGGGGGTCTTTTATAGATTGTAGAAGGAATAATTTATCATTTTTTTTTTAAAGATAAACATTTGGAACATTTAGTTTCAGGAATGCATTTTTGATTCTATTACCAAAGACTGAAGAATTGAGTTCAACCAACCAAGAACTTTCCACTGCACATACAATTTTTCAGGATACAAGTGCATCATTTACCATGCTTGCAACCATAACACCAAACACTACATTAGCTTCATAATCTCAAAAAGGAATTAAAATTCCCCAGAAAAAATTACAAGGACAAGCTTTTGCAAATATTTTACAGAATAAACAAATTTAAATACATCCCTACCTTTTAAATGAAGTTTAATTTACTTTTTCTATCTAGTAATAATTTGAATTTAAAAAGATATCAAAAGGAAAACAAGAGTTAACGAAAACTTGAATTCTGCTATGCTAACAGACAAAGTGATGAGCTGTAATTTTAGGAATGCTTTTTGTAGTCAGATATCAGAAGCTGTAGATAGTATCAGGACTGCCACAGCCAAAGCACTTGTGAAATAGTAGCAAAAAGTCCCCTTTTAGTTGTCTGGCAGCTCTGATAATAATACATTGTTTTGCTGTTCTTTCCTTGGCTGAATTAATTCTCCTTTCAATAACTAATTATTCTCAGACTATAATTCAACTATACTATCAGGGTATGATGAAATCTTGATGAAAAAATCACTAAAATCGGATTTTTATTATTTTAATTAATTTGTTGCTCTTATGTTTAAACCTGTTAGATATGAGACATACAAATCACAGCAGTTTCTAGAGTTGACTTATATTAATATCATATAGGAAGATTAAGGAAATACAGAACTAATTCTTAAAAGATTAAAATAATCAAAATCATTATTGGGCCTTGTTGCATTTATTGATTGAATTCAATTTCATGATACAATTACATAAAACTTAAAATTCTATACTAAAAATAAGCATTTTATTTGGTGTGATAAAATTTTAAATTTTTTATATGTAATAAAAATTTTCATTTTCCAGCCTATCCACTACCCAACTTAGTTTTAGTGTAAAATCTGTAAATTAAGTCCAACTGTTAAGTTAAAAATATTCCTTCTACAAATACAAAGATAGCAAAGGTGAAGAGTATGAATGGCTTTCTAGTCTTTTACAAATATTAAAAAATCTAAATGTGTTTTCCCCATTCCAACAAGATATCCAAGACAGGGTGTGAAAAAAAAACGTGATTCTTCCAATTTTTTAAATTGGATTTTTTTTATTCAAATCAGATGTTTTTTATTTATATCAGATTTTTATGATGTTAATTATTTTGCTTCCCCTAAATGTTTAGGCTTTTTAGACACAAGACATGCTAACTACTGTATAGTTACAAAATAGTACCGATTCGCGTTAAACATGTCTGTGGTCTAGCAATTCCATTTTGTGTGTGCACTCTTATTTTTTACAAACTTTTTCATTGCTTTTAATATTTCAGAATGAAACTTGGTGCCGATAGAAATTTAAATATCAAATAACTTAAAATTAAACGTTTTTGTATAAAAATATACACATTTATTGTTTCGAATATGGGTTGAATTTTCAAAACAATGAAATTCAAGAAATAATCTAGTTTTAATTATTCAAAAATAGTTCGTAATATGATCTCATTTAGTCTAAAGATGTATTTCAATAAAACAAACTCTTTGGGAGTAGTCTTAAAACAGCAAAAGGACAAACAAAAAACGCTGTCACACCCTTGGCTCAGGTTCTTCAAAAAACTTTTTGGAGCAGAATTAGAGAAAAGCATTGCATAGCTTGTATTAAATCATATTTTACATGCGCATACCTCGTTGAAGCGATTAGAATGCTTACATTTACCAAAAATTTTGGATACCATTGTAACAAAGGCCAAATTCTCTAAAAAACATTTCCTATTGACGCATGAAGATTAAACTTGTGATGGATCATGCAAAAAGTTAAAAAGGGAGCACTTTATTTTCTTTGACTTTTGGTTAATTTCCAGTCACCAAAATGTTTGAAAAGTCCTTAAAAATCTTAAATTACTTTCATTTGAGACAGTTTTGCTTAAAAAGATACCCTTACTCGCCAAGGTTGAAAATTAATGACAAAAAGTTGCCCATATCAGCACTGTAGTATGAATATTTTGATGATCAGATAAGGTATGACCAAGTCTAGCTAATACACATCTTTGTGCTTGATTTTGAATCATGAACACATTTTTTTTACACTGTAAGGTCTCTTAAACTTAGAATCTAGGTGTTTGCCTCCTGGGTGACATTCAACTGACGGCATCAGCACATGTAGAGTTAGCAGAGAATAATCTCCAAATTCTAAACATCAATTTTGGGGAATATTTTGAGTTTTCAATTTAAAACCTCATTTTCAGGAAATTCAATTTATTGATTGCAGAAATGAACATGAAGCTTATTTGATGTATCAATCACAGTATATAAAAGTACTTTTATAGAAATTATTTATAATTGTTAGTTTCGATTGAAAACCAGATACATTTCATATAATACTGATAAGCTGCTGTGATGGCAGACTAGAGCAGCGTTTCTCAAACTGCTCCGCAAAACAATTCAAAGTGCTCCGCGAAAAGGTAGGACATGTTTAAAATTAAAAATATTTTTATTAAGCATATTTTAAAGTCTAAAATAAAAAAGATCTTTTAAGAAAAAATGGGACAAAAATATTTGAATATTATGAGCTTTTGTACTCTCGGTGTGTAAGAAAAAAAAAATCGAGCATAAATCATTTATCACCGATCAGGTGAAACATTGACTATATAAAAAGGTAGTTGGTATTCAATGTGTCAGTTTCTCGTCCGCCAGTCGACAAAACAAATTTATGTCAAAAGGCAACACAGAACCATACAGAGGCTGGACTCACTGTCTCCGCGTATGTAGAAACAATTAGAAGCTTCGACACCTTTCCAGAATTATCCGAAATTCTTTTATTGCATATAAAACTGGTGGTTTACTCACATCAGTTGCATTTTAGTCAACATTCAGTTGAGAATCGACAAATTATAAAGTTCATTATATGTAATTTAGTATTTTTAAAAATCAATTTTCTGTAGCTTTTCAGATTGTTCATTTTGATGACAAAATATCTGTCTTGTGGAGGTATCTTCAAATACTAAATTAGTGATATGGGGAATAACGTCGATTTTCTTTCAATGGATCGTTGGCTGAGACGGGGTCCTTAAAAAACACCAAAACTTTTGCCAAGCCAAATGGAATAGACATGGAAGCATCAACATCTAAGAAGTATGTACACATTTTGGTTTTATTCGGTGTTTGAGGGGACACAGCACCCCAAATATATTAAGATATTTAGTTCCTTTATTTTTTAAAAAATGAACCGTATTAAATTTAAAAAATATAAAGTCATGGCTGCAGACTAAAGCAAACACTCCATAATCAAGAAGGTAAGAGAAATAAACAAAATTTTTATTATTTATTTGCACTTCAGTTTTATTAGTTTTTCATTTTTTATATATAATAAAGAAAAAAAAATTAAATCTTTAAATTAAGTAATCTTAAAGTAAAAATTTATTGTGCACTTTAGGTTTTAATTCCGAAAACAGTAATTTTTGTTTGTAGATGAAACTTTAATTATATAATTTAAAATAAACAAAAAAATGTTGAGAATTGTTTGTTTATAATTCATTGTTTTGCTTCTTCTCAAGCATATGAAAACTATATGCCCTGTGCATTTTCGTACACCTAGTCCTGCAATCTGTTGATTCTGTCGTTCCTGTATCAAAATGGTTAAACTCATTACGATATTTTAAAATCTTGAAAAATTAGAATACCTAAAAATAAAATTTTACTATTCACGTATAAGATGTTTTTAGTTTTATAGTATTTTCTTTTAAAAAACCCCTCAATGAATCTTGTTTTAGATGCAATATCTTATTTAAACTTTTTACTGAATTTATGCTGTTGTTATATATGTACCACTAAGTTCATATTACTTTCTAATTGCAGTGCGGAAGAAGATAGAGGTGTTACTGCTGCTGTACAAGCTGGTTTTTCGGATGAATCATTGACTGCGGATGCAACAGAACTTCTTGAACAAGTTGCATAGCTCTACTTCCTCGGATACAAGTTCCACAATTAGAAAACTTTAAAACGAAAGTATCATGATTCTTATTTGGATATTGGGTTCGCTGAGACCACCGATAATAAACCTCAGTGTGTGGCAAAGTCTTACCGAACAGTTCAATGTTTCCAGGAAAAATGCGTCGTCATTTTGAGGGGGTTCATCCAGAATGCAAGGATAAACCAACTGATTTTTTCAGAAGGAAATTGAACTCAGGAAAGTCCAGAACTGTATATCGTATCATTCAAAAACTGCCAACGAAAAGGCTTTGATGGCATCTTACTTAGTCAATTACCGAATTGTTCAAGCTGGCGAAGCCCATACTGTTGCTGAAAACCTCATCAAGCCTTGTGTAAAAGACATTATCGAATGTATGTTTGACGCAAAGGCTGCAAAAGTGATAGACACAATTCCTTTGTCAAATGACACAATCTCGCGACAAAACGGGGACTTAGCAGAGAATGTGAAAGCTACTTTAATTTCTCGTATAAAATCCACAAAATTTTCCCTTCAAATGGATGAATCAACCGATGTTGCTGGTTTGGCAATTCTTATGGTATTTGTGCTCTATCCATATTTGGACTCTTTTCAAGAGGATTTACTTCTCTGCAAGCCATTATCGACTACCACAAGTGGCAGTGAAATATTTAAATTAGATGAATTTTTCGCGAAGCATAGCATCCTATGGGATAACTGTGTTGATGTGGTGCACAGATGGAACGAAAGAGCTATGACTGGTGCAATCACAAAAATAAAAGAAAAAGCCAAGGGGTGCAGCAGTAGCTACTGCGTACTTTACCGACATGCTCTTGCAATGAAGAAAATGCCACCTTTTATAAAAGTGCTGGATGAAACTGTTAAAATAATAAATTTTATAAAATCACGACCTAAGAATACCAGGTTGTTCAAAATCTTATGTGATGGCATGGGGAGTCTGCATACGTCTTTACTTCTTCACACAGAAATAAGGTGGCTCTCCCGTGGTAAAAGTTTAATGCACCTCTTTGAACTAAGGAATGAAGTCAGAATCTTCATGAGTGACAATGATTTTGCTTTGGGAGAGAAGTTGAGTGATGATCGTTGGCTAATGAAATTGGCGTATTTAGCAGATATTTTTACAAAAGTTAATGATTTATGTCTCTCACTTCAAGGAAAATCAGTAACTGTTGTTGATGCTACTGATAAAGTGGAAGGATTTAAAAAGAAACTGAAGTATTGGGTAGAGTCAATCAAAACCGGAAGCCTGGATTGTTTTCCACTAACAAAAGGATTTGGAGAACTCAAATCAGACATTCCTGTGAATATCTTAAACGAATTTGAAGTTCGTCTCTTGCGTTTGATTGATACTTTGAACTCTTATTTTCCAAAAGGATAGCATGAAAACATAAAAGAAAACGTTTGGGTTGTAACACCATACTCTATATCCAAAAAACCATCCTATCTGACATCACAGGAATGACTGCTTGCTTGATTTGACATTATATACAGCGATAAGATCAAAGTTTGAAACTGAAAAATCAAATTCAGATTTTTGGTGTACACTAAAAGATGAATTTAAAATCCTATCAGGTAAAGCGAAACTTATTCTCCTGCCCTTTACAACCACTTATTTATGCGAAACAGGTTTCTCCGCTACTAAAACAAAATGCAGATAACGTCTCAATGCAGAGCAAGATATTCAGTGGCAACTATCCGAAATTCAGCCAGATATAATCTCATTGTGCAAATCAAAACAGCTTCATCCTCCGTGTAATAATGCCAAATTAATAAAATAACAAATTGTGGATCTGCAATATTTGCCCTGAATTTATTTTGAAATGTGTCTTTTTTCATTTGTGTGCTTTCCGTCTGCAATGGGAAATTAGTGCAGAAAAAAAAATCAAACGGTGAAAAATCTAATGTCCTGTAAGCTTAAATGACGAAACTACCTTGTATCATCAATGCTATTTTGTTGTTCTATCTACTAAATACAATATATAGTTGCGAGATTAAATTTAGTGTTCCGCATTGAATTTCTAATTTCAAAGGTGCTTCATGACTGAAAAAGTTTGAGAACCTCTGGTCTAGAGTATAAGCAATACTTCCCCCATATTTTTACATATGGTTGTGCAGTGCACAGTAAACTTATTGGTTGGGAATATATCCAAAACAAACTCTTTGAGTGAACTCGAAAATAACAATACATATATCATCCAGGTAAATAATTCAGAATTCGAGCAAAATTGTTGAAAAGATCACAGTACAAAAGTTACTGAAACGCTTACTTTTTCTTTATTTCTAATGCTAGCCTCACAAGTACTAAATATTTAAATTTAATGTTTTTTCGATTTGTATTCATTCGTTAATTCCAAATCATTGCATATCATTTTAGTTTTTATGCCTTAAGAAAATTCTCAACTATTTTCCTCTTGGAGAATATTATCTGCAACATTATTACTGAGAATATTTACAACTCTAAATACTTGAAAAATGCGAGGTAATTTATTAGATAACAGATTTTTACCTCATGTTCAACAGCCCTTTTAGCCGCTAAATCTGCCTTATTTCCAGCTAATGCAATGACAATATTTGGACTGGCTTGACGTTGAAGTTCTTTTACCCAAGTTTTAGCCCTGCTAAATGTATCCTAAAAAGAATAAAATAAAACAATCTTAAAATAATTATGATTTTTCAAGCAATAATCAGACATTTCCAGTTTCTTTGTAATCTGAAGTACATTTCTAAATGTGGTTTTCATTTCAAAAGGTTATTCTTATAAACACCATTAAATTTGCTGCAGGTTCAATCAAGCATTCCATAGAATTTCGTTGAATATAGCTTAGTTGAATATGTACAAATTCATGTAGCTTTGAAATTCCTTACTGGAGATAAAACTTGTCTATGAACTAGTCAAGTAAACAGACATATAAAGAAATTTTTTTCTGACACAGGAGAGAAATACACCTAGAAACAATAAGGATAGAAAAGAAAGTGTTGACAAGTTACAACTTTATCTAGTATTATACTGATAACTCATTCACGGCTATTTATCCCTATAAATACTATACTAGTAATTTTCTTGAATCAAGGGAAAGTATCCGGATTTGAAATATTTTCTTAATACGTTCAAAACCATAAAATAGAATTATGCATTTTTAAATGTCGAGATTCAAGTTCCAATAATTTACTGACTTTTTAACAAAACATTGGTTCATAAATTGGATTGAGCAATATTTTCCTATTTAAATCTTAAGTTGAAATTACTTAGCAATGTACTAGAGCAGGGGTCTCCAAACTACGGCCAGCGGGCCAGACCAGGCCCATGAAGGGTCATTGTCCGGCCCGCGTAAACCCAGCCGATGCAGCATGCAATTTTTCGTAAAATCGTAGATCATAAAAAGAATTCAAATTCAGTACTCTCGGTAATTTGAGTCTTGGTACGTTCAACGTTCCGTGTAATTCGAGCCGGTTTTATGGAAAATAAACTTACAAAATATAAATAAATGACTTTCGTTACTGAGCGCCTTCAATTTAATAATGCTTTCCGCCTCTCATTAGAGCGTTTGCCTTGCATTCTTTACTAAGATAAATGTGTGAAACCCTTTCTAAACTTCAATTAGATCTTAAAAACTAAAAGGCGTTACCATAGATAGAGGTAAAAGCATGAGAGGCAGTAAAACAGAATTAGTAGGGCATGTATGCAATGATATTCAAAACACTGGAGGTGAGAAACCAATGGTTTTTCATTGCATTATCCATCAACCATCCTTGTGTGAGAAAAACATAAATGTGTCGGAAGTAATGCAGATTGTTGTTAAGACAGTAAATTACATCATATCCCACTCTCTTAAACACAGGCAGTGTAAGAATTTTCTTTCAGATATTCAAAGTCAGTATCCAGATGTCCCATAATTGTGAGGTACATTGACTAAGCAGAGGAAAGGTGCTCCGAAGGTTTTTTGAGCTGCACTAAGCTATTGACATTTTCATGATTGAACAGGGTAAGCCTATAGAAGAGCTTTCAGATCAGTGGCTGTGGATGCTTACATTTGCTGTTGATATTACCACTCATCTTAATTTGTTAAATTTGAAAAACTTCAAGGAGAAAGTCCTTTGTAAACAACTTGTTCCAACATGTGAAAGTTTTTAGAACAAAACTTGCTTTTTGAAAACCAATAAGGAAAGATAATTTTGGACCACTTTGAAACTTTGCCACAAGAAGTTTGCTAGTGAAACTTGTGTGCCTTTCCCACCACATTATGCAGTACAAACTATCACAAAACTACATGAGGAATTTGAAAACTTTTTCGCAAACTTTGATCATGCAGCTACAGCAGAAAAAAAAAAAAATCGAAAATGCGCCAACAGAACTTCAACTTGAATTGATTGAACTTACGTCAAACGAATATTTCAAGGAATGCGGACCTTCTTTCATTTTACAGATGATTATATTTAGTTTATTTTTAATTTTAAAACAGTAAACTTCTGACAGTTCCTTTCATTGCAGGTCATTCTGTGATGATTTCAAAGAAATAAAAAACTTTGCAAGATCATTGCTTTCAGTGTTTGGATCGACCTATATCTGCGAGCAGACAGGGCTAACTTGTCAGACGAACACTTGAAATCCATTCTAGTGATAGGATCATCGAAATTTGACCCCAAATGGACAGACGTTATATGCCAGAAGCAACTCCACATGTCCTATACGTACAGAAGCCAAAGAACGATACATAGGAATATTATTTTTTCCTTAGGCCAACTTATATGTATTTGGAATAAATTTGATTTCTTTGGATAAATCTACATTTTTATTTAAACATCTATTTTGTTGACTAGTTTATTTCGTAAATTAAAAAAAAAAAATTGACGTTGACCCAATGTCCATCCCCCCACACATATGTATATATATCCATATATATTTATGTGTGTGTTGGCCTGCCTGACTTCCAGGATTTTTCAATCTGGCCCTCAAGTGAAAAAGTTTGTGGAGACCCCTGTACTAGAGATAAAAAATTTTAAATGTATGAAATGGTTAAAGTTTTAGAATGGTTTTTTTAAAGGATGCCCAAAACAATAGAAATTAGTTAAGAATGATTGCACATTGATTTTTTATCTTTTAATTTCAGACTGTTGGATTAGGTTTCATTAATCAATTTTATATTTTCTTATATGTATTAACTGTACCTGATTAGTGATGTCGTATACAACAATAGCAGCTTGAGCACCTCTGTAATACATTGGGGCCAAGCTGTGGTATCTTTCTTGACCTGCAGTATCCCAAATTTCAAATTTCACAGTGGTATCATCCAGGCAAACTGTCTGTGTAAGGAATGCAGCTAGAAAGATTGAATTAGGATAAAATTTTTAAATAAAAATAATGGTATTTATCATCCGATTAATTTCCCCTAAGTGGTTCGTTATAGCTCCCCGTGTTCACTCAAAGTAGGTATTTTAATTAATGTCAGTTCACTCAAGAAATCTTGGGGGAAATAGGGATGGGGATATAGAAGAGCAAGTGTGGGCAATAAGATGATAAAAAATTGTTCCAAGCAAACACTTATTCACTTGACCATCACTCACCAGTGATGCATTGTCACAAGAATTGTTATAAAATGCACTTTACATCTGATTTGTTTAATATCAAGTCATAACAAGCAAGTGTTAGCATGTATGTATTTGGGCGCACTTCTAATTTTTATTGCATTTACACCATCCCATTAGTGCAGTAACGAGTCAACTAAAAGGAGGAACCGATTGCAAATAGTAGACTGGTGATGAAAATAGAGCCTTCTTTGGAATAAATTAATAGCACACCAGGCTAATCCATCTCATTAGTGATTATTCTTAATTTTACTGATTTAATTGATATAAATTACTAATAATAGCAAGCAATTGCTTGTGCTTAGGTAATTTATTTTTGTTATTGGGGAACTATGAACTAAAATATACTACCAATATTTTCAGTTTGGTGCAAAACCAAACCTTTTAGAAAACCCAGACTACACGACAAAGACTAATTTTACACTTAATTAAATAAGTTGACTTTTGACTCAAGTAAAATTTCAACTTTAGCACTACTTGATTCCATCCAAATTTTGCAGTACTGAGGAAAGTATACATTATGAGGTTTCTTTCAAAAGCAGAAATAGGTAAAGTGTAACCAAAGTAAAATAAATTTACCTAACATTAGAAAGATGGAAGGGGCCCAGAATGATCCCAAGTTCTTATAGAACGCTGGATCAAATTAGATTGTTTTAGGTAGAACGATAGATTATTCAAATTTAAGTTACATCACATTAGCCTATTTTTTATTATTTAATTTTAGTTTTTACTCTGAAGCAATTGGTATCAGGGTATGGAAAAATATGATTTTTAAATCAATAAAATATGATTTATTTAATTTAAATTAATTTTTAATTGGATTTTTGGTTTTAATTAATTCGTTACCCCTAGAAGTTTACATTTGTTAGACAATGAGACATGCAAATAAATGTAGTTACTGGATGGTTTTGATTTATGGTACATGTTACAAAACATAAATTGATATAAAAAAGTTCCAATTTTTCCGAGCATAAACAAGTATTTCATAAGTATATTCTAAACACACAAACATGGGTTATACACAACATACAAGAAAATAAAAAGAATTCTGGAGTTGCAAGCATACAATAAAAAATTAATTATTGCAATCATCATCATCATAATTATTTAAATATCTTTGCACTTCAACCCATAATCTATTTTGTCAAAAAACATTCAATCATCAGGTGGGTGAATTAACTATTATTTTTGGAATGTGTAAAAGTTATGCTAGTGTTTAAGTCTTAGGTCAATGAATAAAAACTAACCAACATATTACACAAAACAAAATAAAAATATTAAAATTGCTAATTATACATATGAATGTTCAAAATTAGTTAATTATACAGAACAATGTTCAAAATTAGCTAATTATTCAGATTAATGTTCAAAAAGCCTTTTCTTTGTGACTAAATATCTTTTATGAAGATACTACAATACTAAACAAATAACTAGAACATCTTAATATAGAATACAAACTGCCACAATTTTAATTACAAGTGAATATGGTTTGAGCATCTTCACCCATTACAAGAGTGGTTCAAAATTGGCCACTTGTGACTAATAATCACAAGGAATGTTTCAAACAAAACCTAAGCTGAAGAATAGGCTTGTTATTGACACCTTTTAGCGAATGGCCCAAGAGGAAATACATACTTGTCTGGTAATTACGATTCTTATCAACAAATACTGCCTTTTGTGTATTCAAAGAGAGGATGATTTTCAGTATAATTTTTGGAGTGAACCAAGTTACAAGCAAAGTTCTTAAGCTATTTGGATAAAATAGCATGTATCTTGTTCATAGTTATTTCATTTTCAATGCATAACATTTCAATCAAAATATACATAAACTTAATACAGAAAGTCTTTAAAATTATGATAATCGGCATGCCCTGGATACTGAGATTGCCTAGTCTGCATGTTACTAAATTTAAAATTCTCTCTATATATAAATGTTTTTAAAATTTGTAATTTAAAAGACAGTAAAATTTTGAAAAGTTAAAATTCTAACAAGGCAGAGTGCAAGCAGACCCTATTGATTGGGCTATAAATAAGGAATAGAAGAAATACAACTAGGAGAGAAGTTAAATACTTTGAACAATAGATTTTTTCATCATCGATGACATACAAGATCACTAAAACTTGGTGAACTTACATGCAAAAATATACATATTAAGAAATAAAATTTAAGATAATTACCACCAATTGTACTTTCTTGATACTCATGAAACTGTCCTTTAACAAATCGTAACACTAAGCTAGATTTGCCCACAGCTGATTCCCCAAGCAAAACAAGCTTGAACTGACATATTTTGCCTTGTGATAAGTTGTTAGGTCTTTGAGCTCCACCCCGGCTTGCCATCACAAGGTCTGCAATATTAAAAAATTATATAATGTACAAAATCATTAAGATTGCTAATCTATTATAATCAGGCTAGTCATATGTATTGTTTTAAACGGAACAGCACTGGAAGCACATATTTCATATCTGTCCGTTTGTTTCAGTAAAAACGTCAATTTTCTCCCATTTTTAATAAAAACTATAAGAATGTGTTAATATTGGTCAATTCTTTAAAGATTTAAGCCTGTCCTTACAATCACCAAAGAGGCTAAACTTTAGTTTCAATGACAACCTCCAGAAGGCATTTAATGTTTTACTTTTCCATGAATAGAGAATATAACATTCCAATTTTTGCCATCCCAATATCCCGTTCTTGTCAAGGAAATACGATCAGTCTAACTATTGTTGAAAGGAAAACATTGCAGTAACAATTACTTGTGACAATTGGTTTATACAAGATCTTCGAAGACACTTTTCCTTAGCTGCACTGCAATTACTGTTTCCTACAGATATGAAATGCAAAAGGAACATTATGTAATCTTGAAATTGAAGTTTTTTTTAGATAAAAGTGAACAAAGATAATAGAAATGAAACATGAGAACAAGGATTTTGTCAATAAATTCTATTTTCAACTTTTTCCCATCAAATGAAATTTTTTGTGCACATTAAAACTTTTAGTTTTCAAAAACTAATTTATTTGCTTACCTTCTCTTGCAAGAAATAAGAAAAATTCAAAAATTTCAAATTAACAATAATATGGAAATTTAACTTTTAAAATTTTAAAAGTTCCTATCTAATCAACAGATCAAGAGAAAAGTCAAAAATTAAATATACTTTTGTTGTAAAAACATAATTTTACAATTTTCTTTATATTTAGGTTTCTGGAATATTCAATTTTGGTAAAATACGTTAGACAGATATGTAACTTTAGGTAATTGCAATATTCTAAGATATTAATATAACTAATTATCTGAACAATATAACTTATTTAAAATATAAATAAGAAAATGCAACCATAGTAAGCAAATTGATAAGAGCCACTTACAAGTTTTACACTTGCTGTGTATATAGCATCACTTCTAATGAAAAAATACAACACTGATAGAAACATTAACAAAATTTTCTTTAGAATATTAGATAGTAAAGTAAGAAATGAAGATTAATTGATGTGGTTGCTCCGTAAACACAGTAGCTGAAACATATTATGGAAAATAGAGTTGGAGTTATCTTTAGAACCCAGAGTTCAACAAGCGGAACACATCGACACAGCCCACTAGCTATGACCCATTAAATATCTAGGAGATCATTAGTTCTCGTGTTTTAGGGTGAAAGCAAAGGTAAACTTTCTAGAAATAGTCTAAATACAATCATGAGAAAATTCTAAGTAAACATTTAAAAGTATAAAATAAACATGTATGTGAGATGCATAAGGATAAAAGATATATCAAAATCAAATAACCATTCTCATTTATAACTTAAGGTTTAGTTGTATCTGTTTTTCATAAAATGGTGGAAACTGGATTTTACCTGAAAGGTCTGGGCATTTAAAAGAATACACGAAAACTTTTACAATTTAAATGTTAACTCTTACTGTAAAAGAAACAGAATTAACCAAGTTAGCTGTCACTTTTTGATCAAGTTTTCTTTACCTTTGCATTCAAAATTGTAGGTTTAAACCCATATTTTATTCATTTCAATTCCAATGCTATTTTATGAACATCAACTGATAAATGAAAGAAAAGTGCATAACAAGTCAAACAAAGAGATCATATCTAAGTCCAGATAACAATCATTCGTTGGATCATAATTCTCAATGAAAACCTTCAGATCAGAAGCAGTAAGGCAAAATTAGATTAGCTCAACTGACTGAACATAATTATTTGCTTTAATAACTATAAGTCATTTAATTGTATCACTTTTTCAGGGCCAGAAAAAATAAGGCAAGGGCATCACATATATGCAGTGTATCCACGAAGGGATAGTATAAATCATAAGTCTGAGGCTGCATGGCAATACTTTAGGTTGTTTACTCTTTATTTACTTTCTAAAATACAAAGAATATCAACAATCATAGCTTTACTAAAAGTACAAATTTAATTGTGACTGTTAAGTATAAGAAGCGAAAAGGCATTTGTGGTAATTATGAGTCAAAAGTGGTTTTAGGAGTGTTGTACCTTGGATCGATTTTCTCAACCTAGAAATTTTATCAGAAAAACTTTAGTTTTGCCTTTTAAAGCACATATTTTTATAGAAGTGTATAGACATACACTTGAGAAAAATATTTTTGTAAGGCAATTGGTCCAGGGAACATGTACCTTAGACTACTAGATGTGCCTTGTATGACACTATTTTTGAGTTATTCTTTACTTGTTTGAATCCATTAATTTATCGAATCAAGATATTCATCTTAATAACTCATTTGAAGCAATTTAAAGACCCATTAACTAAAATAAATCACAAATTGAAGCATAAAATAAACTGATTTATATTCAATTTATCACAATATCTGAAAAATTTATACTAAATGATGTGCTATAGGGAGTAAATGGCAAAGTTTGGAAAATACATTTGTTTTAACTGGTGTTCAGAACTACCTGAGGGTTAGTTAGGCAGGCCAACCAACATGAGTTGGGTAGTGTTAGGTTCCTTACAACTTCATTTTCAATATCAGAAACATGTTCATTTGGCAAACACCATTTTAGTTATTTCTCCCTAAAACTTTAATATCCATTCTTTCAATATTAAACACTTCACCTTAATATTTTTTGATTTCCTCATAATTCTAAAAATATAGAATTTATTATTCACACTTCTGAAGCACTAGTTTTTCCTTTTTGTTGTAACTTGACAAAGTATGTATGGAACATCATAAAAATGACTTCCATCACTTTAACTTAAAACCAATTCTTCATCCAAGTCTCCAGAACAAAACAGGTACTCTTTCCAATTTAAAGATACTTTGAGATAAACACATTTTCGCTTTTTTTCAATATCTTTTTCTAGAGTTTCTAATATTCTAGTCCTTCCTTTGTTTTCCATTTTGGCTTTTTCTTGGATCAGCCTTTGGATATGGTCAAATTATTTCAAGGAATATTGCTGCAAATGATTTTTTCTATTATTTGTTTTAAGATTTCGGTTTTTGTTGGATGCATCCCATAATCAATCCGAAACAAGTGGTTGGGAACTCATCACTAAATTTGTTTTCATTTAAAGGGCATATTCCTGTCACCTTAAATCCTGACATTTTTTGCAATTATGAAAGCTTCGACAGGTTATTCCTGCATAAGCATCTGTAGATCAAGCAAAGGGGTCTAATTAATTTTAAATGTAATCGACTCTATATAAATTAAGCTTAATATCAAACAAAATTATATTTTGTATCATTCACTTATGGGAGCCTATGCCTACTAGTTTTATTAAATCTGAATATTAGAATACCAATGTAGACCTGATTATTCTAAACTATTTACTAATTGTTGAGCTTGTGATAATTAATAATTAAATGAAATTTGAATACAAAATAAAATAAAGGACTAGTAAAAATGTTTTTTTTTTTTGTTAAATACAAATTATCTGCTTTCAAATATACAGAACTATGGTGCTTTTTTTCAAATGACATTTATCCTAGAAAATTACTCTGCATGCAGAAAAATAAGTTATTAGCACAAGGTGCCATGATTTTATCTCTCAATTACGTAAACTTATCTCCTTTTATTACATTTTTGCCGTGTTATTGGAACTTAAAAAATCAAATTTCTCAAGATAACAGTTTTAAATTAGCTCAAGTCTCATGTGGTCAGAGGTATATTCGCCCCTACCATTTAACCTTTAAGTGGTAAGAGGGAGTGTACCATGATCGATTAATTTTTATATCTCTAGTTGTATATTGATCATACGCATATTCATCTTGATGTGATTCAAAAACTCTCTAATCAAATACTAGATTTAAGAAATCAAGTATTGAAAGGATAGTTTCAGGGGATGAATACATGCTTGTTTAGAAAACCAAGTCCTAGATCCTATTGATCCACATAACGATTATTTTGAAATGAAGTATTCCAAGCAGCTTTGCAAAGGTCTTCAGTAACAAAAGATAGTTATCTTTTAAATTATACTTGATCTATTGATTTTTCCATTAACTCTTAAACATGTTAAAAAGGTTCAACTTTTATTGTTTGCAGAGCAGTCTTATTTCATACATATTCAATAGAAATAAATGATTTATTACTTAAATTAGGCCTTATACAATTTTCAAATAATGCAACATATTTTCCAAAGTTCTTGGAAGGTTTTGAACTTTTATGATTATTGTGAATGAATTATTAGTCAAAAGATGATGCAAGAAGCTTTTGGGATTCAAACTCCAAAAATTATTTCATGGGCATGTCAGATAAATATACTCCTGAATTTATGAATTGTGCATACTGAACCGAGAATGTGTCGAGATGATCTTTGATTTTTACAATATTTAAGCTCAATCCTAGTACACTTTGTGGTTGCCAAAGTTTGTGTTGTTTCAGTATTTTATTAAACATTCAAAGAGTAAAATGTTTTATACAACCATAATTTTGGGTAAAAGAATAAACACCTTTACAAGTCAATTACACAAACCATGGGCTATTTCTGGTAGACAGCTGGACTAAATGGACATTGCAGGTAGTATAATAGAAAAACCATTTTTGCCGGAAAAAGCACATATAAAACACATATCAAAATAGTATCCTTTCACTCAAGTTAGAATACTAGGAGAAAACAAACTTTGTGCCAATCAACTTCTATACTTTCACCTGCAAAATTCCCAATGTAAGTACTACCGAGTTATCATTATATAATTTAGAAGCCTTCTGTTACGATTTTTTATAACACTCAACATAATGCGTATATTCTTAGTTTGTAACTTTCTCTTGCATGAATAAACATAATACAATGTTAAAATAAATCATTTGAGGGACATACATGCCTACATCTGTGCTGCAACTTGCAGTCTTTCCTTCACAACTTTCTACCTTTTCGACAAATATGTTTTCTAGGATTCTTTCAACCATAGTTGTGGTTATTAACCATTAAATATGATAGACAAAAGCAATACTGCACTATCTGTAAATCTTGCAATGCTCTGAGATTAAACAATAAATTGCTACTTGAATGAATCATTTAAAACATATGGCACCCCTTCCATTGTGTTTCTAGTAAAACAAGTGAATTTCCCCTAACAAACCTAATGTGCATATTTTATCATGTTCAACCTATCATTGAACTAATAAATTTGTTTCAATGTTAGCATTCGAGTTATAGTTAACTGTATTAGTTAAATCAGTATTTTTTTATTCCCTGCTCTTAACACACTGGTTTTTAAACAAGTTTATGGAGAAGGTTCCAATTCTTCTGGTACAGATAATTGAAAATATTCATGATGGATGTAATACTTATGATTCAGTTAGGTAACTATTGCAATTCGACAATCAGTTGCAAATTATGTCACTAAACTTACAAAGCCTGCAAGGAAAAATTCAATAAAAACGATTAAAAGTCCCTTTATTTGTGTGTGTGTGTGACGAAATATTGAAAATGATTATCACCATCTAGGAAAACTAAACAATTGTAGTCAAGATTGATTGGTACAAAACTGTTGGATAATAGAGCAGCCAGATGACACTGGGGTAGTTCATTTGTAGGAACATGGTAAGCTCACTAGGGGGAGGGGCTGCCATGCAAACAAAATCATATATGGTGACTAAGATGATTATTTGCTCCACCAACTAACAAAGCAATCACTTGTGGTATCAAACGATACACTCGGAACCAGAAAACACTTTAGACAAATTGTGGGCACATATTGTTTATATTTAGCTAGCCACACAACTTAAAGAGTACTATTCAAAACCACACAACTTAAATGCAAACTCACAAAAGCCTGACTACATACTAAGTTATAATGTGAATCCTAATTTGCCCCAATGACTTCAGTTGATTTATCTTAACTCAGAAATAGGAATATAACATGTTAATGTTTGCAAGAACGAAGTATTTTTATCATAAAAAGGAGCTATAATTGGCACTTTTAACTCGATTAACACAAAAGTAAAGTTCACTTAAAGACTTGAGCATATCAAAATCATTTCTTGCTGTCTACTTCATATATAAGGAATAATAAATCCAGATTTATATTATTTCAAATCCGCCTAAGCTATGAAGCTCCTTGCTTTCATAGTTTAGCATTTTTGAAATGATCTCACCCAATGATGGATTAATTTATTTTCCACTTAGTATTAACATTATAGAAACTATTCAAGCTTAAACTAATCAGAATATGATGCATTTCATCAATCGATTGATCAACACACAGGTCCTTAAAATGATACTTTTTCAAACTGGAAAACAACTTCAAATTCAGTCAACTTTCCCAGACTAAATTTAAAATACAATAAAAAACTGATTTAATTCAGAGTTCACGGCATCTGGTCCAGATCTAACATTCAGGAATCATAAAAACAAATACAATTAGAATGACAAAATTTATCATAAAATTAAACTCAGCTAAAACATCAGAAAATTAGATTGTAAGGAACCAGACATTTTCTACCCATGAAAAGGATCTTCCAAATGTTTGAAGGAACAAAGGGGTTTCGGATAAAAGTTTGGGAACAGAATGATTTGATTCAAAATACTTTTGTATTTTGCAAAGCCACATTGTATTGCAATTCCAACACAGCTTATTTCAAATCTGTAATTAGAAAACTTGAAATGATTTAGATGCATTTAAGTATTTTAATGTGATTATTATTTGATGGGCTAAACCAGAGTTTTGCACTTTAAATAGAAAAATGCAACTAAAAATTTTACGTTTTGGGAAACTAGGTTCATGGCCTTTAAAATTTGTCATTACCAAGTTCATAATTATATTGTCAATGACGGTCTGAGGCAAAAATGGCTTAAAAAAGTTCCAATAAACTGCTTTTTCTCGATAGCAGACAGATACTTTAAGCAATTAGACTTTCTTACTTTTAATTTACATAATCAGACTATTCAGAAAAATAGTCAATGATACATTACACATTTTATACTTTAACTCTGTCTGGGGAGCGAGTATAAAACTGAAGTATCTTTATTTCCATTTTAACACAACTTATTTATCACTTCACACCAGATTTAAATAAATAATGCACAAATGCTAACATGAATTAAAAATAGATTTTTTATATATGTACATTTAAATAGCGTAAAAGGTTGCATTGAATGTTAATAATCTAATTGAAACCTTTTTGGAAAAATGAAAATAGCCCCAAGATAAAAAGTCCCTGAATGAATCCTCCAAACAAAAAGTAATTGATTTAATAGCAAATTTATAACTAAGCATGTTCTGCTTCAAAATTAAAACACTTTCAATCTATTATGTTCCAGTGGTAAACAAAATAAAGTTTTAGTTGGACTTCAAATGCAGATTATGCAATAGTGCAGACAAAGAAATTCACTTTTTTTGTGCCTCCAAAAAAACCGATTTCAGAACTAAAAGCATAAAATCGTGAACATATATAACTACAATATATACTTAAATTATAAATTACACACGCATTTATACATGAATCTTTCTCAAGTCTTATTTATAATTCGTGGGTGAGAAAATGACTTTCTTTGCGACATTAACAAGTTTCAGATTTTTATCATTGACACATACTATAAATAATTCCGCCTTGTTTGGATCTGCTAATACGCAACATAATTCAATTAGTACGCACCAGCTTTAGCTTGGTTTTCTTTGCGATTGTATTTCTTGAAAATAAGATTTGGGTTCGAAATAGAAATGAAACTTCATTATGATTAATGATTTTTAAAAATACAGGATTGCAATTTTTTAAATTAGGCTTAATATCTAAGATTGGAACATAAAAAGCATCTTCTGTCATTTACGTCAAGGTTTAGACATACATTTCCTGAAACAAATGCGCCAAATGGTTTGCAATGCTAACATTTTGAATTTAGCAAATTAGAAAGATCACAATTAAAAAGCACAACCCTAATCATAAAGAGGGGGTGAACGATGAAAATTGTACCAACCTTTATATCAGGACTAGTATATGTAACAAATTTTTGCGATATCAGTTGATTAAATACACTAAAATTCGAGAAAAATCGTTCCAAGTTGCATTAAAAAAGTAAATTCAGTTCCTCGAAGAAATTATTCACATAAATAACCTACGTCATTTGAAGAAAAATCATAAGCTGAGAGTTCGGACATGAACCACCCTCAGCTCAATATTACCACATTACGTGACTTGCAAATTCTAAATCCGCCATTACCACAACACCAAAGAAAGAAAGCTATTTTATGCAATTGAAATATGTTAATTTTGTAATATAAAAGGTTATTGTATAATTTTAGTATGTTTGTAAGTGAGTTAGATGAAAACTTACTATACAATAAAACCTAAAGGAGAATGAAATTCGTAGGGACTATATTCTCAATTTAGTGCTGAACTACAGAAATCAGCTGTGTTTTCATTCTGAAGTGTCACGATAATGTTTTATTTAAATACCCCTAAAATTCGAAAAAATATTAATAATAATTTTTAACGGTGGTTTTTTTCGATAAATGTCTTAAAGAGTTTTATTTCACGTGTAAAAAGTTTGTGTCATGAGCGGTTATTTTAAATCATGTATTAGTCATTATGACGTCTGTAATGCTTTTATTAAAAATGAAACAAATGTTGCGAAACAAATAGCAAATTAAACTTGAAATCGGAAAAAAGATCCCCAGTTACTTTCTTTTTCTTCAACATGAAGAAGCAATATTTTACTTCGCAAGTAAGCATTTCTGATTTATATTTACCGTATTGAGAAAATTCTAATTTTTTATCACTTGGTGTTCATTGCAAATTCTTTCGCGTACATCAAAAAATGACCGGAGAGCGATAAACTAAACACCCCGTGTTATTTTTAGAAATATAATTATTCTAAAATTTTTTTCTCATACATGTGGCACTTATTTTACATTTAAATAATACAACAGAAAACGTGCAAAAGTTTGGTATGATAAATATGTAAAAGTTGAATTTTTGTAGTTGGTACAGAAAGCAAAATTTTCTCTTGCCTTTACAATTCATAAAATGAAGAAAAGTAATTTCATTGAAACTTTTAGCTTTGAATTACTTTTAATGTTTTAAAAACTTCTAAAAGTTGAGCATTTCCTTATTTTATGCTGTATATTTTTCTTTTTGGTATAAGAAATAGCTACAGAACTAGTTTCCAAAAGTAATGAAATGAATGGTTGTGGAGAATATTGTAAATCACAACTTGATTTGGGTAATGAGCTGCCAAAATATTAATGCCCTATTATTGTACTTAGCTTGGTCAGTACAGAATCTTGACAAGGGCAAATTTTGTGTCTTGTAGGAGCATGAATCACAAGAGGTCCTGGGTTTGATCCTGCTCACTGAAACATCTTTGTATGTTTGCCATGATGAGCATGTTAAATAGACCAAAAAGTTCTGACTGGTAGGTAACATGTGAGGAGGGTATGCAAATTTCTTAAGGGAAGGGTCCCTGTTGAAAGATCCAAACATCTCCTTCCTTGGTAGATAGGATGATTTCATTTTACCCGATATTTGAATTTTTCTATGTACAGCAATTAAATCACCATTTTAGAAAAAAATTACCAAATAAAACAAGTAATTTGGTGTTTTCTGCTTTGGTTATTTACAGAAACCAACATTAATTATTTCAACAAATACAATAACATTTTTATCCCACACCAGTCTTCAGTGTCTAATAGAGGTGTAGGTGATAAAATGTTTTAAAAACACTATCTACAGTATTTGCAATTGTACTATCATTAATTTTAGCGATGTTCTAGAGGTGGTCAGTCATTTTTTGTCCAATTCATATAGAAAACAGCTGATCTTGCTACAAATGCAATGTAACTTCGTAGGTAGTTATGTCTGCTTGAAAGCAAGAATCGAAAGCAAGGAACTCTAACAGCTGTGCAAGGAACCTGGGATATGAGCTTTATTTTTCAATAAAACTTTCTAGTTCTTTCCTGTAGACATCTCTTGTGTACAATATGTAAACACATAATTTAAAAAGTTTGTTTTGGACTCGAGTCATGGTGGGGTTATGATCACCATAACCCCTCTCATGACAGCCCTTGGCTATGTCACTGGGTATGAGTCTACAACACTTGTCGTCTAGATTTATAACTTTGAACAAAGACTGCTCAGTCTTCTAGTTCACCACAATGTTACGTAAAATGAATTGATTTGAGAACAATGCTCAGAAAATTAAATTACAAGAGTACAAGTGTTTGTACTACAAAGCAAATTATATCAAGGCTTATAACAACTATAGCTTGAGTTTGTTTCCAAGATTCAATTCCAGTTACAATTAGATTCTAGTTTTCGAACCAAAATCAAGTAGAAGAAATGCAACAAGATATTTTTTCTTGCTGTTTGTGATTGTT
This sequence comes from Meta bourneti, assembly GCA_933210815.1. Lineage (NCBI taxonomy): Eukaryota > Metazoa > Arthropoda > Arachnida > Araneae > Tetragnathidae > Meta > Meta bourneti. The sequence goes on along the minus strand of OW119923.1, from coordinate 33,012,818 downwards.
TCCTTTTTAGTTTCCTGACGCTAGCATTATACTAGATGTAATTTAAATACTTTTTATTTGTTGAATATGTCGGCAGTGCTATTTTTGTACAAAAATGGCCTTCAAAACGCAAGGGTGAATATTGTGGACTTGTGATGCAACACCTAGGAGCTGAAACAATTTGAGTGTTCATATACTCAGTCAGATTTATTCATCAGCACCTGATTAGAAATGATTGCAACTTGCAAACATATTTTATGTATATTCTTTATATTTTTATGTGAAATAACCTGTGAACTAATGTTCATGTAAGCCCAGAAACCTTGCATCCCCTGTGAAAAAAATTAAAAATTGGCTTCATCAAGAAAACCTAATATTAAAAACAAAGTTTATTATAAAGTTAAGTTGGCTTCATCAAGAAAACCTAATATTTAAAAAGTTTATTTTTAACTCAAGTCTCAATAAGACATCAGTTTTGATTTCATATGTGTACTTACGACTGAACTCCTGAGATACTCTAGTGATCTTTTCTTTTCCAATGGTGTTTAGTGTCTTTATTAAACACAGGAGTTGCACTCCCTTCATACCTAAGTGGTTATTTTTGCTTTCATCACACTATTCTATTCCCCAATCCCTCTTTTTACCTTGCACGACATTTTTTACTTGGCGTTGTCTTGTGTTTGGCATAGCTTGGTCAAATATGGTCCTCGTGCTATAAAACTCAAAAACCAGGGTATGAAAACAATCAAAAACATCTTATTTATTTTATTTAAATCAGACTTTTTAAAATTTAAATCGGATTTTTATAATAAATTCCTTGCCCTTACAAGTTTAAATTTATTGGACATGAGACATGCAAATTAAAGTGTAGTTTCTAGATCTGATTTATTTAAACACTAATATTTTTTTGTAAAACGCTAATGTATTAAGAAATATAACCAGGTAAATTTTTGAAAGATTAAAATGCGACATAGGAATTAGCAAACTAAATCACATGATAGAGTAAATTGACCCCAAATACCAAGATGAGCAATGTTTTTCCATCTGGTTCTCAAGCAGTTTAGATTACTTTGAGTTTGAGTGAACAGTGACATGAATTTTTTGGACCCAGATAAATAAGGTTGCCGGATCCCATATTATAAATTTTTTCAATCATACAATTTTAAGAATTTCTTTTGCATTATATATTTATCACATATATGAATAAAATGTTTTGAATTACTTCAATTGTTTTGATATAAAATAATTGGTTCAGGACTTGGTTATGAGAAAAAATCATGTCGCTAATAGAAAATAAAAGGAACATGCATCTTGAAAAAAATTCCTACTTCTCATTAATTTTTAGCTTTCAAAAATAACTTATTGGTGAAAAAATTGTTATTTTTTGTAAGTTTAGTAAAAAAAATTAGACATGAAAATGCATAAATTTAAAATCAAATGTCTATTTTCCAAATTCTTTGAGCATTGACAAGTAGTTCATAGGTATATTTGAAGCACACGAAAAGGGTTTATATATAAAATAAAAAATGAAGCTTTTCTCTGAGCAGCAGAAGAAATGTTACATCATTCCCAGATAATGCCAATTCAGTGGAACTTTGAGCTTGCAATAAAAAATTTATCAATTCCAATAACTGCTTCAACCCATAACCATTTCTCAACATACTCAATTATCAGATGAGTGAATTAACTTTTGCATTCGAAATTTCAATTCTATAAATATTGAATAGTTATTCTAGGAGGGTAAAGAATTCTTAGGGATCTATGCATAAAATTTCCCAATAAATTGAAATAAAAATTAAACAATATATTATACAAAACAAAATGAAACTATTAAAATTGTCAACTATAAAGATTTATGTGCAAAATTGGGATGCTTTTGTGATACTGAAAAATTTTTTTTCGTTGTAAGTATATTTTTTTTATGAACAGACTATATTAAATAAATAACTATAACATCTTAAAATAGAAAGCAAGTTACCACAATTTTAATAATTTGATTGAATATATTTTGAGCATTCACTCAATACATGGTGAATGGTTTCAAATTGGCCATGTGTGATTTATAGTCACATGGAATGTTTAAAATGAAACCAACACTGATGAGCAGGTGAGTGACACCTCTTGGTTAATGGCCCAAGATAAAAATACTTGTCCGGCAATTATGATCCTAATTAGCAAATACTGTTATTTAGTGTCTTCAAGGGAGGATGATTTGCAATATAATTTTGAGGTGAACTTAGTAAAACGAAGTTGTTAACTTATTTGAATAAAATAACATGCATATTGTTCAGTATTCTCAATATTATTAAACAATGAAAAATGAAATTTAAAATTTTGATTACATCAATGATTTTTTAATAAAAGTCAGTTGATTTAAATCATCATACCCTGCTAAAAACAACCAAGCTTGTGACTCAACCATGCAGATGCCTGATTGTTGTAGTGTTTGATTATTTCTGTCTCATTGGTTAGTGGTGTTTGTCATATACAATCTCATTTCCTCTGACATGGGAAGGAGGTACACTAAGGGTTGTTTTGCTAGGTTAGGAAACTTGATGGAGGATCTTTTCCCCTCTTGTGTTCCGTGAACTGCTAATGACCCCAAAACATCAGGGATATAGAAGGGAACAATGAGTTTGAAAGGAGTTGCCCCTTGATGCTGGTATCTTAGTAATTTGACCTTAAGATAGAAACATGAGCGATGTCTTTTGTAGTGTTTTGCGACGATGATATGCATTTGCAACACATGTCATAAAAAATATAAGACGTAATTGGGAAATTTCTTTTGCCACAACATGTATAAAACAGCTGTTACCTCTTTGTGACTGAAAAACCACTTTTCAAGCTAGTTGGGGGTAGATACTCCAACATGGAACCTTTAATCCTTCCCTGTGCATGAATGCTAGCCTCAGTTAAGTTGAAATACAATTCATTTTTATGCATGATCTATCGAATTTCAGCTTCAAGACTTCTGTTTGCTGTGCTTGGAACTTAACGTGAAATCCATGCTCATTTGCTAACTCTTTGATAGTTGAGTTGTGCAGGCAATATTATTTTATTTCTTGCTTTCTATTTATAGTGTTTCATTTGTGTTGTAATTTTATTAATGATATTTTGATTCCAGAACAAAAGTTATGATTTTTGTGTGCCAGTAATCCTACTAGCTGATACATTTGTTAAAAAACCAGACTCACTTCACTAACCTTCAAAGTTTGTAAAAATCATGTACTGACATATCTGCCACAATGGTATGAGAGACTTCTTTGGCTGATTAGGCATACAGCTGAGGAAAAAAGAATCAACACCCCTTTTTATTCACGCATCATTCATAGTAGAGCAAATTCAATTTCAGCACCCCAGTTTAAATGTTATGCTATGCTACTGGAAATAACTTCTTTTTTAATGCAAAATAGATAAAATAAGTACTACTTTTAATACTCAGGTACTAAGCTTATAACGAAAGGACTGAACAAAAAACATTGGGTAACTAAATTTTTCATTATTTTCTTTTTTACACCAATTATGTGTTTTTTAGCCTTTAATTGATAGTAAAATTTCTTCAAAATATGTTCTGGAATGCTGTCACATTTTGTGTCATTCAAGGAAAACTGTTCCATATTGGTGTGTAGCATTCCTGCAGAAAAATAACACTTTAGTTTTAACAATTTTTATGCTATTACCAACTGTAGCACGAATGCTGTTATTTCTAGGCATGTAAATGTTAGTTGATCATTTAATTCATAATGAACATTGGAATTGGCATCACTTATATGAATGAAACTGTTTGGTGAAATGTACTGTAAATTTGAATACTTTAGCCTCTATTTTTAATTTATACTTTTTATTTTAAACATTGAATCAAATTTGAATGTTAATTTTATGATGCATTTTTCAGATAGCGGAATGAAATTACACTGAATTCAGTTTTATTCTATTCTGTTTCATATTAAAGTATTTCAGATGTTTCTTTATATAAGAACTTTTAAAATTATCTAGTTATTGATTCAAAATTGTATTTTACAAATGCTCTTCATTTATAAATAGGCTGCAAGATTAGTAAATCCTCCACTCCTGTCTCAATTCAAGCAATTAAAGCAAGATTGCTTAGAAAATATATATGCATCTAAAATAGCACCTGTGGGCCAAGCAAAACCTCCGAAAATCCCAGAACAAGCAATTAAGAAAGGTTTTGGTATTATAACAGAGAAAGGTATGATTATGTCTAAATTTTTTCTTTAATATGTAATTCTATTTGGTTTGGCATATTTTCAGGTTTCCTACATTGGATTTAGTGACAGCAAGTCACAATAATGATTACGACTGAAAATGCATTTTAAAATGATTGTTTTCTTATAACTACAATTTATTAATTTAAAAAACAATTTTTATTCATATCTAGCCAAGCTGTATAAAAATCAAAAATCATAATTATAACTAAAGAACTTAATGCCATGAACAAGAATTTCTCTGAAATTTAAATGCACCATAAAAGCAAAATGTTCAGCCTTCTCTACCACTTTCATTTTTTGTCTTTGATTTAAAAATAGTTCAACTACTTTCTCTTACTGATTTGAACACTGATTTTTTGAGAATAGTCAGTTTAAATAATAAATTCTTTTCTGCTAATTATTGCGGTAAATAATTTTGAAAGTTTATTTGAATTTTATAATTTTTGTATTATATATTTGAGATTTTATTACAATAGGAATTTTCTCTTATGTTGATCGATCGATTGAGTATATATGTTACTGTGAAAGACTGATATCTTGCAAATGTCGATATTCTACGGTGAATGTCAGCATTCACATAGTCGCTTGGTGTATGTCCGAAATATTTGCTAAATATCATTATTTTTCACATACACCGGCAAATATCGACATTCAGCATTCACTGATGGTGAATGTTGAATAAAAATATTTTTGTTACGTTAAGACAAAAATACAACTTTTAAAATCATACTTTATTATTAAAACATGATATATGTCAAAATAGGAGAAAGCTTAAGTAACAGCACATGTAAATAAACTGTTGAACCTAAAACGAACAGTACATTCTAAATGAGAAAAGAAAATACCAATCATAAACTTACACATAAATTATGTGATTAACGTTATACAATCTTATTTATTGCAACAACTTAAACTGAAGGTGGAGAGGCCTCTGACTGTGGCCTGTCCGCCTTCTCGGTTTCACATTTTGACCCCCACCAGATCTTATCTGTGCTTGTCAACATACACCGGCGATAGTCCAAACGTATAAGAATATAACCGAATATTCGGTCTTTCACCAACGTATTTGGTATGTGTCGACATTTACAGGAGAATATTGACATTCTCTAATTTCGGTCTTTCACAGTAACATATATATTCGTTTTTTCTTATGTTAACATGAGATTCAAAGAGTTGTGATGTTTGTATTGCAAATGTTTGTAAATCAAGAGATCTTGTTCTAATTAACCCATGTGCAGCCAAAAATGATCAGAGCATTTTAATTAACCCAAATTTGTGTTGCTATTTCATGGTTGTCAATAGACTTCAGAATTACTATAAAACTTATAAAATCGCGTAAATTTAAATTTGGTATGATGGAAACTTTACCTATTATGTTGGGTGAGGAAATAGTTTTATTTCAAAATTTTGTGAATAGGTATGATCAGGCCCATTCCTGAGGTGTAAGTTTTCACTAACTGCTTTAGTTTTTGTTTCAGTATTATAATTAGGGCATGATTTTAGTGACATTTCATAAATGTACCTGGACATTTTTTTATACAATTGTAAAGGGAAACCAGTAGAAGAAATTTGACGATGTTTAAAATTCTATTTAGGAAGAATTGTTGAAAATTGACTTATATCACACACAATTTTCTTCATTTTAAAGATTGATTTAAAAAACAAGATATTTATTTACAAAAATTATGAATATTTTACAGTGTTTTAAAAATAAAGCAAAGAATTATAAATAAATTGACAATACGTTAGAAAAAATAGAACTCCAATATTTCCATAGCTGGAGTTTGGAAAGAAATGAAAAGGAAAAGAGGAACAATAAAAAAATAATAAATTTTTAAATATAAATTGGAAAAAAATATAACTAAAAATAATGCATTTGTACTTTAGAATTAAAAGAAAATTGAAAAATATTTTCCTAATTCCATTAAACAGAACATTATTTTACTTTTACACTTTATTTCCTCCAAAGGGAAACTTCAAACACAATCATGTCTTCCTCCTAATTTGACTTATAAATTTAAAAGACTATTTATGGTCCCCATCAAAACAAGCTGGGTTTTCAGACCCGAAGTAGGGCCCATGTTGAGGTGTAAAATAGTTGAAGAGGGAGAAATAGTTGGTGATACTGCTAATGATTCTTGTCTGTTTGGGGTTTTGATGACATGATCTTCAGATGCTTGTGTCATAGAAGGGTAAACTAAACCATTTGTCACAAAAGTAATAATCCCTGCTTTTCTTTCCTAACTGTAAAATCTATGGATATTTCACTAGTGTATGTGGCACAGAAATCAACGTTATTTGTTCATTGTCAATTGGCAACAACTGATGTAAACAATATAAAATGAAGTTACAGGATACATTCATCAATTTTGCCAATTAGTATTTGTGGGTAACTTTATTTCATTTAGAGGTATGAAATCCATTTATGAATATGGATGCTATTATATTCATTATAAATAGATTGAAGTAAGATGAAATGTGAGTAACTGCACTTTGCCATCAATAGATATAAACAATTAAGAAAGTTTAGTGCAGATGCTATGTGCAGGTCTGCAAGTATTTTTTTATTAGAGGAATTAACAGTTGTAGACCTGTTTAATGTATTTAACACAAATGAAAAAGGAATAAAATATTACTTTTAATTAGATATTTTGATTAATCTTTATTTTCTAATAATTTTTGTTGAATTTTTTAAATTTGATTTTAAAATCTTGTGGGGAAACTTTCTATTGACATATTTATTTGTTACTTATAGTTATATTTGCCAATTATTTGTAATTGAAAAAATGTGTATAATAGTTATTCTGCACTTAATTAGAAATTAACGAACTTCAAGTATGTAAATCAAGTTGTATATTATGTTCATTTTATGCCAAGTAGTATATAATATTATTTTAATTTTCCAGGAGATTCTGCTGATATACTTATTTATCCCTCGGATTGCAGAATGCTTCGATCCATGTATGAATATGAATTTTTACCTCCTAATAGGTTAGTAATGTTTCTGAAATTTATAAAATAAAGGGGGTTAATTAACTATGTGGATTTACTATCAGTTGTGAAAATTTTCTTAATGAATTTGAAAAGCTAAACACCCCACATGAAAAGTAGTGAATTTAAAAAGGAGTGGAACATTAAAAATACTTGATAGAGTATTCAAAATATTTTAATTTTTGTTATAATTCAATAAATTCATTAAATTGTTTTTAAATTTAATGAATTGTATTAAAAATTAAATAATCCCATTTCTTATATTCAGGATATGACAATTTAAATTAGCTTGAATTAAAATTAGTGATTTTTATTAAAAAATCATGACTTAAATCAAACTTTAAATTTTATTTTTTTCTTAAAGTTTAATACTATTGAAAATGAAATAACCTGAGTATGGATGTGTTATTCAGAGAAACAACTCTTTGTGCAAATAAATTAAAAAATTTGCTTCTACTCAGTAGCACCCAAGAATGCTCCTATTTTAAAACTGAAAATAACTGCCTTCCCTACTTTGAGGACACTAAAAATAATAATATTGCTTGGGATGGATGGGCACCAACTTCGGAAAATTATTGGGGCCTAAGTAAAGCTCACTTCCTTCATTTATGTTTTCTGAAACTCTTTATTTGTTTACATAGATCATTACCAATATTATTTGTATATTCGTAACATTTATTTCATGTGGAGTGGAGCCCCCACCATAAAAATTTTAGGTCCTAAGGTGTTCAGATTCGTAGGACTTTGCCCCTCTGATAAAGCACCCTGATAAGTGAGGTTGAATCACTACATATTTGGTGACTTGTATTTGTAATATTTATCCGTTATGTTTGGAGGCTCTAGGCCTTAGTTGTAAAAATTTTGAAGGTTTCCAAAGGCTATAATGGCCCCTAGAACTTGGCATGACATGGTGTTTTTTAAAACGTATTTGGGGTTACTCATGGGAAATATTTCCCTCTTGTTTGGGTGATTGATTGTTGGGTTTTATGGCGTAAGGTCCAGAGAAGGACAAGCTGTACCCTCTCTTGTTTGGGAACACAAAGGTTTGGGCTCTTAACAATTGTTTTTGTATTTGAACTTTGAGGTTGGTTCACATGTATATAGATACAGAGAACACGAAACACCCGAGCAATTAATGCCACATCAGCATCAGAAAAATTCAAATTTCCGTGCTGTACTTCAGCCTGCTAGTCTTAAAAATTAATATGCAAAACTCTACTTGCCTACTAGTAGGCCTTTAAAATCAAAATTTTGTACTGTAATTTGCGAATTTTCAGATAACAATTTGTACTCTAAATCTTGATTTGAGACACTGTTAATATAGCTGATATATTATATTAAATTACACAATATGTGAACTTTTACTTATTATTTTTTTGTAATAAATTTTGCATGCAAACAGGTTGAATAAACTTTTTACTGCTAAAAAGTTAATGACATTTGCAAGAATAAAATACCAATTGTTGGGCATTTTTTGCCTGGATACTTTTGTGTTTTGTCTACTGTATTCAAAGAATTATAATTAGTTTTTAGAAGGCATTGATCACAGCTTTTGCAGCTGTTCATTTTATAGATCTATAAATTTTAATATGCATATAACTTGCTTCCAAGATCAAGCAGAAGTCAAAGTATTTTGTTTAGTAAAATAATTGCTTGCACAAAGTATAAAGAGTTTTTAATCTTTAGTGTTTTGCTAGTTGGTAAAAAAGATTAAAAACTAAATGTTTTTCCTCCACAAATGGTGTTATACAAATTATTAGCCTTGATAGTACTTGCTACAGATCCTAAAATTTTTGATGGATTTAATTTTATAAAATAATTAACTTTCCTCTTATAGTTTTTATACATAGATGTTTTCAGTCATTGAGTTATAAAGCATTGAATTATATTCATTACAGATAATACATGGTACAAATATATAGGTAATGTATTTAATTACTTATATTTTGTACAACTGAACGAATGTTTAATTTTTTATTAGTTAATTTTAGATTTAAAGTGAAGGAGGACATTTATTTAATGCAAAAATTGTGATTGTTTAATACTAGATTTCTTCATTAAAATTGCTGCATGCTTCCATTTAGTAGATATTATATTAACTCTTTCTTTTTATTTTTGTGTTTTTTACAAATGTGATGGATTTTGTAGACATTTAGCCCATTTTTGTGGTCTTGCGTCAAAGTTTGTATCATGAAAAATGGCAAATTTATGGTCAGAATTTTATGCAAAAGTTAAAAGACAATTATGTGTTAAGAAATTCTTTCTTTACAAAGGAGGCCATGTGAAAAAATATTTTAAATTTTGTGTTTTTTGAGAAGAAAGATTAGGGAATTAAGATAAAATTATCCACTAAGAACAGCCTAATTTAAATCCATAAATACATTAAATATTTTAATTAAAAAAATTCTTATTCACTTTTATCAATAAATAGAGTAAGAAACAAGCAAATTGTTTCCTCTTATCAGAATAAAAGAAAATGCATATAGCATTCCAAGGACAAAAGTGCCACATCTCAAATAATGTTTTTACAGAGGCATTTACAAAATTTGAAGCCATGAAAAACAGTATTAGACTGCTAGTCGCCCTAGATTTGACACTCATGATTTGAGTGATGAAAATCTTACAGGAGACTAAGATGTGGCATTAAAAACCTGAAGATTGACTTTTTGAATTATGGCCCTCTTGCACAGGGGTTGTGATATATTTATGTTGGTAAAATCTGCAACTTCCTTCTCTTGATTCTGCAAACTTGTTATAATCAAACTTTTAATTAGAGTTTATTAAAATTATGAAATAAAAGTTATAATTAAATATCCAAAACTTTTTTATAATTACTGTCATTCAGTTCTGTATATTAAAGTATTTCTTACGATTTTTTGTCTTATTGCTTTTATGTACAAAATTCTTAGTGCATATATTTATTTCAATTTTTTAAAACTTGTTATTCTAGTTATGTTTATGAAAAAGTACTCTCAGCAGGCATAAGTAACAAATGCTCTGATAATGCTGGTGAACAAATGAAAGAAGTTTTTAATGAGAGTGGGAAAGGGGAGTCATCGGTTCCACTTTCTAGCTCCTGCAGTATGAATGAAAAGTATGTAATTCTGCGTTTTGTTTTATGAAATGTGTTTTTGGCTGGTAACACCAATTATAACTACTTCAGCTTCATGTAGCAAAACAACTTGACAAAAATGCAATTAATCAATCAGCATTTTTTTTAGAAAATGTGGCATTTGCTTAGGGATATTATGCAATCTTTTTCTAATCAGTGTGATCAATGAATAGTGTTTTTTGCTGACCGATTTTCTTGCATTGAACATATTATAGCATTGTCAGAATTTCATTTCATAGAGAGCTTTCCGTTATTAGAAGGTTAAAACAGTGGTTACTTGGAATATATTACTAAGACAACTGTTGTAGCCTTGGCATGCAAAAATTATTTTATTCGTCTTATAATTGTTTATTGAATATGACTTCCTCTCCCATTGTATATCAGAATTTGATTTAATTGATATTTTGTATTGAGGTATAAAAAATTAACTCTTTACTCTTGAACATTTGTATGAGGGGATATATGAGCTTGTGGGAAGTGGTGTTTCAAAAATTTTTATACATGACACTAATACTAAACAGGTTTCACCAAAAAAAATGAAGATTAAATATTTACCTTTTCATTTTATTATAATTTTAAGTGCATTTAAATCTAATTAAAAAACTTAATTACATTAAAAATATTCGTTAATTCATGTATATTTTATTGCGAGTTACACTTTTGCTGCTATTTTTGCAAGCGATATTGCAAATAACAAGCTAACATTTATTGACAACAAATGTAACTAAATTAATGTTATCTTTGGACTTTCTTTCCTTAATGTAATTTTTATTTTATCTAGTAAAAAGGAAGAGACTGAATTGAAATCACATTTTGGATTTTATAAGGGTGACGAGCATAACTGTTGTAAAGCGCATAGTAAACAAAAAGTATTAATTGAACAAAAGAATTTACAGAAGTCTTTGAGAAATTTACTAAATATAAGTGATTCCTCACATTTCAAGAAGTTTTATTTCTTTTTAAAATCACAATTAGAGGTAAGATAAAAGCTGTTTTAAAAATAATGAAATAAATATACCTATTCAATGTTTAATTGTCTGCATTTTTAGCTTAATTTTAGAGATAACATCAAAATCTTTAATGCAACTAAGTGAATGTTCCTAGTTAAAAAGGTTTGTGAACATAAATTGAACTATCATAAAGCAACGAGCAGTAAAAATTATAATTAATATTTTTCTAATATCTATTAGAAATATTTGTAATATTTTTTATTGTCAAAATGCAAAAACAAATACACTCTATTAATGCCCCATGTGTCACATAGTGACACATGAACTTAGTGCACAGAACAAAAAGTAGTAAAAAGATCGAGTCCAGCTGCTTCAAAAGTTATCTTGCTTTCCAATAGTGTGCATCCTGATAATGCCAATCATCTGAAAATGTGGTCAGTCATATCAACCATCCTTCTGCACAGGACATATTGTATTTCAGGCTATTATAGATGGCAAAATGATATAAGTGTCTTTGCTAGGCAATTATGTCCTGTTAATTAAAAAGCCATCAATATAGGGAAGGCTGGCAGGGATGTCATAAATGGACTCCCTCAATATATACTCAGCCACTCTGGATTTATAACTGCCTTTTAATTTATTTTTGATTATTCTAACTGCAGATCCAAGGGGTATATCGCATATACAAATGATAGATACATGTCCCCTTTTAAAGCAGTTGAACTGCTGTCATTTCTGTAAATACCATAGTGGAAGGGAATATTGCAGAACAATTTCAACCCTCTTGAGACCCAGAATCTCCGGACAATTTATATTGTAAGATTTCTACAACCAATTACTGGAAGTGCTTAAGCCAAAGTTATTCTATTGTAGTTTTATGTAATTCAATTGCCTTTTGAAATCTGATAAAACTTCAATCTATTAGCCTAGCAGGATGGATAGAGTGTAGCTAGGTAAAGATCTAAACCTTATTACATTTAAAAACTTTGGCTAGGTCTTTTCCTTTTCTGCTTGAAAGTAAGGGTTTGTATGCGCATAAAAAGTAATATATTTCAGTAGATCCAAGTACAAAAATCAATTTACATAGGTTGTATTTGCCAAATGTTTATAATGAGAATGGATTAAATCTAGCAAATATTCAACTCTAATTATAGCTATCAACTATTCTTTCATCGGTTTTGAATTTATGTTGATGTGTGAATAAGGTGAAGACATGTCAATGTAGAAAAATAAGTTCACAATCTTCATATTTCGTAGTGAATGCTTAATTTTAAAAAATGTTAATTATTTTAATAATTGCTATTTTATTTAAAGAATATTTTAAAAGTATATTTTATGCATTTGTAATATTTAATTTGTAAAAGGATAAAAATAAACATTTTGTAGGCCCAAGCTCCCCTTTGAAAACCCCAGATCCTCTTTTGTCTATGTCATTGCTTCTATCAGAGTAAAAATGTTTATTGCATATTTATAAAAGGGTTGTTTAATTATTAGAAAATATGGATATATTAAAATAAAAATTTATGAAGGATATTTCTGTGCCAATCTATTAACAGTCTTTCCCCCATTCTTACTATAATTACTACATGATACCTAAAGAAAGACTGCTTTTAAAATAATTTTCAGCTTTTTTCCTTGACAGCCAGTCTCATCTAATGTTATAAAAATTATTCTTTGTTGTCAAAATCATGTTATATTTTAAGTTATTTCTGGTTTCAGGTTAATTATATATTTGTTATATGCCTTTAACATTCACTAGTGTTTTGAATTTTTAAATTACGTAATAGATATGTTTGATAAGAAATTAATTTTCTCCCTTAAATTTTAGAACTACCCCCAAAATATTTCTGTTGCTGATTTACAAGAAATAATTTTAAAATTTGGTGTTTGTGTAACAATTTGTAAGCTGAGAAAACTTCTCATTGAATTTGGTCTCATTGAGGGTTGCATAGAAGTTATGAATGTACAGAAGTTAGTTGATGCTTTGAATTGGAAGTCTGCAGTAACTGAAAATTCTGATATTAAGAGTAAGTTCTCGATTACTATTTTTTGCATGTTTACAAAAAAATAACATTTTAAGTTGCTTTCGTGTTAACTTATCTTTAATGCTAGATTAATTATATTAAATGTTACATAGATTAATATAAAGGGGAAATTAAGTCAATTGTTATCAATACTTTATTTTTACACTTATCAATAAATAATTTTTGCAAAACCATCCCACACTAAACATTAAATAATTTTTCTTGTATTTTTGAGATGGTGCCTAAAGTCATCCTAAAGTAGTAAACCTTAAATTTGTTTTGTTAGGGAGGTCATACTTTTAAATATTTTCAAACATAGAAGTTGGAAATTAAAAAGTAATTTAAACTTCCATGATTGTTTTTAGTTTCACAATTCAAAATCTGCCAGTATTTATTTGAATAGATGACAACTCAATTTAAATATGTACTCATGTCACTGAATGTTTTTACACAATTATAGAAGCAATACTATAAAAGGTATGTCTGAGAAAGCTTACTACCTGCTTACAAGTGAAGCACCAAATCAAAATTTTCAAGATTGACTTTTCTAGACCAGAATCTGGTGATCTTTACACTGGTGAAGTCCATAAAGTCATTTTTTCTTTGCGTGATGGTTAGCTTTCTTGAGAAACACATAATGAGTAGAATTTTTTCCTACTTCATTTTCTCACAACTTTGTTTTTGGAATTGATGTGTTTTGCTTGTAAGCTGATGATATATGACCTGAGAAGCAATTGTTCATTCATTTCGATAATTAAGTCAAATATTTTTAGCTTACTACAAAAACTACTGTTTAGATTCAAGATAAATTTTGCAAATGCACACATCTTAGAGTAAAAGGTGGCCCTTCTATCAATTAGGGTGAATGCTATTATTTACTTGGGTACACACACAACAACTGTTAAACAATTCCTAAATCTCATATAAAGTTACCTTTTTAGTATAATAGGAGTTTTGTCTTTGGAGTTTGTCTCCAAATATATGATTTACAGTTACAAAAAGATATATCGATTTACAGAGCTAAGATTCATTTTTCTAAACCTTAATTTGGGGGATACTTAGGCTATAATGGCAAAAAGTCGACATTCCTCCTTTGTAACACTTGCAGTGTTAATGGAACTTGGAGGATGGACCTGTACAAGCATCTGCCTTTTTTGCTTGTTTTCCAAATAATTATATCTTGAAGTTTTAATCAGGTTTTGGTTGAGTCTTAAGTGTAAGCTCATATGCTAAGGATTTTATTGTCTGTTTAAAAATTAGCAGTAGATATTAAAGTTACCTAGAAATGCTAACATACACTTTTATTTTTGGCGGGAGACTGAGATTCCTAGCCCTCAGGGCACATCTTTAGGTGTGCACTGGCTTCACAGACCTAAGGTACTCCAGTGATCTTTTTTTTTCCCATAGGGATTACTGTTTAGTAAAGACAGGGCTCGGGCTCCTGGGATACCCAAGCAATCTTTTTCAATCAAAACTAACTAATCAACTGAGATTCCTCCTTCAGTGGATTTGGGTTGGCAAGACCAAACAGTTGCCTGTGAAATCCTTTCACTACATTGCCCTCAATGGTTCCCATATCACCATCTAATGAGCCATCCCAGCAAGACAGCATTCTTTGGCCAACCAATGCCTGATCGTAGCTTGCCGAAATATGGACACACTCCTATTGGGATAATGACTCCCAGCTATCATGATATGACACTCTACCTCCAACCTCAGCAAGGCACATATTTGTGCAACTGACTCACATCACACAAGCACTATTGCAGCTGGTTGTCAAGGTTGCATGCCATAAAATAGCATGATGCAGGTGTTAACCTGCTCCTTGTCAACGAGCCCCACCAGTTAACGGTGATGCCCTGTGGAGGTCCTTACAGTGGCAACTCAGGAGGTAGCTATCAGAAATAGATTTGACTACCATGTGTGCAAGCCTCCTTGACCTTTTAACATTTTACATGTGTATGAAACCACCTTTTATCTTAGACTTTAATTTTTAAATATTTTACACTTTTATTGGATATTCTGTCTTGTGTTTGGCGCAGCTTGTCCGATTTTAGACCTTGTGCCAAAAAACTCCAAAATCCAATCCAACCCTTGACCTCTTAAGTGCTTTTCAGTGACTTTTACCACAGACTTGTGTTCTAACTAAGACTCCAAAATTAAACATGTATATTTAAATTTTTTTAAGTAGATTTTGGTAATCCATGATTTCTTATTTTTAATACACACTTTTAAATTATTAGATTCTGGTATTTTACTTTTAGTTTAATTTACTAAGAAAATGAATTAACTAAAAATTAGAATGTCTTGTTATGACATGAATTGAATTTATTATCAAGTGGTGCAAAATATCAAGTTGATATCAAAAAGCTGAATTTGATATCAAAATACTGATTTGTAACACTTTGCTAAAATCTAAACTAAAGAAATTGATGTCATCGGTGAAAATTATTTTTCATCTTTCGATCTTAGAAGTTTTCGATTTTAAAGTTTTGGCTTTTTGTCTATTTGTGCCATTAGCATTTTTATTCTGTTATGTAACAAAAAAATCACATTTTTAAAAGTCTTCTAATTTTTTATTTAATTTCTTCAAAGTAAATTTGCTGAAGGATTTTAATTTTTTCTTAAAATATTCATCAGACAGCTGAAGACAAGATAATTATATCTTTTTAATAAAGGCTATGGATATGCATAAATATTTACTGTTTTATTTTTAAATATCTGCTTAGGATCAAGTTTTTTGGAAAGTAAAAGGCGAGTTTTCGGTATTGATGTTATCTCAACAGACTATTTTAGGGCATATGCAACTGGTGACCACAAATATATTGGTAACTGAAAATTTTTTAAAATCTTTTTCCTTATTAATCCATGAATAATAAAGTCTAAAACATAGCAAGTTATTTTATAAACTTAGCTAAGAAACCTTCAGTTAACTTAATTTCGTCCTAGTGTGATTGTAAATCGTTGTTTAGTGATCAAAATCTTTCCATTCTCTTTTAGTTATTAAAAGTATTTTGCATTACTTTAATTGGAAATGTGTAGCTTATATATATCAACTAGATTAGTTAAGCAAGATTGGAGTTAGAGTACTTATTTTATATTTTATGTATACTGTTGAGAATATAATTTTGTAATATAACATTTTTTGCTAAAGGGATGAAAATGTTCTGTACAAATATTCAATATTCTAGCATATGCCTCTTTATATAAATTCACTTTTGTGTAGTTGACTATTGGTCAATTCTCCGAAAATTGGAACAAAGTAAATGAAAAATTAAAAAAAAAGGAAAATTATTATATTGTTAAAAAGAAATCAAAAAAAATTTTCTCCTTTTATTTTTGTTTCCATCTGCTTATAAAGGCTTATTTGTCACCAAAGCAATCATAATTAATTGACGGAAATTTTTAATTGAAATGTAGAAAGTTAATAATTGGCATATAAGGTGGTCCAGACGTTTGTCCCATACACCATTGAGAAACAATTTTTTTTCATAAAAGGGGGAAATTTTTTTATTGCTTTGAGATTTTAAATTAACTATTCAATGACAGTCGAACATAATTTCTGTGGTAACCATTGTGTGACGTGAAGGAAAGTAAACATGAAGCCAATTTCAAGACACAATGAAACATTTAATAAAACTTTCTTTACTTGTAGATGGTAACTGCAGAACTAAATTCTGTGAATTCGATTTCAAATAACTCAAATTTCATGCGTGTCTTACCTAATTTGCTGCTATGAGCGATCTTTTTAATTTGTAAATAACTTTTACTCACTCTTAGGAAGAAAAAATTTCTACAACTTTTAAGGATTTAAGCATTTAGGAGTATGTCTTGTCCTCGTGGCTAGTGTTGAAGTGTCCATCATTTGGTCTTGAGACTCAATACTAGAGTCAGGCCAGTCAGCGGAAATTCGGTCAGAGGAGCAGTACTGACTGAAAGTTCTTGAAGGTGTACACTATATGGACAAAAGTATTTGGATAGTGCAGAAAATCAGGTTGTTTTTCCTGGTTAGGACTCGGCCCATTGCTTTATGTACCTGGTACCATGAACGCTGACGTGTACCTCGACGTTCTGGATAATTCGGCCTTACCTAAACTATGGCAATACTAAGGCGATGATGGTTGCTTCTTCCAACAGGATCGAGCTCCATGTCATACTGCAAAGCGTGTGCTGAACTGGTTTCCTGAAAATGAGGTGAATTTGCTTGACTGGCCTGCTCACAGCCCCGATCTCAATCCGATCGAGCACTTGTGGGACGAATTGGAGCGATGGGTACGACACTGCCCATCTTCATAATCTTTTCTCACAGGCTTGCAAGAGGCATGGTGGGCTATTCCTGCCCAGACTTACAGAGAACTTGTGGAAAATATGCCTCAACGTGTTGCAGCTGTAATACAAGCAAAAAGAGGGCCTACCCATTACTAAATGGAATAATAAAGCACTTTTTCTGAAAAACGTGCAGTGTCCAAATGCTTTTGTTCATATAGTGTATATGGCAGCAGATTCACAATTCATGTGTCGCATGAAACTTGAGTTGTTTGAAATCTAATTCATTAAATTCAGTCCCATTGACTGCCTATGAAAAAGGAAGTTTTATTAACCCCTTAACGCATTTGCCCGTGTCTGACACGGGCGAAATTTACCTGCAAATTTGCACATGCCAGTGTCTCACACGGGCACTCTTGTATCTCGCGTTATTTTATTTCTAATACCCTTCTGAGATCCGTTCTAGTAAAAATAGATAGGCTAGATTATAATTAAACTTATTTACCATAGATGGCACCACTATGCAGCATTTTTCTTGTGTAAACCATGTGGTGCATTTTGATGATTAGCTATAAGTTTGTTAGGAATTCTTTGTTATAAAGCAGTTGTTTGGTGGTGGGAAAGGTAATATATCCATTTTTATTACGTTAAATATCATAAAAGTAAACAGTTAACCATAAATTAATTTTTACTAAGTGTTTTTATAACTTGTTTAGAAAAAATTATCTGATAATGAGCGACTCTGACGATTTTGAATATGCCAATTTATCAGAAAGTTTCAGTGATGAAAGCGATGATCTCTTGAGTGATGGAAGTGAATCTGAAGATAATGATGTCAAGATTTTGGCTGTAGCAAGAAATTGGTATCAAATTAGTACAAATCAACCAAATGTTGCACCACTGAGATTTCCATTTGTAGCAAACCGTGGCTGTTCTTTTACTTTGACAGACTGCTATGATGTTTTGTTATACTTTGAATTATTTTTTGATAACTCTCTCATGGACATAATTCTAACTGAAACAAATAGAAATGCATTTCAACATCCAGGATCGTCACCGAACCAATGATCACCGATTACCATGGAAGAATTATATATATTTTTAGACATAACTATACTACAAGGTATAATTAGAAAACCTGAGGTGAGGATGTATTGGTCAAAAGTTGAAATTTTTCAATCACCTATTTTTCCGAAGCTCCTTAGTTTTCATCGCTATTCTGAGATAAAAAAATATCTTCACTTCTCTAACAGTGGAACTTACTATGCTGAGATTCACCCCATCCCAAGCTCAATAAGATATGGCCTGTATTTGACCATATAAATAAAAAGTGTTCTTCGCTATATACACCGGAAAGAGATATCATAATAGACGAAAGTCTACTACTGTATAAAGGGCGAATAAAATGGAAGCAATATATGCCACTGAAACGAGCTCGTTTTGGAATAAAGATGTACCTTCTTTGCGAATCAAAAACTGGTTACTTATATTCATCCATTATATATACCGGAAAAGGAACGAATATGAGCGATGCATATCGAGAAATGCCTGTATCAACTCAAGTGGTGTTGTCACTGATTGAACCATTATTAGATAAAGGGTACTGTTTGACAACTGACAACTTTTATACTTCTCCACAATTAGCGGATTTCCTAGTAAAACGTCAAACAGATACCTATGGGACTCTGAAAAATACCAGACTAGAAGTTCCATCTGAAATTAGAAATAAAAAATTGAAAAAGAGAGATGTTATAGCTTTTCAAAAAGGGAAAGTAATGGTGATGAAGTGGAAAGACAAAAAGATGTCTGTCTGCTTTCAACAATCCATAACACACAGCAGGAAAATACAAGTAAAACAGCCAAAGACAGTACGCAAATAAAGAAGCCGAAAGTTATAATTGATTACAATGGGAGGCGTTGATCGGCATCTCCACGATTACCCAACAAGAAAATGAGGAAAAAGGTACTATAAGAAAATATTTTTTCATCTTGTGGATATATCCATATGGAATTCATTTGTACTATATAAAAAAATGGAGGAAAACGGGACCATTTGGAATTCCGTAAAATGCTTGTGGAAAAATTAATTGAAAAATACCATTCAAAAGTGTTACCCAAAAGAACAGGTCGGCCTGGTTACCAACCTGGGCCTTTGAGACTAACCGAAAGGCACTTTCCCGAATTTGTACCACAGACATAAAAGAAAGCGACCCCTTGTAGAAATTGCGCCGTTTGTTGCAGTAAAAGAGATGAGAGGGGTAAAAAGATAAAGAAAGAAACAAGATACTATTGTAGGAACTGCAATGTTGGACTTTGTGCTGTACCATGCTTCATGATATATCATACCAAACTGAATTTTTAGCTATTCTTATGCTTGTAAGTATGACAATTTGATTTAATGTGATTTTAATATTTTGAAATTCAAAATAAACATGTAATCAAATCGTTTTACACTTTGTATAATAATTTTTTTTATAACTTTTACCCCACTCCCTAGTCACCCCCACAACTGAAATTGCAAAAAATAACTTACACTATACCTATATATTCATTTTCTGTCAAAAAAACTCAATCATTTTTTACCAGTTTTTCCGAAAAAAAACTCGTGCTTTAAGGGGTTAAATGACTTTTTGCATCTTGAAATTGGATTCATTTCTACTTTTCTTCAGAACCTACAATGGGTACAACAGTGGCAATTAAGATAAATTATTTTAATTCAAAACAATTTTTTACAAGTGGAACACTTAAATTTTCTGTTCAGCATAATAAAATTTAGTCATACTTTAAATGCAAATAAAAGATAACTACTTTCAATACTATCAATCATTTCAATTCAAGAATTGAATCAATATACTGAGTATTTGGCTCAATTTCCATTTGCAAACAGTATTAGGTAATAATATGAATAATTGTAATATGAAAACAGACGAAGTCAATTTCTGTCTGTGGTTAGGCCTTCGATGTACACTTTACTAAACAAGTTATTATGTCTTGAATTGCCAACAACTAGTAATCTTCAACAATATAATTATTTTAAACAAACATTTTGACCCTGTATCATTGAAAGTTGAACTGTTCAAGTTCAACCGCATTCATAAAGCAGGTGAGTCCGTAGCCATTTTTGGCGCTGAGTTACAAAGGCAGGCCAAATATTGTAATTTTAGGGCTTTACTAGACAGGATACCTGTCTACTGCCAAGAGCAATCTTTTTAATTTATTTATATTTTCAAAGTTTGAAGCATATTTTTAATAGAAATTATTGTAGAGAACTGTTAAGACTTGCCGGCATCATCTTTTTATTACAATAATACTCAAAAAAATGAAAATTATGAATTCCTTTTTTTGATGGTTAAGCAAATTAATATAAATTAATGACAGAATGGACTTATTTGTACAGTAGTCAAGTAGAGCATCTAACTAATAATATACTATTTTTCTTTTCATTTAGATGAAGGGAGAAGCATGGCTTTGAAAAGTAGAATTTCTCTAAGTCCCAAGAATAACCTCGTATTTGTTTAATTTGTTTCTAAATAAATTTCAATTCCCAGTTTTAACAAATAGAACGATGCATAGCTTTCATATTCATAAAGTACTCTCCCATTCATCAATCAGAATTTCCCCATTCTCTGAGTGATGCACATTATATTTCTATTTAGAGTAGTTTTCTAGTACATTACAATATACAGTAAAACCTTGATTATCTGAGGTAATGTGGACTGGATAACCAGAAACTGTTAATACAGACATAGTAATGCAAAACAGCTTATACGAAATGCAGAAAAAATTTACTGTACTGCATGGAACTACTACTGTTACTGAAAAATTCATAAAGCAAGGATTAAGAATAATCTATACCACAATTTGTGTCACAGTATGTATTTATTGGGATAGTTTTACAATAAGTCACTCACTTTAATACAGGCAACCAAACTAGACCAGTCTTGGACAAAGTGCACACACTTGTGCTCAAAGCTTTATTTAAAGCTTAAAACAATTAACTCAATATCAAATTAGGCTGAGTTAACACTGACATTTGGTTTATCGGAGCTTGGATAATCAAGGTTCTACTGCATCAAAAAGAAACAATTCTTAATTGAAATTTTCTATTTACTGAACTGTACAGCTCTCAAATACTAATTTTTGTGTCATATAGAATCACAGAAACCAGCTGGTATTCCAAGTCTTAGAAATGATATCAGAAAGCCTCAGTTAAAGAGTGTTGCTGATTTTACAGAATATGGAGATATTAAAAGTGGCTCGTGTGTAATTCAGCCAAATGTGTTTGAAAAAAATGGAATTTATGATGATTTATGTGCTCTTAGACCTAAAGATGAGGTAAATTCACATTCAGTTATGTTTTATTAAACTTAAGGTTAGCACTAGCAATTTCTATTTTATACATATTTAAAAAATTATGCTGTGGAATATCACCTGTGCGCCATTTCCTCTTTCCTTGGGAAAAGTTTAGAAAATTAATAAAAATATGATTCACATTTCTAAGTTTGAGACAAATAAGGCTCCTGATCAATAGATAGGTATATCATGGAATTAACTAATTTATATTCCAACCTCCATCTTGAAAAATAGAAAAGGCCTGGAATTAGAAAATTGCTCAACATTTCAGATTTATCTGGTAAATTATCAAAGAAACAAACTATTTTTATCACTGCTTTAATTTTAAAATTTAATTTTGGGGAAGTATTGGAAGGTATTCAGGTACAGGTTCAATTTGGAAAATGCTAAAACAGTTTGATGATAAAATGCTTTGAGATCTATTGAATTAAATATTAGAGGGAATATAATTTGCTAATGATTTGAACTTTATTAATTTTGGTTTATGTTCTTGCATCATTAACTGGCAAACTTAGAAATTTTGTGTAAGATTCCGTTTAACATTTTGCCCAAAACTGCTCCAATTCTAAAGTTTTTTAAGTGAACTTTTGCAATTGTATCCTAGGAATATCTTTTGACATAAAGCATTATTCATTGCTGCAACTTTAAAAAAATAACTCACTATATATGAACAGAACCTGATGATTTAATGTCTTCGCAACTTTGAAATTACACTCCTTGATTAGAAACTTTTATACGATTGAGCAGATGAGACGATATTGCTCTCATTATTGAAATCTGGAATTTTATACTGATTCAACATTGAGAAACTAAGAAAGTAAACATTACTTATAGCTAGTTTAACAGTTCAGCAATATTATAATAAATATGTCTCAACAAAAAAATGAGGTATCTTATATTTTGTTTTGCAGATAATATCAATACTTCATAAGAGTGGAATATGTTTTCAAAATGAAATGTTTGATTTCATATGGGAAAATTTGAACAAAGAGGAAAAAGCTAACATTGGAAATGTATGGAATGCCTTAAAGCATCTTTATTTGGCAGAAAATAAAACGTTAACTTAATCAAAACAGTTTGGATTGAAATAGTTCTCTTATAATAAATCTACTTCATATTAATAGGGATGTTTGTTCATTTCCTTAACTACCATATACACTACCAAATAAATCAATTGATAAACTAAGAAATTGAATTTAATTTTTATTTCATTAACCTGTATAGTCAGTGTTCTCAAAAAATATATTGAATTATTTTTTTTAATTATGCCTAACATGAAAAACTTTGCATTGAAATGGTATGCATTCATTCATAGTGTGTATTTGCTTTGCCATTCAAAATGTATTTCTTTATAAAATCTTACCTGGAGTGCTAAAAATTTTCTAAATGAGTTACTACTCTTTCTTTTAATCATTCATATTTCATTAACCATCCAGAAAAAGAAAATTTAAAGAATTTTCATATTTCTGATTGGCTACAGGTTACCCATAGGTTTTACTGCTTCTAATACACACTGGAACACTTGCTAAAATAAGACCATGACATTTTTTATAAAAGCTTAGTAAACAATATTGTTTAATTTCCTAAATTAATTTGCCCATCAAAGTGGAAAAGTAAAAGAAAGCTAAAGTTTAATTTTATACTGGCTTAATAAATCAAGTAGAATCAGGTATAGTGAAATCTAGTGTGGATTTAGTCTTTAGGGTGGAAATCCTCAAAATTGTCCTTTGACAGGTCCTTCCATAACAAGTTGGTGTTAACAAATAGAGTAAATTAGCATGAATTATAAAAGTATCCTCTTCCTTCTGATTAATAAAAATTTGAATTTAAAATTTTGGATTAAAATTGTAATAAATTTAATTTTAGATTCAATTTTGAATATATAGTGGACAAATTAATTTTAGATTAAGTTTAGAACATATATGGACAAATTAATTGTAGAATATATTGATGCTTAAAATACTTCCTTTTGTTTTTAAAATATTGTTACTACTGATATTGAAATACTACTCATGGAAAAATTATCCCTAGTTAATTTTAATACTTTGATTTTTGACATATCTTTTCCTTTTGTGGAAATTCATGCTACTTCCAAAATGTTTTATTTTCTGTGTTGGGTCTATTGAAAATTGCATTATACAAAGCTAAAATAAATCCATGGTTGTATGCTATAAAGTACGAAACTTCTGTAATCAGTTTACAAGTAGAGGAGTAGCGCAAGAACAAAAGAGCTGGTGTTTTTATCTCCAAGATGTATTTTATCTGTTTAGTGATGGATAAGATATATATCGTAAAATTTGTGACACCTGGATAGAGGTTACTTCGTCAATCATCTATATTCCATGTTTTGTTTTGTCCTTATTATGGCTGCGGCTTCAAAATGGTGCCTATGGAATAGAGCTATTTTATTCATGTTCTATTCAAACTGCACAAATTTTACTGGGAGACCAACAAACTTTTAGTCTGAATTGCTCTTCAGTCCTAAATAGCACATTGGTGACCATGTAAATAAATGGAAATTAGTGTGAGCTACCAGGTATGAAAATCTTGTTCTTTGCGAATTTCCACTCAAGGTATTTATCTATTGTATTTTTTCCATCCCTAAATGCCATTTTTGTTTAAATTAGTTTGTTATGACTTTGGGTGGCAAAAGTATTACAAAGGCAGGGTTCCTATGAGCCTAAAAAGATCTTAAGGCCTGATTTTCATTTTAGTTTTCAGGGCCCTATGAAAACCTTAATATTTGCCTAAAAGCCCTAATTTTTTCAAGAACACAGCATATTTTATTTCACCAGCATTCAAAAATCAAGGTCAATGATACTCAAGTTTGATAGGGTCCACTGAAGAATTTTTTGTAGTTTTTTTATGTACACGTTTTAAACATTTTTGTTCAACATGGCAAATATATTTTCGGTCTTACACCATACTTTAGTCTTGTTCTTCCTAGAGAAGAAAAATATATAGTGCTGCAGATTTAACTGTTAGAAATGTGTTTTAAATTATAAAATGTCAAGGAAAAATAATTAAAATTTATTTTAATATTGTAGGAGAAACTGCTTTCTTTAGTCATATTTATTATTTATTTATTTATCTACATGATTGCATTTTTCTACTAGAACTACAACCTTATATGTAAGGTTTAGATGGTTAAATTTGTAATACATGAATTATATTATAGAGCAGTGATTTTCAACCTTTTTCATCTCATGGCACATATATAAACTAATTACTAAAATTCTGCAGCACAGCAAAAAATATACCTGACAAACAAGATGCAATTTTACTTAATTTACAAAAATAATAAATACCTACACATTTTGCTCCAAAGTGGCTTGAAAAAAATCTTTTGTAACAAAAAAATGTTCTCAAAATTATTTATATGGGTATTACTTAAAATTATTTGTGAACACATTTGTCAAAAGTTTAAAACTAAAACATTGAAATTAAATAAATCTTACACAATTTAAGCTGTTTCACCATCTGTAAGGTACACCGATGCCATCCTTGCTGCACACTGGTTGAAAATCAGTGATTGGTTGGTTTCCTTGAGACTTTTAGCTGCAGAATCAGGCTAAAATCAGTGATCCAGAGGTTGTAAAAGAACAGTATATATTTGTGTATCTATTTCAGAATTGTTTTTCTACAGTCAGATATCTTAAATTTTATTCAAATTTTTGAAGAATTTTAAAAGTCCCTTTTCATTTTCGATGAAAAGTTATGACCATGTTCCTTATTTTAAATTGTGTTTTATATCTTTGCTAGACTTATTAGGTATTCCTGGACAGATGCGATTTGTTTCTTAGGAAAACGAAATTCCATTTCATATGCCATATCTGAAGAACAAACCAGTTAACTGTCAATTCCGAGCAAGAGCATTTTAACTCAAGTGTTGACATATGAATATTTTTTGAGATTTTATGGTTTAATGTTTTTTCAATATAAATTCTGAATTCAACCTCTACAAATTTATTCAATATTTTCCTGGAATACATTATTGAAATTTTTGTAAAATATTGATGTGCTTTGAATTTGTACACTGCTGGCCACCGTAAATGCAACACCCTGAAGGAAGCATGCAAATAATATGAAATTTACAACATGCATTAGCGGAAGTGAGATATGCAAATGATTAGAATTTCAGCGCAGACTCCCATCACGCGCGCCTGTGGCGCCACTTCAAAGCGCTATTTAACCCTCTGACATCCGTACGCATCTAAACATCATGTCCTCACAAACCCAAAACGCCCGAGTTGCATTAGTTCAATCACCAATATTTCTTCCCCCCTCGTTTGCAACTTATTTTACACCTAATCGGGGGACTCTACACTGGGACCGAAAACCGCGCTGGTTTTAATGGGGGGTTGTATGGAAAGTGCTCTTTTCAACTTATAAGTCGATCTTAGAATTATATATATAGACATGTTGTGTATGCTGATGTTCAGCGTCCATTACATAGCATTTTTAAACTCTCAAAAAGAAAACACGGATTGAAAATTGTCAAACTGTTAGAAAGAACAATTTTCTTTTAATGAAATATAGCGCAAAAGTAAAGCAATTGCGCTTACTTATAAAACAAGGAAAATATTTTTTAATTTTAGAACAAACACATTAGGTTACGTTTAATTTTAAGTACATATTTTTCATTAAATGTTTTAAAAAGGCAATTTAATTTCTTTATTTCCCTCTGATCTCTTTTACTTCAAATCTCTTGCAACAGGAATATACAAGGTATACTTTTTCTGTTGTGTTATCGGCAATTAATTTGTAATTTCTTATCTTATTTTTAAAACAATGTATCAAAAATTCGTGATAATTTTCAAATTAATAATATATCTTTTGCTTTGAAATTGATGTTTAAAAAAGGTTTTCGGAAATATAATACAAAGTGATAAAAGTGGTTATTTTTCAATAATTCTTCCTTATAAATATGATCTTAAAAGCAGCGTGATTTTTTTGATAATGGTTTCTTTTAAAATTGTAGACCAAAAGCATCTTGCAATAAAATATGCAAGAATTACGTCACAGTTATGTCCCTGAAATGGACGTTTTATTCGTTTGCGGGACTTAAAAATATGCGCTTTTTCCTTAAAACAGAGATACGCAAACCTTTAAGTGTGATAACCTTTATTTATTAGAAATAAAATTCACACTTTACTACTATTACCCAACCCTCACTAATAAATCGCAAAATTAGCATTTATAGCTCGTAATTCAATTTAAAAGTCATTCTTTACACAATTTTTCTTTTCAGTTACTATTTTATATGCGTAGGTACAAAACATGTCTTGGAATTAAATTTTACATAACAATACAAGTGAACATGTACTTGAGTCAAATTCCGCGTTGAAAGCGACGGTCAAGTGAGCGTCACTCAAAATGAGAAGTGCATTATAGTTTCTTCTATTGTTATAAATTTGTGATAACTTCCATTCTAAAAAACCAAGGGGCTAAAATGGTCAGATGAGAGAAAACATAAAACTCAGCTACTAATAAAGTCATCTCATTCTTAAAGTATGCATTCTTAGAATTTTGTTCGTTTGATTATTGGGTTACGACATACCCTCAACGACCACTTCGGGACTAATGTTTAAAACATTTCTCGGATTATTTCATGTTACCGGTCGATACAAGTGGTTTTGTATACAAGAGAAACTGGCTTATCGACGCGAAGTCAATTGTTCACTCAAGAATATCCCTCTGTCCCTCAGGCTTCGATTTCCCGTAACCTGTATACAAACAGCAACACTGGTTCTTTTATATGAAGCATAGTACTGAAAGGGACAATGGACAAAAACGATCACTTGAATCCTTCGGTCCCAACTCCGCTCTATTCTCTTCAACGCGAAAAACACCCTCAGCTACAGTCCTTTACGTTTCTCATTGCAGCAAAAACACGTGTTCATCCTCAAGCAGTGAGAGCTAAACCTAAGAGCCGCCTTGAATAGAGAGAGGCCATTTACTATTTTTCTACCTTTCTTTAGAGGTCCAGTTAACACTTGGGTGGTAAATACCGACGTGAAATTTAACATTGTGGGGATCCCATGGGTAAGGTGAAAGAAATTGTTGGAAGCTTTGAGCCCTCAGTTCTAAAGAAACAGACATATTTTCTCAACTGCCTCCAAACCAAACTTTAATCCAAGTGAAAGTAACAATGTGTAATAGATCGAGGTGCTACCGAAGAACTATCTAACTGTATTCTAAAGCACAGCTACCGAACAACGGTAACTGTATTCTAGATTATAGCAAGAATTATAGAATTCTCCATTAAATTTGACCAGTGCTTCGTCAACTGATAAGTGAGCGTACGGCTTAAAATGTTCGGAAAATTCTTTTCGCAAGTATGTTTCTAGTGGCTCTACTTTTTGGTGAAAATAAAATTTTCACTGTCCTTAAGTTCGCATTCCCTGTCGGATATATGGAAATAGTGTTTAATGCGTAAAAATCTATTTTTACTCATCATCATTTTCACTCTTGAATTTCCAAGTGTCTCATTTTTGGACCAGTAATCAGTGATTCTAGGCTTGCGTACAATACTCATTACAAGCAGAACTGTAAAAAAATTCCACAGTTCTTTGATGCTCGCAATAGGTTCCCATCTCTCGTCTGCAAATCCTCGCATTTTGGCACAAAATTCACCATACTTATTTGTATTAACCCTGATGAGTTCGCATATCTCTTCACTCATTAATAATTTTAGATAGTCCAACGCAGAAGAGCCAGGTGGTAACATATGAAGGGGACCAGAAAAATTAATGAATTGGGGGACGTTTATGCGTTCGTTCTCAACCACTTCTGAATCCCATACAACGGTACCGTCATTTTTTTCAGTATGAAGAAAATCTATATTTTCTTCATCTTCGGATTCACTATCGACACTGATCGAATTGTTTCCCAATTCCTTAGTTGGCAATTCTAATTCGTCATCTTCACTCCTATCCAAATCTGATTCATCTGTATCATTAAAAAGTATTGTTTCGATCTCTTCTCGAGTTAAAATTCTTCTGTACCGAGGCATTTTAAAGGCAAAAAATCTAACAGGTGGTTATCCGATCCGCAGACAGACTGAAGAACGTAGTTAGAAATCGACCCCCTAACACCTGATGATCATTTAGCACACCTTCAGGTGACAAGGAGATGTTCGAAAATCCTTTGTAGAGTGGGGATGACCGATTACCCTCCTCACTGGTAGAGGGGCAGAAACGCTGATCACATTAAGAGCCGGACGGGCGGCGAGCGGTTGTCTGAATGAAAAGGCGTTTCGGGCGGGTCGACATTCAGAGGGTTAAGGCTTGGAGATTTCGACGATTTCAAGTACGGCAATTGTGTTTTTCTTGTGGTTTTTTAAAAAAAAACGATCAATTATGCCTCGTAGAAAACAGCGATCATCTTTTGATCAAGTATCCGAGTTCGACAGAGGAAGGATAGTGGCCTACCGAGATTGTGGATTATCTTTCAGGGAAATCGGTAGTCGTGTTGGACGAAACCAAACAACTGTAATGCGGATATGTGATCGTTGGATGCAGGAGGGTACGACGGATCGACGTGTTCGATCGCATCCACCTCAGTGCACCACTTCACGTGATGACAGGCATATTGTGCGTATGGCAGTGACGGATCGCTCAGCCACATCACGAACCATAGCACAGCACATTCAGTCTGTACCGCATCATCCAGTGTCTGCGCGTACCATTCGACGCCGTTTACAGCAGAGTGGTCTGTCCGCAAGACGTCCATTGCTTCGTCTACCCTTGACGCAGAACCACAGACGTTTCCGCCGCCAATGGTGCGATGAAAGAAGGATGTGGACGGCAGAATGGAATGAAATTGTCTTTACTGACGAGTCACGCTTCTGTCTGCAACACCACGATGGTCGGATTCGAGTCTGGAGACACCGTGGAGAGAGGATGCTGAACAGCTGCGTTATGCACCGCCACACTGGTCCTGCACCTGGTATTATGGTATGGGGCGGTATTGGATATCACTCTCGCACTCCTCTAGTACGCATTGCCGGTACTTTAAACAGCCAGCGCTACATCTCCGAGGTGTTGGAGCCAGTTGTCCTTCCTCACCTTCAGGGCTTGCCCACAGCCATATTTCAACAGGATAATGCGCGACCACACGTGGCACGCATTGTCCAAGGGTTCTTCGTCAATCGCCAGATTGAATTGCTTCCCTGGCCAGCTCGCTCTCCGGATCTTTCGCCGATAGAAAACATGTGGTCCATGGTTGCTCAACGATTGACCCAGAATACATCCCCAGCTGCCACACCAGATCAACTTTGGCAACGTGTGGAAGCTGCTTGGTCTGCTGTACCCCAAGAACACATCCAAAGTCTCTTTGAATCAATGCCGAGGCGTGTGGCAGCGGTGATCTCCAACAATGGCGGCTACTCTGGCTATTGATTTTGGCAGGAACCACACTTCACAGAAGTCTATAAATTGAATCATTTGATACTTGGTCAACATGTTATCTACAAAATAAATTTTGTTGTGATATCTCTTGTCTTTCTTGGTGTTGCAATTTGGGTGGCCAGCAGTGTATATACAGGAGGGGATATCATTGAAGAGTATAATGTACAAAAAACTCCATTTCAATTTTTGTATAAGGGCAAACCAGCATGTTCCATTGATAATTTTCTGTTTTAAATTTAAAAATAACAATACAATGAAACAGTTTAGATGCTTTCACTGAAAGATTACTAAGATTGAAAATTTTATTCAGTTACCAAGTGGGTAGTTGACATTGCCTACTTTGGGAATGACTTAGTATACCTATACTGTGAAGGATTTACATAGTTTTAAGAAGCAGCTTGTACTTACCAAACGACATGATATGGATTTTATGATGTATTTCTATTTGCCATATTGTAGAGCAGATTGATACTTGCAATAATAACACAGAAATACTTCAAGCAACAGTTAAACAAAATTTATTAGGATTGTTACAAATAACTGGCATTTAGTATTCACATGCTTCATTAACAATCTATTGTTTTAAACATAAGCATACTAAATACACTGTATGGACTTTTGCACTTGTAGCTGCACACAAAACACCAAGAATGTATGAGCTTACACACAAAATGCAGGAAATTTTGTTTCTTACATAATCCGATTTGTAATGCATTACCATAGCCGAAAACTAAAATTTGAAAAATTAAACAAATTTAAAATAATATACATACATTTTTCATATACACTACTCTGTAAAATTGACATTTTGCCTTTTTCTAGAAAAATAGCTGCTTTTCTAGAGCGAAATTAATATGGTAAGTTGATTAAATTCATATTTTCCTCTTTAAAATACTGATAAATATATAATGTACAATAATAGCAGCTGCCATATTAAAGCAATACAATGACTGTCAAACATTCCAAAATAGCTGTCAGAAAACAAAATTAGTACATCTCTGTCAAATACAAGCTTTGTAAAACCACATTTTAAGAATTAACTGTACAATGTCCGTTTTAAAATGTTTGACTTATAAAGTATATATTCAAGTCCCACATTAAGCAAGTAAAGTACATTAAAAATGTATTTCCCAGAAAAGGAGTTAGATTAAAATTTTTCTTCTGTTTAATTTTCAAACCATTTGGGATTGTGGTGATGTGTCAGTCATCATAACTTTGGTTACAAAATGAACGATTGCACTTGCTGGTTGATCAGGATCCAACTCTGCAAACAGGTGACATTGGTTGTCTGTTTGACTGGTGGGTTTACGAGCCACGAATCCGAAAATTCGACTGAAAGGAAAAAAACATTTTCATTTGATAGTTTTGCAAAAGAAGCTGTTTTGCTATGAAGATTCAGACAAGTTTTTCTCACAAAAATGTTTGTCAAAAAAGCTTGTGAGATTCGAATTTTCAGTGAATTTAATAGTGAAATATTTCAGAAATACTTAATTTAAAAAATATCAATCTCGACTTAACTGTTATTTCAAAACTGGTATACAAGATTATGACTCCAAATAGTTTAGTGTTCAGACAAAAAAGATGCTTATGAAAGTTTGGAAGTTACAATTGATCTTTATTTGTAAGATTGTGGACTCCTTTAAAACAACTCAATGTGTGAAACTGGACAGAACTAAACAGTACTTAATTTTTATTTAGGTAGTTAGCATCTACTATATACCCTTTACAAAAATTATTTGTCATTTTCTCATAAATTAAATCTATTAATTAAGTGGTGACTTCTCATAATTGACTGCTCCTGTACCAGGGCCATCTATAAAAAATACAACTCATGGCAAATTTTCATATGAGAAATACGAGTGGATTTACATTTTTTTATTATAACTCTTAACTCTCTTAATTAGATATGCACCTAGTGGGTGGCATTGATCACATTAGTCATTTTAAAGTTGTAAAGCTTATTAAATATATCTGTCTAAATAAATGAAATTTGCTTTAAGCAAATTTTATTTTCCTTAATATTGTTAAGAAGCAGTGTTAAAATTGGTTGAAAAGTTCACTGAATACACTGAATGCTGTATTTTTTATGAATAGCGATAATGGAAGCTTACCATGTATTTATAGGCACCCCATCATCATTTGTTTGCGTATATTTTCTGCCTTCTAAGTCCAATCCACAATGGCTGATAGCTTTCACTGGGTAATGGCGTCTGAAGAATAACCTAAAAAGAACATAGCGAGTAGGGTTTTCTTAGATTACTGAGTACATTGCTGATAAAAAGACATGCTAAATGCCAATCTAATGGTGAACTGCGAGTTTGTCTTTCTGTTTATACTGTTATAAAATTTAAAATGCTTTTAATGGCAACAATAACAAAATTCAAAAGTATTCCTTTTTGTTTGTCTAATAAGTTTTAAAAATGCTCATTTTCAAACTTACTTTCTTGTATTGTCTGTTAAAGTAATTCCTTGGTTAGACACTTTAAAATGCACTGGAACTGCTGTTGCCAAAGGTTTAGCAGCCAAAGCTTCTGTTACAGCTTTCTTTACTGCCTGAGGTCCTGTAAGGGATTCCATCTCCACAGAGCTCAAGTATAATACGCTGCATGCTAAACAAGAGGGACATTATAACATGTTACTTGTGTGTATGATTATCTAACAATATAAGACTAAAGTTTTTGGTTGGACTAGCATTTCGACATCAGTTGAGGCAAATAATAGCCTTTCTTCCCTTTTGAAGTACCTTTCCTTAGCAATTAACATGGTTTTTTTTATACAATGGAAGCTTTATTAAGCAAAATTTCATAACATCAAATCTATCAATTAATTTATTGTAAACTTATTTCCGTTTAGGTAAGCAATTTGAAAACATTGTGCCGCAAGAATGCCACTGATGTTTCTTATGCATGGTGAAACAGTTTAAGTTGCATAAAATTTATTTCTTTTCAATGGTTTAGTATTGAAATTTTGACAAGTGTGCTCATAAATAATTTCACTTTTTTCCCATATAAATAATTTTGAGTATTACTTTTTATTGCACAAATAAATTGTTTTTAAATCATCTTTAGAATAAAAAGGGTGGGTAATTACTATTATGTTTTGTAAATCAATCAAAAAAATATATATATGTCTGATCAGCCAAAAATATAATATATTTTTTTATGTGATGCTGAGTTTTATTCATTAGTTTATATGTGCCATGAGATAGAAAAGGTAGAAAATCACTGCTTTAGAGTAATGAAATAAATTAAAAGAAATGTTATTTTAAAAATATATAATAAAATTATCAGACTTAAAACGTACATAACTGCAATAGCAGTATAATTTGATGCATTTGTAAAACAATTGCTTAATTAAGTCTCACCTGCTCCTTGTTCTAAGAGTGAATCATTGTTTGATGCTTGCTCATCAGTTTCTTGCCGTGGATCTGAAAACAGTTAATGCAATTAATATAATGGGCCAAGGTACTATTTGAACAAAATCTGCATCAGTCTTGCACCAAGAACTGATGTTAAAGGTGTATTTCTCTAAAAAGCTGTTGATTTTGTTTTTAATTAATGATACTAATTTCCATATTTTGATGAGTCAAACAAGGTCAGTGATAGTTCAGATGAGTGAGAGTAGTGATTTTATACTGTAACAAATATAATGTTTGATTGCAATGACATTTTACTTGCATGTCTTGTTTATTGTGATTATAATCAACATAATTATAAATAATAATTTTTACGCTGACCTATTTTTTCATTATCTATATATTTCACAAATGAAAGCAGTACAGAAACTAACATTATTTGTATACTGCAGAATGGCAAGAAAAATGGACATACAAAATTAAATTCAACCGCTACAGGATTTATTTGCCAATTTTGCCACTTAGTTTGTTTCGTTTGATTTGAGCTATGAAGTTGCACAATGTTGCTAAAACTACATAGAATAGCTTACAAATCTAATGAAACTCTTCAGCAGTCTCATTAAAGAAGCAATGGGAAATCTAAAAGATAGAAATTATAGCAAAAAAGAAAATTTCAGCAAATGGAAAACAGTTCTAGATGTCAAAATGTTCAAAGGCGATTCTGTATAAGTGAATGAGATGCAATTGAAGTGCACATTAAGAAGCTAATTGTGATGCTACAATTAACTACATGTGCACTTTTTGCCAAACATCAGAAATATGAATTAACTCTAATTAGAAGGATTAAATATTTCATTAGTATATATGAAATTTGCATGATTTAAATAAGGTATCAGAACAAGTCTCATGCCATCAAAAGAAACAATTTAGAAACTAGCACAGATGCTATGCACTGGTATACAAGTTACGTATAAAAATGCTAATTATCAATTCCAAAATAAATTACCTTGTTCTGGAAGCACTAATCTGCAAGGCAGAGCTAATGGTGTAATTGAGTGCTGGTACACCAAGGCTGACAAACTTCCTACAAAATGAATGGTTTTATTTTATCACATTTGTATTTTGGTTAGACATTTGTCATCTTGTTTCGGATCAATTTTGGTACAGAATAATTTTAAATAAGTAACTTACCAAACACAGGCTCATTCTGACATCCTTTTATACGAACTCCTTTTGAAGTTGATTCAATCAAAAAGTGACGCACTAGTTCGCTAGAAGGATCTCCTATAAGAAAATGTAATTTATTAAAGTTTTCTTTGAAATTTCTTATGAAACATTTTAATATTAGTTAGATAATGAATTGTTTAATGTGTACTGGCATGCAAAACTTAAGGGAAATTAAGGTTTTCATCTACTATTTTGCTGTGAATAACTGTTCGAAAACTCAGGAAATTTTCAAATAATTTTCTAATGTTTTTATTATGTAACTTCGTCCTTGAGTGATTTTGCATCAAAGAAAAAGTTCATGCATTAAAAAATACTTAAATTCATTACAAATTACACTGCATGACCAAAAAGTGCATTTTAATATTTCTATATTATATTTTACTCAGTTCAGATTTCTGTGATGAATATTTTTTCAATACTTTTGTAAATAGATATCAAAGAAAAGATTACCTGATTTGATCTGTACATTTGGAGGGGGAGTGGCTACTTTCAAAGCTAAGCCATAAGCTCCAGGGAAGGAATTGCTGTCACGGACAACAAATGTTCCAGGTACTTTATCTTTCAATATATTTATGGCTGTTCAAAAGAAAAAGTTTGTTATATAATATTAACAATAAAAACACATTGCTATATTTGTACAAAGTCAATTATTTATTCAAATTATCAATCAGTAGTACATATCTTTTGGCGATTGAATGTTCATGTTTTCTTCGCATATACTATTTGTTATTCATTGTTTTTCAAATTTGTGCATTATGATAAAATGAAAGGGTTCAAGTGAAAATTTACACCATGAGCAAGTATTTTTATTTTTTAACTGAATTACATAAATGATATGATAATTTGTCTCATGAAAAACATTTTAAATAAAATAAACATGCTTTTATAAATATATATAATTTATATTTAATAAGCAGAGCCTGGATTTTGTTGACATGTCAACTTTTTGTTAGCACTTCAGGCAATGCCTGTTTAGACAGAAATTAAATTTGATTTCATGTGATAAGTAGGTTTTAGGGCCTTTTTGTCATTTTTTGGCATTTTAAATTTTTAGGGTAGTTTTTGGTAATTTTCGAGTTTAGCTAATTTTTTGTTCAGTTTCAATCAGATTTTTCTAGAAACCTCTAGTCATTAATCTCATTCTTGGTTTCGTGTTTGCTAAAAAATGCATTACAAATAATTTATCTGTCAGCTTCTGATTCTAAAATTCATTGACCTACTCTTCTACTTAAAGCAAATCCTTTACATGCCTTTTGTGGGTGAATCAGCGATATGGCAAAGAAGGTAGGCTGGGAAGGGGCTCTCTGTAGTTTTGACAGAATAAAACGGAAAGTCACGTTTTACTTAGCCCTTCGAATTGTTAATTGAAATGAAGTAGTGTTTCCCAAACTGGTCCACAGGCTTATGCTGGTTCTTTTGAAAAAGCACCTATCCACTTAAAATATTAGAAAAATGTATGGAAATGTCCAAGCATAACTATGATTGATTGCAATGGTAATTGCACCTGAAATGCGCAATATTTATCCTATGAAGGATTTGGCCAGTTCACATGGTTACTTCTGGCCAGTTTGTGGATTCCTTATTTGAATTCATTTGTAAGACTGCTTTGAGACTCAAATTCTTGGTTATATATAAAAATGTGTTTATATAATTGTCTTAGAGTAGAAACTCATTAACTGACTACAAAAAAATGTTTTACTGCACAGCTGTTTAAAGACTAACTTGTTATCTTTTTAACAGATTATAAATGTCACGTGAATGTATTCCATCATTTAAACAAGCATTTAGTGTCTGCAAAAAACACCAGTTAATGAGTTTGTTCTATGCTGACAATATATGTATATCTATGCATGTATGCGGAAAATATTTTGCGAATTGCATATCAAGAAGTTTTAAGTCACTTTTTCACATTTTTATGTCAACAAAATTTGAGCCAATTTAATAAGCTATATAAACTTTCTGAATAATGTTTAAAAAGGTAGTTTAGAACAGTAAAAATACCCAACAAAATATTCTTGAAGACATTTAATTTCTGATAACTTTCCATCCATATTGAGAACTGAAAAGAAATGTAATTCAATCCATTCTAGCTTACCTTCTTCTCTAGATACATTTGGTTTATACCAATATTTGGATGTATCTTTAACAAACATGGGATGATGATGAATCACTTCAGGTTCTGGAAATAACAGATTTTGGAACTAAATACAGATTCTAAATCATGTAAAATCAAATAAATCATAATAAGCAGAAACATAAATACACTCTATAACATAAAAATCGACGCACCAAGGAGTTATCCGAATGGGACGAAATTGTGTATGCACATACCTTACGATAGAAGAATATGCAAATGATCAATTTTTGGCAGCCAATGACTGAATAGGTGGAGCTCCAGCGCATTGCAACTGAGCATCCGAATCGTGTATAAAACAGGACATTCCAATGCTAGGGCATAACTACCATGCGAATGTGGTTCTGTCAACTTACGTGGACTGTACCAATGCCTTGCAGACGGGTTCGCGAACAGTATGAGCAGATGTCGCCATTTGAGAGAGGACGTGCAATTGGACTTAAGGAAGCAGGATGGTCAAATCGCAGGATCACTCGACATTTGGGTCAGAGCAATACTACCATTCGACGATGTTGGCAGGAATGGGTGAACCATGGCCATACAGAGCGTCAAGAAGGTAGCGGTCGACTAAGAGCGACGACAGAGTGATCAGCGATCACAGCACCTGATGCGTCCTTATCAACGATCCGACGTGTAACCGGGACACCAGTGAGTGCAATGACCATTGATAGGCGAATCAGCGAACGGGAGCTGAGGCCATTGCGCCAACTGCCCCTCATCGTTGCACACCGCCAGGTGCGTTTGCAGTGGTGCCGGGTGCGTTCGACCTGGAATCTTAAGGACTGGAGCAGAATTGTTTTCAGCGATGAGTCCCGCTTCGAATTGAGCCCCGATGACCAGCAAAGACGTGTCTGGAAATGTCAGGACTGAGGTATGATACTCACCTGACTGTCGCCTGCCACACAGCCTGACAACCAGGAGTTATGGTATGGGGTGCCATTTCATTTGATAGCTGGACCCCTTTTGTTGTCACCAGTGACATCGTTACAGCACGGCGGTACGTTGACGAGATTCTTCGCCCCGTTGTGTTGCCCTTCCTTTCATGGACCCCTGGATTTACATTCCAACAGGATAATGCCCAGCCGCACATGGCATGCCTTTCTACAGATTGTCTTCGTGCTTCTCCAACACTTCCCTGGCTGGCGCGATCGCCAGATCTCTCCCAATAGAGCACGTTTGGGCTCTGATGAGCAGACGTTTACAACCGTCCCTGGATCGCACCGATCTAACTCGCCAATTGGAACATGTATGGCAAGCAATCCAGCAGGAGGACATCCGCCAACTCTACGAGTCAATGCCCTGCCGGATAACAGTTTGCATCAGGGCCAGAGGTGGGCCAACCCATTGTTGATTTTTTTGCTCTCGTAGCTGTATTTCCTGAATAAAACATTCAATTTCTATGATACTGTTATCGTTTCGTTTCCAATACATGTACATCATATCTACCGATTTTCAACCCATTTGGATAACTCCTTCATGGTGCGTTGATTTTTATGTTATAGTGTATTACAAATAATTTGAAGTTAATTCATTGATTTAATTTAAAGCTTAAAATATGTTTTAATTTTAATACCACATGGGTAAATTAAAAAGGCCACTTGTTGTCACTATTATGAAAAAAGAAAGCCTTGTATATTACAATGCACAAAAATTCATCTTAAAAAGTATACTGTACCATTCAGTGAAACCATGCTTGATGGTCGTGATTGGCCATAATATACACTTGGTGAGCTTTGGCCATTTGTACTGTTTGCCCTATTTATTAAGGATGGATCATGGTTCAGATTTAAAGTAGCTGGTGAAGGGCTGCGGTCCTTGCTGAAATGTTAGCAAAATGTCATTAAGCCTTACAGATTAAATAAAATCTTATGTTTAAGTTATAGGATCTTAAAGCTTTCCTTTATTGTTAGTATATGCATGTGCTTAGATAAAATTTAGTCAAAATCTTATGCAAATGAAAGATAAAAGTAGAATATACATCACAAATATAATTTGAATGAGTAAATTATTTATTCTATGTTTTGGGAAATTATGCAAAGGTTAAATTACCAAATTATGTAAATACACACAATGAGAAAATAATTCTTAAGAAAGTTCAAAATATTTAGATTTCTATTCCGAAGGTAAGGATAAAAACAAGCCATATGATCAATTTTAGTATTTTATAAAAATTGTTATATATTTATTCCTGGGAGAAATATATTCTATTACTTTTTACTAAATTCTGCTTTGGAAGGTGTTTTTCATATCTTAATATGAAAACTTTGAAGTACCTTGTTAGTTTCTAAAGTCTTAATATACGTAAATATTTAATATAATTCAATTCTAAGAACTGTACTGTAACGTGCATGCTTAACATCTAACAAGTTTTAATTTATTAAGGTGATAAATTAATTTAAGTCGTAATCATCTTATTACAATTTTGAAAAAATCTTGGATTTTTCATTCTTTGTTGTAAATACAATAAAACCTCTATAAGTCGTCACTCAAGGGACCAAGAAATTTTGATGACAGAAGTAGAATAACCACAGAATGTATTCAATGTGTATTACTGTAATGATCATGTTATTTTGAATTTATCACACAGTATTCATAACAATATGAATAAAAAAATTACATAGATGATAAAAAAAGTCACCTTCACCTCTTTTAAACTTTATTAGAATATTTTTAAGCTTTAATATTA
The DNA here is from genome assembly GCA_933210815.1 of Meta bourneti. Classification (NCBI taxonomy): domain Eukaryota; kingdom Metazoa; phylum Arthropoda; class Arachnida; order Araneae; family Tetragnathidae; genus Meta; species Meta bourneti. The sequence continues at coordinate 32,973,101 of OW119923.1, read as the reverse complement.
CTTTACATACATATTATGCAAAGAACTTGTCTAATTTTGATTGAAACAAACTGTCAGTACAATTTACTTTCTTTCGTAACACATTTTGCATTTAAATTCATTATCTGGTAGTATCTTGAATTGATGTAAGGTAATTCAAGGTTCGAACTCTTTCTAAGGCTTCAAGAACGTGTTTTATTAAGTGGCTAAAATATTTCATTTTCACTTTCATCACTCGCACTTTCATTTTTTCCCCTAAAAATTCAGTAGTTAAATCTATCATAATCACTTGAGAACATACTGCAACATTTTTATCCATATTTTTGTAGTCATTTATGTGAAGAATACATCTACTTTTATGATTTCAAATAAGTTTAATGAAGAATCTGGATCAGAGTCCTCATTTTGTTTCATGACACAAACTCTGCATGTTTAAAGACCTTTCCAAAGTGGCAAGTTATCCAGATTATTCAAATTCACAACAAGTAAAGGAGGATTTAATTAAATTGGTGTTCATGAGATCTAGATGAGACTGAAGAAAATTGATGACTTACTGAGGTTTTACTGCAAACTTTAAATCTTAAATTCACACGAGTCCTGAATTATATTTGTAAAATCAAAACTAAAGAACATTTTTAAGACTAATATTTCAGAGAATTTTTACTATCGTCTACGTGCTACCTAAAGCTTTTCCGGCTAAGCTACTAACGTGCATCGTGCACATGCAGTCAAGCATACAACACAGAACACCATACTCACTTCCAATCATGTTCAACAAAACAGGACCACCTACGGCATGCTAGTTTGTTATAAGAATCCCTCTGAGCTAATCTGTAACTTTGGGAGAAGCTAGTAGGCAAAAGTGTGAGTGGGTTAATAGTTACAGGATTGATGCACTTAGGTTAAAGTATTTTTTGTCAAAAGATAATCACAAAAAAATGACTAATATCTTTAATGGATTTAGTCAACCGACTGCAGGCCTTATTTTTTTAGTATGAGTTGCAATGTTATTTAGAGTATAGAATAAATTTACATATATTTCATGCAAAAATATTCTTAATTTTTTAATAGGTTTGTTGTAGGCAACATTGGTTGCAGATAAAGAAATTTTGTAAAATGCACTGTGTGTATGCTTAAACTTTGATCATTACTTACCGAGATAGTAAAGGACTCTTTGGTGGTAAAGTAGCACATGTAGGATCTGTAAAAATAAAAACGATCTATGAATCCTAATGTAAATCCCATTAAGATTTTTTATCGATTATAAATTTGTTATGAGAATAAAATATTGAGTGAAATTTACTTATTTGGCAAATTATGTAATTAATGATGGCAATGAATAAATAAAAAATTAATACCCAAGAGAAAAATGCATATATTTAACCTGTAGTTTAATTTTCAGTCAGCAAAAGCTACCCCAAGATCTCTCCTATTCTACAATTTTAAGCTTTAATTTCTTATTGAACGAATGCACTGGTATGCATGAAATGGAAATTGCAAATTTATAGTCACTGATGGTTATAAAATGTAAATTCTGAAATCTAACTAATGAACAAAATGGAATTTGAAGAGGTTTACCTTGATTCTGATAAGGAGTGCCTGGAGGTACTGGAAAAGCTGGTGTTATAGGTCTATCCATTCTGGAGGGACTACTTGGTGGGCTAGAACCAATGACAGATGGTGACCATGAAGAATCCACAATATAATGACCCTGGAAGTTTTAATAAGGCAGATGTATGATGTTCTATAGGGAAACATAACTAACATTGATAATGAACTCAACTTATTTGAAAAACAAATTATGCTCTTTTCTGAATGTTCAAGAAGTATACTTCTTTTCTCTAATGCAAACAAAGAACTCTTGTAAGATGTAAAGAAATTAAATAGAATAATTTCATTCACAAATATTTTAATTTATAAGTATATTTGCTTCACCGAAAGCAAAATATCACTTCTTATTTTAGCCTTACTCCTGAACCGTTAGCCTTCATCCCTATTTTTGGCAATCTTCGTTTTATAAGTTTTTTAGTTCGCAGCCATCAAGAATGGTAGAAACTAGACATTCTCTAGCAGGTAACATAAGCAAGAGCACAAGTAAAAATAAAATTTTGCAAAATAAAATAGGCATATATTATAGTCTATTTTATACCCAGTGACATTTAAGGCCAAGTTTAGTCGAATAGAACTCTGTAGAACCTTCTGGAAATATATATAAAATGGATGTGTGTAAATGTATGTTCCAGCATAACTCGAACGCCTGGATCAATTTCAACCAAACTTGGTACACATATGACTTACTATTAGGAAAAAAATACTGTGGGGTAAGACACCCTTAGGGTGGGAAGGGGGTGACATGTAAAAATAATTGAAAACGATCGATATTAGTGTTGAATCTAGTTTTCGGGGTCGCTGAGATGAATAGTGACACTCCCGATGCCGTTTAAGTCAAGTTCAGCCTCCATCGGCATGGGGTGAGAAGGGGTGAAAAATAAAATGTCCAAAATGGCCGAGATTAGTGTCGAATTCATAGTTTTCGGGGTCGCTAGGCTTATCAGTGACAGTTCCGATGACATTTAAGCCCAAGTTTAGTCGAATAGAACTCTGTAGAACCTTCTGGAAATTTGTAGAAATAAAAAATTAACTCTAGAACCTTCTAGGTTGTGGAAATGAATAGAACTCTGTAGAACCTTCTAGAAGGTTGTGGAAATGAATCGAATCCGGTAGAAATTTCTGGAAATTTTTAGAAATCATTATGCCCTGGTCTTGGACTCATGATGTTCGAGAAAATTCCAGCACCCACTCGAATCTTAGATGGTCGTATTGAAGGGAAGCTAACATGACAAGTCTTCCAGTTTATCATCTTTCAGTGAATGTGGCAGTTTCATTTCGCTCTTTTAGTTGATTGTATAAGTGTTTCCTACTTTATTTGAGTGATAATGTGCATTTTGGATTCAAGTTCATTAATCATTGTTCATTGCTGTAACAATGCCTCCAAAGAAATGTAAGGCGATTGGCCAAGTACAGTCAAAGGCTAAAAAATGAAACAGCATAGACAAGAAACTTCTGAGGAGAGGAATAGAAGACTTGCAACACTGGGGGGGGGGGGGTGCGAGAGAGCTGCTACATCTAGAGTTTCAGAGACAGTACAACAGTGTGAGGCCCAACTACAGGATAAGAGAGAGTCATGTTTCACCCACGGACAACTTTATGTCGCTTGCTCAAGGGTGGGTTCATCCAAGAATTTATTCTTGCTCCTGGACGTGAAACTAAAAATGTTGTTTATAATCAAGTTTTGTGTTAAATTAATATAGTGAATTTGTAAAAGATTTTATTGGGTCGGTGCGAATGAAATGTCTGGAAAATGACCATCACACTTTGATGGCGATAACTGAAAAAAGCAGTACCTGAACTACTCAAAATAATCTCCCTCTGAACACTGTTGCCACTTGTCTGACAAGGCATGATCCCGGAACAAAAAATGTCTTGTGGCTGGGATGCAAAGTCATCTACTGCACGGTGAACCTCCACTGGTGAACCGTTTGCCAGAAAGAAAGCGATCCAAGTGACGAAACAGATGAAAATCTGTAGGTGACAAGTCAGAGGATGAGGCATCGCTTCATAGCCCAACTCACGTAGTGTCAGCACCTTCCGTTGTGCGACATGAGGACGGGCGTTATCTTGCAAGAAGAGAACGCCATGCCTGTTTACCAAAGCCGGTTGTTTCACCATCAATTTCCGGTGCATCTGTCGTAATTCATCACAATATCGTTCTGAAGTGATGGTTTGGCCACTTGGCTGGAACCTGCGATGAATTATTCCAGCTGTTGACCACTATACAAGAAGCATAACCTTCCTGGGATGTAAGGGTGGCTTGGGATGGGCGTCCAGGAGGCTGCTTTGCTCAACCATTGTGCAGATTGTTTCCGATTGTCATAAATGACCCATTTCTCGTCGCAGGTAACGATTCGCTGCAGTAGAGGTTCTCTTTCATTCCTGGAAAGGAGCGATGCAGACTTCCAAACGTCTCATCTTGTTGTCAATTGTCAATTCATGAGGCACCCAAGAATCTATCTTTTTGACCTTACCCAGTGCAGCCAGACGGCGAACAATTGTAGTGTGGTGAACACCTAGCTCGACCGCTATCTCATACGTTTTCCGCGGTTCAGCTTCAACCACACTTAGCAGAACATCTTCAGAAACTGCAACTTCACGGTGACCACATGATTTGTTTTTCAAGTCCATGTCTCCACTTCGAAACTTCGCAAAACATCGCCGAATGGTTCGTTCATTAGCTGTCTCCACGAATGCTGTGTTAATGTTTCAAGCAGCAGAATATCTGTTTAAATTCGTAAAGGAAGATGACTCTCAAATCTGAGTTTTCCCATGTCGAATTTGAAACACCTTATGCCCAAACAAATTAAATATGGAATTTGTACTTCACACTCGTGATAGCTATTTATAGTAGCTCTGTGACGTAAAATGCCGGAAGCTTGTAGGTACTTTTAGCTTTATGGGAGGCTATTTCTCATCGGACATTTCATTCGCACCGACCCAATACTTTATAATTTATATACTGTACTTATACTTTTAAAAACCTGTAAATAAAATTACTTTGATTTTACACTAGATAGATATGATTCCTTTTCCTGTCTAATAGATTGGGATAAATAAATACCCGGGCAACGCTGGGTAATCAGCTAGTATATATACTCGTACTCTTCTCAATACTGAACATGAAACAAGCTTCAATAAGATCACTAACCCTGTTAGGTGTAGATTGTGAGAAAGGAAGAGGTGAATGTTGAGTATCCCGAGGGCTATTTGTCGAACTTGCAGATGAAACTGACAAAGCTTGAAGCGTCTGTTCCAGCTTGTCAAGCTTAACAGTACCTAAAACATTTAAAAGAACAGATTAATATAGTGTGCAGATTCAAAGGTCAAAATAAAATGTTATGTTTACACGACTTTGAAAGAATTGCAGTGATGAACAGGCCTACTGGAAAATCCTGAGAAGCTGGCACTTGTAGAAAGCCAATAATGCTTTCAATAGAAAAATAATGTAGCATTACACAAACAACGTTTATTTTATGCATTAATTTAAATGTTTCTTCAATTAACAGTAAGCTGTTAGAAATCAATAATAAAATGAACTATGTACATAATACGACCGTGGCGTTAGTTTTCTACTATATTTTCAAGTAAGGCTGATCATAGTTGAACTAAACCATCAAACGATGCTAGAAGTCTAGAGGCCTTGGTCTCAATAAAGATTGTAATGATGTGGGAAATCCTTACCATATTAATAAAGAATGATGCACACCTTTTTTAGATCAAAAGACCCATGACTGTTTTTAGAAGTAATTCTCATTTCATAAATCAATCTTATATAAGTTAAATATAAGTTGGATCAATTTTGTAATGTCTTGCTAATCAATCAATCTATTTGACTATTGCATATGAGAGCCTTTCTCACAAGGTGACAATCTATATTTCCTTTAAGTAATGTTGCTAAAGTAGTTTATATTATAAAATTTAAAAGACGTCAAATTTTTTAAAGTAGTATATTCTACTTTCGACAATTCAAAATGTTCTTCCCACCCACTAGATTACTACACTAGTCCACTAGATTATTACATTTGCCCATACTGATCAATAAAGCCAGTCAGTCACTGCGATTACATGGCTAGCTTACCTGGATCAGCAGTTCCATTCATTTTATTTCCAGAATGTGCCAAGCCCAAAAGCCCAGGATCTGAGAAGTCAGGTTTAGGAGAATAGACATTTCCATATACTGTTGAAGATGCTATCACATTATGTGGCAAAGTCTGATGGTTGGCAATCTGTTCTTTTGCGAGCTGATGGGCCTTTTTCGTAGTGACAAATGGCCTTTCCCTGTCATACGAAGTATCCGATTTTTGCCTAGAAAGAGTCTTACTTTGACTTTGAAATTGTGGGTATCTGAAAACAAAGAAGTATTGGGAACATTTTAGGAGAGAATTTTTAAAGGTAACATTTCTTCAAAATGGAGATGGAATGAAAGTGTTGTAAATCAGCACTTTCGGACATTTTGTAAAATAAATGATTACTCTTACAGTAGACTTATTTTTAAAAATGATTGCTAGTTTAATTAAATTTACACGAATTTTGACATTAATAATTTTTTCTAATGCATAATTTATGCACAAAGTAATATTCAAAATTTACTTGTCAGTTTTTTTAATTGAAAAGTAATCTGAGTTAATTAACATAGAAAATATCATCAGCCAAGTTGCTATTAATTTCCATTTTCTTAGCCTATTGATATTAGAAGTGATATTTGACATTTTTAGAACAATAACTATCAAAAATTAAATCCAGAACAATTAAATTGTCTTGAGGGCAATATTTCTTTTCATTTTGAAGCCCTTGTAAATCAAATGGGAAAAATGTGGAACTACTGTCTACTCAACAAAATATATTTAATTTATTTTTAGTATATGTATATTAACATTTTATTAGTTAAACATATTAACATGATATTTTAACTTACCTTTCAAAAAATTTGTGCAAATAAGTTTTTGATACATTAAATATCACAATTAAGTATGAATTGAACATCAACAAATCCAGAATCTAGATCAAGTTAATTTATTAAAGCTTACTTCACAAAGTTTCTTCCTTAGAGGGAAATAAGTAATAAATTTGATGGATGGGGAAATTTTCTAGCAAGTATTCCAGAAAACAAGTTTTAATTAGTTGTTGAACATTAACACTTTGAATGATAATGACAGTATGTTGTCATCGCGACCTGGTGCTCCCAAAGGCTGGTGATAACAGGTTGGTGTTACATGCAAGTTTTTCAAAGGGCCTTGGAAAGGTCGAGGGAAAAGGATCATTTCCTTGAAAGCCAGTCCCCAATAAAGCCAATCATTGTTGGAGATTTCCATCCTTTTGGAATTGGTTTTCAGTGGTAGTTTATGAGTGCTTGACACCCAATAAGACTTTATATGAGATTTCCATTTCTTAAACATATGTAAGTGTTTCTACATAGACAACCATTTTTCTTAAATTTACATAATGAGCAATAGTCTAAAGCTGAAAAATATATATGTATATTTATTTTTATGGAATATGAAACAAAATACAAAAAATTAATTTTGTCCATGTTTGTTTGCTTTTATTACATTCTATTAGTTTTTAAATTGCAATGGTTTTTTCAAATATAATTTTCTTTTCTTAATTTAATTTATTTTAATAGTCAAAATGATTGCAGATTTTATTTAAACCCCTTTTGTATGACTCACGCAGTCTTGTGAGTGCCGTAAAATGACTATAACGTAAACAAGTAGGTGCAAGAAATGTCACTTTGAATTACGTCTTTTCACCAAATACTATTTAGTTTGGTTGTTTTGAGGATTGACATAAATGACATTAATCAAAGAGCATTATGAATTCCTACATATTCATAATCAATAGAAAAAGAAAAAACAATGATGCTGCCATCATAGGTTGTAACAAGGAATGATATAACTCCAACTTTGACATCATATGAAAAGGATTCATTAGAAATATTTAGTTTTGGGCTAATTTAACTCTTAGGTTTCATAAAATTAACATTTTTAAGAAAAAATTTCAGTTACTGTGAAAGGTGATTTCGGAGCAGAGGTCAGCATGTCAAAAAAGGTATTGAAGAAATGTTTGAGAAGTCGAGGGAAACTGTTTAGGTACCCTGGCAAAAGTCAATTCATTTGCTTCTAAAGGATAAAATGTCAAGTAAAGCTTAATGTTCATTGCAGAAAGGTGTTTGGATGCAACTTACCTGTACCGTGTAACATCTTTACTACTGCTTCTCTGTGGAAGAAGGGGTGAAGAGGGTGCACTGGTATTTCTGTATACAGGAGGTTTCAAGGGTTGGGTCTGGGCAGATGTATGGCCATTGTATGTGTTTACATGCAAGGGCAAAGTGTAGCTTAGACCCTGAAAGACATTTTTTATAAATACTCTTCAATAACTAAACTGCAATGCAGTTAACATCTATGCTTGGAAAATTTTGCAATAGCCTAAGCATAAATATTGGGCAATATTAATTTATAATGATTTCAATTAAATCAGTAATTTTTAAATGATAAAATTTGTAAAATATATATTACATACATTTTTATTTCTTGAAGATGTAAAACAGAGTATGTACTGTCAAGATTAAAAAATGTACTACTGGATATGCTGCATCTATTGTAGAGATGTTTCACTTACACTCTAAAGTATGAGTTGCCTCCATTAGTAAGTGCTAGAATATATTCACAATGAACTGAAAACTTTTTATTAGGGATCACGATTTCACATGTACTAAATTGACAAGGCACATGTATATTAATTTAGTATCTATATGTGTAATTTTTAGTATCTTTTACTCGGGTTTACAGATTACATATTATACATGTACTTAAGTACACATGTATTCAAATAAAATGGATACACATATATCCAACAGCATGGGTACATGGCTATGTAGGAAGCTTGCTGTAAGATAATTTAGTTTAATTCTGTGAACAGCAGTAGTCATTTAAATTTTCTTTAAAAAATGTACACAAAATAAAAATGTTTACAATATTTTTAATTTACTTCCAATAAAAATTATTTCTCACTTTCATCTCTAAAATTGTAAACAAGAAACAGTTTGAAATGTTAGTTACAAACTGTTCAAGTTACAAACTGCATGAAAATGTTAATTTCAATGAAATTACGATATTTCAAATTGACAACTCAGAATGTGGTTGCGAAAACGGATAATTAAACTCCTAAATATCCATGTGTTAAGAACATGGGTGACAAATTTCTGAAAGATCTAAATTTTTTTTTATCAAAAAATTCAGCTCAGGCAAAAAAATTTCAGAGAATCACTAGTGTGGCTCTGAACTTATCTAGACTTTCCAGGTTTAGTTGGTCCCCATCCAGAAAAAATACTTTCCAGATTTTAATTCAGGAGTGAAATCACCAAATGTGTCAGTACTCGGCTTTATAGCCTCAGTGCATTAGAACACTTGAAAAATTACTATGTAGTAAGGCATCCTACTTCTCTTACGATAATAAAACTCTCAAGACATTCCCTAGTAGATCTGAAGTGGATTCCTTCTCATGTGGGGATATCGGGTAATGAAATGGTGGACAGACTTGCGAGAGCCATCTATAACATAAGTTTGCCTGAGGGAAACTTTCTTAGCTTTGAAGAAATAGACTCCTTGTATAAAAAAGAAAGTCTGGGATAGGGTACCACAAAACCATTGGTATAGAGGGCAAAGAACAGGAGAAATAGCCAACTTTAAATTATGAAGGAAAGAACAGATAGCATTTACAAAACTGAACTGGTCCCACCAAAGCTGTGTGGCAGGAAAAATGATTTATCTTGACTGTCAGGGTAACACCATGGTTAGCCCTGACTATGTACTGCAGTGTTTTGGGTGTCATGGAAGGGACATTCATGATGATCCAAGACATTTTTTGCAGGATGTCATGGAACTGATCTAATTTTGATCTGGGATAAGAAAATAAATATTTCCAAATCGGTTATGCCTCGTAGAAACTTCAACCAAACATGATAACAGTACTTTTCTGGTGTGCATTTTCTTTTACCAGGAAATAAGAAAATTTAATAATTGTAATTCATTTTTTCCTTTTTATTTATTCTTTAAAGTTTTTTGGTTCATATATGCATTTTTGGGCATTTCTTAACCCCTTCAGGTGTGGTAGGAATCCAAATTGTGCTGTGCCCTCTCTGGTTAAAGAGTCCCTAAAATGTTTATTTTTCTTGTAAAAACTGCAAATCCTGTTCTGAATTTAAATAGATAATCTAACAGATCCAATACCTTAGATGGTGATGTTTCTCTTGATGAAGATGAGAAATCCAAACCCAGGCTCACATCCTCGAAAGATTCCCCATTGGACAGTGTCTTCTTTTGTGTTTTCCTCAGTTCCTCTAAAAGCAACTGTTCCTTTTGATGTCTATCGTCCCATCCTCTACCTTCTTTGCGAGCCTTTAATTTGTCCTGCTGCTTCTGCAGCCATGAGAAATTACCATCTTTATACCTGTTGTGAAAGGAACATTTTTAGTTATGTGAAAACTTTTCTACAAAGATATCAACTTTGATGTGTCTAGTTTTACTTTTAATGGTGTACTTATACCAAAGGAACAAGGGATTTGTAACAAGATCATCTGGTTCAATCGAATTTCCATTGTAAGCAATGTGTTTCAATTCATTTCTTTGAGATACACAATGCAATAGTTTAAATAGTGTTTTGAAAAGAAATGAATTATCCATTTAAACCCTTGTGCTAAACATTTATTTTGTCCTTTTTCATTAATATGTATGATAATTTTTATAAGTATATATAAGAGGGATTTTTAGTGTAAACAAACCAGATGGAAAGGAAATATTTCACTTCCACTACCTACATATCAGGGTTACATTGAAATGTAGAAAATCTAATTGCTGTTGATATATTAAAGTTGATTGGACAATTCGGAATTCATTCTTTAGAATTTTTAATTGCTAAAGTACGGAAATTATATTTGAAAAACAAGCCAAGTAACGTATTCGGAATACATACAGGAAACATTCCATCACAAAAACATTACCACCACCTACATATTGGTTGACGGAAAAGCCTCTCAATAGAAAAATTCTATTAACAGTTGCCATTTAGAAGTTAAAACCTAGATCATTAAATTTTTTATTATAGCGGTAATTTAATTAAGATGGCCAGTTCAATTATAATTCAAAACTCCTGTAATTCAGATTATTTAAAAATATCCATTTTGTTTAGAAAAATCGGGATTTCTATATTGGTCAATTATTTTTAAAAAGGATAGGTTTTATGGTGAATTTGGCAGTAACATTTTTTAATGTATTGAAAGTACAAACTGTCTTTTACCTATCATGTGGCCCTATAGGTTGGTGCCCCTCTGAAAGTACCCTTTTCCTTTCCACAACAGGACTCTGCATGCCATAAGTAAATGGCAATGTTGATTTCCGTGCATGGTATGGCACATTTTCTTCATCATCGAAGAAGACTTCTCTCTTCTGAGTGTAGAAAACAGAGTCAGGCTTCTGAGAAGTTGGCGTGAAAACCTGCCTGTTTCCATTGACACTCAGAATGCTTGTTGGAGTTGAATGTTTTGGCACAGAATAAGTGTCTGTCTCCACTGTGGTCGTTGTTACAGTAGAAAAGTTCCTGTTTTTAGGTGACTGGGAAGATAAAGACGCAGTGAAAGGCCTCAATGTACTGTACACTGGAGTATCGGGGATAGATTGGATTTCTCTCAGCATGCCATGAACCAATTCGTCCAATTCCGCTTGTTCATCTTTGAAATTTGAATATGGGGTGGTTCTTGAACCGGACCGCTCGGAAGGGTTATGACTTTCGATATCTACAAAGAAACAAAAGTAACAATTTTATTTAAACGATCTCGTTTGCAGTTCTGAGAAAGTGATTGCTTTGAAGCATGGTTGTCTGTCAATCCATAAGTCTGTCAATTGTTAGTAAATGTATATATATGCATAAAATGAAAGAAAAATGTCCATAGAACTGTTTTAGAAGAGTTCCGCATTTGCTAAATTTTTTAACTGTTTTTGCCCATTAAAAGTTATGCAACCTTCTGGTACTCACAATTTGTATTAAATGAGGTCTGTTTTTTTAACGTTAAAAAAAATTCTGCTCGTTCTCCATTGAATTAAAATCAATATTAACATTGATTTGGTTTGTCATGAGGGCTAACTAGACTAACATTGGAGAAGGTTGAATTAAGGACATGGCTAAGTGATTGAAGCTATAGCTGTCAGTGGAAAAGCTCTGGCAAGTCACAGCATTATATTCAACTTTAATTAGCAATGCAAGAATTTAGCATTTCAATAAATTAAAATATAATACACACTTACGACCTTGATAAGTGATTTTCAACCTTTTTCATTTCATGGCACTGATAAATTACTCAAATTTTATGGTACATCAAACAATATATGTCTTTTGCTATCTGACAAAAAATAGGTCTAGGTTTGATTGCTTTACACAAGAATAATAGTAATTACCTACCCTATTTACTCCAAGGAGTCTTTTTAAAATAACTTTTTGAAGCAATTTATTCATGATACTTTGCAATAAAAATAATACTTAAAATTATTTAGACACTACTTGAAATTATTTGTGAGCACTGGTCAAAACTTAAATCACTGAATTGAAATAAACCTTACACAATTTAAACTGCTTCACCATCTGCAAGACACCAGTTCAAAATTGCTGACCTAGAAGACCATGGCGTTGAGAGTATCAAATGGATAGAATTTCAAACAGTCTTATGAAAATAGAGCTATGTTTACAAAACCAAAGTTTTTGTTTTCTCTTTCTGTCCTAATTATGATTAATTTCCTTATATGATATTGAAGATAACGATTTGTTTTTAAGTAGGTTTGAAAAACTAATTTACTTGAATTCTTGAGATTTTTACTATTTACCAATATCAATAGTAAAATAACTATTTGCTTGTTGGAACACAACCTCTAAAATTTGTTATAATTCATTTCTTTAAAAAACTTTCATTTCTATTGCATGAACCATTACATTTTATTAATTTTTTATCAAGGCATTCTTTTTTCAGTTAAAAAACGTGTTACTTAAATGCAAGACAATCAAACCAAAAATATATCAGTTATTGTCTGTCTCATTAGTTTATTACAATCATAATGCAATTTAAAACTATAAAACAGCATGCAGGTTGCTAGCAATTAAGATTAGTTAATTAATAAGCTGTTAAAACTCACCAACATTGCGAATGCCAGAGCTAGAAGATATTCCGGAATCGATACTGTGGGGCCCTTCAACATCATTAAAAGAGTCTGTATTCATGTGTGGGTGAATAAGTACATCTGTGTATTTCTTCTTTGTAACAGTAGCATACAAACTACCATCCAAAGGCCCTTCTGTATAAAGAACTGCTATGAATAAGTTTTTGTTCCCAGAAAACATTACTTAGAGCAAAAGTGTACTTTGAACTTTCATTTTTTTTATGAACAGAATATTGTACAAGGTTAAATGAATAAACAATGTTTTTAAAATGCTATGAATATCGACACAACGCTCATCAGTTGTCATTTTAAAATTCTATTCCTTTTCCAAATTTTAAATCATTAGTCTTTAAATTAGTAAGCATTTAAGGAAAGGTAAATAATGTATAGCATAATTAGAACTAGTTGAAACAGTAACTATAGGAAATATGGAGAGTAAAAAAACTAGTTTCCCAAACACCATTTTATTATAAGACAATCAAGCAGTTCTTGAAACAAATTTATGTTAAGATCTGAAATATTACAAAAGTAGAATGATTGCAATAACCCAGTCATTTTAATAATCAGAACAATTATAATTTGATATAGATAAAAATATCACATTTTAATACCTTTTTATTGATATGTAGATAGAGTAAATATTAAAAACTTTTCAGTGATAGTTTAAATACAATTTAAATATTGTCTGATGTCAAACTATTCTTTTAATGCAATATAACTTGCAATTGTATGAGCATTTCAATACAAATGCAAAGGGGTACATTATTTATAACAAGTGTATATTATGTATGCAAAATGAATTAAATTAAAAATATTAACTACAGTAAAGCTAAACCAAAATGCATGCGTTTTCTTTCCAACACCATCATGCAAATAGGGCAAACCATTCAATGTGAGAATTTACTACAAGCTGAAAATAGTGTTCACTCACCATTTGCAATTCCATCAAGATAACCAACATCTAAGGGGAAATAATTTTACATAAAAAACCTAATTAATTTTTATTTAAAAATATTCATTACTCTAATATTTGGAGAGAAAGAAATTTTTCCATGAAAACCAGATTAAAAACTTAATTTTTAAATTGAATACAAATCAAATGTCAGTTTTGAAAACGAATCCCTATTTAGGTGTATTAAAAGGGTGGAATTAGGAGGATAATCAAAATGTTCAATTAAAAAAAAATCAGTTGTTCTTTATGAACAAGTTCTTGTAAACATAAATCTGTCTAAATTCGATTTTATTCATAAAGATGCATATATCTTGATTAAATTAAAGGTATAAATAGTCTACCATCTAAATTGTCTTCTGGTACTAAATCAAAGTTCTCGTAGGAGTCCCATTTCACCAGTGCATCATTTGAACTGTCAGTAGGCATTGTGGAATCATGCACAGACCCATTTCCTATAAGATAAAGGTAAAACAGAATTAATTAGCTTAAAACAAAGGAAACATACAACTGGAATTTTCTATATTCAGAAAGTAAAAAGAATGAAATACCTCGGAAATCTTCACGGTGATAAGAAAACATCAACTCAACTTTTCCTGTGGCAGCAAAACGAGAATCTGAAATGAAATGGAGCAAATTTTTAAACTGATAATGACTAAATTATTTTATAACATCTATATCAATTTTTCACTAACATGTGGCACAGAAATCGAAGTTACTTATAAATTGTCAAATGACAACAAATGCAAGCAAATAAATCTTGAAATAGTTAAAATATTACAATGATGCAACTGCGCATGTCACATTTTACTGTTTACTTTCTCACAAATGCTTTCAAGCATATTGTATATTATCAGTTTGTATTGGGTCATCCTAAAAGTAATGTGATTTTTTTGAAGTTTTAAAATAATGCAAAAAACAACTTCAATCTAAGATACTATAACTACTATTAACAACTTGTTCTCATCTTAATTCAAAATTTTCAGTCCTCTAGTGATAGATTCTCTTGTATTTTAATCCAAAAAATAAATCGAACTCTCTTCGGACATCTTTCCAATTTTGTTTGAAAATTTTGTCTGACTTCAATTTTTCGGTTTTTAAAATTTTTAATTTTTGCAGTGTTTCTTGTGCCGTGTGAGGTCATGCATTGTCATGATGAATAAACATGCCCTTTCTGTTAGCTAGAGCAAGTCTTTTCATCAATTGCTTGTTTTGGCCATGTCAGTTTTTAACAGCTTTTTAGAGATGGTTTGATTTTCACCAAGCAGCTCATAATATAGATAACATTGGATAATTGTGTTTATATTCAGTTTATTCTCAAATTCATGTGTGAAAAAATTAAACTTAACCCATAATTACTTAAAACAATTTGCAAATTCTTATAAAACATACACTGTAAATTACACAGTAATTGTAAAACAATCTTGCGTTTTGTTCAATAAGAAATAGATTAAATTAATGTAAAATAGGTTAAACAGCATATCACTGATTGAAAACTGCTGCCTTTTGTTTTCATGAAGCAAATGAATTTTAAAATAAGACAAGTGTATATATTGTTAATTTATCAAATTTTGTAGGATTTTTTCCTTTAATTTACAATGCAAACCTCATTTATACTAATTTGCAGTGTTTAAAATAGAATACATATTCTTAGAAACATATCTTGATAATATAAAATTGTAGAAATAAACTAATCAAGTCTAACCATGATAAAACTAATTTGTTTTCAAACATTTACAGCTACAAGATGGACATTTTTAATAAAGTACTACACTCTTCTTTAACGTGCAGTTCAAGTTCTTAACAATAAATCAAAATGATTGATTAAAATTGACTGCTGTCTTTTATTGGGTACCTAAAAGTTACATCTACTAATGCATTCATTTGTGGTAAGAAATTTTATAGTATAAAAGCCATATATTAGACACAATGCACACTTATTATATATATTTGAAAATGAATAAATTTCTATCGTCAAGCCTATTTTACTTATTTGTGTGTTAAGTAAATAGGAATGCAAGTAACACAATCTCTATCTGTAAAGACAGTTTCTATAATTTGTCACAATCTATCGTCTTCTAAAATGAAATGTTTTTGTATATTTATTCCAAATATCACATTTTATTTCTGAACTATACACTTGTGCTTTTAACTGATGTAACAGGAAAACCAAATACTGTTTAATAAAAGACAGGAAATTAGCAAATCTTACCAGTACTTGCATTGTCCAGTTCACCCTTCTCAAATGTCACATCATCCGAGTCAATAGTGCAAGTGTGAAACTGTACTTGAAAAATAGTATATCTTGCTAAAGGTCGACTGCTTTTATGGTAACATTTAATGAGCACATCGCCTCGGACTTGCAATCCTGAATCCAGGGAAATGATGATTTTTCTTGACTTATCGGTGGCTGAACTGGAATAGAATATTTGTTTTAAAAAAGAAACTGTTTGGGTGCTCTAAAAATTAGATAATGTTTAAGTCTTTAATTTTCACACTTTTTTACTTTTAATACACTTAGCTTTCTAAAAACACACAAACTGTTACAAAAGAATAAACACAAATAACTTAAAGAGGAAATTACAGTTTTAATACATATTTATTTTAAATTTTTACTGCAGAACACATTTAAAGAGAGTAATATTGATCATTACTTTAACAACTTTTAAGACCATAAAAATTATGTTTAATTCAATTATTACTGTGGGCAGTTTGTGTTTGTGTGCATACACATAAAAAACAGATGATTGTCTTAACACAAGATAAAATATCTTGAAATATCTCTCATGTATGTATCAGTTGTAACGTAATGTAAAGAAATTAAATAATTTCTTTATTAATTAAAAGTTATTAATTTATTATTATTAATTTCTTTATTAATTAATTTTCTATATTAAATAAATTAAATTAATCTAAAGAAATTAAATAATTTCTTTAGCTAGATTAGATAATTAACGATTTTTTTATCAGATAATTTCTTTTTAAACACAGCTTTTAATGATATGTTAACTACAGAAAATAACTTTGAAATAAACATTTGTCACAACTGCATGATTAACTTCCAATATTTGTGCCAGAACAATGAAGTGATAGTTATTCTTTAATACTAATTAAATAAAACTAAAATAATTTAACTTATAAGTACTAAAAAGAGTTAAATTTGACCACTACAAAAATACTTACTAGACACCAGATGTGTAAATTTGCTGCATTCCTTGATAAATTTTCAGAAAGGGTCTGCAGCCTAAAATAAAATTTAGTACACATGAAGCTTTGGTTTTTGATTAAACAGTAATTTTAAATTAAAAACTCGTCAATTTACCCCCTTTAGAATCAAAATTTGGCACTCCGTGTATGATAACACGATGAAGATAAAGAGAGTTATTATTCATTCGTATTGCACCGGACAGGAGACCAGCAAAATAGTGAACATACCTGAAATATAAATACCTAATATTACACCTATATTACACTTACATAAAATATGCTCCTATTGTTTTTAAACAATTTTAATCTGAAAGGAAACAACTCCTGTGTTACTGAATAATTAAAACATAATCGTGAGTACTTGTTTATATAAAAATACTAACTACTGTTAAAATGTATTTAGCCATTTCTAAATCAGTATAAAGTCAAATAAAGTAATAATTATTCCAATCAAATTTTAAAATTCACAAGTTTCCAAATAAAAACTGATTTTAAAATGTATTGCTTATAAACACTACCAGAATTTTAAAATCCAAGCTTAAATTTTTTCATATGCCAAAGTCTGGAAATATAAGCTATAAATGTTGGAAGCTTGCAAACTATTTGTTTAGTTTTACATGACCTTTTGTTCCAAGTTGCAAAATATTTAAGCAACTTCAATATGTACTACAGCTAATTTCTTTTTAGAGTTCCATGCACTCAGTTCTTGAATGATGGATGTCATACATTTATATTCTCATTGGGTAAAAAATAAGAAAAACTAAAGAACACAAAATAATTTCAACCACATACCTCCTTTGAGAGGGTTGCATAGAATCAGCTAGCTTATCATCAAAGAACTGTTTCATTGCAAACCTATCAAGAGCTTGATCAGCACTGAAATTCAGGAAAGATTAACCTTTAAAATGCTTTCAATTCATACATTATGAACATGCATTTTACACTATATTTTTATAGGAGGGCTATTGATTGCTCAATAATTTCCACTATAAAAACTGGGATGAAAAAAGTTCTTTGAAATTTGAATCAGAAAGTTATACATGCTTCAGTATGTAAAAAGGTCTTATATCTTCATATGGAAATGTAAAAATACTTCTGTTTTGTTGGAAACTAATTTGTGCCTATATCTAAACATTTTTAATGTGATCTTGTTCCTGAAAGTTAAGTCTAACCATTTTCAATTGGTGCACTTATTCATAGTAATGTAACATTTGTACACCATACTGACCAATACTTTTAAGGGAATACTATACTTTAATAATCAAAATAAATAAAATTGAAGCAAAGATCCGAAATTCGAAAAGATTTACATGCTTGTTATTAATCAAAGAACATAATAAATGCTCTTCAACCTGATCAACAGTAGAAGTTCAAATTAAATAATGCAAAAATATTTTAATTCACAAAACAGCTATATTTATTCATTCAAATATATAATTAAAAGTAAAAATTTTTTTTCTTAAAAGTGCAACGTTTAAACTAGACATTTCAATACATATTTTGAAAACAAAAGTACCTAGCACAGATATTGCTGTAGTGCATGTATGCTGATATCACAATACCAGCTCTACCTTTATCTCCCTGTAAATATACAAACAATATAAATGTTACTCTAGTAAGCATTTTTTGTAACAAAATCATTATAATTATATTTTTAAATTAAAATTTGAGAACTTAAGTTGCAATATTTCACTTAAAATTCAGATATACTTAAAAGCACATTCATTACAATTACTGAAAAGTTTGTAAAAAATATTGGATTTAAAGAATTCAATATAACAATTTGTGCAAAACGTTTTAAACCATGTAGTAATAGCTTTTTACAAATATTTGGCAAACATTAGTTATTAATAGCTAATATTCATAAAAGTTAACTTAAAATTATGATCTAACTTGGGTGTTTGTTGCTGAACAAATTGAGTTAAGAGGCTTGATAAACATTCAATTTTTTTAGAGTACACAGTATGATGGAATTAGGAATTCAGTGTTATAACATAAATCAAGTTCAATAAATGAAAATAATTAAGTCACTAAACCTTATTTATGCATTTATATAAATCATCAAGTTTAATAAATGAAAATAATTGTTTCTAGAGTGCTGCCTTTCAATAAGAATGGTAATTGTTTTTGTGAGAAACTTAGTTTTAAGAAACAATTCAATAAGAAATGGAAGTAAGATAAGAAATGGAAAAAATTTATTTCAGATAAATAAGTCTAGAGTGAAGAACTAATCAAGTCTTCGTACAGTCTTGATATAGCATAATATTCATTTACCTTTGAATGTATAACAGCTATGTTCTGTGAATCACTATTTATCCATGAATCAATAGATTTGCAAATGCTGCATAACCTTTCTAGTGGAGGGGCTAGATTCGGTGGCCATCCAAACTCAAAGACCTGGAATATTATGAATTAGAGAATTTAGTTTAAAAGAAATAAAAATCTCTAAAAACAAATTGTTTTAAAAAGAAACGACATTATTACTCTATTATTAAACTTGGCTAGATCATATCGCTTTTCTGATAGATTAAACACCTGCAAGAGAATGATTGTATATTAGTTGAAATTTTATTAAAATGCATTATGTGAATTTCATTTTGAATGCTTGCAAAATTCTTACCATGTAATTTGATCCATGTTTAGTTCGAAGCATGCGTGTAACTTCTTTGAGATTATTTTTGTAAGTGGCATCAGTTTCCGTGGGTGGAAACACAATTACTAAAACATAAAATAAATTTATAAATTTCACTCAAAACAAGGTCTTTAAATTTAAAATAAAAAAATAGTGAATAATTTCTAGACAAAGAAAAAATACATTAAAATTGTACTGAAATTTAATCACAATTCAGTTTAAATTATCATTAAGGAGATAAAACATGCTTCAACTTACCAATAATGCGTTCTGTAACGTACGTTATGTCCATTGCGAATGTTGGATGCCTATCTAAGCTTCTGAAAAGAATTTTAGAAACACAATTTCTCATTTTTAACCACTTCCAACAAATCTTGAGTGAAAAAACTTGTTTTTATTTTTTCAATTTTATTATAATATATTTATGCAACAAAAACATTTATTCAGAGTATGAAGTAGAAATGACTTTGAATGAGAAATAAAATGAAAGATTTTAATTAATTTCTTAAACGTCCATGAACAAATACAGGAAAACATGATTAAGGTACAAATTAGAAAAAAATCATACAACATGTATTGTATCAAGTGAAATTCTATCGTATAACTGCATTAAATTTCAGAAATTGTGCTATCTCTATGAATCAAACACTGTCTAAACTTATGTGATGAACCTAGAAAGGAAAGTGAAACATGTTTGAATTTTAGATGTCTGGGGTTTTATTTCCAGGATCTTTTAATGGAAAATTTTACTCATAGCATTTACAAATGTCTAGATTCAAATGACTGTTCAGCGTACTAGGGCATTGTAGTAATTTTAATCATTGAATTCAGAGCATGATTGAAGACAAGCTAAATTGTATTTCTGCTTTAAAAGCCGATATACATAAATTAGTGTACTCAATTTTTAAGAGATATTAGAAACTACTAATCTGTCAATAACAAAAATACTGAAAATAATTAATTTATCATTCAATTATATCATTTACTTCTTAATAAGTGCATTTATATAAAACATCAATTTTAATTTTAAGGGATAAATTGAATTTTAGAGAGTACTTTTACAGTATAAAATGTTTCATGCTTATGATTTTACATAGCTCACGAAAAAATAAGTTCCACGAGAAACATGAAGATCTAGATTTAACAGATTGGGAAATATTGAGGTAATGAAAATATACTTTACAGTAACACAAAGCAAAACATATTTTACCTCGATCTTCGAATTTTATCTGGGGCTTTGACCAATGAAGGACTTTTCTGCAAGGAAAAATAATAAAAAATCTATGAAAGCATTCATTTACATTTATACAAATAACATAGAATGAAAACGACATAAAATGTCCTTAAATTATGTTTCAAGCTCTTTATGTTTAGAACTATAAGTGAAAAGGTTTAAATAATCTTCCTAAATACTTCTTTAATAATCCTAAATACGAATTTTAAGAGCGATGTCTCAGATTTTCCCCCAATTTTGATAAAACATTCGATTTGATACTCTCAAAGATAAAAGTATATAAGGATTCAACAGGTTCTGTTCTAGTGAAAATGTAGATCAAAATTTAAAAAATATACGTAATTTGTATTCTACCACTGCCTTTTTAATGCAATACAATGAATAGCGTTATATATTCAGAATTTTACGGTTTTTATTAAATTTAAAGACAAAAAGTTTTCTGAACAATAATACACATTAATACCCATCCCTTTATTAATATTACAATGCTGCACTCCAAAAATTAGGCGAGTTTGCAGTGACAGTGAATTTAACCAATGCGCTAACAATCTGAGAGTTGTAGGAGGAGCAGATTCGATTCATGTGACTTAACCCTTGGGTGGATTTCTTTTTTTATCGGTTTAACTTTCCTTGTGTGTGATGTACATTACTTGACGTTGCGCCAAACACAAGACAACGCGTTGTTGGGTGCAGCTCGGCCTAATAAGGCCTTATACCGTCAAACCCAACCAACCAAAAATTAGGCAAGAAATGCAAATTTTATGGAACGCATGCAAGAAGGTTGCATGATATTGCTTGGGTATAGTAGAATATGCAACAATCGTGAGCAAATAGTGATTGGTTTGATCCTAAATATGCTAATGAAACGCATGATAGATATTCCTTGAACATAAAGGATGCTTCAAAACTTCCAATGCAAACTTTAAGGGGAAGTAGGAAAACAAAATTAAAACGTATTCACATAGGTGTGTACTATATCCTGGATTTGCTAGAAGATGCTGTTCGGCAGTCCTGTACCAGTTGTCATTTTTGAGACATTGCACGGGTGACATATCATTCCACGAATGCTGAGATGGCTAACGTGAATGACATGAACCTAGCATAAATGGGGCAGCGAACGGAGGAGCCGCTGTGAGATGGTAAGATGAACGGTACCCTGAAAAGATATGTACCGAATCACTAAAAGTTTGGACCAGACTATGTGAAGCCGGAAGATGCCACGGAAATAGACATGATACTAGTCGGAAATAATCAACTTTCACTCCTTCCGTGTGTCGACGCTGTCAGGTGAGCATTATTATTGGAGTTCGCAACTTTGACCGCTTATTGTAGAATAGTAAGCCCCAATAGTACAACTGTCAAATTGTAAAATCAGGGCTGATGGAAATATTGTTCACATGTCTCATTTGTGCACCCTCTAGCACATCCAGATGGAGCTTGCGGAGAGGCCCATTCTCATGTGAATGCAGTTCA
Organism: Meta bourneti; assembly: GCA_933210815.1. Classification (NCBI taxonomy): domain Eukaryota; kingdom Metazoa; phylum Arthropoda; class Arachnida; order Araneae; family Tetragnathidae; genus Meta; species Meta bourneti. The sequence continues at coordinate 32,950,812 of OW119923.1, read as the reverse complement.
GTGTTGTTTTTCCTCCATTCCCTTAGTCTGTACAGGAAGTTTCGAAACACCGAATGTACGTATTAGAGTCGATACTTCAGTTGTCCCTACAACTAGGTTGGTTTTATGATGCAAAGTAAAAAAGAAAAAAAATCGAACAAGCGTAATACAACTAGGTTTAATTCGGTGTCTCTGAATTCTTTTCTAACTTAAGTCAGAGTAGAAAAGAATCAACCTACTTAGAAATGGAAATTAAATGTATTAATCTCGTATCATCAGGATCAAACATCTTTTGTTTGTCTATATGAATGTGAAATGTTCCTCCAGCTCTTTACAAGAAAAGGAGAACGAGCCGACTCCACCTTTCTGTAAAATTAATGAAAGGGAGCAAGATCACGCAATTTCTATTTAAGAGTGCCGGTTGAGTTATCAGACACAGTATAAAGGATTTTTATTAAACAGCATTCCACCAGCTCATGCATAAGCCAGGAAAACAAACCCCAATTTCATTTTATAGGTTATTATCTTCCATAAATAAAAAATATACTCCCCAAATCTCACGTCCATGTCTCAATCTCGAAATTGACAAGAGACCCACAGCAAGAGAAAATGCGACCAGCCGCCAACAAACAATGCAGTGACATTGCAGAGAACACGGGGTTATTGATCCTCTTTTTCTCCTCGAGTGTAACTTTCTTTTAAAAGGGTCGGTCGTCGTAAATGAATACATCAGGCGAAACGGCTTTTTAAAACATACACCGTAATTACCTCGATTGCCGAGACAAGCAGCGTGTGCTGATCGCTGTAAAAAATAATTCCATAAGTCCTGACTTGCCTAGAAGCTGGAGTAGCTTTTCCTCGCCTGGCTGAGTTCGTGATCAACGTGAGCCAACATCGTGATTTTGATACAGAACCTTTTCCCAGCTTCCAAATGCTTATTTATCCTAGGCGAGCCAACACAGCCGGGGGTACGCGCATTGGCAGCCGTGGTATTTGCTCTCTCTGCAGTTTGTTTCGTGTATAAACATCGATTAGAAAATGGGAGGTTTTACGTCCAAAATCATCGGGTTTATTGTCAATCCTCACGATGTTCCACTGGTATTGAATGCACCAGGATGTGCCGAGGGCCATCATTTATTGACGGCTGATAAAAACGAACAGCAGTGGCGTAGCTTAGGGAGGGTGACCCGAGCACCAGTATCTAAAGGGGCGGCGTTTCAGAAATATTTATTAAAATATTTTAGAAATATTTAGTGTTTTTTAAACATTTGTCTTTGTCACAGGAATATACTGTTGCCCATCGAAAATGCAACACCATGAAGAACAAGACATCAAAGTCATATTCCATAACATAAGGCACAAGGGGGAAATGATCGACTTGGTGGAACGCGAAGAAATCAGTATTTTGTGTACAATAGTGTACGATAATAACTGCTGCTATACGTCTCGGCATTGAAAGAAAGAGGCTTTGGATGTGATTGGGATATGTCAGTCCATGCTGCTTCCACACGTTGCCAAAGTTCATCTGACGTAGCCACAGGTGGTGTTCCATTCGTTGGGCGATCATCGACCACACGTGTTCGATGGATTTGGTAAACAGGCGGCCCATGGAAGAAGTGAAACCTGGTGGACATGGATGAATTGTTGAGTTGTATATCACATACAACTCACAATTCATTCAATAGCATTCTTCTGTTGAAAACTGTCCCCAGAAACGTCCTGAAGAAAGGATAACAGGCTTCAAAACTTCATGGATGTAGCGGTGGCTGTTGAGTATACCGGCAATGCGTACAAGATGGGCGCGGGAGTAGAATTCAATGACGCCCTATACCAAAACGCCTGGTGATGGATCGGTATGGCGATGCATACTACAAGAGCCATGCTGTTTTACTGTGGTGCTGCCAGACTCGGATGCGACCATCGTGGAGCTGTAGACAGAATCGAGATTCATCTGAAAAGATGATGTCAAGCTATTCGTTTGTCCATGAGCGGCGTTCTAAGCACCATAGCAACCGCTTGTGGTGGAGTCAAAGGTGGTCGCAGCAATGAATGTCTTGAAAAAATCCCCTGCTGGCTGCTGAATAGTACGTGCTAACAGAGGTTGTTGTGGAACAACAAGCCTTAATTCTTGAGCTAGGGTTTCTTGATGTTGTAGTACGATCCGTAATAGCCACACGCACAAGATGTCTGTCCTGTCGTTCGGAAGTGTGACGAGGTGGTTGCAATAGTTCACATAGGTCCGTTAGTCGTTTTTGACAGCTTTTTGATTCCAATATCATTTCGAGAAGGATTCGAGCCCCGTACGCTCTCCGTCTCAAAATATTCATGTACTTGATGAGTGAATTTGCAACATGCTAATCTATATATTAATACGTGAAGAAAAAACTTCGTACCCCTTTTTAAGCACATTGCGCGCACGGAGGAGTATGAGATTTGGTATAATTAAAGTTCATATGGAGAAGGAGTGCAGAAAGATAAAATTAATGTATAATATGCGTTACAAATATATTAAATTAAACAAAATAAAACATTCATTGTTTAAGTTCATATACTGTAATCTATATATTAATACGTGAAGTATTAATCTATATATTAATACTTTGTACCCCTTTTTAAGCACATTGCGCGCACGGAGGAGTATGAGATTTGGCATAATTTGCCACCACATAAGTTAGTATTGAAAGTTAATTGCATCGTTTTGCTGATCAGAAACTTAAATACAAAGGAATCATTAGTCAATGGAACAAGAATGCGCATCAAATTTATGCATCGTAATTCTATTGATTGCGAAGTTTTAACTGGAACCGCACGCAATAAGAGAATTTTGATTCCACGTATAAATTTAGCATATTCCGGAACTCTTTTACCATTTAACTTTCAAAGAACTCAATTTCTAATTATACCTGCATTTGCGATGACAATAAATAAGTCTCAAGGACAAACATTCGAAAAAATTGGAATTTTATTGAGGCAGCCAGTTTTTACACATGGTCAATTGTACGTCGCAGCAAGCAGAGTTCGATCATTCGATGGTTTGAGATTTTTTATATTTCAGAATATAACGGTCATTTAGCAAACGATGAAAGAGTTTTTACAAAAAACATCGTCTACACAGAAGTTTTGAATCATTAAATTCATTTGTCGAACTATTTCAAGTTCAATGGACAACATTTATTTTTTTAACCACCCGTTTTTTGTTTCAATAAAAAATACATAAAAAAATACGAAGCACGTATTTCTTATTTCATTTTTTGGATTTATTTTTTATTTAAATTTTATATAATTTGAAAAAGATAGGCAAATTAACTGTGTAGCCTTGGCGAAACCTGTGGCCAGTATAGCAATAAAAAAAACCCCAAGAAAATGTCAAACAACGCGTTATTGTTTTTTAGATATGGCTTAACCAAGCTATACCGCATTTTTCCTATGACGTATTTGTACATGCTCGCAGCTTACGTAATAGAACAAAATTCAAAAAAAATTATATGCAATGAATATAGGTATACTCTTTGACAAAAGAACCTTATTAACGTTCAAACTTAAAAATTAAATGAATTATGGTCGAATTTCGACCACTGGGCGACCACTAGTGTAAATTAATACCTAAATTTGCAAATTCAAAATTATATTTCATTGCAATCGCGAAAAGAAAATATAAACACCGAATAAGTATGAAATTAGTGCTGGAAAATTTATTGGCATATTATATTAAACTTAAGTTGGAGGCCCACTCTTCGCTTGCCTTTCTGATAGACCATGTTTTTTGACTCTTCGTGCAGATGCACGCCCAGCACACGGAAACGGCCCTGAGAGGAAACAGTTTTCCCCCGAAAAGTGTTTGTTCAATTAGATGTTGCGCATCTTAAAGGTGATGAATATTGCCCCGTTTCATGCAATAACAACATCATTATGTCGTTTTTCCGAAGAAACACAATCCATTGATCGCGATTAGTGTTAACTCCTGATGTAGGAAGAGATAAGATTTGACGAGTGACGCATACCACAAGAGTTGCAGAGCGTCACCAATAACACGCGTCATCTCGCCCATCTGTTTTCACGCAACAATGAACACAATTAAAACCAACCAATTGCATATTTAGAAAAAGCAACACATGTGACCAAATGGACTTGTCACACTTCAATAAAGTAAATCTGATAGAAGCCTGAATTCAATGGGAAGTTAGTAGCTTTTTACATATGAAATTAAAGTCTACAAGGAGTTAACTCTGGAAAAATATTGTAATGTTTTCATAAATTTTATTTGTCAATATTTATTGACAAATAAAACAGGTTATAATATCTCCAGAGAAATTATACAGGAAGAAAAGAACTGATGAATTCTAAATAGCCAATTTAAAAATTAGTTTGAATATTTTTTTGGAATGTTTCTATCAGAATTTACAGTATTAAATATGATAAAAACTTTATTTTGAACGATGTATAGAAACAAACAGTTTATATAAAAAAAAATTCACCAAACATAAAATATTCTCACTGCCTGTTTCATTCAGAAATAAATTCAAGTTTCCCAAACATTCTATCAATATTTTATAAAATACTTTTTAAAAAATGCGTGAATTTGCTTTTGCGCAGCCTGAGAACAGAGGCGGAGCGGCTATATGTGGAAAATGGAAAAAATTTCATATGGGCTGATGTATCTGAGGGCCGGCACATTTACGGACTGTCAAAACAAGATAAAAATAAGGCAAGCCTTTAAACCTCGCATATATCAGTTCTGCAACCTGCAGCCTTCCCTGCATGACTTCTAACCAGTTTCGACCATCTTGACCATAGAATGTTTCCTAGGATTCTTTTAACCAATCGACGCGGCTATTTTGTTATTATGTGTTTTGTGGGGTAAAAGCAATGCACACTAGGATATCTCATGACGCTCTGAGGGTTAAATATGCCCCGGTTTGAAAGAAAATAATATGGTAACCCTAGACACAAACAAAACTCGACTCCCCATTATTTAAACCATCTCATCAACCAAAGTAACAGAACACATCCCAAGTGTCCCCAAACACCACTCAAACTCGGCCAACATCTACACCGATCTCGGGAAAAAATACCGAGAAAAGCCCGAAAGACGCGTCATCGCACAATTCGCCATTTTCCAAAAGTGGATTCTGGCAAGGTATCAAGAGCAAACAATTCCTCCCCCGCTCAGCCCTTAGGCACCTCCGATTTCTTCCGTGTGTATTAAAAGCCATTTGCACGTAACACCTGGTTCTCGATCACGTCACACGCCACTTGACAACTTAAATGAAGATAATTTGCCACTATTCTCCACCACCCCCCAACTCTAAGAGAACAGGAATCTTTCGGGTTTCAATACCGAGAGAATTAAAATTAGCTCTCTTAGGAGACTTGTCAGCAACAGCGGATGACGTACTGAAGTGATGTGATCTCAGCTCCGAGGTGTGGGTTTTTCAACCGGGGTGGGGCATGCGCCACTTGACTTAAATAAAGATGTGACTTGCAGGGCGGGAAAATTTAGGCATCTTCAGTTTGACAGCCAAAGCTCGCTCAAGTCATCAATAACTACCGTTATCATCTGTAAATTGAAATGTCAATATTAAAACCAGTATTTGGGTTTGAATACGAAATTATGACTAAAGCTGTCAAGCGTGTATGCTTACCTAGTATCCTATCCATCGAAAACAGCGCCCGGGACAAATACAGAAATTTCGTCTCTATCTCTAGTTTTCATTGCTTTCAACTATTATCGTCTTTTGGAAAACTGTACGAGTAGATAAACAGATGAAACCCCAAGTCAAATGGTAGTAAAAAATGCAAAACTTCAAAACAACGATTAATAAAGACCAAAAGCTGTTATGATGATGGTGGACATCTTGTTCCACTGAAATGACCACTGACGATGTTTTCTAATTTTTTAATCTTTATTAGTCGCTTCTTTGAAGTTTTGCATTTTTTGCTAACTGTACTGTAATTTGGTTTGGATATAAATATATGACGCGATAGCCGGATCAGTTATGCTGCGCGAAATAGAACATAGCTTTGAAATTTAAAAGCCCCATTACAACAAACAATTGAAATTTAACTATAAAAACCAATGTCTAGAAGAAAAGAAAATACGTTCTCTTGTGGATTTTCATTTAAAAGTGATTGGAGATAAAAATCTGATAATCGAAAAGCCTGCCCTATCTCAGATACGCCACTGCGCTCACTCAGAAAAATACAAGCCACATGACAAATTTCGATCCTAAAATCTCTGATCCTTTCCCAATTAAATAACAGTGGTGTATTTAGGGCAGGACATCTGCTCTGGATGCCACCTGAAGAGGACCAATTAGCACTTTCTATAAAATTCAGATAAACACCCAAAACTATTTTCTCTCACTCTCAAAACTAAGCGGAAAATCTGCGGTTGAAACTCATACTTTCGTGTTTGTAAACCTCCATAGTTCAAGACAGACTTTAGACGTCGTCTACTGAGTGTACAAAGAGAAGAAACTGAAAAAACGGACCTATTTTCATAGTTAAAAGTAAAATAAGAAAGTAAGCTTCATATGTTCATAAAAAAATACAAGTCATATGAAAATTTCGATCCTGATATCAGATTCTTAACATATTAGTTAAATAAAAGTGACGTATGAAGAGCAGGGCAATGAATTCTCCATCAGCACAGCACAATCAGAGATTGGAACGTGTCACATCGGATCAAGGTCCCGACATTAGTACCCCTTTCCTCCTCCAATATAGCGTCAGCCCTGTACATTATAACTCATCAACCTATTCTTAAAAACACAGGACAGATATTACAATTTACCAACAGTGACAGAATATCGAGTGCTAAAGGAGGATCATGGCGGAAGTGATGAAGATGGGCACAAGGAAATATTTGAGTCCCGAATAAAGACACTTTCTGATGCTGCGGTTCATGATCTAGGAAACATCGAAGCCAGCAGTCATTAACCATTTCTGCGAAAGAAGGACGCGAGAGAACACTCAGAACCGCAGGTGCAACAAGTCACCGGCCACAGCTCTACCAAGCTTTATTTTAATGATCACGGTTAGAAAGTGGACAACCTTGCAACTGCATCGGAAAGTGACCTCTGATCCTTTTGAACCTCTCAGCGAGAAAGTAGCCACTCACTTGCGAGGTTTCAAAGAGAATGTGATATCCTGTTTTAGAATATGTAATAATAATCCTCTTGCCCGAAGAAATGGATCTTTTCAAAAACTTTTACGGCAATGTTTGAAGTTTTACGCTAGCATACATCGTTTAGCTGCGAAGAAATATAGCGTTTCTTTTCAGTATACTACTTATGGCATATTTCTTCTTTTCAAATGTACATTCAAATGAGTAGCGTAGCGTTTATCTCGCAGCAGAAAATATACTTTGTGAACTTTTCTGTCATTTGTAAGTTGGTATTTTTCGTTTAAATGCAGCTGCAGCTACGAAAAGACTTGAGGAAATGAGGCAGAATAGTTCTTTTATTTAAGATTTAGTTATTTTTTATACTGTTTGAGAGATTTTGTTGTTTACTCGTGAAAGAAATTTTCAAAAATGATTAATAATAGAACCAGTATGAAATCAAATTCATAGCTAAACCTCTCTTCTATCAGCCTCTAAAGTTCATTCTTCATTGAACAAAATCTGTTAAAACATTTGTTTTCGAAAATATAAGCTAGCATATATTTTCTGCTATCGCAGAACAAAGATTTATGACGTCGAAATAGAAATATAAACTCAAGACAGCGATGACCTTTCAATTTTTTTTTTGTTTATCGCTCTGCGGTCATTTTTAGCGACACGAGGGCTTTGTTCGTTTTTTCATGTAATCTTTTGGTTCACAGAATAAATTTATTTTGACTAACTTAAGACTTTTGGCAAATAGTAACGTAAGCATTTTGCTACGTTTTTCTATTTATTGCTTGAGTTTCATGCTCCACGTATTTAAGTGGGGCCACCGTGGTTCAGCGGTTTGCCCACTGCGCTGCAGCCTGCGAGCTGTAGGCTGCTCAGGTTCGTTTCCAGTAACTACCTTAGGTTTATTTCTCTTCAATATCAGTAAAAGCTTTCCTCGAGTATATTACTAGGTGGAGAAAATATTGCTTGGTGCAGTTTGACCAGATCCTTGTGCCATAAAAAATCCAACCAGATGAAGACGTATTTAAGTGTCTTAATTCCCTAAAAATAACTACATGATACTTCACCCGGCTAATACAGGAAGAAGCTATATCAGACTGCAAGAGAAATGTGCTCCAGATCTTTCATGAACATCAGATGCTTTATACCCAAATTTTAGCCTCTCCACATCCTACATTGTATCTATGTCAATAGCCAAGAAATCTTCTCCAACACCACTACAATAGCTAAAAAATTAATTTTGCACAACCTCCATGTCTTGGTGCAGATTTGATCTAGTACTATGGGATACGCACCAACCAATTAAAGCAATTTTAGTTGTATCACTTTTCTCGAGAAGATTCCATATTACCTTCGAACTGAACTGAGGATAAATTGTTTCAATTGAACCTTAATTTTTAACGTAAATCTTCATAGAAACAATACTGGTTGTCAGAATTTTCGCCTTTTCAACACGTCTTTCAAAGAAAAGGGTAAACTTCGCCCCACCCCATCCTTATTTAGAAGCCCTTTTATTTAAAGGGGGCCCATAGTTAAAAAATATTTTTTTTTAATGCAAAGTGGAGATTTCATCGTACTTTTTCTCATGAAAAGGTATCTTTATGTTATTTTGAATCACCAGACGGCAAAGTATAAACGGATTACTGTAAACGCATAAAGATTGACACATCTTGATTGATCTGTACATGAATGACCTTACAATAGTTGTATTCTGCAAATATTTATAACTACATTAAATAGCATTAAACCCAAATATTCAAACCTTGATTTTAGACATTAACTTTTTACTTTTATTCCATTGTTGAAATATTGATACGATACGTAGCTACTTGAATTTGTGAGAAGATTGTGAGATCCACATCATTGCCTATAACCATTGCTTTCCCATACTTTGTAATGAATATTAAATTGTTCAGTCATTACATTTACATTGAACTTTATAACGCGTTTACTTTCGGCCAAGTTGAATTTGTGCCGCGAAGGGAGAAGGCACTTCCAATACGTTCTTTTTCAAAACTAATGTGACTAACTAAAATATTTGAACTCCCATGAGTGTGTATAAGATGGAGAATGATAATACTTAATGATTGAATGTCACGCTATTTTGACATACACGCATTGAATGTTATGTTATTTTGACATTTAATGCATAAGGCATGCATTTTTAAATTCACGTAAATAATCTTTTATTTTCAAGTACTTTATTCTGACTATTCTATTCTCATCCAACTGTCGGATAGAATATTAATTCATAAAAAATCAAGAATAAAATAACTATTATTTTATTTGAAGAATATTAAAAATATTTCACGCATTTGTAATTTATTTCAAGAGAAGTTTCACAAATCCCCATTATTTGTTCCTCAAGTGCAAGAGCAAACAACTAGCCGTAGAGGACCGACAATTTCCGAAACAGCAGCGAAAACACTCCCCAAGAGCGCGGAACTGGAACTTCACGCTCACAACATTCCCCATCCAACAACAAAAGCAAGCCGCCAGTACAAAGAGGACGTTATTCGTGCCCAACTCCCACAATGGAGAGAAAAGCAATAATAAAATCTCGGCATAAAGTACACTCATAAACGTAACACAACCTGGACGGAACCCCCTCCAGGAATTCATGCCCATGATGAACGAAGCAGTATCTCCTTCCATGAGGGGTGGTCCGACCAATAGCTCATTCGTTATTGAAAGCATTTCAACACACAGGAATCCATTCACTGCTCTGGCATTTATGGGGGTGCTATCTGTGTTATCAATATACTGGGTGTTTCCGAGTTTTGGACATCCTCTCTCCAATACGACGTGGATAAACGCTTCTTCAAAAACGTCGCTCTTTTCAAGGCACATGCATTTCTGCACAAACCCTCGTTTAAGAGTGATTAAGCTTTTGAAAAGAGATTAGAGGAATTTTCAGATGGCATATCCACCAATTTAGGTACTTCGCCTATCCCACGCTATTTAAGCTCAAAGCAATTTACGAAGAATTCAATTATTCGATTATGAAGTTGAGCTTCTTACCCACGGTTAATTAAAAGGAGACGCTAGCTCAAAGTGGATGATTTTCAGTTACCAATGCAATTTTATATCAAATTTTAATTAATTTATGAATTTAAAATTCCATCGATTGCAGTTGGTAAGTGGGTAAAGTACGGCAACGCAGGTATTATGTCTGGAGCAATTCTCGTAGTAGACAGACAGACCATGTTACTGGAGTTCGAGGTCTAGGGGATGCAAAAAATTTGTGTACTGGAATGTACACAAACTGTCCATTTCATGAGGAGTTCGTCATCAAACCTGGGGCCCGGAGCAGATTTGGGGAACGAACAGCAAAGCAAAAAAGCACATTAAATGTGTTTTTGAAACAGGAGTTGAGAATATGTATATCCTGGGGCAGTCAATAAATCAAGCTAGATAAACTAGAGATGGGCAGAATCGAGTACTCTAAGAATAGAATACTTGGTATTCGTGTACTTTCAATTATTGAATACGTATTCGAATACATATACAAAAAAAACGATTAATCGATAGTAAAAATCAGCTAACTGGCTATTTATTATACGTATAAAGATAACACTGTGTTCTGATTTTCCCAGCATTATGGTTGGTGCACTAGAATTGTGACATAGTAGATCAAAGTTCGAACCCACTGCAAGAGGAAAACAGTAAGTAAATTGATGCATTGTGGCACTTGAATTGTACATTGTGGTACTACTGTGGTAGGTATTTTAATCAACGTCGTACTGGAGCGCAACACAACGGATTATTGGCGACGGTCCGGGATCAAACCCTAAGGGAAAGATCCGAGGGAAACGCCACGTCATTTTGAACCACGGCCAGATGACGAGGTCACACCTGAGCTGGCACCCCACTCTCCAAACTTACACACCACGCGAGGACATTTTGAGGCCACGACAGATTTAAAGTGCACCAGCCTCCTTCGAACACGGCGGTCTTTGGTTGGATTCAAACTCGCAACCCTCCGGTTTCTAATCCGTTACTCTTCCAACCGGGTTACCGCGGCCCGGTACTACTTTGATACTTGAATACTTTGGTATTCATTCGAATATTAAGGATGAATATTTTGATATTCGAATACCTGGGAGAGATGAATACTTTAATATCCAAGTACTTTGGTATTCAAATGAAAAAAAGAATCGAGTATAATGAATACTTTTAAGTGTCAAGAGAGTACACGAGTACTTTTGATTTCGAAAACTCTAATTTCCACACAAACCCACAAAATACGTGTACACTACACTACAAGTGTGATTGGTAGAAACGTACCAAATCCACCTAGTAGAAACGAAAGCAAGTGTATCAAAAACTGCGATCTGTGCAATCTTCCAGGGGGGCAAGATTTAAAGAACAGATTAGTGTGCGGTGGAGAGATAGGGATCGGTTACGGTAAATGATGTAGAAACGTCGAAAGTAAAAGATCGCGCTTCAAAGATATGAATGACGCTCTTCTGCCATTCATCAGGAATAGAAACTGTTTCTTCGAAAACGCGTCTTTCAATGAGATGATAGCAACCACTAAGATTAGAGAATTCTCTCCTGCAGAAAGTTTTCCAACGTAGCATGATTTCGGTTTATTGAACTACAAATTAAAAAAAGGAGTATTTATCACTATCTTGATAATTTCGCTATGAATTTGACCAAATAAGGCCAAAATAAATAACTCGTATGAAAACAACGAAAAGGAAAAATGTTCATAAATGTTGAATTTTTCACTGAGGTTGCGTAAATAAGCTTAACAACTGGTTATCAAAAATCACCGGAAAATCACTTTCCAATTAAAAATAGGCTCTTCACATTTTGTTAGAATGACGATATCAAGTGAATATGAAACTTCCCTTTTGTATACGATCTAGAAATAGATATTGTAAAAGCCATATATTCAATAACTTGTACCATTTTTTCTGTTACTCAAGTTGATGATTCCCTAAAATAGTTTTAAGTTGAAAAAAGTTCAAGTTAACTTTTTTAATTAGTTGATTTTAAACTTATTTCTGTCTCCCAATTATAAAATTGTTTGTCTCGCGACTGATTCAGATTCGTGTATTTTCTAACTCGTGATTCTCTTTCTATGACAACCAAATTTCGTACCTAGAGAAATATGGAAATATTCTATCGGTTAGCCTATGGTTGACTTCAACCAGAAAATTGACTGCTTTAATTTTATAGGCACTTTTTAAATAACGTTAAATAACTTCAACAAAAATTTATGACAATCTAGATATCAGCGTGAAACACACTAAGTCGGAATTTTCAAGATATAATAGAGTTTTTTAACTTTTCTAGACCAGAGTGGAGTGATCTTTAGACTGGTAAAGTGTGTGTCCATTAAGTTATTTTTTCTTTGCATGGAGATAAAATTTTTCCTGGAAAGCGTATTATTCAGAAGTATAAACCTGAATTTATTACTATACTTGATGCAAAGTTGCTCTGATGTATAATCATATCACGATTGGAAATAGATCATAAGATAAAATTAACTGAAGTAGTTCAGGATCGTGGACAGGTTCTATCCCAGTATTTGAAGCCTAAATTGTTTCATCTAAAATTTAGACTTCCTGAATGGCTTTCACCGATGTCAGTTTGAAGGGTAACAGGCGTAAATATGGAAGAGCAATAGTGTCAGAGAGTGGCTCCAGGTACCATTTCGGAAATATTTATTCTCTATATTATTTTACGTATAACTAACTTGTAAAAACTAAGCATGTTTTTGCATCTTCTCTTCTGAATTCAAAGAATTGTTTAATTGGTGATAGATCTTATGGAAATTCATTAGACCCTTTTCATATATACAAGTTAACCCTCCAAGTGGTTTCGACGAGATATCTAGTCTATCAAGATCTGACCACTTTTGCTAATGATGAGATACCTCATCAAGATATTGCCAATTTTTAATGATGACGAGATCAAGATCTGATCAGTTTTGCTAATGACGAGATATCGCCATTACCACCACCGAGAGACAACCACCAGGAGAGTTAATACAGTAAGGTAACCATATACTAGATAATGCAACCGGGGAGAACACGGATACCTAAGCCCACTGATAAGATCCCAATGTAATGGAGAATTAGAAAAATTGTAGTAATTTTTGGGCGATTTGAAACAAAATCCAAACATTATTGAGGATATTTTATCGGTATTATTTTTTGAATAGATTGATGCTTTTCTTCAGAATTTTGGAACATACATTTTGTTGGGGACGAATGGCGGCCCGCTTCTAAAAAAAGTTCGTCACTGGTAACGAATCACCAACAATCCTTCAAGATAATTGAGGCTTAAATGATGGCTAAATGTCCGCAGATCGGAGATGGAAAAGAGTCTCCAGACACTTGTTGATCAATAAGTATTAGACTAATTTAGATGTGTTTGGGGGAGAAATGTTTTAGCAACAAACAAGCCCAAAACGACTTATAAATTGCTACCAAGCAGGTAATTACTGTCTCGAACACCAATTCATAATTTCGATCTATTGCCTTCCATCACCGCCTTAACTACCAGACGGTTAAAAAAAGAAACCCTAACTGGATATCAATCACGAACAAGTTGTCGAATCACACTATCTCCGAAAACCTTTACACGTGGATACCAATTTCAGTCATTACAAAGCATCAATCTTCGTGGAAAAAGTCGCAGATCGCAATCAGTTTGAATCGGAGCGCATAAAAGGAACACGACTCCTAACTTAGCGGCGGCTTCAGTGAAAAGAGCGAGACCGTTGGTACAAGTTGCCAAAGTTAAATAAGAATCAAAAGAAAAACAAAAAAGTCCGCCGACGCATGATCTCAATAATTGCACCATCTGGCAAAGACGGCGGGCGGTCCATTATCTGCAATTAAATGGACCTAATCGCCCACTTGAGTTGATTAGATTTTCGGGTTCGCAAAAATTACGGTCCTGATGGATGATACAGTTGATCGATTGCATGATTGACCGCATATGGCTTGGGGATTTTGCGATCAAAAGGTCACAAACGGCATTTTAATGAGCACCCACCCCCACCTTTAATCCAGAGAGAAATTGAGACTCGGCGCTCATTTTCTCCCAGGGATGATTGCTTTCCGCCTTATTCTCTAATTCGAAGAGACAAAAAAGGATAGGTCGAGCATTCAGCGACCCAGTGGGAGATGAACATTTCTTAAAAAAACTAATCTCTTATGAACACATCAACGCTATAATGCGTCACTTTTTTTTAAAGATAACGAGGAGTACAATATCTCAACACCTGCAAATAAGCAGTCGGGAAGAGTGAATTGCAACATCTTTTGTTGATGTGGAATAATTCTCCCCCGTCATTTATTATTTTTCTGTCAAACCCTTGGTGGGCCCAACGGGAAGCAAATATCGTTGAGTGATAGATATTTACACGCGTAGTTAACAAGATATTGCCAAAAAGGGATGTTATTTTAGATTGTGATTCATTTTCGTGGGTGTTTTGGAAGAGGAAAAGTTTTTTGCGATTGCTTTAGGAAATGGATACGTTTAGTAGCCTAAAAATGGAAATCCCAAAGAAATAAGATATCAGCATCATTTTCGGAAAAACCTAATTTGAATATTTATAAGCTAATCACAAATTAAATTGGACTTGGCTTTGGAAGGCATAAGTCAAGTGAAGTAGCCGTCAGTTTTTAACGTATTCTAAACGACATTCACCATCTTGCAGAAGACTTGCATATGAAGAGATTGCTTCAAAAACTGAAAAACAAAATTTGAAGGATTCCTTCGACTTATGACTGGTAAAGCCTCCAGCTAACCCGTTGCCTTTCTGGCTAAAATGGGCAGCAAAAAACACCAGACTCAAGGCTTAGTAGTGGACCTGAAGCAAACGAATGACCAGTTGGTAACAAGTACTTTCTCTGTCTTCTAAATGCAATTTAGTCCAGGCTTCGTCCGAGTACATCATCTCCTGTCTTGGCTGTTCCTTGAGCCAACTTATTCACCATCCTGAGCTGGTTTTTGAGGGCAAGTCTCACGGGCTAATAGAAGTGATGTAATTTTATTCATGACAAGTGTGATAAATAACAACGATATTCGCACTGCAAATTTTTAGGCAGTGAAAATATGAAACAATTCTTAAAAATTAATTCGATTTTTCCGAATAACCCGTACAAAATATCCATCGGTCGATAAATTTACTGATTCCTTTATTAGCTACTTAGTGATCACCGTTTTTCCGCTTGTAAGGCAGTAAAATTGGAAGCAGTTCAACTTCTAAGAAATATAACTTATCCCAAATCAATATATATTGCAAATTACATGGTGGCTCGATGACATATAAAATTTATAAACTCGCTTATATAACTCGAATTAATTTTTATCATTTAAATCATTCAGATTCTATTGTAGTTTTTTCTAATGGAATAACACGAATGTAAAATTTCCAAGAAATAACAAACAGGTAACATAAAAGAACGCTTTTGAATGCTTCAATGAGATTTCTAAAATATTTTTCTCCTTTTTAGTTGATATTCTTATAAATAGCTTCTTAAGAAAAATATCAAAAATTCTACTGGCTAGTTTAGCACGCAGAGAACAATCTAATAAGACTATTTACAAGACCACTAGATTGTTCAATTTGATGCGTAATTCTTAAGTGTTTTTGAATATACACTGCTGGCCACCGTAAATGCAACACCCTGAAGGAAGCATGCAAATAATATGAAATTTACAACATGCATTAGCGGAGGTGAGATGCAAATGATTAGAATTTCAGCGCAGACGCACATCACGCCCGCCTGTGGCGCCACTTCAAAGCGCTATTTAAGGCTTGGAGATTTCGACGATTTCAAGTACGGCAATTGTGTTTTTCTTGTGGTTTTTTCAAAAAAACGATCAATTATGCCTCGTAGAAAACAGCGATCATCTTTCGATCAAGTATCCGAGTTCGACAGAGGAAGGATAGTGGCCTACCGAGATGGTGGATTATCTTTCAGGGAAATCGGTAGTCGTGTTGGACGAAACCAAACAACTGTAATGCGCATATGTGATCGTTGGATGCAGGAGGGTACGACGGACCGACGTGTTCGATCGCATCCACCTCAGTGCACCACTTCACGTGATGACAGGCATATTGTGCGTATGGCAGTGACGGATCGCTCAGCCACATCACGAACCATAGCACAGCACATTCAGTCTGTACCGCATCATCCAGTGTCTGCGCGTACCATTCGACGCCGTTTACAGCAGAGTGGTCTGTCCGCAAGACGTCCATTGCTTCGTCTACCCTTGACGCAGAACCACAGACGTTTCCGCCGCCAATGGTGCGATGAAAGAAGGATGTGGACGGCAGAATGGAATGAAATTGTCTTTACTGACGAGTCACGCTTCTGTCTGCAACACCACGATGGTCGGATTCGAGTCTGGAGACACCGTGGAGAGAGGATGCTGAACAGTTGCGTTATGCACCGCCACACTGGTCCTGCACTGGGTATTATGGTATGGGGCGGTATTGGATATCACTCTCGCACTCCTCTAGTACGCATTGCCGGTACTTTAAACAGCTAGCGCTACATCTCCGGGGTGTTGGAGCCAGTTGTCCTTCCTTACCTTCAGGGCTTGCCCAGAGCCATATTCAACAGGATAATGCGCGACCACACGTGGCACGCATTGTCCAAGGGTTCTTCGTCAATCGCCAGATTGAATTGCTTCCCTGGCCAGCTCGCTCTCCGGATCTTTCGCCGATAGAAAACATGTGGTCCATGGTTGCTCAACGATTGACCCAGAATACATCCCCAGCTGCCACACCAGATCAACTTTGGCAACGTGTGGAAGCTGCTTGGTCTGCTGTACCCCAAGAACACATCCAAAGTCTCTTTGAATCAATGCCGAGGCGTGTGGCAGCGGTGATCTCTAACAATGGCGGCTACTCTGGCTACTGATTTTGGCAGGAACCACACTTCACAGAAGTCTATAAATTTAATCATTTGATACTTGGTCAACATGTTATCTACAAAATAAATTTTGTTGTGATATCTCTTGTCTTTCTTGGTGTTGCAATTTGGGTGGCCAGCAGTGTAGAATAAATTAAGAAATGGTACGCAGGACGCACGTGCAAATCAATAAACAAACGGGAACTAATAATTCAGTTGAGAAACACAACTTATCTCAAAGCCTATTTTAAGAGGAACGTGAAAATGTTCACATGAGAAAAGAATTAAAAACTGTTTTCGTATTTTCGGCAATTTAAGGGGCGTGTAGATCAGCGTAATAGAAAGGTGACGTTCCTTTTATAAAATAGACAATTTGCAAATTCAAGAAAAAAATGGAACGATGCTTACATTTTTCTAAATAATACAAAGAGGTTGAATACCCTCTTATGAGAAGAATGTTGGAATTTAAAAGAAAAAGCAATGGTAACAATAAAAATAAGTCTAAAAAGGCTGTATTCAGCAGATTAAAATAGAACGCAAATGCTCAGCGGACCAGAAGGTTTGGGTTTATGTGTCATTTTTTGCTACACGAGTGAATTTGGGACGGATCGAATTCTGAAAGGGAAATACTAAGTTTCGCTGTTTTTCAGGGTGCGCTTCCGTAATTAAATATAATGCGGGAAAATCAGAACGAAATTAAAGTTAATAGGTAAACTCACTACAAAAATTAAAAAAAACGCGCTTGTTTTGTCGCTCTATGGTCACTTTTTGCTACACGAGGGGCAATTAGAACTGGATCAAACGCAACTGAGAAAAACAAGACGAGTTGTGAGCCACATTACAAATCCAAACTCGAATATAGGGCCGTCGTGGCTCAGAGGGTTTGCCCACTAGCAAATCTGTGAGGTGTAGGCGGTGCAGGTTCGATTTCTGCATCTTATACCCTGTGAGAATTTCTCTCTTCTGTGTGTCTTTCCTTTGCGCGTATGTTCATTACTTGACGTGTCTGTCTTATGTTTTGCGCAGCTTGGCCAAATAGGTCTTTCGCCATAAAAACCCAATCAACTAATCTTTTAGGAAGCCATTCTGGTCCGGAGAAATGCATTTTTTTTCAGTGCATAAGTGAGACGGGTATTGATTACACGTTCTAAGGTCTTACACAGGCACAGCTCGTCAAGGCAACAGGACAAAAGTTCAGAGTTCCTTAAGGTCCTTTCCAGACTTTGGATTGGTTGGTTGGTTTGGTTTTATGGCACAAGGGCTATATTTGGCCATGCTGTGCCAAACCCAAGATAGACAACGTAAAGTAATGGACATACACACAATGAAAAAGGTTTACTGACACAGAAGAGAGAAGTACACCTAGCGAGGAATCGAACCTGTACCGCCTTCATCTCGGAGGTTGCTAGCGCAGTGGACAAACCCACCCACTGAGCCATGACGGACCTTCCAGACTTAAAAATTGGTGATCGCTTTTATAGAAATCACTTCCTAGGGCGATCAACAACTGTTCTGAAGGCCGCGTTTACTTGAAGAAAGTAAACCCCCTGAAGGGACTTGATGAGAGGCATCGCAAACATTACTCAATTGCACTACTATATTAAGTTACAGTGCGAGACCATACAAGATTTTAAGATGCTACAGCACATCGTTTGAGGACTGGTTCCAGTGGGAAAAATAAAGATACTCAGAGAATAATAGAAAAGTACAGGGAAATGTCTCGCCTTCTTTTGATGTTGGCCAAGAACACGAAAAGATTTAAACAAATGGTTAACATGAAATGAATTCAAAGGGATGATTAAAAAACACGTTGATCCACACAACATTTTACAATATAAAACTTATGAAAGTGATGGATAGTCTAAAATAGTCATGATGGTAAAAGCACCGAGATTTAAAAACTCAATGACATTTAAGAGTGGTTAAAGACCTGGGTGAGGATCATTAGTACACATGGAAAATACTAACAATATGTTACAGAGAATAACCCCATGTCCCCAGGAGAAAATGTATCAAGAAACACCAACTGACAACCGAAGTATCATCATTTAATTTAAGCAACACAATTACCGATCACGGTAGAAGTGAAACAAGGATAATTAAAGTATCGGCTTTCTTTACGAAATTCGAGATCTAACCGCCTACTTTTTTTATTGTGTACTTATTACCTTCGTTGAAAAATAAAATAGAGAAGACAGGAGTGGCAACATTTATCTCTCTCCTTGACCCTCAGGGCTCGTTACAACACCTATTTTTCACACCGCACCTCATAAACATAAGAGAGCAATCTCATCCGGATAAATACATATATAATGAGCACAGGAGCTGTGTGTCGTAAATTAAATTGGAACGCAAGCAACGAATATATTCAAAAGGTTGAGTATATTACGGATTTGACAGAAATTCCCAACCAGAGATTCCATCTCCTGTAGACATCAAATGTAATGAAATTGGGGACAGACTTTCCAAAGAGGCCAAGCCTTTTCACACACCTTGTCTTCTCACCTATCAAGACTTATTCGCTATAAAGAGCTAAAATTATTGCATTTGGAGCTCCGACAGCTTTATATTTGGTTAAATAGACTACCCTGGAGCCTTCCTCATATATATGGGTGACAAAAAATATCAAACTACCCTTTCTAGACACTTGTGAATGAGAATATCTAATCGCTGTCCTTCTTTCAGACACAAGTCATTCCCACTTGCCTAAAATGTAAAAATGAACAAGCATCCTCAACTCATCTTCTGGCCTACGTTGATCTGTCAAGTGAAGATCTCTATGGAAGTCCTGATGATGGACTTTTGAGAGCGTATTCGGACTCATGGGCTTGGTCTAGCTGCTTAGCTAGGCCTAATGGAATAAGTAACATGGAGTGTGATTTCATCTTGTGATACATTTCGTTGGGTACTTGCACTCGTAATCTGAATACAGCAATATTATTTTGCCTAAATAATCGAATTGTTACAGTAACAGCGAACTTTAAAGGCGTTAGAATATACTTTAAAGGTTTGACATTAAAGGTAACTGCATAATTCAGAATACTATTAGACTCTGCCTGAGTATTTAAATATATACAGATATCCCATTAAGCTACATTGAATGCAATTTAAAATGCAATTTCAGTAAAAAACTTTCGGTGTGTGCTTTGATATCAACCATAATCTCCCTCGCTCATGTTTGTGAACGTTTGGTTTTGTCTCTCGCAATTCTTAGGAGCCGCGGTAGCCCAATTGGTTGAGTCGCGAATTAGGGTTGCTAGTTTGAAACTCAATCCAACCAAAGACCGTAGTGTATGTGGGGGGAGGGCTGCTGCACGTTAAACCTGTCGTGGCTTAAAATACCCACATGTTGGTGTGGTGTGGAAGTTTGGAGAGTGGGGTTCCAGCTTAGGTGTTGATATCCTCATCTGACAATGATTAAAAATTACGAGGTGTCCTCGGAACTTTGCCTTTGGGATTGATCCCGGACTGTCGCCAAAAACCCATTGTGTTGTACAGTGACGTAAATTCAAGTACCTACCTAGCGACTCCCAAATGAGAACAATGCTTTATAGCAGCCGCGTATTCACACATGTATAAGTGTTTATCAAAACTTTACGTAAGTGAATTCGTGGTTAAATAAATTGAAGAATTCTGTTCCCAGTTCAGTTTCAAGAGGCAAAACTAACATATGCAACTCTTGAAAACAGCGGATAATAGTCAATTTTCCACGGAATTTCACTGAATCAGAATGAATGAATTTCCAATTCTCATTAGCGATTGTCAGCTTTTACAGCTGGCGACGCCACCTGAAGATGCTTCGGAAACTATTGAGATGTTTCTCATGAATTCTTTTTGTGGGGGTTACGATCCATCCAAAAGAGTTACACATTTGGTGACTTTTAACGCTACCTCACGTCACCCCAGGCGATGACTCGCCAAATTTGGTGGGCGCCCATGGGTAACTTTGGTTAAATATAAATAGTCAGTTCCGTTTGGGACTTCCGATAGATCTGGTTCGACGCGGAGGCGTATTCAACTTGGTAAATACAACAATTCTGTAAGGAAAATAGAGTCCAAGCATTCCTTTGCAAGCCATACGCCTACCTAGTTCGTGTGGTCATCTTATATATATATAAATATACCATCACCAAAATCAAATAGAGAACCCAAATAAAAACAAAATGTAAGTAATAACAAGAACAAAAAGGTGAAGCAAAATAACAATGATATTGACCCTTTACACACACATATTAGCGACGGACAATGACCTACTACATAAAACAACAATATAGGGGCAGTAAAGTCACTACAACAGCTAAATTGTTATCACAGCGGTGTGTCACTCGAAATCAATCGAAGCAGCAGTAAAGACATAATTTTCATAATTGGAATTATCCGCTGCGTGAATTTCCTACATTATGTTACTACGGCCACAAATTTTTCGTTAGCAATCGATGCAATTTTCCTCCATTTTCTGCGTATCTTTATGATGAACCGCGTCAACCTTTCGACTTATTTTTGGAAATCACTCAATGTGATGAGAAAATGATCTTTGACTCCCGTCTAGACTAAAATGGTCAAGAAATGATTGTGAAGCCAGTCATGGTTGGGACAGTAACGAAAGTTTCTTTTTCCGCATTTTTCAAGTTCACATAACGCAAACTCCCAAGGAAAAAATTATTCCATAGTATTCACCTGCATCCTAGTGATATTAGTCTTATTCTAGTACATAAATGATTAACTGTCAATCTTGATCTCGAAGAACTTATTTATTCTCTGTTCTGTCTATATTTTATTACTTATTTTAGCACAGTCTTTTAACAGGAAGTTAGGCTTGTGTACATAGAAGATTGCTTACATAACAATAACACTGAAATTTATTGTCTTAACTTTCTCAATGGAAATTCCTGATGAGTAATGCTCAACACTGATTTAAATTTCTCTCTAATTATGTCGATAATACTTTTTCTTCATTGCACACTATTTATTTCGTTTTAACACTGTTAAAACGAATATTTTTATTGGATGGTTTAGAATGTACTGTTTAAATATGTGTGTTTGTGAATGCTTTATAAACGAAGCTGTGTAGTTTATCATATCCTCGAAAGGACGAAATTTATTAGGTTTTGTATGACTTGAGTTCTTCCTGCTTTTTATGTATGTTTTTATTTCCCACTTCTATAATAACGATTTGCAGATTTCCTTCCAACAGTTATACCAAGGATTCTAGATGTAGTACAGCGCATTTCTTTTCCGATATATTTAAAAAACACCTGCGCAATTCAACTACATGTAAGTTACCTTTCCCTGTTGTAAATATGAAAATCGTCTCTGCATCTTAATATTGAGTGTTGATTTAGTTTTATCAAAAGTTCAAGCTATTCCATCTCAATTTTTAACATAGGTTCTTACAGGATATTCATGGAACAGGAGTCACATCCTGGGAAGTCTTTCTCCGAAAGAACAAGTGAATTGTTGAGGAAGCATGAAAAGTAAGGTGTTCCAATGAGTCATATCTGTATCTCATATCAATGACAAAGGATCAGAAATAAATTAATATTACAACAAATGTTTTGACAAAAAAAAATCATCAATACATCAAAATTATTTGAAATAAGGTGCCATTAGCAGATGAATCTTAAAATTAATATAGTCCTCTTCCAGATTAAAAAAGAATTCACGAAACTTCAGCTACATTGATCATTCTTTTGAATGAGCATTTTCCCTTTTGTTGCTTTGTAGTAAGAAATTAAAAGGTGTACTTTGTTTTCAGGTAGGGACATTTACGATGTCTATTCAAGAGAGACATTTACGATGTATATAATTGGATCACCAGAGCAATCGTCTCATTCCGAGGAACGTTTGATCTGATACCAACACCACCGGAGAGGATTAAGATCGAGGTAGTGAACAAGATGCTGTCGGGTTAAAACACCAGGACTCAAACATGCAGCCATGGGAGGGAAGAAGTGGGCCTATATAACATTGTAAAGAATACCTTTCAGCTCATGAAAGTTCTTGATAAAGTTGCGACATTGAAAACTCATTTTGAAGACGTAAAAGAACCATATCTGAAGAGAACTTAAAAACAGTAGGAATCATTGTTTTCTGCACTTTATGGTGTTTGAGACAGGTATTCAAAAGTATTTGAATTTTCATGAAAGACAAAATTTTAGAAATAAGGGCTGATCATACAAATCTCACAACGAATTTATATTAAATGGTGTTTTTTTCACAATTTCCGTTGTATGGTAGTTTTTTTAAATATTTGAGACTTTATTTCGATAGTTCATGGACACGTGGATTGGATTGGACTTCGGGTTTTATGCCACAAGACCCAGAAACGAGAAAACTGCGCCAAACGCAAGATGGAACAATAAAAGTATTGATGTATAGAAAAAATATTTTTGTACGTATTGTTTACTCAATTAATGATAGTTTATGAAATGAGATTGGTCAAATAACCGCCTCTGGCCGCGCTGCAAATACGGGGGCTTTCGACCTCGTGATTTGACCCATTTCTTCGCACTTCATTTAGTTGATACGTAAACAGAGCAGCCGATATTGGTCCTTCATCCTCGTAGAGCAATTGTTTAGTGTGAAATTTGGAGTGGAGACATTATTGGAGGATTTTTCCGAAGACGTTTCTCAAACTGTGCGGTTACTGTCAATAGTGAACGGTATTGTTCGATGTCACAAAATTTCTACCTGAAATTTATCAGCAAGGGGTTTACGGCATACGTGGTTTCAACAAGATGGAGCAACATGTCATACAGTTCGTGCAACCATGCGAATTCTAAAGGACACATTTCCTGGTCGAATAAAATTTGGTTATGTCGATTGGCCACCTCGTTCCCCTGACTTGACCGAGCCGGATTGTTTTCTATAAGGCTACTTAAAAGAACGAGTCTATGCTCATAAACCGATCCAACAGCTTAAGCAAAGCATTCGTGATGAAATTGAACAAATCATCTCGGAACTATGCTCAAATGTAATGGAAAATGTGGTCGAAAGAGCTCGTATTTGTAGCGAGGCCAGAGACGGTCATTTGTCCGATATCATATTCCATAAACAATGTCATCAATTGGGGAAACAATACGTAAAAAATGTGATGAAAAATATTTCATTTATAAGTTATTCCAAAACAAAATGGCGTCCTTACATAAAAATAAAAACCACACAGCAGTAAAAACAAAATTATTAAGGTCATCAGTAATGATTCCAAATTGAAGGTGAGCCTACTATTAAAGTCTTGGTAAATAAAGCATTTTGCATTAAGATAAAAAGCGAAATACTTAAGAACACTGGCTAAATTCTTTGAACACACATGCTCTCGCACTAATTTACATATTTGTAGCATAATGTATCAATAGAACTACAAAACATAAATAACAATTGGCTGCAGAACTCGCCTGAAAATAATCTGAGAAACATGTTTTTTAACCAAACGTGGAAAAACCATCACTCGTAAAAAGGAATTTTTCAAAAAGTAAAAAAAGAACAGCGTATTTTACATATATAGGACTTTCCAGTTTGGGGGGGTAACTGAAGGCAACTCATTCAAAGAACAAAGTATTCGACGCATAAGGAAACAGTTTTAATTTCACAGACTTTCAGTTTTGTCGGTACTTCCTTTTATTCCCGACGATTGTCCTTGAGATAACCGCAACAATAAGTCGTAAAAGAGAAATTTCGCGATTTACTCAATGACTATTAAAACAAGATATTACTTGCCATTTTTATTTGTACTAAATCTCATTTTGATGCCATAGCTAAAAACTTCGACTAATTATTCTTCGATGGAGCACGTGATTAAAAAGTTGCAAGCATGGACAAATACATCGATTCTTTTTTCAAATTTTGTCTTTGGCAATGAAAGAACGATTAAACGAAATAACCGAGTAGTTCCTATTATAAACTTGTGTCCTCTCTTGTTTTGAGACAGCGTTTTCAGTGTATGCGGGTGAACTATAATCCTTCCGAAATCCTGTTATAAATTGAGAAATTAAAACAGCTTACTACGTTTAAATTAAAAAAATAAACAATTTTAACTGTTTTAAAACTCTAAGTAACTACGTTTAGTGACGAAGGTAGTCTCGCAAGTTCTTGTCACAGAACACAAAGTAGGTGTAGTTTATCGCTCTTGATAAATTTAAACCAGACAGTGATTGGGTTTTATGGCGTAACGGCCATATTTGTCCAAGCTGCGCGCGCCAAACACAAAGCAACGTCAAGTGGATGGACATACATAAAGAGGAAAATTTTCACTGACACAGAAAAGAGATATCCCCAGAGAGGAATCAAACATGCGCTGCCAACAACTTGCAGGTTGCTAGAGCAGTGGGGTGGGCAAACCCATTGAGCTACGACGACCTAAAATTTAAAACCGACCGGGTTTGCGACCTAAAATGGATTCCGAACCACTATTAACATGCATGCTAGAAAAAACCCAGACTGTACCAAGGGTTACCATATCAGCTAAGAAAGAAGAGGTAGATATGTTGAAATTTTCTTTGTTCAAATGTCAATTTTGGTTAAATTGTGTCAGTTGGTTAGTTGGGTTTTATGGGCCAAAATTTAACAGTGGATAAGAGAGTAAACGGAAGACTAAGTATAAATAACACCTTAAAACCATAAAAAAGGCACAAAAATAAATTGTGTCGGAACAGGAATTTTATAAAATATGAAAAAAGCATATATAGTGATGATTAATGACGCTCTCACTCTGATTTCAGATAAACCTGTTAATAGATAAAACGAGTAATTACAAATTTAATCAATTATGCGTTAATTAATTAACTCCTTTCGAGTACATTATCCATCTAATCTAACCAAATAACCTAGTAGCTAACCGAATCTTTCATGTATGGTATTGAAACAATCGAATGTGTAGCAATCTGTTATTCGTTAATGCATATCTCAAACACAATATTGAAGTTCCAAAACCAAATACTGATTTTTGATTTCGGAATAAAGCATTTTCTAAAGATTTTATAATAGTAAACATTTTTTTATCAACCTATTACATTTAAATCTTCCATTACATTCTTTTGTGTATTCAAATGAAATACGGCAAATCAAACATTCTCAGCTAATACCACGAAATTAGGGTGCCACACATTTTCCCCAGTGAACACCACCTATCAATGTGTTAATAGAACGTAAAGAGCTTTCATTCACAATCTTGACCAAACTTCTCAAAGCTTTTCAGCACGGACATCGTCATAAAGCTAATGGTTTCATTCCTTTCAGAATTCAAGTCTTAATTATTCTCGGAAGACTTTGTTCCGCCCTCTTGTGAGTTGCGCAACTTCCTCATACAACACATTCCCTAACTCTTCTGATCAAATATAGCAACACTTGACATATCGCAGCAGAGGCTAATTGAAGTATAGGTAGGTAAATACAACCACGTGGGTGAGAGAGAACTACAGCTACAGAGAATCGGTGACGCAAGAGACCCAGATTGAGTCGGTGGCGTTCGTTATGGAAAGCCGTATCGATAAGACGTCGGCAAGATCTGAGGGCTTAACAAAACGGTCATGATAAACAGTTTGTTTTTTAATCTTACCTCGAGGTTTTATTTCACCAAATAAACAGTAAAACAAGAAGGAAATTGATTTTCAGAGCAATTTAAGAAATGGTATTATAGTAAGATATACAAAATGCTAAAGGACCGTAATGCATACTATCACGACGTCAGAGGTCAACAGAGGTGACTCATTTTGGACAACCCCAGAAAATTAAATGCATATGCATACAAAGTTAGAGTTAATGGCAAAGGTCCCTGAAAAATTTACAACGGACCAAATGTCCCTATTTTGCAGTCCTCTCGGAGTTCTTTCCATGTCATTATTTCATTCAGAAGAGAATGGCATGCCAAAAAAACGTTGCGTTAAGCATAAAAGAATTTATAGTTAATAAACTTTAAAAAATAATGTTATTCCGGAGACAAATATTTAATTTTTATGTTAATATATGAATAAATTGCTGATATGTTAAAAAGTATAATAACAATATTATATAATTGTAACAATTTTAAAAATCAACTTTAAAATTGAAGGTTGGACCTTTCTTCAAAAAACTTTCACAATGTAGCCTCCAAGTAGTAACACTCAACTATGAACATAGAAAAATAAATAGAATTTTCAGGTTCGTTGGCTGATCGATTTTTTTTATGGCGTAAGGGCAAGATCTGGTCAAGCAATGCTTTCCCTTCAAGTAAATGGGGGGGGGGGGCGTCATGGCTCAGTGGATATGCCCACTGCGCTAGCAACCTTCGAATTGTAGGCGGCGCAGGTTCGATTCCTGTCAGGTACATTCCTCCCTGGGTGTATTTCTCTCTTGTGTCAATAAATCATTCGTTGTGTGTGTCTATTACTTGATAGCGTATGTCGTGTCTCGCGCAGCATGGCCAAATATGGCCCTTGCACCATAAAACCCGAAAACCAACCAATCAAGTAAATAGACATGCACACAAGGAACTGAGAAGGAAGAGAGAAATACAGTAATAGAACCTGCGCCGCCTACAGCTCGCAGGCTGCTGACGGAGAGGAAAAACCACTGAGACACGACGGGCCCCAGAATTTTGAGGATATTAAAAAATGATAAAACATAGAGTGGATACTGATACGTATAGAAATTGTAGACCTCTTAACCTCAGCTAGATTTTTGTATAGAATGCTAGAGCTGTTGAACCAGATAACAAACACCTGTTTCCCTCATCAGATTGGATTGCGAAAATTAACGGCCTTCCACCTTAATCTCCCAAATGGATTAAGGCCATGAATGCTAAGCTACAGATAAACACCCACCAACAAGAAAAATAACGACTCCTTTGAAAAATACAATCAAAAATTTTCCCCTCAACCATGAATATTCATAAAACCTTCAGTGCAGAACAAACGCTCACTACCAACAAGGAAACGCCACCCACGTGCCTTTAAAACTCGTCCCATTAGTATTCCCTCCATGTGTTACCAAAGATACGCAAACTATCCAACCCTTTCTTTGGAGCTATAACATCGCTGTGCATAAATAACACACGCAGGACACGACCGTGCACATAGATCAAGTTTCAGAGTTCCCCTGCTGAGATGGGAATCACACATCAAGGCTGGAACTTGTGTGCCACAGCGAAATTTGTACCAATTCCGCGTTTGATAATGAATGTACTGTCACAACCCAACAAGTAGTAGAGTCTCTCCACAGACACAATAGGGGTTTCACTTCCAGAACAGAAAAAAGTTACCGAACCACACGTGAGATGGCATTAAAATGTCGAAATGAAAGAACGAAAACTTGCCAAGGGTGTTGTCATCAAATACTACCCACGCTGCACACCATGCCTAAAGGACACACTTTGGTCCATCTTTATTGTTTTTTTGGTTCAATCTTTATTTTTTTGTTGCAGTCGTTGACTTTTGTGTGTGCTTCCTCCCCAGTTTCCCCTTGAAATAACCGAGGTAGTGTGTAGAATTCTTCGTGCTTCAGGAGTTCTTGACATTCCACAAGGTCACGTGTGAAAAACTCTCAGATACTAGACCACTTTTTCTTAATTATTCTAGGGATTTATTGGGCTGTTCTTGTCGGAGTTTTTTTCCTTTGGCCACTCGCATGGAAATAATATTACGAAGATCTATACTATGTCGAGATGTTAGCTCGTGAGATATGCTTAATGCTCTGAAGTGTAAAGTTTCAGATTCGACACACCGAATGCGAGTTTAGTCAGGCATCCGTAGAAATGGAGATGTTACATTTCGCTTATCATTAATCCTACCCAAAGTAATACACTATATAAAAATTAATTGACCATTATTTTGTTTCAAAAATCTCAGAAGTGGTACCACTATTAAAATAATGTCTTCATAAATACGCGACAAAATTACGGCTCTTCATACAAAATACCGTATACGTCATGCCTCCTGTTTTGCGGATACCGGAAAAAAATTCAGAATTTTATAGAAATAAAAAATAATTCATTTTAAATGCTTAAAAGTGACGGAGTATAATCTGAACCCACAAGAAGCTAAATAGACACGGGTTATTACAGGTTGAACACGCTCATACGAATGATTTTCATAACAAAATACGCAAAAGCAATACTTTTTCGCACTGTCCGCACGAGAAGGGTTTTCTGTGTACAATACATAAACTAACTTCCAGAGAGGAAAAAAATGCTTCCACTTATGAACGAATTTTATAGATTGCCATTTTGCCGACGTTTGGTGTTAATTTTTAATGTAAACAACCTGGTGAAAATGCATTCAAACGAACAGCACGCCAAGTTACGTAACACGTTACAACAGAGGATACCAAAACACTAGCGCTCTCTGTATTTAGCTTTACAGAAAACCTTCTCGTGGCGCTTTGATAAAAAATCCTGATCATATTTTAATTCACTACGTTCTCCACTGTCGGTTTCCATAAACCTTTGAAACTAGACATTCTGCAAGAGTTGGAAGCTGTGATTAGGAGTACAACTTAAGTAAATAACTAATTAATCAATTTCTATTTTTCAATTTCCTTAGGTATTAAATACTGCTTAGAGAGATACTCCATTAAAATATTTCATACGCCATAGAAACTATTTTCGCGACATGACTTTGTACCGATCATTTGATAAGATCTTTGAGCAGCACCTGTCCGGTTCCAACATAAGGTTTCGACAAATACTGCTCATCGGAGTTTGTGACTCAAAGGGGAACTTTATGACATTTTACAGTTTTAGCATTTGCTCAGCGGTCTTTCAAGTATTTCATGATCTACATTAGTTTCACCTTGTCAAGATATAGTTCGTAAACATTTTATTCAGTTAAATAAAACATTGGGTTTTAACGAAGTTTTCTTCCATGACCTACAGGGTACTAAAAGAAATGTCAAAGAACATCCATTACTCACTGATATTCAAAATTGTTAGAATTGAAACGATGTTTAGAACCAACTACTTTCTAAGAGTGTTATGTCTGAAATTTGAAATGTTTGTTTTCCCAGCAGGTACCGTCGGCTACAGGAAAAAATACTTTTACAGTAACGAAAGGTAACGCGTACTCACAAATTCTAATATACTAGTTGGAATTATGAACCGATCGTAATAATCCTGCGATCAAAAGTGGAATTAATCAAAAGAAATATATTGTAAGTATCGCATTTGATTGCGATTGGTTGATGCAGATGGAAATTTGAGTGGGTTAATTTTATGGTGTTGCTATTATTAACCCTAATCTAGAGTGACTTCTTTACTATAGTTGTGTTAGACGATTTTAAGTATTATTTTTATAAGAGAATATTCACAATCCACGGCTGAAATATGTCCAACTTCATTCTCTTCATAGGAACAGCTGCTATATAATTTATTTCAAACGATTCAGATGTATAACGGCAGTTTTTGTTTGGATTGTCGTTCTACGGTCTTTTTCTGCTACACGAGGGCTAATAGACCTCTCGCAGTTTAAAAAAATGAGCATAGAAAATTTTCAAGGATCGTAAATGATGGATGACAAATGGTTTCAAAATAATACATTAATAAACAATAATTATATTTATGCAATACTTCACCTCACTGTAACTTAAAAAATAAGTGAAAGATAATAAAGCTTTCTAAGACTGAAAAAGGTATCACCATCTTTTGCTCAGAATTTGGTTTGGTTTATCGCTCTTTGATAATTTTTTGCTACACGAGGTCTTATCAAACAGTGACCTACGGCCTAAAGAGGATTCCGGACCATTAACGCCTAGACTGATATTCCAACCCAGAACCTATTGAACCGAGGAAGAGAATGCTAGACTTTCGGGTATCAGGCCGGATTATAAAATTAGCAAAAAATAGATTAAAAATTAAAGAAAAAAGGTTTTATACCTTCATCTAGTTTTCTTCAAGTTTCAAAGCCAACAGGGCGTTCAAAAGAAATCTAGACATGATACATGAGGGTCATTCCACGCAAAATGAGCAAATCTGCTGTGGCTGACATATCACCGATTTTAAGGAAAATCAGTTTTTAAATAGGTCACAAATACATAGTAATGACCAACTGCGAAATATTAAAGTTTCAGAAATTTATATTTAGTTAATTATTGACATTTAAAGTTCAAGGTCACAAATTTAGATTTTCTAGCACTAAAAGTGGCCTGTTTGCGACCCTATACTTCAATAAGTTATTGACACAAATTTAAAATTTTTATATCGTTGCTTTTTTCAGAAAAAGGTCTCATAGGAAACGTCAGAATATAATTTAATAGCTGTCATTGCTGAATCTGAGGGATCGACGAAAATAGAAATTTTGCCAATTTGCTACAAATCTCAAATTGCTCTGGTATCTCTAGAAAAATGGAAAGACAATATTAATAATTATTCTTAATGAAAAGCCTTTCCTAACAAATAGCGTGACGGAATTTGGTGATTGTATTTTTACTCCTTTATAAAGGAAAACACGTTTAAAAGTAAAAATTATGGAAAAATACGATTTTTCAATTTTTAAAACTGCATATGTCACTGTGAAGAAAAGCTCCAAGAACATCAAAACTTTTCAACATAAAGGAGCAAGATGTCTATTATATGTCCTGAAATTTTCATAATTGTAATTTGATTGTATTTGTCTAGGGAAAATTTTTAATTAGACGTAAATTTTACTTTTTCATCGCAGCTGATGATGAATTATAACCTCCGATAATATAAAAAATGCGGTATAAGAATGAAGTATAACTACTATTATGGTGCACGTGAAAATTTCACATGAAATTTCTTTTTAGTCTTTTTTGCTTAATCCAAGGAGTGTTTCCGTCAGTGAAATAATTAGGTGGAAAGTTAATGTTGTTAGAGAAGTCTTTTCGATTTGCTTTTCCTTTGGAAACGTAAGTATTAAATACTACTACTTGTGAATATTAAATTCGTTTTGTAAATATTAAGCATTATTAGTCAGGTAAATACTAATTTTGATCGTTTATTTAAACCACTATATGTAATACGTGGAATAAATTTCATTTATTTCTGATGATTCTTTCATAGAGTTGCAATTTTCACAAACAGTAGTGTATTTCCAGAAGCATTCGTTTCCTAGTTTGGAGTCTCGATAATACTTAAAAAGTAAATAAAACTAAAAAACGCGGAATGAAAACTGAATTTTCTACTTTGAACCTAGGCACTGAATCCATTCGAGCTCTATCAAACGCATACATTTCCCGAAACGTTTTCTTCTGGACACTTAAGGTATAGCACATTCTTTTCAGAGGAAACGAGAATACCAAACCGGCATTCGAAAAAAAATCGAGCAATCGGTGGGAGGGATCCCGAACCTAAACGTGGCATTAATAACAGGAGTTTAAGCCAAAAAGGGATAATTTAACCTCCACCCGGAATACTCGACACACCCCGAGGGGTCCGAGGTCAACCTTTTGCACCTCCGAATCCATTCACGTAATCCATTCAGAGTTCTCATTCCCACACACCTCTCCCTTTCAGACAGCGCTCCATGAAATGAACGGTTTTAAAATCCGCCTAGCGACTCTCCACAAAGGGACCGAAGAAATGGTAGAGGGTGTTTTTTTCTTCACTTCACAGCACTGAACACGGGAATGGGGAAATATGCGTTATTCTTCCTGGCCCGCCATCTATTTCCAACAAACGATGTAAAAACTTGAGCACGAATAAAAAATTTCAGACACTTGTCAGCTAACAGGCGAACAAAATAGGACTGCCCCACAACCCCGTAATCACCGAATTTTTGGTGTTTTTAATCGAATTCGTAGTGGAATGCTTTTCTCGTACATGATCCATCACTTCTAAACTTGACCGCTGATATTTAAGACTTTTAGGCTCATATTTCTAAACAGGAAATATTTAAGGAAGATGGAGTGCACGATTTTATTTTGATCATGAATCTTTTTCTCGCCCAAGTCATTTGTTATACGAGGGCTAATTAAACTGGATATTTGGTTTGGTCGCTTTGGAGTCTTTTTTTAGCGACTCGAAGGCAAAGACCTACGCCTTGAGATGTATTCAAAATCACTAAAGAATTCTATATCAGAGTTCGAACATTAAGAATTTACTGGATCGAGAGCCAGAATATTCTGTGGCTTGGTCATTACGTCAGCTCTACGAAGTCGTTTCTTCGCTATACGACGGCTAATTAAACCGGGAGTGAAGGCTTAGTGTTTATTTAGTTGTCACTACTTTTGTTTCAATGCGAGAACAAAGACCTATGATTTAAAATTAATTTCAAATCACTTAAATTCTACGTCTGGTTCAGAAATTCTGTTTCATTGACCCATCCTTGGGTGACATTGTAATGGTTGCGGCTTCTATCGGAACTATTACGCGCTAATCTTATAAATGTCACAGGTTTGGTTTGTCGCTCTAC
The DNA here is from genome assembly GCA_933210815.1 of Meta bourneti. NCBI lineage: Eukaryota > Metazoa > Arthropoda > Arachnida > Araneae > Tetragnathidae > Meta > Meta bourneti. Next base: position 32,917,492 of record OW119923.1, on the reverse strand, counting down.
GATCATGTTTTACTCCACGAGAACAATTGATAAATCTGTTTACTAGAATTGGGCAACCAGTTTTAAATACCAACATGACAAGTGCATGCAGTTGCTAATGGTTCTTGTCTTGAAAAGGGTGATTAGAATATTGGGCTTAGCATGATTGGACATGCATGACATGACACCATCAGTGCCTCCGCGCATATACTCAAAAGGATTTACCGACTAAGTGGACGCAACAGACAGAAATTGAGAAGACATACTGAAATGAGCTATTGTATGTAAAATACATATGACCAGTGTTGGAAACCTGGTTCAACTGATGTAGATGGATTGTAGAAAGATTAATTGAAATGAAAGGGTGAAATAATGCAATGGAAGGGCAACCACAGGCGAAAGCATTTAATGGCATCAAGAAATATTTCTCACACATTTTAACAATAAACCTATTTTTAAAATAAGGAATTTCCAAAAATTGTATTCGCTTCAGATGAATAGCATTTTCAAGAACAGGGTCCATCATCAGATAGGAAGGTGATATTTGTTAAGGGACGTTTGTTTGAGATGCGATATCGACTATTCAAACAAAAAGCAATATTTGGCTTCTTATCACTTAAGATAATATTGGTTCGTATTCATTTAGAGTAAAGATATTCTATACCACTCTTCTCACCTTTCCTAAAAGTTAGTTTCGCTGTTTATAAATGGAAAGAGTCAAACAATAACTAAAATTGCATTAATCTATAAAGAGCTTAAGATAGCTAATTTGGCAAGTTTTGTCTAAAAGTGAGATATCTAGCAGAGGGTAAACTCTTATTCCAAACCTGGCGACTTTTTTCCATGTTAGGAACGGTCATACTTAAGGGCAAAATCATTCTGCTACAGTAAGTGCTACGTCTCTCATGAAGGGTTGGGGAAGGTTCAACCTTCCCCAACTAAATGAAAGATTTAAGCTAACTATCAGGGCAGAGCGTGGCTACTCCTGAACACGAACTGTAGTGTTTCGGAATGTCATGGACATTTTTCGTACGAAGGACATCATGAAACTTATCTAATTTTGATCCGCGATAACAAAAGAAAACCATCCCTAACAACTCCTTTTTCAACAATAGCAATTATTCCATCTAAATTTAACCAACAGATTTCTTTCAGGCAACTTATTTTGGGGCATTGCATACTTAAGAAGCACACAGAAATGGTGTGAAAAACGCAAACGGCTGATAGGGCCCACACAAATTCCTCATACAACCCATAAACACTCAGAGTTCTTCACTCACTAAATGAGAAACCTTCCAAACCCACGCGTAGCTGATGACTTGCAGATTGCCCGAGTTTTTTCCCGTCTCATGTTGAATTTTTTTTCCTACACCCTCGGACTAGCTAGATTTTTAAGTGACTGGCAAAATCTCATAATTCTTGCACATTGAGTGTGGGGGCAGAAATATGCAGACGCTAGATGATGTTGTTAGCACCGGTGTTTAGGACTCATAATTGCGATTTTCCTGATTGTGAATCTCATTTGAAGTTGGCCGAGTGGTGTTTGTCATTGCTATTCAGCAGTTCGTCTCTAGGGAGATATTACTGTTTACATTTGTAGCTGTCTTTCTTATCATGGTGATGCTCTACAGAACGAGTCGGCAGCGTCTTGGATGAACGAGCATTGAAAGATTCTTATTGCATGGCGGAACAAGTTCTTGAACAAGTCTCGAGACGAGTAGTATAGATAAATCAGTATAAAAACTAAATTTTTTATTTAGAAAACAGATGTTTTAACGAATTCTACACTAGTTTTATACTAATTTGCTTGGTTGGATGAATTTTTACGGCGCAATGGACAAATCTGGTCCAGCTCCACCTAATATAGTATTTTATACAAAGGCTTATTTAGAGTAAATTGTTCATTGTTAACCTCAATTAATTATTTGCAGTCAGTTCCTCTTTGAAGTTAAAATAATCAATGACAATACATCATTAGCAAGTGTGCCAGTATGGTCAAGTGAATAAGTGTTTGCAAAAAACCCAATTTTTTAGGAGACAAATTTGTTTGGCATCTTACTGCCCATTCTTATTCCTCAAAGCCCCTATTCCCCTGAGTGAAGCATTGCCTCACACTTTGGGAAACCATGATCTGTCTACTACTGTACCACTAGTCCCAACCGTGCATGGAAATATATTAAGTTTGAAACAAATATTTTAACTAGTGTCGTGTCTCACCAATCGTAATCAATCCTCGTTTTTTAAACGTACAGATAACTGGATTGGCGGAAAACTTCTAGTAGCGGCGGTCCAGATTTTAGATGTCTATGGGCGCTGTGTTACGATATGTAGTTAATAAAATGGTTGCTTTAGGTGTTATACGCCGCCTCTCGTTGGAAGGGAATCAGTAATTGTAAAAGACGTCGAATTATATTTTGAAAATTTCATTCTGCTGCCATTAGAATGGGCTTTTAAAACGTGTACATTTCGACCATCCTTCCCAAAAAGTCCTTTGGTGTTCGCAACATTTTGTTTTAAGAAACTAGTCTCCTTTGTTTCATTTTAGAAAACCAATCTTATAAAGTCATTTGATTTAAAATAATAATTTAAAGAATTTGGAGATTGAAAAAATAATTGCACAACGCATTTATGATTTTTGCAAGTTCCCTTTTTCTGAGTGAAAAAAATAGGGTTGGCATTCAGCGCTTTGTGGCAGGAAAGTCAAACTCGGACTTTAACAAGGAATTTTTAAATCCGGACAGTCGATAGATTTTTCGTCAATCCAGTTAGCTGTGGTGCAACATAGCACACAATTCTAATCAATAACTAGAAATAACTTTCTCACGCAAACTGAACGTCTTGACGGTTACTTCAGGTCAAATTAGAATATCAAATCCACTTTGATACCATCTTGTTAGCCTCTTTTCTATAATTATGATGATGAGCTAATATATAATTATGTAAAAAATTAGATTTCTCCCAGCTTATCAAACATCCTTATTAAATCATTCTGCGAAAGCATTTGAAAGAGTATTTACTTCTTTCTCAACTCAGCACAGTCGTTAAAATTTCCAATGATGGTTTTTGTAGGGATGTAAATTTCTCGATAATAATCTTTTGGAAAAATTCTCTACGAGAAGGCTAATCTAGAATTTTCTTCTAAAGGCATAAAAAATTATGCTATATATTTTTTAATTGATAAATGAAAACAAAATGAAGTGAAATTGTAGTATTTCTAATGCTAACATTAGAAATAAAGAAAAGGAAGTAAACATTTTAATTATTTTTGTACTCAGCTGTTTCAACACTTTTGCTCGAAGTGTGAATTGTTCACTTCCTTAATACTGTGCGTAGTTATTTTCGAGTTCACAGAGTCCGTTTTTAATATCCCCAACCATTAAGCTTTACGCGTGTGCTGCACAATTATATGCAGATATATGAAGAGTTGCTTATCATATCTCTAGACTTCACCATGGCAGAAACGTTATCAGTAATACTAGGGGTGTTCAAATGAAAAGGTACGAAACGACACTGTGGGTATAATTGAAGTCTTTATTCAAAAGTAATCACCAGAGGACTGAGCACAACTATCCTACTGTTTCACGAGCCGAAGGATTCCCTGTTCCCAGAATTCCTGTGGCTGTGACAAGAGCCAGTCCTCCACTGTGTCCTTCAGTTCGTCGTCCGAGTTGAAGCGCTTCCCTTTGAGATGTTTTTTAGCGGACAAAACAGATGGAAGTTGTAGGGCGATATGTCCGGGCTGCAGGGCGGATGCTCAAGCTGCTCCCTCTTGAACTTGGCCAGTACACTTTGTGTGACCCTGGAGACGTGTGGACGCGCGTCATCGTGGAGTAGAATCACTCCCTCCGTGAGCAGCCCAGGCCATTTGCTCTTGATGGACTTGCGTAGGCTACGGAGTGTCTCACCTACCGGTTTAACACCTTCCGCAATCAGAAATCTGATAACACCTCGCTGCTCCTCAATCGTCGAATTTTGCAATGTGAACGCCATGATGTCCTCACACGCACTGCCGCGTCAATTGGACGGAACACACAACTGCATGCTTCTCTTCTGCGTCATGTGCGGGCGCCCGCGCATGCGCACAACCACGCCGATACTCGTGCATTCGCTTCCTTAGATGTCTCACTACGTTATCCCAAAGCGGCATATTCAAATTTCAACCGGTTTGGTTTTTACGACGTTTCGTACCTTTTCATTTGAACACTCCTCGTATATGAAAAATGCATCATGGTTTTCAAAAAAATCTAACAATTATATATAATTTTTATAAAACAATGCTTATGTATATTGAGAATGATGCATAAAATAAGTTTCAGGTTCATTTGTGCAATCAATAAATTGCAATATCCTGAAAAATGAAGTGAAATAGAAAATTCCCGAATATTCTCCAAACTTTAATGTTTGGAGAATATTCGGGAATTTTCTATTTTACTTCATTTTTCTCGGAGAATATTCTCTAACTCTAGGTTTATGGACTCGAAAAAATCAATAGTTCTGTGTCCAATAATCTTGTCACAAAAACATAGTTGACGAAAAAGGAATTTATTTTTTCTTGTCTACCATGATTTTCTTATCTTTGTTTAAAATTTTCGTGAGGTGTCGGTTATGGCCGTTGATTGTGAGGATACCACTTTTGTGCACGAGGACTTACGTTACGACGTTTGCGTTATATCTCCTTTTGAGCGTCATGAAATGCCACATCCCATTGTTCGAGACTTGGCTAGAATTCCTTGTCGTGACATAACTTAGGAATTTCTTTGGATACTATCCGGCAGAAGCACAAATTTGGATTTCGCTTTTTACTAAAAACAGAAATTCTGAGATATGTGTTACATATAGAATCATTTTTTTATGTACTGTACCTCATAAATCTGCTGAATAATTTTTCAGGTTTATTTTTATAACCTACTTTTATTGCAGTAATGGTGTAATAAAAGCGCATGAGAATGTAATTTAGATAGAAAATGTCCACCATTTCCATATTTTGCTTTTTATCTACTCCGATTTCGTTTTTATTTCTATTTAATGCATGAGTTTATTTTTCTCCGAATTTAAGATGCCCTTTGTCGGATACAAAATTTTTTAGTGGGAAAGAAGCACACCAAGTCATTTATTAAGTAAAAAATGACAACGAAATGAAAATTCATATGGATTTTAGCTTCCAACATTTTATTTCGAATGAAAGTATAAAAATGAAGCTTAAAAATACATGTAGCTTCGATGTAAGTGACTAAAAATGTGTAACTTTCGAATCAACACTTTGCTGCGCTTTGACCATTGTGTATCAGTTGCTCAGTTATCTACTACAGAAGGTTGGTTGGGTTTTATGGCACAAGAGACCTAGCTGTGCCAATCTAATACAGGAGACGTGTGTACGTAATATTTTGTTACTCTTACCCAATCACTCCTTGGTGGGGAAAAATAAATTCAGGTGTCACGTGATCAGTAAGGTAATGTGATCATGTGACTCGGAAAGAGGTTGCACTTGTGAGTAGTAGGAATAGATAATATATGGAGAGTAAGGAGGAGGACGATCAGGTACTGAAGACCGATCGTACGCAGTGAGGTTCTTTCTCTATTCTCATTGCTTGTAATTTTCTGTTTAACGTTTATTCAATAAACGTCTTGTTAAGTTTTAAGTGGTATCTTTGCCAATAAGAGAACCAGTGAAATACGACAGAATATATGGAAGCATTTGGAGATGGTAGCCAGCCGAATATTCGAACAAGGTTCATTGGAATCCGATTACTAAATTCTCTTGAGTTATGAAGAGTTTCACCCAATACCCCGATGTTATTAATTGCACATAGTATAAAGTTGAAATAAAATCCGATAAAAGGGATGTTGATAATATTAGGGAAAGAAATTAATGAAGAAGCAAAGTAGGTCATGAAGCAAATGAATACTCTATGATGTTAGCTTTCTCTTCTTGTTTCATGCGAAATATTACTGATGACGTCGACAGAACGCAAGAGAGTATCCATGACGCAATGTGAGTGGCTAGAATTGATTGCCTCTTACATGCTCGAAAAGACGAGCAAAGGCAGAGGCTCCAAGACCTGAAGGCTCGACTCTCATGGGGGGTATATTTCCCTTACTATTTTTAGGATTGGGGCTCACCTCCCTAAAGAAAGTATGAGGGATAAATATTTCAAACATATCAATAACGTTAGTAATGATCTGAAATCACAAAATTGTTCCAAAAACACAATTGCCTTTGCAGAACCTGGGGACTAAATTGCGACTCCGATAATTTCAAGCTGGAGTCATTCTTTAAGTGGGGTTGCATTTCCTCTGTTCGAATTAATCAAAGTCACTACGGGTATTGGAAAAGTCCCCAAGGAGTTCTAGCAGTGAGTCCCAACAAGAGCAAACAGGATTCGCTTTGACTCGCGCTGTATGATAAACTAAACTGGAGCACAACCAACCAAACGTGGCGATTGGTATGCTTCTCTGCATAGGATATGCAACAGCACTGATGGTTCGCCGCAATCCCCTTGTGGCATGAGCAATAAAAGGACTTGGGTAGAGTTACGGGTAGTTTTCTACCTTCATCCTATCAGTTTAGCGTAGTCTGACCGTGGTTCAAAATTATGTGATATTATCCTTGGATCTATCCCTTCGGGTTAGATCGGAGCCATCGTGAAGGAACGGGCCTGAGTGCAGCTTCTGTGACGTCACGAAATGGGGGCCATTGTAGAGAAGAATTAGCAAACGAAGAGTCCGTGATCAGACGGAAATAGATAATAAAATCTCGATATAAGCAAATCCATCAATCCATTTTTCCAAGATTTGAAACAATACAGCTAAATCTTTTTGTTGCTAAATTCGGATTAATTTTCACACATAAAAATATTCGTTCCTTTGTATTTCCGGGATTAACATTAAAGTGTTTGGAGCAATTTCCGTTAAGAGGTCCCAGTACCATATAATTCGTTAAAATGTTGAATATTTGTCTTACATTAGAGTTTTGATCTTTAGAAATAAGTGCGCTGAATTTTGGAACGAATAGAAGCAGTTTTAAAGAAGTTATTCAGTAATTATAGAGCAATTTAAAAGACTTCAATGGCCATGCTTATGTGACAACTAATGTGGGAATATTTTCCCGTTTTCTTGTAAAATTCAAATTGAAGTAAATGTAGACAAAATATTTTCCATTCCTTTCCTATTTAATAGTATTCATTGTCTTGATTTATGTAATACTTATTTTTAGGATAAATTACGAAATTAAACAAATAAATTTTTGAATAACTTAAAAAATAGTAATAAACTGTAGTTCTATTTATATAAAGAATGAAACAAATCCATTCTTATAATGATTTGTAAGTAATCTTTCACAATAGTTAAAATTTGCAGTTTTGATTATTCACTTTTTATTGATAATTATTGATTTGACTGCTCACTTATTAAACCCTAGGGTCTCTCTCTGTAAATCAAATAGTGCTCTGAAATTTCTTTTAGATTAGACGTGTTCAACAAAATTGTGTTTGTCTGAGACGAATAAAATTCAAGAATTAAATTTTATGGAATTTTCAGTATATAAAAGTGGTAGCCTGTGAAAATATAATTATTTTTCCTATGAAAATATTTTAACTAAAGAAAATATACCAAAAAATTCTATTTTTACTTAGTAAGCAATTTTTAAATTTTCTTTCTCAACAATTAACATCACCATTTATTTAATTTCCTCTCTGAATTGCGTAAAGTAACATTTTAATATAGCAGTTTTTACGATAAGAAATCAATGTATTTATTATAGTGTATATGATTTATAAATGTAAGGAAATAAAAAAAATATCAATTTTTCAATAGCTAATGCATGCGAATCGTTCAAATTAATAGTACAGTAATTTAAATTGTAAGCAAAAACGTTGTCAGGTTATCATGACCTCTAAAAAGTCAGACTTTTATTTTTCTTTAGTTATAGGTTACAACCCACACAATGTTTTTAATTTTTAAATATTGCAAGTTTTTCTATTTTGCGTCTTTTTCAGAAGGTCATTTTTTGCTTTACAATAATAGTTAAGTCAAATGTCTGCCATCATGCACACACATTTTCTGATGATAAATTTTTTTTGGCATTTTACAGATGTGGCACTCTACAAATATTTCATTGAAGGTTCCTATTATAAGTAGAGTTAGTTCAACCAACAATCTTTTCTGAAATTTGGGTGACAGAGTTTTCTTCATACGGCTCATTAATTAATTCATTAAAAATCTGATAAATACAAGAAATCAGTGGTGCCGTAAATTCCTTAGGCCATTTAAGGCCCCCCATCCCATCATTTAATTTTAAATATTGGTGAATAAACTCTTCCGAGAGCGCGAACATTCATAAGTTAGTTCTTTTTCAATTGACAAGATCGAACAGACCATCTCACAATTCAGTTTATGTTGCACTTTTTTGGCAACAGAACCAGATATATACACTAGAACAGGCAGAATATCACTTGAAACATTTACATTATTACAGCTGTAAATGATTTCCTCAAACTTAAAATCAGACTAAAAATTTTCAGTTTACGTTCTGATTCTAGCATTTGGAGTATGGAAACATTGCAATTGACCCAATCATTTGACAATATTGTCCAAAGAGAGCCTCTAAGCTATCGGTTTGGTTTATTTACTTAATTAAATGTAGTAAGTAGTCTGTAATTACTAGTCTGTAGTAGTAGTCTGTAATTACTTAAAATTACAGACTACTTAAATGGTAGTGTGAAATATATTAAAGTAAAGCTTACCTTTTCACCCGCGAGAAATAATCGAGAATCAAAAAATTCAAACAGTTAAAAATAAATGTACAATTGCGAGACAACTGTCAGTGAAACTGAACTAGATGAGAAGACTCTAGCTATGGTACAAACCAGGGTTTATATAAGGGGATAAAAATGTATAAAGTAATGGGGGAGGGCAGGTTTGGATAATCAACGGTATAATTACAACGTATGTGTGAGGATAAAACATTTGAGTTTCCTAGTATGTCTTTCGGAGCTGATAAAGCTCGACTTAGATCAAGTTAGACTAAATCTATGACTATAATGGTTTATATTTGGTCTTCAAATGTAATAATCATTAGTATAGCTTTTAGATCGAATTCTCCTTTACAATCTATTTGTTACTAATTAGTAACATCTTTTTCACCTGTGTAATAGTAAATTCATGCGGCTATTAATACAGTAGGAATCTTTAGGACTGGAAAACGAAACGATCTTAAACCTTCCATTTTAGATTGAAATAATTAAGATCATTCGGTACTTGTGCGCCCCTAATCACTGAGGGATGGGCTTGGGGACATTTCCTCTTGAAAATGTTCTTTCTATTCAAGCTCTTATCGATATAGATGGCATGTGATCTTTTCCGTATCATTTATACTTACTACATTAACAATGAAAAGCGCCAAATGAATCCCCATAAAAGTAACTATCACTCATATACCGTGAAGTCAGAAGAGAAGATGCCTCCCTCTTTTTTTACCATGCACATCCATCATACCGTTCAGGAACGGTCTGAATCAATCTCTTTAAAATCCGAAGATAAATATTTGTAGGTTTCGAGGACCTTCTAAAGCATGCATGTCTGCGAGAACAAACGGGATCGATAGTCCCCATATCGTGACGTAAAAGCGACCGCAGCGCCGCAGGTTCTGTCCCGTTCCTTCACGATGGACCCGATTGGACCCCGGACCGTCGCCAATAGCCCGTTGTGTTGCTCCAGTTTGACTTTTATTAAATACCTACCTAGCAGTTAATAGCCTAGGTAAGGCTTAAGCTTACAGAGCTTGGTTGAAATTTTTACACATGCATCTGTCTTATTTTGGTGATCATCAACAATTGTTTAGACTTACGTGAGCCTACACGCCTTGTCAAGGCTGAAAGTTGAATCATCATGGCTAATTTATGTATCATGTCTATAAAAACCAAGGTTTCCGTGTTGGTGTCCAAAATTAACTACCTTCCAGATCAAGCACAAGTTTTTTAATCCTAAAGACAAACTTTAGCCTATTCGCCGTAATTCTCTGCCTGACAGTCCAATATAATCTAGAAACAGAAATAAAATATGTAACTCAAATAATGTGTTATTCACTGCGACGTAAGTAAGATCAGGGCAACTATTCAGGTGGGTTCCTGTCATGTATGACAGGCCACACAGTGGGTAAGTTGGAAAGTTTGTTAAGTCAATCGTAACGACGATTTTGCGGGTAGACGTGTCCAGTGAGAACACGAAAACAAGCGATTCCTTATAACTCTCGGAATCCTGTGGCAACTGAGATCTTATATAGCAATGAATCCAGTCTTTCTCTTTAGCTATAACCTTTATAAGTATTAAATCGAGAATGTTTGACTTTTGTATTTGTAATCCATTTTATTGTATGGTATTCAATGGCACACGCAAGTAGAAAATTTATTTATGTACCTAAATCACATCGGTTACGGTACTTTATATATATGGTCACATATTTATTTCTTAATTCCTATCTCAAGCACACCGAACAGAATTATACACAACAGATAACTGGATACACAACGAAAATTTCTTTACTCACCAAATCATAGCTAACAGAAGAAGGCTCACAACCCGCTACGACCTGAAAATAAGAAAATATACGATTAGTTTCTTTTGATCAATGCTTTTTCACATAAGAAAACACGATACCATAAGAAATTGCACCACAAAAACTATTCCCTTTCACGGAATCTATCTCAAGAGGGCAGATTAAGTTCGGTCTTTTTTTGCTATGAATATCTCAGAATTATCAAAAGGAAAACAATTGTTTTTTTACTCTGATGTGAAAGTTATCTGCCCTTGATAAAACCGAGGTTCAGATGATGGATTTTAAAATGGTAAAACATGCAAAGATACAGTGGAAGAAAATTGCTCACTAATTTCATCGACATAAAATTTTCTCATTAAATTTCCAAATTATAAACAATAAAAATGAGAAAAAAAGACATGAATATAAATGCAATAAATACGGAAACCCTGATGAAAATATTTTTATAAATAAACTTTGTTTTCGCAATGCCATAATTACTTTGAAAATTAAATCCTTTATTTTCAACAACTGCTGAACTTTAAAATTTTTCACGTGTTAGAAACTAAACATCTACATGTAACTGCTAGAATAAAAAATAATGAATCTCAGAAATTGCAATTTTGGAGGAAATAAATTGTTTATGTATTTTTAGAAATATTTAGAAATGGCGAGTAGTCAGGTTTTGAAAAAATAAACACCCAAAACTTTGAAAACAAATTATTCAAACGTGAAACAATATTTGTCTTTTGTTTTCTAAAACTGTTCTATAACCATGTTCAAGATCTGCAGTACAAAAAAATAAGTGACATGCAACATAGTAAAAAACTAGAAACATTTGTAAGCATTATTTAGTAAGTTTTAGCGAGTTTCATTTTAAACATATTTTTAACGAGGAACACATAATATACTCGAAAAACAAAAAAATGTAGAAATATATTTGAAGGAAAAAACAGTCAGTACATGCAAGTATAGTGCGATATTAATTATTTTTTGAGGATGTAAAGAAAAATAAAATCAAAACGATATTATTTGGAGATATGCACAAGGAAAAACCATTTGAGCAAACAGCAAAAAATTTGATAGGCACGAATTCTTATCTGGTAAATTCTCAAATATTTTAATGAGATATAATTAAAGGAAAATCATCTCGCAAAATCAATTATGTAAAGGAATGATTGAGGGAGACGAAAATAATGATTTTTCATCCCCAAAGTCACACTTCCGTAAATCCAATGATCTGTATGTGCTAACTATAGATAATGTGAGTCACACACGCAAGCAATATTAAAATGAAGGGCTTCGGGCAATATTAATCATGTTCCAATATTAATCATGTTTCTTAAACTTTCAAGTAGTATAAAGCACTCATTCAAACAATAAACAATTCCTTACAGCCTCTTGAATGTTTTGTTTCATTGTTTTTCATTGCGGAACATTATTTCTGTGACTTATCGTTATCCGGAGTGTTTCCAATTTAAGGTAGGTATTTTAATTAACGTCGCACTGGAGCAACACAACGGATTATTGGAGACAGTCCGGGATCAATCCCGAAGGGAAAGATTCTAGGACAACATCACGTAATTTTGAACCACCGTCAGATGACGAGATAACACTTGAGCAGGCACCCCACTCTCCAAACTCCCTCACCCCGCTAACGAGAGGACATTTGAGGCCACGACAGATTTAATGTGCACCAGCCCCCTTTGTACAGGACGGTCTTTGGTTGGATTCGAACTCGCAACCCTCCGGTTGCTAATCCGTTACTCTTCCAACCGGGCTACCGGGCCCAGTTTCCAATTTAAAACACTATCATGTCAGTTTTGCAAAGCAATTTTCGCTATCAGGATTAAAACAATTAAACAAACATCACCGAGCGAATTTATTACTAAAGAACAATTGCAAGGGGTTGTCTAGAACTTAAAACGAGAATTTTCTATTCCAGTGAGAGTTATACTGTAGTTTATTATATCCCGACAACACAATGAAACAATGTAAAATAATGACAGAAGAACAACTACTACAATTGTATGCAGAGAACAAGATCCCATGCGACATGACAAGCCAAACGCGACACTATTAAGTCAGGTTATGTAATGCAGAACAATACGTCTGTTACACGCTTCAATACTAGACCTTTACAAGACTGATTATAAAGTGCACTTACTTATTAAGTTAAGGATTCCCTGTAGTACTTGTACTTAAAGATATAGATAAGTAGTGTAGGTAAAAATAAGATAATCTCGGATTGATATTTATTGTGAAAGAATTCCGATGTCTTAAGGAATAAAATTTTTGAATTACCTGGTGCAAATTCGTATGTACTCAAGATTTTTTTTTTTAATATTGCAAAAAAGAGATGACAATGAGGAAAGAAATGCTGTTTAACGGCAAATTTGACGAAAAAACACATTCCAGTAATAAATCTTGCAGATGTTCACACCACGCTTAAAAACACCACGCTTACATCTAAAACTCGGAGAATATTACTGAATAGTATTTCATAGACGTAATCTCGCAGATGGTGTTTTATCCTCTGTAAATGACAAACGAAATAAATTTATTATACCCATTTGAAAGTTCTAATTGTTTAAAAGTTTAATTGCCTTAAATGTAAGTAATAAATTTATTAGTTCCACCAAAAGTGTTGCAATAAAAGTTTATGAGTTTGGGTTTCCTTCACTTTTACATAATTGTACTCAACTAATCTGGTTATTTTTCATATTCTGTATAGATTTTTTAAATATTAATTAAAAAAGATTAATTTTAAATTTACAATTTATACATCATTATAACTTTTAAATTGCCCAATTGCACTGCGATGATATCCAATAAATATAGAAGATCCAGCACTATAATTTAGTAAAACTTGGCCTGTTGCGTTGTGCCTTTTGCTCTTTGATAACCAGAGTTCCGTGAAATGGCATAAAGGCATTCCATAATGTAAATCAAGAAAAAAAAAACATTTTGCTGTTGTGAATATTAAAGTGCGTTTGGTTTTGGAATAACGTTGTTTGAGGTCACTGTCAGGATAATCTGCGGAGGAGAAACCGGATGAGGCACCTGCCTTAAAAAACTGGAGTCTTGATTCCTTTTGCGATATCCTAAATGGCTAAAGCAGGATTTACAGCAATTGGTCATCAAAGCAAATTCAGAATCGCGAGTAAACGTTGAGAAAGATGTGAATCGTTGTTCCTAAACTTGTTTTCCGATATGAATTAAATTAATTGATTGATACAAATTAAAATGCAATTGATTAAAATCCAGTTTTAATGCAAAGGAGTCGCCGAGATTTACTTTTTCGTAAAGGGAGCCGAAGACCAAAAAAGTTTGTAGAAGGCTGGATTAGTTTGCAGGTTTTAGCAACCTGCAAACTAATCCAGCCTGAGGTATGGTCCGGAATGATCCCGTTTCGTATGTAGAGAGCAGAATCCATCATGAAATATTTGAGTGCAAATCATCAAAATATGATCCTTGGATTAAAATATTTGAGAAACCTACTCAAAAAACTGAATATCAGAAAATAATAATAATAAAATAATAATCCAAGACTGGATGTTCGTATTGGTTTGGATTAACTTTTAAGCTGTAAGTCCCGGTCTAATACTCGTGTAGCATAAAATGACCGTAAAGCGACAAAGCAAATCATTCCATCATTGCAACCACGGTCTATATAAGAAAATTGTGTAGTAAAGCGCCAAACACACACAAACCATTCATGCAAACAATTAGCTCAAAATAATATTTACCTAATTTCCCACTAAATGGTCTGCAGCTTGGCCGTTCCCGGCCATTGCACCATAAAACCCAAAATCTATAAACACACTCTATGGCCACTATCCATTAATATTAACCAAAAAGCTTGTATGTGTATGTCCATTACTTGACGTTGTCTTGTGTTTGACACAACTCGAACGTTTTGGGTCCTTTGCCAAAAAAACAATTTGGGTGCATTAAAACCCAAAATCTGAAATCCCACATTATGGGGTAGAACAGTTTATTTTCAATACACAGCAATATTAACCCAAACGTTTGTGTGTATGTCCATTACTTAATGTTTGTCTTGTGTTTGGCGCAGCTCGGACATTTTCGGTCCTTGTGCCATAAAACCTGAAATCAAAAATCCCACACTATGGTAGTACAATTACATCTGAATACCCATAAATACAAACTAAAAAACTTATGTGTCCATTACTTAACGTTGTGTTTTGTGTTTAACTAACTTGGCCAAATAAGGCTTCTTGTGCCATAAAAACATAAGCAACCAATATGAAAGCACTTTCACACCATTACGCCATCTTGTACCTTATCTAGAAATAAGTCAAGCGAAATTTCAGAGTTGTTGAGCATAATTGCTATGTTCCATCTTCGTTTTACTTAAAGAAGCAAAGGTAGTAAAAAGGAACAGGTTCTTTCCTTTTACTTCAGGGTGAAAACTGATAAGGCAAATAAAAAGAAAAAACTACACGTCGAAATTGTCGCCGACCATTCTGAAAGTCAAAAGGTGTATCATCTATTTCTAGCTTCTGCAAGCATTCGAAGATGCGTTAAGACGCCGCTCGTGTCAGTATATATAAATGATAAATACAATAATTTTCCTGCGGTTTGTTCCATCGATGAAAGATGAGCGTTTTAAAATGGCACCACTTTTTAAGCACAAGTAGCTATTATTCTTATTTTATTACGTCATCTGACGGTGGTTCAAAATTACGTGGCGTTATCCTCGGATATTTTCCTTCGGGTTTGATCCCGGATCGTCGCCAATAGCCCGTCGTGTTGCTCCAGTGCATCGTTAATTAAAATACCTACCATCTTATTTTGTTAACCGGAAACGGTCAAAGAAACGAAATCGTCTAAAATCCAAAGCGTGAACTTTCATGGCCAGTCTACTGAAATTGGGCCACAACTGGCCGCAAGACAGAATATCATAAAATTTCCCAGCACCAAACTTTTTATTGTCTAATAGACCATTAATTTATTCTTTGGGCGGACACGATCCATTTTTATCATATTTACAGATTCAAAATTAAGGGAACTTCTCTGTTCGTGTGTGGCTTGGTAGGACCCTGTGATCACTAAGTGTTCGCTTGCGTTTTTTCTTAAGGATTTCACTTCGTTAAATCATCCAATGATAATCAATAACTATGACTAATTAATGCAATCAGTAATATACAATCCCTATGACGAATTCGTAAGTGTCCGGGAGACCTACTTGGCGGACAGGGTGGAATGATTTGATCCTCCTACTCATGTTTGTTTGCTGCATTTAAATATCCGTGTTTGAGTAGTATCTTTTTTTCTGTAAAGAAATTTATCACTCCAGAGGGTGCTGCGTCGCCTAACTATTTTTGTTTTTCGTTGGCAAGAAGTCAATTTCGATTCTTGAACTGTGTTGTTGCAAATTTCCTGTCATCCTGTGATATGTTCGTCACTAAATTTTGTTTAAAAGCAGCGACTTACTGAATTTTGTAAATGTTGATTTAATTCCGAATGTCGAATACAGAAGCACCAATTGATGTGTTAAATTGTCTGATTTTTAGCTTCGTTTCAGTTTCTGCAGTTATGGATGCACTTTGCATATAAATTGTATTTTTAAAAAATAAATGCATCCCAGCCACCATTTGACTGACCTTAAGCCCTAATTACACAGCCCACAAACTCAAGCTTCCATCGAATTAAAATGGCGCAGCTTGTCCGCTTTTGGACCTTGCACCATAAAACCTAACATCCAATCCAATCATCGAAATAAAAAGGCAAGAAAACAATCGGTAAACTGTTTGTTGTATCTAAGAAAGCCCTTTAAATTTATCAAAGTTCCTCCAAATCTTAATATAAACAATACAAAATTAATGAAAAACAAAATAAATTTTTTAAATATAATGAAAGTCTCATGAATTGAAGGAATGAAATCAAAGGCATAATTTCAAACCATTTGCTAAAAATTATTCGTATTAAAAATTCTTTTTTTGACTAAATCAAATATATTTAGATAAAAAATAAATAATTCAAAAATTTGAATTTTTTGAAATTTTGATATTTCTGGGGAAAAAGTTTTTTAATTTTCTATTAAAACCCTTAATTTTTTGGAATAAATAGTATATGACAAAAAATTGATCCATGAAAATGTTTGGATCCATTCGAATAATTCTAGAAGAGGACTGAAAAGTAATTGATAGTTCAATTCTAAATTCAATCCTCTATTAGTCGCTTATGTTTATTAACGAATGGAGACCGCAGTGCATTTGTGAGGTGCTTGACATTTTCTTTCCTATCACACACATACTCATTAATTATTCATTGAAAAACAGTATTTTGAGACACACCAAAAATAAAGAACTGCAATATTTTTAAATTCGCTTTAACAGTTCTTTTCATTGTATAACATTGAAAAAGTCACAGTGTACATGTCAGGATCAATGCGACTAACGGAGGGAGAAAAACAAATCTAAAATAATAGCACTGATTCTGAGGAACACCCACTTCGAGAATTTGAGACGAGAATTCCAAGCAGAATTCTAAGAACTCTTTAGAGAATTCTTACGCTCGCTTAGCAAATAAATCAAGTGTTTAGGCTCAATTTTCGGCTGCATAAAAGAAAAACAATACATTCTTCGAATTGTAAACTAATTTGGAACTGAGCCAATAAACACGACATCAACAGAAGAAAAACAGAATTCAAATTAACAAGAGGAAACAAACTCATTTAAGTGCGAAAAAAAATATTTTATTTGCACTCCCGTTTTATAGATCAGAAACACAAAAGATTGAAATTTCCCACTCAACAAAACAAACAAAAATGGTCCGAAACCCACTCATTTAAATCACACAAATAAACCGCGATCAAACGATAAAGATACGAATCGTCATCCATACGAGACCATAACTACAGTCACCGTACGCCTACATCAAACGGAGATAACTATCCTATCAAAACTCATCCGCATATATTTCAGAACAAAACGACGGAGTCAATAAATTACAATGAATGTTGAGCTTTGCGAACGCGGCAGTCTGCCTCCATAATGAAGCTTGTTCAGCTCGTTCCAACGCAAGAGAACTATAATTTTTTTATTTCCCCCCCCTCGGTATAATTCATCACATCTTTCACTTTCGTTTCTCATCACTCATAAAGAGAAAGAAAAAGGAGAGGGAAAGAAGAGAAAAAAATGAAACGGACAGATAGGGAGATAGAGAAAGGGCTAAGTGTCAAAAGCCAACATCTGGGAAAACAGGCTAATAACGCTGCTAAGACCACTTGAGCAATGCATTAAGAAGCAGGGGACGGTTAAGCTGAAAGGAGTCAGAGATAGCGTTGACATGTGTGAATGATGATGAGTTGCGATTGGAGAGCAGCAATTACGTCCATCCTTCAGGAAAAGCTCTTTTCAGAAAGAAATATCAAAAATTTGGTTTGGAAATGAACGCGTTAGTTTTCTACGCAACACATCAAAGATAAATTCACATGAAAAAATTTCCTGCTGTCCAAAGGTGATTTCCACATGAATTCCGGGAATATGTTTTCATTACAAAGGCACTTAGACAAATACACTGCTGGCCACCCAAATTGCAACACCAAGAAAGACAAGAGATATCACAACAAAATTTATTTTGTAGATAACATGTTGACCAAGTATCAAATGATTAAATTTATAGACTTCTGTGAAGTGTGGTTCCTGCCAAAATCAGTAGCCAGAGTAGCCGCCATTGTTGGAGATCACCGCTGCCACACGCCTCGGCATTGATTCAAAGAGACTTTGGATGTGTTCTTGGGGTACAGCAGACCAAGCAGCTTCCACACGTTGCCAAAGTTGATCTGGTGTGGCAGCTGGGGATGTATTCTGGGTCAATCGTTGAGCAACCATGGACCACATGTTTTCTATCGGCGAAAGATCCGGAGAGCGAGCTGGCCAGGGAAGCAATTCAATCTGGCGATTGACGAAGAACCCTTGGACAATGCGTGCCACGTGTGGTCGCGCATTATCCTGTTGAAATATGGCTGTGGGCAAGCCCTGAAGGTAAGGAAGGACAACTGGCTCCAACACCTCGGAGATGTAGCGCTGGCTGTTTAAAGTACCGGCAATGCGTACTAGAGGAGTGCGAGAGTGATATCCAATACCGCCCCATACCATAATACCCGGTGCAGGACCAGTGTGGCGGTGCATAACGCAGCTGTTCAGCATCCTCTCTCCACGGTGTCTCCAGACTCGAATCCGACCATCGTGGTGTTGCAGACAGAAGCGTGACTCGTCAGTAAAGACAATTTCATTCCATTCTGCCGTCCACATCCTTCTTTCATCGCACCATTGGCGGCGGAAACGTCTGTGGTTCTGCGTCAAGGGTAGACGAAGCAATGGACGTCTTGCGGACAGACCACTCTGCTGTAAACGGCGTCGAATGGTACGCGCAGACACTGGATGATGCGGTACAGACTGAATGTGCTGTGCTATGGTTCGTGATGTGGCTGAGCGATCCGTCACTGCCATACGTACAATATGCCTGTCATCACGTGAAGTGGTGCACTGAGGTGGATGCGATCGAACACGTCGGTCCGTCGTACCCTCCTGCATCCAACGATCACATATCCGCATTACAGTTGTTTGGTTTCGTCCAACACGACTACCGATTTCCCTGAAAGATAATCCACAATCTCAGTAGGCCACTATCCTTCCTCTGTCGAACTCGGATACTTGATCAAAAGATGATCGCTGTTTTCTACGAGGCATAATTGATCGTTTTTTTGAAAAAACCACAAGAAAAACACAATTGCCGTACTTGAAATGGTCGAAATCTCCAAGCCTTAAATAGCGCTTTGAAGTGGCGCCACAGGCGCGCGTGATGTGCGTCTGCGCTGAAATTCTAATCATTTGCATATCTCACCTCCGCTAATGCATGTTGTAAATTTCATATTATTTGCATGCTTCCTTCAGGGTGTTGCATTTACGGTGGCCAGCAGTGTATTCTATCAACTCCCATGTGTCACTATGTAACACATGAAGAAATTTAGATCATAAAAGAAAATTTTTTTCTTGCCTGGCCAATTTGAACATTATCATTATGGCACTATGAGGCAGATTTGTGAACCACTTTATGCCATGCCTTACCCCGGATTCGAACCAGGAACCTTTCGATCCAGAAGCCAGCACTGACCAGATCAATAAGATTCTAACTGCTTCAAAAGTTCTCTGGACTTACAATAATGTGCACGGACGCCTTCCCTTGATAAATGCCGAACATCCCAAAGTATGCCTCAGAGGTGGTAAATAAAAATCATGATTCAATTGCCAATATGCACTCTGCAATACCCCAGAATTTACAATGATAGCAGACCAAAAATAAGAATAAATTAAAAAAGTATAAATCCAGAGTGGCTGATAGCACAAAACAAAAAATGTGTGGGGGAGAGTCCATTTGTGACATCCCTGCCGGCCCTAGCTATATAGAGAAGGTGGCTTTCAGATTATTAACAGGGCATGATTGCCCGGACAAGCATTTGCATCGTTTTGGAATCTATGGTAGCCCGAAGTGTTATCAAAAATCGATGACAATATTTATACGTTGGCTAAAAACGTGTTTTTAAAAAATGGACCCGTGAGACCCAAGCATAGCACTCAAAAAGGTTTCTTCGGGTGTACTCGTAGGTAAATCACGGTTAATTACTCACATGTAATGTGTCCTGTGCGGAAGGATGGCTGACATGAACTGTGGCCACCTTTCATGTTCCGAACATCCCAAAGGATAGAGCAGGCCTTTTAGACGTTTTTAAGGGAGCAGATGTTCTGATGTTGCACTTGAACGATTTAAAGTATCGAGCCCGAATGGATGCCAATCATATTTGAAAAATAAATCAAATAGGACTTATTTCTTCATCACTGTAATTTGTATTTGCTACATACTAAAGCATAGCAAATTTTATGTTTAGGGGTTTAATTTCTGTAGACAAAGGACAGACGTCAGGGTTCCCACTCTTTAAGCAAAACAAAAATTATGGCCATTAAAGACGTTTTCTTTGTTTTAAGGCTACATTTCACATAGCTCGCAATAGACTGAAGAAATTTTCATGAGTGCTAGGTTTGGTTCTCACAAACCCAGTTTTAAAAACATCAATTTTTAGACAATCTATAAACATTATGCCATCGAGTTTAGATGACACTTGATCTAGGACGAGTATCATTGACCTTGGTTTTTGAATGCAAGTGAAATAAAATAAGTCGTGTTCTTGTACAAATTGAGGCTTTTCAAAACTTTGAAAGGATTTCCAGCAAATGTTAAGGCTTTTTAAGGACCCTTAAAAACTAAAATGAAAAACCAGGCCTTATGTATTTTTAAGACCCGCGTAGGAGCCCTATGCTCACTCTCAAATAATTCATAAATGAAAACATTCCGACCCTTTTGGAACAGCACAATATTTAATAATGGAAAAAAAAAAAGAATGTCTTTTTAGGTAAGATTTCCCGGTTCTCATGATGCCAAAATGTGCAAGAAAATGTCTCTAAATAAATCACAGCATCTGTGTTAATCAAAATTTCCATATTTATACTATATCTGTACGTTGGAAGAAAAAGACCAATGTCCATTTGCAAGTTTTTGGTAACACCTGATTTAGTAATTATCTTAAACTTTTAGTACAGCGTAAAAAATACTTTCCAATATTTTTATAGAAATACAGAAAACATAGAACGTAAGTAATGGAGAAATTTTCAATAAAAACGATGCAATTGGAATAGCACTCTTTTTTCCTGAAGAAACATTCACCGTTTTAATGAGAAACAGTAAAAAAATGAAAATAGAAGGAATAGAAATCACGTAAAATTGTCGTGTAGATTTATGTGCCATGGGGAAATGTTGATTAAGATTTGTGTCAGTCATTCTGTTTCAAAAAGGTTTGATAACAAGGAAATAATAAAATTCTGCAAGGCGCCAAATGCAACAAAAAATCGAATCATAAATCAACTTAATGTGTCTCTAACTCCAACGAAAACTATCACTCATTGTTTCCCCCTTTTAAACAAATAAGCTTTTATTCTCATATCAACACAAACAAAACAAATTATTCATCCCAAGTCCAAGATAAACATTATCAACGAAATGAATGAAAATAAGAAAATTTGCTAAATCACTTTCAGGGAAAATCGTTCATTTTATACTACACAATAATTGGGACACCGATTACTTCAATTTTCGTCCAAACTTTTTCTTTTTATGTAAAAAATATAAAGGACACTGAAACATTTCAGCTGTGTCACGATTTTGAAAATTGTTCATGGAAAAGTATGTAATTTCAATTCAGTTCAATTCCATTGCAAAATCTATATCATTCTCACGGTATATTGATTTGTCACTCTGGCGTCATTGTTGGATACCAGGGCTAATTAGACTGGGACCTTAAGTGAATTCCGAACCACATATATATCCATGCAGACAGGCATTCGAACCAAAAGCCTGTTGAACGAAGGGCCAGAGCGCTAACCAAGCCGGTCGAATGGTAGACCTTTTAAGCTTTGATGAATACAATATTACTTAGTAATACTGCACGCCAACACTCCTTTCTTCCACTTATTATCTAGGATACTAAGAAAGAAGAATTCAGACAGAAGACTTAGATCAGGAACTTATTTAGCGTAGGATCGCATTAAGATATTCTATATTATATTTCTAAATAGCACAAATTATTAGTTCTTAATTCAATATTTAAAAAAATCAGTTTTCCATTGTTTTATCAACATGGCATTGGGATCCTTGTGTACATTTGGTTTTAATTATCCAGACATTACCGTCAATATTGTAGCAAAGACATTACGTTTCTATGTAAAATATTTATTTTTTAATTTTGTATTTAGAGGCTTTCTTTCCTTTGCCGTGCCCGTAGGGCGGATAAAACTGTTCTGCGGGTCACAGTTTGAGAATATCTGAACTAGATGACTCCAATATTTGTCTTGTAAGACTAAACAATTGTATTGTATACCATTGCATTGGGATCCTTATGTACGCTTGGTTTTGTATACTTATTCAGACATAATATCGACAATATTGTAGCAACTGTGAAAAACTTTTTAGAATACAGAATGCATCACTTGTTCAGGACTGTCCCTGGGGCATTAGCCTCAGATGTGAAAACTTCAATAAGTTGCCCCCTTTTACAAAAACATTTGATTTTTCACGAAACTCGACCTTGATGAATGAGTGCCTTGAACATCTGAATGTAAATTAACAACAAAGTATGCATGGATTTATAAATGCCTTTTATCACAATCGCAACCCCCCTAAAAATACAAGACGAATAAAGTGAAAATTAACAAATATCGAAATCTTTTTTTTTTGCATTGTTATTCCAAGGTGGAGGCATCGGCCGCTCCTATTTTCTTCTGATGACGTGTTAGAGCACAGCCAGCACACCACTCAGGAATGGCCCTGCACTTGTTGGATCCCTTCTCCAAGAACACAATTCGAACAGTTACCAGGGGAAGCAAAAGGGTGGGGAAATACCCCATTCACGAGTAAGTTGATTTCTCGAGTGTCCGTACGAGCTCCCATAAAGTGTTATTTACTTTTCGGTTTCCATTGAGAGAGCAGATCTCCCCGCGCATCCGGAATGCTTCAACAAGTGGCCGGCTTTCAAGAAGTAGTCGAGAGAATCATTACTCATATACGGTTTCTTGCTTTCTGTCTGCCAGATGCTTCCGTTGAGAGGGCACCCATTAGAAGTCACGAAATATTCATTCTTGGTGAATGGCCATTTGGTTTTTTGAGTGGATGACGTGACGCGAGAGGACGCTGAGGGGGAGATGAGTAATTGATAGAGTTTGACCCCAAAATACTTTCGTTGGGAATTAAATAAACAAGGATACAGTGAAGTAAAATCCGCATAAAGGATGGAAGGTCTTGATATACAGGATTAAGGATCCGAGGTCCTTATGAGCCATCTCCTTTCATCCGGGACATCCTATGTCAATGCCAAAGTACAGAGTACCCCTTATAATCTTAAAGTGGTGGTGTTTGCTTTGGGACTCAAGACCTTAGCATGACCGTGCTTTGCGAATTGGTCACTTTCAGGAAACACCCCGACCAAAACATTAAGATGCTTTAACTTCAATTTGTGTGTTTTGCAAAATAAACATTAAATAATATACAGGGTGAGCTCTTTTGTTGTTTGCTCCAGGGCTTGACATGTTGTCTTGTATTTATAAAAAGCTAGCTTCATCAAAACTGTTGAAAGTAACTAACATAAAGGTATTATAGTTTATGGTTACTAACTTTTTACCTTTACTGCGGGTCATTTTGTGTTTACATAAAAGATCGCAAATTATTACTGTTGTGAAAGTCAAAGGGTTTAGGAAGTAGTTTTAATATTTTTAGGGCAAGAGAAATAATTTTAATATTGAGTTCATATTATTGAGTGACGTTTCGAAAGAATTGAAGTATGAAAATTGCACCTTTAAAAAAGATCCACTCTTAGGATTCAGATAGCTGACTTTTTCCAAATAACGCAACATTTGAGCAAAACGTTTTATACTACCAAAAGGACATTTCATTTGAAGTGGTGACTCAGAATTTGTGAATTCGAACTTGGGCAATTTTGAAAAATTTAATTCAGTTGCTACAAGCTTATCAATGATACAGTCTTTAGTCACAACGGTGTGTCCACTCGACAATAAACTGAGAGTGGCTATCGAATATCGGGTCCGAGAGTAGTGGCCAGGATTGGAATGGTAGCGTATGTTTAGTGACGAACTTCTCTCTTGGGCAGACAATCACCGCATTCGCGTGGGGCGGAGACCCGACAAAAGCTACAACTTTCGGTTGTTTCGACTGATTTTGAGGGGTACACTCCACTGGGTATATTGGCTTGCATCATCGTCCGAGGGGGTATAACAGTCTAATTTATGACCTTCCCGATGTAATTCTACAATTTATTTTATGAGTCTTCTAGACTTGATATAATTCCTTATCGCTTCATGTTCATCACACATAAATTTCATCTCGATCGAATACTAGCTTCGGGGTGTTCGGATTTTTTTGCAGTGTATTTTCAGTGTTTATAAAAATTTGTGTATACTTCCAAAGGAAAACAGAAACACGTTTGGTAAAAGTTAAGCATTGTGCATAACTAGGAAAACATATTTTTATCCCATGTGGGGGCCCGTCGTAACGTCCATAGTAATGGCTCGGAGTTAGAGGTCACCACCTGCACCACCGGTCGCAAATCTCGACATATCTATCGGGAAGATCTCCTTTCCGTTCAAATGGTTTTTAAGGGGTGCACAACAGCTCCCTCTGAATTCATTGTCCCCCAGTGTCAACTGGAGGGACGGAAAAAATGGCTTCCAACACTCAAATTGTGCGGACGTAATTTTAGCATGCCATCGCCGTCCGTTTTGAGTCAATCTCCTCCCTTATTACAGCACCAACAGACAAGGGATACTAATCCTTGTTTAATTATGTAAAGAATGTAATAAATAGCACTTTTAATTATATTTTTTGGATGTGTCTTTAAGCACACCACTCAGCTCACTACGTCACATCATCTAACCAAGTACTTTGCCCCGTAGTGTGGATTATGGGGGGGGGGCTTTGATATTTTTATCGTTACCACCACGCCAAAGGCACCAATCTTCAAAATAGACGTTTCTACAAAAACGCGTTCAAAGTTTTGATGCTTCGGGAAAAATCGAGTTACGACTCTTAGGTTGTTTTCTCA
Organism: Meta bourneti; assembly: GCA_933210815.1. Classification (NCBI taxonomy): domain Eukaryota; kingdom Metazoa; phylum Arthropoda; class Arachnida; order Araneae; family Tetragnathidae; genus Meta; species Meta bourneti. The sequence goes on along the minus strand of OW119923.1, from coordinate 32,892,287 downwards.
TGAAAATCTGCATTTCCATAACAATCAAGATGATTCGTGGCTTTGTCATAGCATAAAACATGAAATGGTGACTCGAAAAATGCAGTTAGGTGAAAATCTCCAAAATGTAGATTGGTGACTTTGGCGTGGTAGTAACGATATATTTGAAAACGTTCAGGTTTCGTTCCACAGCGGAACAATCACAACGAACCACATGAACATGAAGATAGCTTTTATGCCTTCCTCTCTGACGTCACCTCTATGCCCAATACAGGGAAGGATGAAGTAATGGAAAAGAACTCATGACGGGATTTCCACGAAAGAAAACAGCACAGAAGGGTGAATTTTACTGCCGACTCAAGTACGCCGTGGAAGCGTCACATGAGAGCAGGGGACACATGTGTAACATCCTTTGTAAAAATTACGCGCTTATTCAGCTGGTGAGTGACGTACGGAAGTCCCAATCGAGAAATGATCTCATTATACATACACTCGAGCAAATAAAAACAGGAACGGGCCGATCAAAGCACTGGAGAAGTGACCTTGAGATTTGCTCTTGAATTCCTGTTCTTTAAAAGGGTTTTGGGTGTTTTTTTAAGTTCTTTGGCACGAAAAGGAAATTTACATTATGTTACAGTCAATGTGTAAAATGCAGGTATTTTATATAATGTCTAGGAAATCTATAGAATGCGTGTGATATTTTGGGGCAAACAATGAGATGTATCATTTATTGCAGAAAAGTAGTTACAGCAGTATTGTAACACAAGTTTAGCGTTGCAAAGCCATTTAGACTGGATCTGTGGAAAGTTTTACGCTCCCTTGAAAATGCTCTTTTCCAAATCGTGTGCAGAACTAAGTTTCAAATCCAAATGAATTAGATCTCCTTTATTTTCATTTTAAATAATACTTCTGTTTTTAAGTATTGCCTTTCAATGCTTGTACTTAAAACCTCAAGCGATTAAAAATAGAACTTTTTAAACTTCAAGTATTTGAGAGTAAAGAGAATATCAAAACTGCTTTATTGTGATACTAATTGAATTGATGGCTGGAACAACGTTGGATGTGACTACTTTGTAACATGTAACGTCCAACGTTGTTCCAACCAACAATTCAATTATATTAACAAACACATTTATAATTGACGATACGACTATGTTCCAAGCCAAACGTAATATAGAATTATAATTTTCAGTAACCTAAGTATCCAAATTTCTCGGAGGCAAGTAAGAATATATGTCCTGATTGCAAAAAATAAGGGAGATAACTTCCCTGAACAAATAATGTTATTTGGTCGACAACTTAAAATAGAGCGAACTTTATTGCTATTTTCCAAAACGAAAATTGGATTTTAAGTTTAACTCAGATCGTAAAATTCGACACTTTCAGAAAAAAAACATTGAGATTTGAGTGTGGCATAACGTAGGGCAGATGTGCACCCAGAATGTTTCTTTGGGAGGGGCTGAGAGAATGTTCATAATCATGGTACTGATATAGTCACTGGGGTGACTTTCTTTCCACTCAAACTTCACAATTGTTCCTTCAATTTTACGGTTTTCCCGTTTAGGGCAGAAAGATGGATGGGTTAGAAAAATAAAATAATAAAACTGATTTGTGCAAGTGAAAGTCATACACACATCTTTTGACGATGGCGAACATTGCAGCATTCGTTCAGGAAATCGCCGTTCTTAAGACTATTTAGTATGAGGACCTTACATAGTTGAAAATGAGCACTAATTCGTAAAAGAATACACATGGCCCTATTCTTCATGTTCAACAGCCCTTACTTTCGGCAGCATAACGGCCACTTTGATCCTACTGTCTATTTTGGTTTAAGGTTAGTTGGTTATATTTTATGGCGCAAAAAGCCATAGGTGGCCAACGTCAAGTTCTGGGTATACATGGTAAGAGTTTACTTACCATGTACTGGGTAAAGAGTTTTATTGACATAGAAGAGAGAAATACGCCCAGGATAAGTAACCGGAATTGAACCTGCGCCGCCAACTAGCAGGTTAAGTAACAGAAAAGGGTGGAATTTTATCACACAAGAATTGGAAGTGACCATGTCCCTCATGTGATAAGATTCATATTTCCTTTTCTTGTGGTCAAAGATCTAAAGAAAGGGAAAAGAAACCACTAGACAGTGAAATTAATCTAATGTAGCTTAAGCTCTCTCTCTTACGTTACTTATAAATCTAATCTTTCATTACAGATTGGTGTAGAATTTCGATGAAAATCTACTTCATTGATGTTACGTCGATGAAAATTTAATTTTTGTATTGCTTTGGGGGTGGCTGATAGGTTTTGAGAGTAGTGGAAGCCCATATAGGAAATTGGATTTTTAGAAGTGGCCTCAATAAGTTGCTTACGAGGCGTAATTCAGCTTCGATAACCTTAATTGTTACAGCTGATATTGAATGGAAATCAATCACATTCACAAGTATAAACAGCTGTCTGTACACTAAGCGAGACACCCAGTTGTGTGATGCATCTGTCAGTGTGTTTGAAATTTTAGAGTCAAAGGAAAGAACATCAGTTTACATCCTCAGCGTAACCTTTGAAGAGAGGTAAACTGCCACTAAATAAATAGTTTTCTACTGGATAAATAAAGTGTGCACGCGTAAAATAAGGCGGTTAAGTGCATACTAAAATTGTCCTTGACCAAATTTTCCAATCGATGTCAACCGATTAGTTTGTAACCGTAATATTTTTCACTTAGTAAGAAAATAAACAATTCAGTGAGTCACATGGAGAAGTAAGGAGAAACGTGGCTGTCTGAGAAAATGCAGCGCTCAAAATTTACAATCTTTTATCTGGACTGACTGCTACGCAAGTGTCCATAAACAGAGAAAAGATAACGGTATCAGATACTCTTGTTTTTTAAACCTTCCCGCTATACAAGTGTTATCCGCAGTGTAAATGTGTGAGAGAAGGCTTTGTCATATTTTCATCATTTCACAAATAAGAAAAATTCATACAGCCAGACCTCTACAACTATGTTACATCTACCACAGAACTCAAGATCCTTTCTCTTAATTTGTATCATTTCGAGAGTGAGTCAATTAATGAGAGTTTAGATAAACCTAGATCACCGTTTTCAAGTAAGACAAAAGAAAAACGCTATCTGAAATTTCGTAAGAATATTGTTAGATACCGGATAGTTATATCAGCCATTGAAATTCTTTTACCATTATTAATTATAAAAGCCATTACAATTTGAATAGTTCGGAATTTGCATTCAAAATTATTGAACGAGTCGACTTATTTAACTTATATTTGCAAGCGATATTAATTATTATTATGGTGGAGATATAATTGCAAACCTTCCACAATTTCTTCACTTGTCTACCTCCAGTGAAGAAATACCTGTAGAAGGTAAAGTAAGCAAGTATGCTTCTTAAGTTCTACTACGTGCTTATAAGTTATTATAATATGAAATAAAAGCGTTTAGATTTAGTTGATCGTAGTATCAACGCTTCTATATAATATGAGATAAAATCACAACCTCCCAGTAAAAGCAACAGAAAGCAAGCGCTTTGTTATTCTCTATACTTATTTCATTTTAAATGCTCAGATACCTTTTAAAGGCGCATAACATATAATATAGAGAAGTAGAATGTGCATTATAATATCTTAATCGTATATAAATCGACACGTATAGTATAAAGACGCAAAATTTTCTTTCGGGCAAGGGAAAACAATATTTTTCTTTCAACATAGTATTCTGTGAATTCGGACATTTTCTAAGAGTAACACTGGTGTTCTTAATAAAAAAATATTAAAAGCTCAGTTTTAGTGTTTTTATGTAATGAATTTTGAGGGATGATGCAGAAACGCTTTCAGATGTACAGACGAATAAAAACTTTAAATTTTAAGATGAGTCGTTTTCGAAAAGGGGTATGATATGATCAACTGAATTACATTTGTAAAAGGAAAATAGTTTTATAATCAACTTTTACTATAGATGAAACGCGATGAAAAATGCGAGACAATTCCAAACAACAATTTTTTTTTTCTGAAAACAAATACATTTTGTTTGGAACAAAAATTTGTTTAGAATTTTCAACAAGTAACGCGTTGGGTGGTATGGCGGATCACATGGAAAAATCGAAGGTCAATCAGACTGGCTGATTTTATCGAGCAAATTTTTATTTCTAATGGCTAGGGCACAATCAAGAGATCCAGTCTTCTATTCGCTTGAATGGTAAACAACCTCCGAAGAATTTTAAGTTCAGTTACCTCCATTTTAAGTTTTGTTTCCAAACTGTTTGTCTTGACTCGCATTCATCCCCTATCGTGGACGCCAGAAATGCTGTTTCAGAACAAAATCGAACCCATAGGTGCAAGCTCTAATTCTTTCGCAGTCTTTGGAAATACGATATTGAGCCACAGAAATATCACTTACAAAATTACAAGTTGTGATAAATGATCCTTTCCGGCCGATTGAAATTTAGCCAAGGTCGGAAGATTCTCTATGTTGGTCAACCAAATTGCATCGTTGAACCTAATATTGAAATTCAATGGAACATTCCATCATTATTATCACATTTGCGAACAAAATGAAACATTAATTATAATACTATAAATTAGGTTTAATTGACCACAAATCACCAAGATTTATCTGTTTGTTTTACATCCTAGGAGAAAAAAAAATTCTAGGTCAAAGAGGAAAAGGGAAATGATTAGACGGAATTCCATATTCCACAAGGCGATGCCGTCTCGTTAAAGGTCTCGTGAAAGGTGAAGGCACCTTATGAAATATTCATGTTTAGGGAAAGCTCGATGTAAGCGGGTTTTCCATACACATTCGAAACGTAAATGTTCCACGATCGCAACATGAATCTGAACAATCGTCAGCAAAACATGAATAACTATTTCATTGTTTTCTTCTGTGCACGTAGGCTTGATTCTTGTAGAAGATATAAAATAGGTTCTCAACCATGCAAGTGTTTTCCTCAACAGTTCGTCTGATTTTCAGTTCGTAGCGGAAAACCTACAAACGCAACTTTAAAAGGTATTAATTTCTTACCTACCAAGGAAGAAGAACCGGAAGACTTCTCTGTCACAAAAACCAATGTGCATTTGTCAGAAATGAAAAATGCCTAAAAACATTTTTTTTATGAAAAATAAAGGGTAGCTAAATTAGCGACAACTGCGCCAAATATGCTTTTAAGAAAACAATTCAAAACGGGAAAAAAGCAACTTGTTCTCTTCTGTTATATGCTTGACGGCGGTTTGAATTCTATGAAACCGATTTGGCGATATTTTACACAAAATGGCGCCAAATATATGCAAAAATAAGCAATTAAACTTTTTCTTGAGTGTTTCAGATTTATTTTGAGGTTTTTCGAGAAAATGAGTGCAAAAAAATGTTTTTGCGAATGTCTAACAACCATTGATTTAGATGTTTACTTTCATATATGTCATGGATCGGCTCCAAAACTTCGAAAAATTAGCGTTACTTGGAAATTTCCTCCCTAAAGAAAAATCCAATACTATTTTCGTATGGAGGACCGGAAAACCAAGTGTTTTCCAGAAGAAATACGGAACATAAGGAAGAATTGGCTGGTATGTAATTTGATGCAAGTATGCAGGGGCCTGTGTTCATGGACAGGGCTCAAAGGGCTTGAACTCTCCCTAAGCATTTTTTTCTGTTACATTTTTTTAAAATGTAGTGTGAAGTGAAGCAAGTGCGTTCGTGGGGTAAATACTTCCACTGAATATGAAAGTAGTATATGATTAAAGTAGGGGCTGCCACCCTTCCAGAAATGCTTGAAGTCCCATAGATTAGTTTTATTGCTAGAGAACTTCAAATTTCGACAGGGAAGTTGCGCAGACCAAAGGGCATGAATGAAGTGATATGCTCTTGACTCCAGCCACAACACTATCACATTGCAAACAAGAAAACAGTCCATGGAATGCACTGCATCATCATGGAAAGTTTTTATATCAATATGATGATTTTAAACAAATAAGAGTGTAAACCTATATTACTAAAAGATCTGGGGGTGTTTGATAAAAATATGATTTTTTAATAATTACTGGGACTTAGTATTAACTGATTCAATATGAACTTTGAAGATTTGGGTTCGAGTTTGCCCCACCTCACCCTATCTGCAGAATGTTTAATCAGCGTAAATCAAAGTCATGCAAATCGAACGAGAAAACAGAAGCATGAATGAAAACAGTAAAAAAATCTTAAAATGGAGTGGTCATTCAATATTGCGGTAATTCGATTGCGATAGCGACCCAGGAAAGAGAGCCTTCATAGAAATTATTTTCTGATTATGTCCCTTCAAGTGTGGTCACGCATCGTTACAAAAAATTACAACCTTACAAATAGCATGTACTAAATTGCCAAAATAACATCTTTTGTACATAATGCACCATAAAATAAAATGTATTGCGAAATTAATTTCACAAAACCATTAAGAAAGTTCAGTTACATGATTTCATTAAGTTATAAATTAAACAATGGTTGCTATATTTAATTATTTCGGCACAAACTGCGAAATACAAATGCCTATTTCACTCTTAACGGTTTCTGCCTCGGGTAGCAGGAAAACGACCGTGAAACCAAACCACTCTAAATAAATCCTTAAGATTTTAAGCGATTCCTACAACGATGGCTACAAAATCTCCCCGGGAACGTTAATGTTATTAGATTAAATTGCGACGTCTGAAACTTTATCCCAGTTAAGTGCTTAGAAATGAGTAAATGAAACATGTTTTCTGACGTTAAGGGTATAAAAAATGGAAACGCAACTAAAGTTGGTAAGTGCAAGCTTTTCAGACAAACATAAAATACAAAGAGTTTAAACATTTTCTTTTGTCAGATTGCAAGAGCTACTTAAAAGTTTCAAGTATTTCACTTGAAGACAGTGTCCTCTTTCCTGCCAAATCGCAGACTAAGTAAATGAGTCTCTTTACAGAGTATGACGAAGTACAAATTTTAAACAAAACAGAACACAAACAAGCCAACTTTCCACTAAGGAAACGTTTATAAAATATCTGCAACCTGTTAGAAGACCGGAAAAAAAGTCTAGGCTTTGTTACTATTTATATAATTATGCTAATCATGAGTAAATTTTGATTGACTTCCTTTTCACACATCTTGTCATGGGTTAGGAATAGTCGCCTTGACACATTGGTTCCGGATTAAATTCCGCTTTAAAAAAGTGCTATTTCCGGATTTCTTTACTGTAGATAGTTGAATTTAAGTCGCACAGAAGCAACACAAGGGTTTATTGGAGACGCACCGGGATCAATCCCGAACGTAAAGATCTGAGAACAACACCTCCTAATTTTGAACCAGAATCAGATCACGAGGTCAACACCCAAGCTGGCACCCCACTCTCCAAACTCACCACGCTAAACACACCACGCTAAAGTGAGGACATTTGAAACCACGACAGATTTAACGTGCATCAGCCCCGAAGTACACGACGGTCTTTGGTTGTATCTAGCTTCGATCTGAACCTCACCCCCGGATTTCTTTATGAAAAGTGTAATTTGGCATTGAGATTAATTAGTTATATTTTTGCTTAACTTTGAGATACATGAATGAAACTGGGTAACATTCTTTGGTATTCTATATGGTAAACAGGAAATAAATTTCAAAATAAAAATCATGACAAGAACCGCCACATTTCTTACAGAATTTTTTTTTTTTTCATAGATCTTCAACTGGTTAGTTTCCATTTCCTTTAGAAGAAACTTATCCAAAAGGCGCTTCTTCCCATTACACCTAGGTTGATTGATGGTTGGGGTTTATAGCGCAAGGGTAAAAATGAAAGAACAAGCTCACCAAGCGCAAAATAACACCTAGGAGGTTTTTAAATTTACTTTTTTTGTGGGATGCAAAGATGGTCCACGTTGCTCAGTTATGCTATGAAGTACTGTATTTATATCACTACTGCTGTATTCAACATTCTCAGACCAATATTACATAATTCCGAGATAAGTGTCTCTTTCATCGAAACTTGCAATTTATCTGACTCGTCATGTAAATTTACTTCTGTAAGCTATTAGATTGACTTTATTCTACTTAAAGTTCCCTATGCTAGTAGAAATTTCTACAGCAATCTTTAAATGGCTTTGATTGGAATTCTGCATACAAGCAAGTCAGTTGGTTCTTTTCTATATTTGGCAAACAAAAGGTTCCAATGGAGGCGAGTTTGCGTATCCAAATCATCCATTTGCATTGTATTGGATTCATAGTCTGCCAAATCTTTCGGTGACTTTATACGTACATTATTACAAAATGGAAATGACATCTTTCAGAAAGACAATTTCACACGTCATACTAGACCACTATACGGATCAAAGAGCATGTTCTCTCAAGCTCTAACATATCTCCTTTCGTTTCTATTGAACTTCTGAAGAGAATTACCGCCATGTCATTTGTCTTGATCTTATCCGAAGAAAATAATGAACTTTTTCTTGGAAAAATACGAGAAAATCGAGCATTTTCAGCATCTCGTCAAGGTCAAACAGGGGTCCTACAACATTTTTATAAATCTGCCAACCTCCAGAAGAAAAAAAAACAGAAAGAATTTTAAGACGTGCAATCAAAAGTGCCATTTTTGCGACAATTGCGTCAAATTGGGGCCTTGTGCAAGTAATTCAAAACAGAAAAGTAACCCTGCTCTCCACTAGTGCGGTTCCCTAGAGAAGGCAGTTGAGTCACGTGGTTTTGAATTAGTCTATTAGTTAAATTAGGAGACTAGTGGTAACGTAAGCAAATTCCCTTTCACAAATGCCGTCATTAGAGCGGATTCTGGTTCTAAGTTAATCGTTCGGTGCCGAAAGGGACAACATTGATGAAGAGTTGGAAGGGGAAAAACATTCCACGACGATCGCCATTCATGCTTTTGAGTGTGGCAGTCCTGTCCATCGCACTTTCACACCTATCCGAAGAAAAACCTACACCGAGAACGTCTATTAATTACACCTATTGAGAAATTTTTCAAGTGCCTCGTTTTTGCGTATATTTTACACAAAATGGCACCAAATATACGCAAAAACGAGACACTTGAAAATTTTCTCCCAAAAGAAAAATTCAGAAAATATTTTTGCCGTCCGGAAGACTACCAGAAACGTTGGCAGGTATGGATGCCGCCATGTTATTTTGTCTCGATCTCACCCGAAAAACAGTATGGTACTTTTCTTGTTGGAAAATTAAGAGAAATTCGGGCACCCTCAACATTTTATGGAGTCAGTCTCGTCAAGGTTAGAGGTTCTGTAACTTCTTTAATGGTTCGGTAGACCAAAATAGAATGCGAAGTACTACTTTAATGGCTTAGAATGTACTGCTAAAACAACTTCCGATTATTTATGAGGGAACGAGGGAGTTGGCGTCGAGTAAAAGAGATGGACATCGAAAAGTGACATGAAAAATACCCCGAGTTCTCGGAAAACTCGCCGTGCGCCCAGTACACCGCAGGAAAAAAGTGCAACTTTTCATGCAGAATTTTTTCAACGCTGGTTCGAACTAAGTACATAACTGTCAACTGTGTTTTTACAAGTGAATGATGAGCGAAAATAATTGGATGGATGTTGGAAGGAGTAAAAGAAGGCATGGGACGAAGTATAATTTTGTAAAACGAGGAGATATCAGATGCCACATTACCGAGCCAGTAATAATTTTCTCATTACATAACAAATCACGATGCCTAAAATAGGAAAAAATAAAGCAACAGCTATTTTTAAAGCATGTTTCTGGCGATTTTTATTTCAAAAAGTGAATTACAGCCAAATTTATTACCATTACAGCCAAATTTATTACATAATTAGAAACAAATTTTGTGCAAATCTTCAAATTTAACAATTTATTGAAATCTTATACCTGAAAATAAGTTCGGTGACAGATTTAAACTGGGATTATTTCAGCAATAGTTGAAAAACAATTTTAAGGTTCAAGTAGATAATCAGGTCCAGAACCCATAAGTCAATGAAACCTGTCATCTACTTCGTATCCAAATTAACCTTTTCTGACCTTCTTGACCAATAGAATCTTTCCTAGAATTCTTTCAACCAACAGATGGGTTTAAATATTCATTATGTGTGTTGTGGGGTAAAAGCAATACTACGCTACACGGAAATCTTGTGATGCTCAGAGAGTTAGCTAAATACTCAACTTCTAATAGATAAATACAAACAGACCCAATATATCAAGACATAAAATACTTTAATCTGAACTTAAAAACCCATCACTATCGTTTCTAAGGGCAAGATATTCATAAGAGATCCAGATACCACACACTAATTTGTAACCTACAAAACTCTATGAATACTCTCTCGTTTCTCTTCACTTCATACTTTACTGAGTAAAGTAGTGCTTTTAGTCTTTTTTAGGCTTACTTTAAAATTGCTCTTAATGACTGTTCTGAGTGTCTAATGTTTCGTTAAGAAACAGATGCTGTACAAGAGAAAATTTGAACTTTTCGAGTCTGAACTAAATGAGGAAATGGCAGAGAAACCTCACGTAAGATATTTTAGTCTCGTGTCTCCAGTTTAGCTTTAGAAACCACCCTGGAATTTAGAAGAAAAAAATACCGAGATGCATATCAAAGCAGGTACGTTCTTTAGTTTCTAAATTAGAAATGTACATCAAAAGGATTTTAGATGCAGTAGTTAAATTCTTATTGAGAAAATGTAAATAGATTCACAATTGATGACAAGAAACAATGGCACCAACTTGGGAAAACTATTGGAAGGTTCAAGTTAAACTCTTAATTGCAACATCTATGCTGGATACTGTTTTGTTGAAAAACTTTATTTTGTTTATTCATTCCACAATCCGTATTATATAACTAAACTTTCCCCCTCACGTTTGGGGAGACTAGGTCAAAACTATAAAAAATTTGGGGACACAAGGTGTTCGGGTTCATGTAGTTAGTGCCCTATCATGAAATATAGGATACTAAGAGCCTTTTGTCAACCCCCACCATCCATATGGGAAATCGCCTGTATAGCACGGTTCCGGCGAAAAGGCAGATGACCTTGGAGAAGTCTATTTGTACAAAGGTGGTTAAGCTCGTAGGACAAAATCCTATTTGGAGACCACCATAGGTGATCATTTGTTCTGTTGCACGCATTTATTTACTGTTATCGCATCCGGTAAAGAACGATAAACTCCGAGTCAGAAATCAGAAACTAAAGGCGTCAATTGTAGCAACGCATTGTTTACGTTTTGACGTGACCCCTAATTTTACGATTCGAATCGTTCAAAAACCACGTGACTCATTGGAGCCGGACTACATCATAGTATCGAGGCCTAAGGGGAAGTGGGGCCCCGGAAACTAAAAAGTAGTTGAACTATAATGTGCAGTGTTTTCTCAGTGAAAAAGTTACGTTATTTTCACCGTATTGACCATTCTATTGCCATCTTTTCCTACACGAGGAGTAATTAAATTAGACCACGAATAATTTGATTGTATTTAAAGCTTTATGATAAATGTGAAAACAAAAGGTGAAAAGAAACAGTTGTGCATCTGCTAAATATTGAGCACAAGCTATGCATGTTGGTATTTCAAGGGGAGTTCATCATTAAACCTGGTACTGGGCCCTGAGTGAAGATGCCTACCTCCTGCATATTGTCTCGAAGTTCAAAAATGAAATTCCAACCAAATCTAACACGGAACTATGAGTATTTTTCGTGTTGACAAAAAGGTAAGATTAACGAACTCGAAAGAAAACTAGGGATACTGTTCAATCGACAAAATGCAATTCATCTGGATAAAAGCAACACGAAATTACTTTTCAAGTCGCAATACAGATTGAATCCGTAAGCGAAAAAAGGAAACAGTGGAAATTGACCACAGGAAATGCCATTGCACCAAATGGGAGACAGAATCAGTTGTTCTTTCTCTCCAGCAGAATTGAAACCACTTATCCCAATGATTCACATCGGAAAGATCTCATCCCACTTATGGTTATTGGAAAACAATAAACCGCCGGCGGTAATTAATTCTCAAAGCCGCGACGGCCATCTTCGGTACATGTAAACAAATAGACGCTATTCGGCGGCTGTCTAAAACTTTTCTTTCTCATTGCTTCCAGTTGTATAGACTACGATGAGAACTGAGCTGAGCAATGCACATTCTCGCTAGAGGAATAGTACATAAATTTGACTTTATTGTTACGATAGTTTAAAATGTCTCAGTCAACAAGAGTAAAAACTTGTTTTTCATCTCTCGAATGCATTTTGAGCGATTTTTTTAGAACGTAAACCCAGTTTGTTTTGAAATGAAATTTTATCTTCTCGTTTTATGTCTTGCAGTTACTCCTTTCGTCTTTCTTTTAATTGACTACAGTAGACTCCGTCATGCGAACTGGACTAACGAAAAATCTTCAGAAGCGGCTGTCCAGATTTGAAAATACTTTGTTACAGTTCAAGTTTCCCTTTTTTGCCACAAAGCGCTGTCTGCCGACCCTATTTTGTTGCTGCCATTAAGAGAAAAGTTGAACGTGAAAACATTTATCATGAGTTATGCATCTTTAAATTATAATATTATGAGTCAAATGACTTAAAAAGTTTTTTAATGAAACAAAGGAAACTACTTTCTTATAAAACTAGATATTGCAAACACAAAGGACTTCTAGGGAAAGATGGTCGAAATGTACACGTTTTGAAAGTCCATTCACGCGTCAATAAAATGGAATTTTCAAAATATAATTCAGCATCTTTAACACCAACTAGTTTGCTTTCAACTAGTTCGTTTTCAACGAGGGTCGACGGACGTCTCAAGCAACCTAGTTACTACAGCCCGTAAAACACAGCTCACATAGCCATCGAAAATCCAGACAGCCGCTATTAGTAATTTTTCGTAAATCCAGTTGGACGTGGTCATGACGCCCAAAAATCGCATTTTCTAGTTTCACAACGTGTTTCAGAACAAATCGATTTCGGAGTGTTAAAAACGTATTGCTCTCTTAAAATGACCCGTCTCAGCCTCTCAAACCTACCCACGCAGATGAGTTCGAACAGCCTGGTTCAGTTGGTTGCGAAAATCGTTGGAAAGTTGTTCTTTAATTGGATATTTGAAATATCAGTTTCGATACCAGTTTCTCTGTTGAATCGTAAATAAAGATTTTTAAGACTTCTGCTTGACTGGAAGTTCACAAGAGGGTAATTTGAGGGGAAATATTTCAGTCTAGATCAATAAATGTTTTTACTCTCCATAACACATTTGGCATTTTTAATTGTTTTCGAAAAAGGTCCTTGTGCAGCTGCAATCATTAGAAGAAACACATTGAAATCATAGCAATAATTTCAATAAACGCTACCTATATCATGACAGACCAACGGGAAAAGTTTTATTTTTAAAAACCTGTTTCTTAATCAAATCTTGGTACTTTGAGTGATAATTTTTCAATACTCCATCACACGAAAAACTAATAGCCCATTGCGTTGCTCCAGTGCGACGTTAATTAAAATACCTATCACACGAAAAACTCTGTCCCCAAATATATAAGTGTTACATTCAACACTTGAATTTTGTTCCGAAATAGTTGGTTGCCATAGTTGTTTGCAATGTCAAGAAAATACTTCCTAACTTTTCCTTCTTTATTTTTTCAGCGGATGCACTTCTTAAAAAGTTTCTTTTTCTATTTTTTACTTTGTTTACAATTACAACATAAAGGACTCCTTATACTGTTATCATATGTTGTCTTCGTTGGTACAGTTCACTTTTAAATTGAAGAAAAATTCTATAAATTCGAAACAAAAATGTGCAAATGTGACACTTGTGTGAATTAGGGATTTTTTCTTGTTTTTTGCTTATTTACTTAACTGAAATCCTCAAATATATTCAAAAGCGACAACAAAAATCAAGAAACATCAGTTATATCTTTTATCCAATATCAGTCGACACTATAGGGAACATAGACACGTCGCGTCAACAAAAAACCTTATACATAACGAAATTCCTTGTAATTTAACATTAACTTTTGAAACATTATTCATTTCGATTAGGTGGCATGTTTCCCATTCTTTCAAACGTTTGTTGCCCCTTTTTATTTTTTAAGTCTCATGGTTTTGAAATGAAACATGAATGGGTTTTTGAAACAAATCGTGACATAATAGATCAAATTAAATTCGACACCGTTTAGATTACAACTGCTTGCCGCACACAACATACTGATATAAAACCCCTCAGATCACATAACTCGAATGGTTCTGTCGGATGCATTTACAAACCGATTGTGCGACAGTTTCACAACTTCTCAGTGAATACATTTCTCATTTCAAGTCAAATTCAAACTTTTAGCGTTACTATCTTATGTGAATATCTTGAAAGCAGTATTAAGCAAGAATGCTAGAGATTAGCTTCATTTGTATCTTGAATTCTCTATTTGAATAACTCAAGTACAGTTCAGTCCAAATCACAGAAAGGTTCGCGGTTCGGTAATGACACGATAGGAGGTCCCAAAGAACTTAAAAAGACGGGGAAGAACCGCTACTTCGCAGAATAATCAGTGAACACAATCGATGCATTGTTACATCATTACCCAGTTAAAGAATAGCGTAAATTCATACCATGACAGCGGGCATGTTAGGTTCATTCTTCCGAAAAACTCTTTCATTGCTACAAGGAATAAGCTGCCTTTTTATAAATGTTACTTCCCGTCACTTAAAATCGCAAGACGTAACGAAATTATCATTTTTACGGATACTTAAACTTAAATCTCAGAGCGTTTTTCTCCGAGATTAGTAGTGTATTATGCTAAGGTCAGTGAATTTACAAGTGCTTCTTTCATCTTTGCCGATCTGCGTTCTACAAAAAGCGAGCATTCGTAAGGAGACGACTATGCAATGTCGGTCAATCGCGCAGTTTATACGGCCGTAAACACGTTAACTTAACAATGATATAGTGTAATCGTGTCGATCAACATCACTAGTGTTGTAATGGGGAGTTATTTCTGGGTGGCAGATGATAACTTGATGGGATCTGTTAAATTAGGAAAAAGTGTGATGTTCGAATCACCCTGTTTAGAATTAGGTTCTGGGGTCCAATGTCAGCCAATTATTTCAGACTTCAGTATTGTTTATGTGACAACAATGTAGATTAGTTCCATGCTTTAAATAAGCTGCATTTATTAACATGGACATTTATGATTATGACTTGAATTCTGTAAAATAAATTATATGAATGGATTCATTAATTAGAATATAACACATTTTTTTGTTTAGAATTTTATTTATTTAATTGATGTGAAAGATATTTAATAACTTTTAAACTTCGCATTTAAAAGTCCTCAACGAATTTAATTTATTGAAATAAAATTAATTTATGTCAACTCGATATTATAAATTTTGTTGACTAAAATTATCAAATAATAATTATCAAAATAAATTTGACAAGTTGATTTTTTGGAAACATAACAATGGAACATTGTTATGTTTCCAATAGCAATGCAGGTAAATGTCGATGGCCGTTTTGTAAGTTGTCCTAAGCCTTGTGAATACATATCCAACCTGTAGTAAACATCTTTACGAACTATTATTTTAGGAATTATCACTTTACCATAATATTAACTACTTTTCTCAATTATTTGTAAGATATAGTAAAACAAATACAATAGAAAATCTTGTGCATAGTTTTCCAAGCCTCGGAGCTCCAAAACTATGCCAAATTACATCATGTTACCTGTTTGGTAGGGGTAGATAGTTAACCTCGCACTGGAGCAACACAAAGGACTATTGGCGCCGGTCCGGGATCAATCCCCAAGGGAAAGATCCGAGGACAACACCAAGTAATTTTGAACCACGGTCAGATGACGAGGTAAGCTGTTTGGATAGTATGACAAATGGTCGTAACGAACGGGCGTCGTTTTCATATATAGATTGATGGTTTTAAAACATAAAAGGGATTATATATTCAAAAATAAATTCAGTTACATTAAAGCTTACTGAATAAAATTCCACAACTACCTGTGGCAGTTTTCAAATTATTGCCTGGCCAAAAACATAGTATTTGGCATCTACGGTAGCCCGAAATGTCCTGTGCAGAGGGATAGTTGATATGGACTCTGACAATCTTTTAGAGTGTTCAGCATCATCAGAAGGTGTCTATGCACGCTATTGGAAGGCATTGGTAATAGATGTCGTAAAGGTTTTAATTCACTTTAAAATCAGTTTTAGAATTCAGTCATAGACAAGAGAAGGTATATATATATAAAATGACTAAATTTCCTTATCAAGTGAGTATCATATGCACACCAGTCTCCAACATTTTGATCTAATTTTAATATTCTTATAGCGCTCAAGTTTCAATTGGATTTAAGAAAATCACTTCTTTTGCTACAAAGATTTTGTCACAAAAAGATGTACTACAAACTTTATGAATATTGACCGGCCACTATGTGACATGGGGGTTAAGAGATGTATTTGTTAATATACCTCCATATTAATTAAATACAGTTAATACCTCCGTAAAATTATTACTCAATTATCCTCCAATGATTGATCGGATTAATCGTCCATTCCACATATAGGGTCTTCTGTAACTTTTAAGTCAACAATAAACATCACCTTGTCCAAAAAGGAAGGATTGGAGGAATGTTCGGAAGGGTAGGGCAAGTCATCGGAACCGACGCCTACACAGCGGAAGTAAGTCTATTGACCTTTTCAGAGTGAATTGATCTTTGGCTCATATTTCCTTACTATTACGCAAGTACGCTCGTCAATGAACTGGGGATGGTTTGTAGAAAAAAACAACCCCGAGGGCTCAAGGGCGAATTCCATAGAGGGGAGGGGTTCGTTCAATAAAACTTGCCCCGAACTACTACTCGCGATGGATCTTAACCTTCCTGTGTGACTTCAAGGGTTCCCCACTGAACAACAAACCAACAACAGCGAACTCCCAAGAAGGTACGATTTGAGCGTTAGTATCCCCGACTGGGTTTTCTGTTGCGGGACTTGGATTGTTTCTGACCCGAAGACGATACATTCCTAATTTAAAATTCTGATTGAAAAAGACTAGAGTTTCTATTGCAATGATTCATTTAATAATACTGTATTCACCCTACATCAGTATGATTTATGTTATTTTTTCTGGCGGTAGTCATTGGTCTGATCAAATTATGTCCCTAAATAATAAGAGAGCTTGAAAGACTACTTGAAAAATTTTACTGATACTTAAATTATCACGATAATTATTATCATGTTATTCACCATACAATGTTATTCAGACACAATTTCAGAGAATGTTTGTGGCAGGAAGTTATTCTTAACGTGTGTAATAAAAAAAATCGTCCATCACATTGAATGTTTCACTTTAGAAATGACTACTGACAACTGCCATAAATATTCCGCTTCATCTCAAAAGTATACCATTACATCAAGACTAGTAGAATCATTTTTGTTAGAATTAAACGCTCAATCTTACGCGGTATTTTCTCGACATTCGACATAACAAATACTCGTTATTCTCAAAGGTTATAAAATATATCCCAGTACGAAAATAGAATCACTGAAAATGTTGCTACTATGTTAATTTTAAAACATGTTCTAGGTCTTCAGATATTGAATTCTGTGTTCAAATAGTGGTTGGCTGGGTTTTTATGGCGCAAGGACCATGCTTAGCCGAGCTATGCCAAACACAAGACATACAATGTCAAATAATGGACAAACGCACGCGCAAGGAAAGTTTTAAGTACACAGAACAGAGAAATACACGCAGTGTAAATTACACGAATCGAACATGCGCCGCCTACAAATCGCAGGTTGCTAGCGCAGTGGGTAAACTCACTGAGCCACCATAGTTGGTTGATTTGGGTTTTATGGCACAAGGTTCAATAGCGGACAAATGAAACAAACTATGAAAGGCTATGCCAAGCTAAATGTAGGTGGGCGGAAGTGTTTCTGCTGCAGAATGTTTCTTGTACAAATTCCAAAAGTGGCGTCACTTGGCTTGTATTTCGAATACGATTTCAGCATTTCGTCAATAAAAATTCCAAAAGAATGAATTTCGAATTGATATATGATAGTTGATTGATCAATGCCAATTAGATTAAACGCCAAATGTTGCCAAAACGGTGATAAACTCCATTTTAAGGTTACCTCGATGCATATATAATAATTCAAACTATTTGGATAGCGGAAATAAAATCTTCACTTTTCATTTGGTTTGTTTACACTGAGGAAAGAAGAATGCTATTTTGTACCTCACATGGTTTTATATCGATGTTCAATATTTCGTCCACTAAAACAGAATTTGAAGTCACTATAAATAACTCGTCATTAAATCACTTTGAGAAGTGACTTCCAATAAGATTTGTGTACGTGCTTGTGAATCGAGAAATAAAATATGTCACAGCGACAGTCAGAGGTCCAGTATATTATGTTCCTGAAGATATTCCCAATATACCACACTAAATCGTCAAATGTCGAGATGTTTTTAAACGTCCGAGAGGATTGAGATCGTACAGAAATCGCTATCGCAAGGGGGATGCACCGCAATTTACGTCGCGAGGGGAGGAATGCGAGAAGAAGGCCGGGGCCCCCGCCGTTTAAAAGGGCACGGGGCCTCTTGTCACAGCTGTAAATCAACAAGCGCGCCATTTGTTTTCGCTCGGGAAAATAGAGTAGCTTGTAAAAAGTTTCCGAAAGCCGAGATAAATTGGACGGGGGCTTGATAACCGTGATCTACGGCGATGCGTGTGTGCAAGGTTTTTTGAGCCTCGCCGCTCTCGACTTCAGGCTTTCAAACACGTCATCGTCGGAGGGTTTCTCTCAAATAAGAAAATACAGAAGTGCCAGAGAAATTTTAGACAACTGTGTCGCCTACACTGCACACGAGTGGGGTGCCAGCTCAGGTGTTGCCTCGTCATCTGACCGTGGTTCAAAATTACGTGGTGCTGTCCTCGGATCTTTCCCTATGGAATTGATCCCGGACCGTCACCAATAGCCCGTTGTGTTGCTCCAGTGTGACGTTAATTGAAAATACCAATACCTACACTGCACACAACAGAACTGAGGTAAGGTAGGTAATTCAATTAACGTCGCATTGGAGCAACACGACGGACTATTGGCTACGGTCCGGGATCAATCCCAAAAGGAAATATCCAAGGACAATACCTCGTAATTTTGAACCAGTCAGATGACGAAGTCAACACCTGGGCTGGCACCCCACTCTCTGAGTTTCCACACCACGCCAACGTGTTACTTCTAACAAGGACAATCCCAACATCCATGCGCTTACAAACCAAGATTCGAACCCGGGTCCTACTGGGTGTCAGGCAAACATTATGACCGCTCTTGTTAGTCTTGTTCTTACCAGTTAGACGGCAAATTGTGTTTATTAAATTATTGTATATTCTACATATTTAGTTGTCACAGGTACGCTAAGAATAAATTCTAAAGTGTAAATGGCATGCGATGCGAAAGTTATAAAGTTGGATTTGGGGTTTTATGGCGCAAGGGCCATATTTGGCCATGCTGCGCCAGACATAATACAGTATCAAGTAATTGACACACATTGAAAGCTTTACTGACACAGAAGAGAGAAACCCCAGGAAGAATGCACCTGGCAGGAATCGAACCTGCGCCGCCTACAACTCGAAGGTTGCTAGCGTAGTAGGCATATCCACTAAGCCAGGACGGCCCTGCAAAAGTTATAAGGGAAAAAAGCTTTAAAAATGAATGCAAGAGGAAATTTCTTCAAACTGAATTTGTATGCAACAACACACATCTCACAGCAAAATTATTGTTTTTACCGATTCTCTCTGGGACAAGAGAAAACAGTTAGCTTCATTTACAACTAAAACTAAAGTATTAAAATAAAGCAGAGGAAAAGAATACCGAGACATTTTTTTATCAAAGCCTACAAGTGTGATTGTTCGGCAAATCAATTAAAGAATTTCAAACGAACACCCACCCTGAAACCAGTTCGCAAACCACGACCGAGAACAAAAGAACTGATCCGAATCCCACAAGCTACATTCCACAAAAAAAGTTCACCAACTAAAATGTTATCTTTCTTAACAATGACATTCAATACATTCGGCAAGAATCCCTCACTTATAACTGACAAATTGGAGGCATTGAAAAAAACTCCGCTGCCCAACCAATTCTATTTTTTCACCCTTCTTTTTTCACGATCTCTCGAGCTGCGAGTTTCCTCGTTCGAAGTCAGCCTGACCATTAATCAGACTTTCAAAGCAAAGATTAATAGCCACTGCGAGGGTTGACGGTTATCCCTTTAGATGGAAAAAAATGTGCTCAACAGGTAGGAAACAAGAGACGATCCCATTCATGATACATCGTCTCAAGTTCGGCAGAAAAAATTGCATTGTTGAAATAATTTTTGTTATTTTTCCCTTCGAAACAAAAAGCCCCTAAGAACAGACATTTTTTCAAAAGCAGTCGGATTCAAAAGCTCTTATCTAAATTGATGAATTTTCTAGATATAACATAAAATTTTAAGATTGGAACCATTCGGCAAAAGTGGTTATTGATGTCAATTCAATACACATTCAAGAAAGACATTTTACGAACCTTTTGTATATACTACTATACTTCTATACTTTTGTGAACTCTAGTTTCTAATGCACTTTCAGATCAATGGGTACCGGGATCGAATCCAGATCTGGGCATAAAGATGTGTTCGCAGTGGTTTATAATCTACATTAAACCGGAAATGATTGTCATCTCTTTCGTCCTACTGTAATTTAGTCATTTTTATGTGCAAACAGGAGTAAAAATAGCAATTTTTAAATTTTCATGGCGACTAAAACTACCGTAAGAAAAACGCTGAAATTTTGCCTTGACAATATCAAGTCCTGTGAATCGTTTTCCATAAAAAAATAATATTCGTCAATCACTATTAGAAAGCACAGCAAAATCCCGATAAATTGTCACTCAAGGAACTAAGAAATTTTGGCGAGTTAAACGGAACCATAGAGTGTACTCAATATGCATTATTGCAACGAGATCATGTTCATTTTAAATTTATCATAGTATTCATAACAATAAATTTTTGGATATTAAACGGTTAAAATGTTAACTTTCCTGTTTTGAGCTTTATTTGATTATTCTTTAAGCTTTAATACTACTTTACGTATTACAATGCAAAGTACTTGTCTAATTTTGACTGAAACACTTCAGTACCAATTAACTTACTTCCTTGAAGCATTTTGGTCTTTAAATTCATCATTTGGTAGTACCTTGAATTGACGTAAGATAATGTCGAATTGTTTTGAAGGCTTCAAGAATTTGTGTTTTATTTAGGAGGCGAAATAATTTCCTCATTTTCATCTTTGAAGTCATTTGTCGGGAATACTTCGTTCATTTGCGACTTCAAATAAATTTAATGAAGAATTAGGGTCAGAGTCCTCATTTTCGACTTCATTTTGTTTGCCACTAAACATAAATTTTGTTTAAAGACCTTTCTAAAGTGACGAGTTATCTGGGGTATCATTTGAATTAGCCGACGAGTAAAAAAGTAGTTTAATTACATTGCTGTTTATGAGATCTAGACGGGACTGAAGAAAATTGACGGAAGTTTTGCTGTATATCAATATTCGAAGAAATATGTAAAGCAACCTTGATTCTATAATTGATATTTCATATTAAAAATTATTTTAGAAAAAAGAAACACGACTCAGATTTTGTTGGAGTTTGAATAGTACCATAAAATATCAGCATGATACGGAAATTATTTCGGAAGATAAAATTAAGTCTGCAAAACTGACATTAGCTCTAAATTTTCAACTTAGTTCAGAAACGGGCTCGTCTAAATGACTTGAAATTAGATATATCAGAGATTCAGGTTTGGCGTCACAATTGAGTGTTATTGGAAATAACGACGTTTGTGCGCAATTTAATATGAAGACTATCCCTTATGTAAATTTTATGCATACCAATTTATATAGGACGTTATTACGAATCCGAATGGCATCTTTGAATTTAATTTATTATAAACGATGCAAGAATAAGGAGAAGTGGTTCGATTTTTTTCCACCGCTGTATATAGAAATTAGAATTTACAAAGGAAGTAAAAAACAAGTGAATAGTTCTCTGTAAAAAACTACTTTATTTTTCTTGGAGAACTTATTTTACTGTCCCTAATTATTATCTTCAGAAGTCATTCAGGAAGTGACCAGTACTAAAGACGAATACTCACAATAGAACCCCAGACCGAAAGAATTGGAGGATTGTCTTAAACCAGTAGTAGTATTGCATTGTCTTCGATCACGTTTCCAAATGCCATAACTTCCAAGATGTATCGGCCTTAAGATTTCCAACAAACCAACAGTCACGGTTAACAACACTAGTGGTTCTGACCCGAATCGAGGCGATTCTATTATATATTAACAGTTATTTTTTTAATTTAGTCACAGTGAAAGCTTAGTGATGTCAGATCCATACACGCCACGTCGTGGCATCTCTTTACAACCTACAAGGATGACCACGATCTTTGGGTTGAGAACCGTTTTTCTTAGAAATAAACGTGAAGAGCCAATTGAAACACACGTGTAACCTAATATCTAAATCGTAATCAATATTTTATCTGGTGCAGTGACGATTGATTGACATTTGAATTTACTTCGCATTAGAGCAACTCAACGAGCTATTAGCGATGGTCCGGGATCAATCCCGAAGGGAAAGATCCGCGGACAAAGCCTCGTAATTTTGAACCAAGGTCAAATGACGCTTTTCAGGTAGGTTAACCTAGTTTACCAAAAATGCCTATTTGAAGCAAGTGGGGTTTTACTTAGGTCCCCCATAATTTCCCAAAATTGTTTGGGTTTGGTCTATCGCTAAACGGTCAGAAACAGATGGGAACCTAGGGCTTACGTTTTTCTAAGTTCATTGGAAACTGCGTATGGTGATGGCTCTTATTAGACGTCATAGCATAAAATAAGCTTTGTGAACAATTAGTATATATTTTTTTGATTAACAAATTTTTTTTAAATAATGACCATTTAAAAGTATTCTTTTCCGCCGCCTTTAAATTTGCCATTCTAGGTTACAGCTTACTTAAAAATACGTCATTGGATGCACAATAGGGTTCCTTTCTCAAGGAAATCAGAACAGGTAAATGAATCGGTGATTAAAGCTAACCCGAATCACGATCAAACTCTTATCAAATCTCAGCCATCTTCTACAAGGGCGGAGGAAAGCTAATAAACGACATAATTATGATGGATAAACTGCATGTAACAGCAGATTTTTGAAATCGACCACTCATCTGCTTATTCAAGGTCTTAAGATCGGATCGACTTTCGCAATTGTAGTCTTAGCATCGTATAAAACGTAGTGAAGGTTGACGATAAATTGAAATTTTTAATGCACATTTCTACTGCTTGTTCCATGAAAGTATTAATCACTGAAATACCACACAAGCGAGCTTTTCGAAATATCTATTTTTAAGAGCGGAAACATTTAAATTTTAATTGTGAATGGATGTGAGGCATTTTCTGTCACGCTAAATGTAGGTGGCATTAGTGTTTCTGTGGCAATACGGCGTTTCCTGTAAGTATTCTGAACGTGACGTCAGTTTGCTTGTTTTCGAATACGGT
Organism: Meta bourneti; assembly: GCA_933210815.1. Lineage (NCBI taxonomy): Eukaryota > Metazoa > Arthropoda > Arachnida > Araneae > Tetragnathidae > Meta > Meta bourneti. The sequence continues at coordinate 32,868,782 of OW119923.1, read as the reverse complement.
AGGTAGGTATTTTAATTAAAACGCACTGGGGAAGCACAACGGGCTATTGGCAACTGTTTTCGAATACGATTTCAGCACTTTGCTAATAAAAATTACAAGGTAGTTAGGTAGTTGAATTAACGTCACACTGGAACAACATAACGGGCTATTGGCGAGAGTCCGGGATCAATCCCGAAGGGAAAGATCCGAGAACTATACCTCGTAATTTTGAATCACGATGGGGGGGGGGATTTCAATTAACGTCACACTGGAGCAACACAACGGGCTATTGGTGACGGTCCGGGATCAATCCCAAAGGGAAAGATCCGAGGACAACACCACGTAATTTTGAATCACGATCAGATGACGAGGCAACACCTGAGCTGGCAGCCCGCTCTCCAAACTTCCACACCACGTCAACGTAAGGACATTTGCGACAACGACAGATTAAACGTGCACCAACCTCCACGTACACGAACGACGGTCTTTGGTTGAATCGCATTTCGAATTTGCAACCGTCCGGTTGTATATCCGTGACTCTACCAACTGGGCTGCCTTGGACTTGTAAATATAAGAAACTACAACCTTCGGGAAGGGGTGAGGGGGGGGGTATTTCAATTAACGTCACACTGGAGCAACACAATGGGCTATAGGGAAGGGGTGAAGCCATGATTGTAATTATCAAATGATTCAGTTCTAAAACCAAATTCAAACAATGATTAATATTTTCTTGTTAGAATTTAATTCTGAAGATGTTCCTTAAAACCATATGGGGGCCGTCGTGGCTCCGTGGGTATGCCCACTGCACTAGCAACCTTCGAGTTGTAGGTGGCGCAGATTCGATTCCTGCCAGGTGCATTCCTCCCTGGGTGTATTATTCTCTTCTGTGTCAGTAAAACTTTCAATGTGTATGTCAATTACTTGATATTGTATGTCTTGTGTTAATTACTTGATATTGTAGTGTGTCTGGCGCAGCATGGTCAAATATGACCTTGCGCCATAAAACCCCCCAAAAACCTTTAAACCAGTATGATTCGATAATTTATTTGTTTTTATAAGATTTTCGGAATTTCACCTTTGAAATGGTAGGTAGATATATATTTAATTAACGTCGCACTGTGGAGCAACACAACAGGTTATTGGAGACGGTCCGGGATCAAACCCGAAGGGAAAGATCCGAGAACACCTCGTAATTTTGAATCACGTACCTTTGAAATGGGTATTCTGAAATTTAGAGATGTAAAACGAAAATTTATCTAAACAGCTAATTTCTATAAATTTCCCTAGAGGAAATATTTTGATAAAACCAAAACAACCTTCGTTATACGATCTTAAGTTTATAACATCAGCACAAGACTTGGCAAAAACATTTTCCGGTATCGTTTCCACTATAATTTATTTCGTGAAAATATTTCATCATCCTGTCTAATTTGACGTAAAAGAAACAATTTAATTCGAGTGACTTGTCGAAAACCTTTTCTGGTATCGCTTCCAGAAATTTGTTTTGCAAAAATATTTTATCATCCCGCCTTGTTTGGCGTAAAAGAAACGCGATTTCTTTTAAATGGTTAAAACGAAGCAAACCAGGCAGTTTACATGTTTCGTTGGTTTTCCGCCAATCGAAAAAACAAACCAAAAGAAAAATAACTTACCTTCTTCCTATGGCAAGAACATCGACAATTAGGGGAAGCATCTCGTGTGGATGGAAGTGGAACATACGCCCGACCTTTTGATTTCTTACTCTTGAAACATCCCATCGCTTTTTTTATTCTATTTCGCTTCTCGGTGACGCAATAACGAAATTACACAATTCTTTTGAATCAATTCCAAAGAGGTAATGGATTTTCACCAGGAAATCCCTTTGTGAGACATTGCCGCACTTCACTTTCTGCATATATACTTCCGCGAGTTTTCGTTGGGGACTAGATTCGGTTGCACGTCGATCGAAAAATGTGCCGTGTGAAAGTAGAAAGATCGCACTCAGTTCTTGAGAAATCGTTAGCTTTCGGGTGAAAAATTCGAGCTTCTACGAAAATGATTGACTAAAATCCAAGCGGTTTCGTGGAAAAGAAAATGCATACAGCGATTTAATTTAAATCGTGAAAATTCTGACAAATATTTTCGAAGAGAAATTCATTAAACTTTCAGTCATTTCAAATATAAACCCAACTGGTAATTCAGTTTTGACAGTTCAAAGTCGAAATTTCGAATACAAACACAGCTAATGATTATGAGATTATCATTTGCAGTTTTTCTTCGCGAATTTACTTTTTTTACATTACAAAACACTTACTGGCAACAATTTCGTGTCGAATAATTTTCAAATATTTAAAGATAGATGACTGATATGATATTTGACCGTGATTATCCAATGCGAATTAAATTCACTGAAGCATAAGTGCATTAATATTATTCAGACGAGCAGGTTTCACCAGAGTTGAAAATTAGTCAAGCTGAAATAATCCTAAAAGCACAAGAACAATTCACCAATCCTCATCCCGTCAACAGCAGCAAACGATTGTCATCCCGGCCAGCGAACAGAATAACAACAAACCGTACACGTGCGGCAGTGCCGTCATATTATACTATTCTTTTTTCCCTGGGAACAACACAACTCGCATCGCGCAGACGATCCGCACATGAATTCCATTTCGCTCGCGTGAAGGCGAATCCTATCGGCGTAGAAGTTTTGGTTCGGACGAAGACTCGCGGCGGCTGACCGGCGCTGGAGCATGCGCGCGGCGGTTTGCGGAACTCTCCGTCTCGTGTGTTCTTTTCCCTCTTCTTTTCTCACTCTTCCTCGGATGGGTACTCCCCGCGCGCGTCCTCCCTCTCCCCCACACCTCCCCCGACATCCCTGCCAAGGTCAAAGTTAAGAGGAATTGGACCGTTTTCTGCCTCATTTTTTCGGGAGTCAGTCGGTGAAGTCGATCGTGCAGTGCTCGGAAATTCTTTTTTTTTTGTTTTTGTTCCAAACGATAATTCCGAAAGCTTTTCCGTGAGCCAATCAATTTGAATGGTTTGTGGGATACGAAGAGGAGATGCGCCTCTCTTCGAAAATGATTCGATCCACTCAGTGTTATCATTTTAGAACACTTTCAAAGGAAGAAACTAAGTGGTCGAGTAGATTTGGAAAGGTACTTCGATTGGAGTGGAAATGGAATTGTGCTATCGAGGTCTGTTTTTTCGTTTTGTGGGATTAAATGGGAAAAGGACTCACTAAATCAGGCCTGGCCAACATAATCCGTTCTGAGGGTCACATTGACTAGCTAAACGCGGCGAGATTGTAGCTAGTGGGTCCAAGTAAGTTTATCATATGAAATACGTTTTGTTCTTCACTCGTCTCATTACATGATTGCATCAGTAAGATATATATATATATATATATATATATTTGCTTTTCTTTACAGGTTAGGTAGAAATTAAAGTTGCACTGGAGCAACACAATTGGCGACGGTCCGAGATCAATCCCGAAGGGAAAGATCTGCGGACCACACCTCGTAATTTTGAACCACGATCAGATAACCGAGGACAACACGTGACTGGTACCCCACTTTCCAAACCTTTTCTTTGCAATCACTCATTTTTAAGTGTCCTTCGAATGATCGTTATGTCATTTTCTATTTCAATTCATTCCAAAAAAAATAAAACAAAATCTTGACAAATTCAGAACTGAACGCAAATTTGAAGCAGAAAGAGAAATGTGTGATTTGGTATGAGAGAGATTTTCAATGTAAACGAAAACTACCGGAGAAGAAAAAATACCGAAATAATAAAAACTGTTTTGATTTATCACCATTTCGATGATGCTTGGCCTTAATTTTTAACACGCTGAAATTCCAGTCGAGTAACATCCAAGTTATATCACAAACTTACAAACATCGATCTTCTAATGAAAGACAGCATGTGGGCGGAGTTGCTGTCCTAACATCTCAGAAAGGTAAGTCGCATGGGCTTACGAATCGTCTTAAGCCCAGGTAAGTAGGTAGTTAATTAACGTCACACTAAAGCAACACAGCGGGCTATTGGCGACGGTCCGGGATCAATCCCGAAAGGAAAGATCCAAGGGCAACGCCTCGTAATTTTGAATTAAGGTCAGATGACGAGAACAACACCTGAGCTCGTCTTAAGCCGAATGGTTATCGAAGCAGACTAGCGCGCGTTTTTAATCGCGCTGGATAATCACTTTAAATAATCAATAATTTGTTCCACTTTAAGGTTCACGCTTTTTTCTACAACCTGGTGATAGATCTTAAACCGAACGTCCGGAAGAAATAGCATGAAGCTGTCTGCACATACTTCATCTATTTCATTGGATCTATGCTACGAAACAGGTTTTAAACATCACTGCATTTACTTTTACTAGAAAAATACTACTAGTGTTTCGTTTAGCATTTATTTCATTCTTCTTTCAATTTACTTTACTTTTATTTTTATCATGGCTTTAGATTTTAAGGTGGTCGACACCATAGACCTTCTAATGAAATAATCGAAGCATGTGCGCGTTGCTTCATGCTATTTCTCTCAGTCGCTCAGTTTGAAGATATGTCACCTGATTGTGGGAAAAAGCATCGATCCTAATGTGGGACAAATTATTGATTGGTTAAAGTGATTATCCAGCGTGATTAAAAACACTAGCTTGTTCTTTGATAGCTAATTGGCCCGTCGATTCGCAAGTCCACGTGTCTTAACCCTTCTGAGATCTTACGACTACGAGGTGCCGTCGTGGTTCAGTGGGTATGTCCACTGCGCTAGCAACCTTCGAGTTGTAGGCAGCACAGGTTCGATTCCTGCCAGGTGCATTCCTCCCTGGGTGTATTTCTCTCTTCTGTGTCAGTAAAGCTTTCACTGTGTGTGTCAATTATTTCATATTGTATTGTGTCTGGCGCAGCATGGCTAACTATGGCATTTGTGCCATTAAACCCCAACAAACCAACCAACCTTACGACTACGACTCCTGCCACATACTCCGTCTATTTCCTAAAAGGTCGATTGTTATACAGGATATTGTTACTAATTTTGCTCCCCACCTAATAACAAATAATAGTAAAAAAAATTAGAAAATTTGAAATCCTTTGATTAGAAACCTGGTTGTTGAAGGAGTGCAAATTATATTCCTGTGATTTACCCTGGGTGTATATCTCTCTTCTGTATAAAAAATGTTCTTGTGTGTATATATGATACAGTGAAAGACCGAAATCTGGAGAATGTCGACTTTCACCGGTGAATGTCAACATTCACATAGTCGCTTGGTGTATGTCCGAAATATTTGCTAAATACCCTTATTTCTGACTTACACCGGCAAATGTCGACACTCACCATGCACTAATGGTGAATGTTGAACATGTCGGAGATTTATATTTTCTCCGTATTTCAGTCGCGATAAAACGTCACAAGGGTGACGTAACTTTTTCGCCTCTCTTTCTGAGAGGAGTGACCAAGAACATAAAACAAACAGTACATTCTAAATGAGAAAAGAAATATAATAGAAATAAAAAACTTACTTAATTATGTGATTCAAATCTTATTTATTGCAACAACTTAAACTATTATGACACTTTGAATTGTACAAGAGTCCCTTGCTTTTACAACTGCATTTATTTGTGGAACACTTCCTTTTGCAATGACAGCGTGTATAGCCTTGCCCCCGCTTCTCGAATTAGCTGCAGCTGCTTCTCTCAGCGACATTTCTTGAAAAGAAATCTCATCTATGGAAAGTAACTTTTCTTTACAAATTACGAATTGATTACGTGTGTAAAGCTGCTTGAGGGTACCATTTTTATTTGCCAGTTTATAGAAGTCGGAGTCTTCTATTCCAACAACAACCGCTAACACATTTCGGCTATCTGTACGACCACGGTCGACATCAGGGACTTGTATTCGTACAGTATCACTAATTTGAGCAGGAGGAAATTGTTTTTATGAGGTTCGTAACATTTCAGAAAGTATTTTAGAGTACTTTTCTTGAGAAAAATAAAAACAATTGTCTTCTCGTTTACCCGCAATTAATGCATTTAACTTTTCAAGAAAAAGATCACGATTCACTGCAGTATCCATTCAGTATAAATTAGGGTATCGGAAAAAAAACCTCGGCTCCTCTCTTTTCGACCTCCACCAGAGCATATCTGTGATTGTCGACATACACCGGTGAGGGTCCGAATGTACAAGAATGTAATGAAATATTCGATCTTTCACCGACGTATTTGGTAGGTGTCGACATTCACCGGTGAAAGTCGACATTCTCCAATTTCGGTCTTTCACGATAACATATATTCATTACACGACGTTGCCTTTCTTGTGTTTGGCGCGGCTCGACCAAATGTGGCCCTTGCGCCATAAAAACCCAAACAACCTTTAATAAGAAGGAAATGAAGAGAACAACCGACTTAAACTAGTAAATAAATGTCATGAATGGCAGCAAGAAAAAAGGCCAACTCCAACCAAATAACAGGATGAATGCATAGTTAAAAATTTTTTAAGTTCAAGTAATGATTAATGAAAAGGGTGGATATTCACGATTATACTCTAAAAAGGGCAATTGCAGACTAATTGGGGTCTTCCAAATAACCAAAGAATGATAAAAGTGGTTCTTGGTAATTGAAAATGCAGGAAACACTGGGAAACTAGCAGTTTTCGCCGCGACGTCCTACTGCTTTATCTCTGCAGGGGAAACTCGTAAAAATATTTTCGACCTCAAGGCGGAATTATGTGTGTGGGGAAGATACAGAATAATTATATATTGTACAGAGTGGGGTAATAATGAAAAGAGTGAGTGAGAATACAATAACAGAAAGTATGTTATGATTATTTTTTCCCAATCGAAAGTTTATTGCTCAAATGAGTGATTCATTCCACAATGATGTCAAGCTTTTACACATTTCTAATCTATCTTTATTTTTTCGAGAAGTTGGTTCGGTCAATCTGAACCTTTTATATATATCAACTAGCAGAAGGCTATTTCTGACAATTGCTTTAGTAAACTGAAGCTTTTACAATTTTACTCGGTCTCTATCAACAACTCTTTAATATTAATATACCAACAGGTCTTTAACATACACAAATATTTCCTTTAAGGAAAAGACGTTATGATAAATTTCACAGTATAAGTATCTAATTCGCCAAGCACACAAGAATCACATTAACAGATTTTCCCATTTGAATCATTCCATGTGAAAACCCCGTTTTGAGAAAAAGTTGTTGCACCATAGTCATGGTTTTTTTTTTTCAAATTTTTACCATAGTTAGATATGGCAGTGAAAGCCATACATTTCAATTATTTAAATATTTTGTCCAATATTAGTTGAAATACAGGAATTTTAATAATTGGTCAATTTTACAAAATGGCGGCCATCTTGTATTTGCCGCACTTTCTATAAATGACCCTAACTTGAGAACTAATAGTTAAAATTTAGTAATTTTGGTACCAAATGGAAGCCATTTATTTCAGGAGTGTATATAAATACAAAATCATTAGTAATTTTACATTTTAGTGGGGTGTTTTACATGCAAAGTGGAAAATTCACTTTTAAAAACAGTCGACTTTAAAAGGCTATAAAAAGTGTACCCTCTTATTTTTTCTCTGAAACTTTGTAGATTTATTAAGTAACAGATGTATTTAATCTGACAAAAATTCCGAGAGGAAAAATGTTTGGTTTCAGAATAAAAGCTATTCTAAGAGTAGCATATACGCATGTATTTCGAAACAGTGGTCATCTTACAGTGCAAAAATGACCACAATGGTCAAATTTGAAGTACTAATTCAAAGCAGGCTCACGTTAAATGTAAGAATCAATACAACATCAAATTAGTCCTATTTAATTTGTTATTCATTTATCACATAGTGTCTTCAGTAGGTAGGTATTTTAATTAACCTAGTACTGGAGCAACACTACGGGCTATTGGCGACGGTCCGGGATCAAACCTGAAGGGAAAGATTAGTAGACAACGCAATTTGTCAACACCATGGTGTCTTCGGAAAAGTAATAAGTACCATTGAAGAAAAATTGTTTTTATTTATTTGAATTATTTTTTAAAAATACTTTACAAGATGTGATGTGTTTTTTAATATTTAATTACAATATTTTTGGGAAAAAATACATTTGTTTAGAGTAAATTGTTTAAAAACTATACACAAGGAAATCTTTATAATTCTTAGTTTCTTAACTTAATTAGAAATACAAAAATACTTAACATACCCCAAATTGTAACACTGTTACCCATTATTATACATAAATAAACATGGGCTCAATATAATACAAAATATATTACAGTTGATATTACTGAAATATTTTAATCTGATCTAATATATTTGTATAAACTTTATAGAAAATGTAATCACACATGTACTTTAAATTTATAAAATAAAATTAAAATTTCTGGGTGCTACAAATTTTTTCAAGTTTGTATAAGTCTAAAGATTTAAGAACTATGTGAACAATATATTGTGATCGCATTATCGAGAAATTTTTAAAAGACAAATATTGAGCATAAATAAAAAAGGCCACTCATTAATTTTTATGATAAAGTTAAAAGCATTATTGTATGATTCAATTTGTCTTTTGGTTTGGAACAATAGTTCAATTAATTGATTTTAAACCGGAGCAACATACGTTCCTTCCTGTTGGAAGATAGGATATTATTATGTATTCATAAGGAATCCAACATGCGTCTAGGGCTCTGGCCATATATAGGATGCATTGGTCTATGAGGATGCATAAACAGAAATTGTTTAATCATATTTCCTCTTAACAATCCAGGAGCTTTCCAATCCACCAATTAATGCCATGCACACATACAACATATTATTCATTTTGAATGTTGGTAATTTGATGGTATTCTCCAATCCCATGGTAGCAACAAATGTTGTTGAGGAACCTGAAATTCTGGAAACCCATATCTGACTTTTGTTTATAGATGTAAAACAGTGATTAGTTCTTATCCCTGTTATTGTATTTAACATTACGTACCTATCTGCTGAATGATTGTTAGAAATTTCAATTTTCGATTTCTCTGAGTAAAGTATCTGTTTCTTTAATGAACTCATGCAATTTTTTTCCAAAAGCATTTAATATTGCATCTTTGTATGGGCGCTTAAGGCTTCCTTTAGCGGCCATATACTTTATGGTGCCACCAATACCACCACAAGCTCCTTTTGCATGACAAGAGGCAAAAGTGTCACTTCACTTTTAGACCATGGTCTTCTTTACGATGACAAAATCAATCATTTTTAAAATTTATTTTTGTGTTGGTCTGAGTTCCCATCGCTGAAATACTTAATGCATTTTAATTTGTGGAACTTCTGTGTTTAAATGTTTGACAATTACCTTTTGAAAAGTTCAAAGTGTTAGTGTCATGCACTAAATTGTCACTTATAACACACAGAACGAGATTTCACACGATCAAGAAACTTGAAATACGTTAGAAGAGGATGAACTGGTGCCTACTCGTTTTCCAATGAAATGTTTTGAATAGCAATCTTATAATGCAGAGAATTTTCAGAAAAATATAACACAATGATAGCAGTAACCAAACTGAATACACTTTTTTTGTTAATGGCTTTGAGGTTTTGTAAAAAAAGTGATGCGCACATAAAGCAATGCGTTCTTAAAGCAAATTGTCAATGAAAATATGCATAATTTTACTAAAAATAATTTAAATACACAAACAATTTTTCTTCAACGGTACTTAATAAAATGAATAACAAATTACATAGGGCTGTAATTTGATGTTGTATTGATATTTTTACATTTAACGTGAGCCTGCTTTGAATTAGTATTTCATAAAAATTCAAATTTGACCATTGTGGTCATTTTTGCACTGTAAGATGGCCACTGTTTTGAAATACATATATGCTACTATTAGAATAGCTTTTATTCTGAAACCAAACATTTTATTTCTCGGAATTTTTGTCAGATTAAATACATCTGTTACTTAATAAATCTACAAAGTTTCAGAGATAAATAAGAGGGTACACTTTTTATAGCCTTTTAAAGTCGACTGTTTTTAAAAGTGAATTTTCCACTTTGCATGTAAAACACCCCACTAAAATGTAAAATTACTGCTGGTTTTGTATTTATATCCTGAAATAAATAGCTTCCATTTGGTACCAAAATTACTAAATTTGAACTATTAGTTCTCAAGTTAGGGTCATTTATAGAAAGTGCGGCAAATACAAGATGGCCGCCATTTTGTAAAATTTACCAATTTTTAAATTCCTGTATCTCAGCTAATATTGAACAACATATTCAAATAATTCAGATCTATGGGTTTCACCTGCCATATCTAATTATGGTAAAAATTTGAAACAAATCCATGATTATGGTACAACATCCATCATCTGTCCCCATATGGAATGACTCATTTGCAAGTTCCTTTGACTTAATTGTTTGACATTTAACTATACTTCTCTCTTCTGTGTCAGAGGAAAATCTTTCCATCTGTATATTTATTACTTGTCGTTGTCTATATCTTGTGTAAGGCCAGCTTGGCCAAATATAGCCCAGAGGGTTGTCGATATCATGGTAGAGGGAACCGAGAAACGTGAAAAATTTGTAATTATGCTTCCTATTTTGTCAAAAAAAATTATAAATCTATATTTTCTTTCTTTTGTAATAATGGTTATTAAGAAGGAAAGAATATTTGTGCAAATTAAAGAAAATTCCACATCTGCGTAAGTTATACGTTGAGTATAAATATTTTTAATTCAAAAAGAGCCCGTTTACTAACTCGGTACTCGGATTCAAAGTGCAAATGTTGTAGCCCAGGCCATGGTAACATCCCAAAGTTGGGGCCCTGCTTCTTGCATCTCTCCGGACCTTAGCCAAATACGGCCCTTGCGCCATAAAGCCCAAACAACCGGTGTTGAAGGCCTCAAACGCACCAAATCAGCAACGTCATAGAGGTTGAGTATTTACACAAATCATTATCAACTGGGAAGGCCAACCGACAATAATAAAAATATCTTGCTCAATGGGGTTACGAAAACAGAAACTTAGTAAAACGCATCAAGATGCGAATTCGACCCGCCTCCCACAGACAAAACTATATAATTAAAAAATAATTGTTTTCACTATTTTGTCTACATTATTGGAATACTATTTCTTTGCAGTGGGAAATTTGGCTGCCTTTTTTTTTATTGAAAGATGATGTTCAATGCAAAAAGATTTATTATACAAATTGGAGTTGTCTCCGTTTGTTTGTTGTGTCCATAAATTTCTTTATTATTTTCACCAGTATAATTTATGTGCCGTTTCTCTATTTTTTCTCTTGGGTTTTGTAATGCTTTATATATTTTTACCCACTCGGTTCTATGTACACGAAAAGTGGTAATTGTTGTACCGATTGCCCCTTGAACGAACCTTAAATCACATAGGTGCCCTGGGTTATGAATGAATGAATAGAAGTTGAGTAAACATTAAGCACGTCAAGCTTAAATCAATGCAATAGGAGCCGTCTTTCTTCCAATGCCTAAAATTCCACTCACAATTCCCTCCAGTTATCTTCGTCAATTCCATGGAAACGAAAACAGAATCACCCGCGGAATTTCTCGGACGAACCGAACCGCCAATCATCCACCAATAAAAAAGGATCGCCCACCCGATCTTCAGAGACCCTAGTCATCCAACGCAACACACAATAACCAATAAATCAGCCATGATAGACAAACACAGGAAACAAGGGATGACGTCATGCTGCCATCATGTTGACAGTCATCCAACCCTCTGAAATACGAAGGATATGGATCCAAGCTGCTTCCGCACTCGGTCTGGGCAATGATCGCAATTGGCAACCCTGAAACAGCCCCTCGCTCCCTAAAATAAACGGAATTTCGATAGGACGTTATGACGTCATGAAGTGGCTCACCCCATAGTGTTCCGAGGGAATGATGCGCATTGCATTATGGTGATCGAATTTTTTTTATGGTTGGGGGTTAGTGTTATTCCTCCACATGACACTGTACCCACTGTGATGGTAAGTATAAAATAATGCGATTTCTACAATAACGCGATGGGGTGATTTTCTTTCTGTGGTAAAAGCACTAACGGATATGCCAAGAAATTGGGGAGTTATATAATACAGAATATATTTGTGGAAGCGATACCACTTGCTTGGATTAAACTGAGTCTCTTATGAAGGTAGAGAAATAGATGACTACCCTTCATAAAAACCAGTATCAAACAGAAATGTTGAAGATTTTTATGGAAGATTAGCGAAATATCTTTTATGACTTGATTGTTTTCTAAGTAAACAAATTGATTTCTTCGTATCTCCTACAAAATGCTTATGTAAAGTAATAATATACTCCGAGACACATGCTTCATAATTGAGACAAGAGTCATTGAGCAATTTTTAATATTAATCCGTACGTGAACACTCAATTAAATGTCAACTTTTCCTAGCCTTCAGCACAACAAAGATTTTGACCTTTGATATTGACCTTTCGAAAATGATTATAATTTGGTTTGGGACGCTGCATGGGTGGGGGACTTTTAACAGCATGAGGGCTAATTAGACATGGACTAACGAATTAAAATGGATTTTGAATTGCTACGAACATTCATGCCAGAACTTATAACGAATCACAGCACTAACCACTAAGCCCCTAATTACAAATCTTTGAAAAACGAAGCAAATCAGTCGGTGGTAAAAAAAAATAGTTATAATCCGACTCCAGCTAAAAGGCAGTCGTGTCACGTGGTTTTGAACGAGTCTATTCTTTGCAAAAAGTGATAGGTTGGGACGTAAACAAAGCGCTTCCATAATTGGCGTTTTTGCAGTTCTCACTCATTCGTTGCCTAAAGCGATAGCTACTGTCTAGTAAACACGGGAGTCGCGCTCCCGAGATACCTAAGCGATCTTTTCTACTTTCTTCCCACGACTCTATCCCCCAATCACTGTTTCCTTTCACGACTTTTTTCACTTGACGTTATCTTGTGTTTGACGTAGCTTGGCCTTTGCGCAATAAAACCTAAAAACGATCAACCAACTTAAAGCGATATCAGTGACAATGAATTGTCACGGGGATTGGATTGGATCTTGGGGTTTCATGGCGCAAGGTCCAAAAGCGGACAAGCTGGGCCGAATTGTCACGGGGAAACCACCCGCGACGATCGACATTCATGTTCTTGGTACGGCAGCCCTTCCAACGAGTCTTCACATTTTCAAAAATCTGACCCAAGGTCGACTGCCTTCTCGTCGGAACTCACTATAACTATTGTTGTCGAACGATAGAATGTGATTCTGTTGCAAGCGTGACCGATTGTAAAACATAATCGCGATATTGTAGGCGACATTTAAGACCCGAAAGTCTTCAAAACCCTTATTATTCTTTATTCCACCCATACGGCGTTAATGGGCAATCAGTAAAATGTTCAAGTTTGTTAAAATGTGTTGCTTTACGACCAGATTTTTTTGCAGCACGAGGGCGAATTAGACAGTGACCTGCAACATTGTGTATTCCGAACCACTTGAACATTCACGATCAGACAAGGATTCGAATCCATGCCATGCTGAACCGACCATAAAATGCTATGGAATGAGAAAAGAAGATCGATATAAAAGGGCGTGCCCCATTAAATAAAATTCGAACATTCACGCTTGGAACATGGCCAGTATTGTCCTTTACTCTACCATTCACGGCCCTATCAGAGAAGCCAAAAGCACAATGGAATGCAATTTTCGTGTGCACACAGCAAACTGAAAATAACACATCGGGCCCAACAAAGCCAAAAGCGGCCCCCGCAAGGGTTCCTTCCATCCATTTTGCAGTTCCACACACAATCGCAACGTTTCGCAAGCGAGATTTACTGGGAATGACGGGACGTTTATTGATGTATGGGGCAGGCCCCCAGATAGCGGATATTCCCGTAAATTTTAAGGCTGACGTTTGTGAACCAGCACGTGCGCACACCATTGCTCCGGCAGTTGTGTAAATGGGGGAGGAGGCCCTTTTATTCTCGGAGAGGAGAATGTGAGGCCGAAAGCAGAGGACCCAAATAAGGAAGAGATATGGAATTTCGGCCGTAATCGATAGGCTTGCCCTGCTGCCCTCCTTCCAATAAAAAATTGCGTCCATTTATTTATTACCTTTTTATCTGAAAAAGGTTCTGGAAGCGAGTTTTACGACATTTTTTAAGATCGAAGAGATAAATTTGGTTTTGATCGTTGAGAGATTTTGTATTGTTTTACATCCCTTTCAGATAGTGTCTTTTGGGGGATATATCCATAAAAATATTTAAGCCCAACGTAACATCCTAGTGGTCAGGGTGCTGATTTCGGTATCTCAAGGTTCATGGTTCGAATCCGGGGTACGGCATGGATGTTTGTCTGGAGTGAATGTGCCTTTTCTATAAACGGGTTATGCCTTTAATGTAATGTATGGCACATTTATGGATATTATCATTCTATTGAAGGATTCGGGTTATGTGTGGTTGGTCTATGTACATTTTGATACTACATGAGGGCCAGTTAGACCAGAGCCTACAACTCTTAGGAGTTTACGTCCATAGAAACAGTTCAACCAGACCACTTAGTATGTTTAGACTTAATTCGGTACACACAACTGTAGAAACTGATTTTGACATTGATTTGAGGTACTATGAAAACACTGATTGACAAACTATGATTTCAGCATTTTTTTATACACCTTATAATATTATTACCCAGACCAACTTAACTCCAAAGAAAAATTATTGTACCAAACTGAGGTACTTAGTTTGCATTACGTAGTTTTTGCCAAGAAAAAAATTAAAGAGTGTTTTACGGAATAGAGTACTACAACGTTCCAGATGTGTAACTCAAAAAGTCCTATTTTAGTGACGAATAATACAAACTTATACGCATTTGATGCCCCACATACAATCAAGATACCCTTGAAAGCATGTCTAGCCATCGCAGCATAGAGTAATCGGCTATTGCTTTGTTACAGAAACGAAGTAGGCGAGCAAAACACGCTTGAGAGTGAGTGGGCATATGAGAAATTTGGCATGTGTCTTATACCGTAATGTGCAGTCTGTGTTTTCAGTTAAAAAAGTTATGTTCATGTACTAATAACAATAAAGCTGTTCAAGATAAGAAAGAAAAGATGAAATGTTAAACTTATGGACGCTAAACGTAGAGTATTTGGAATACATAGCAATACTTCATGAGAGATCCGTCACTAACCGGGCAACGAGGCTCTTTACCTAACAGGGTACTGGAATCCATCACAAAACCTGTTACTGATACTCATCACTAACCTGGTACTGAGATTCATCATCTAACTTGGTACTGAGACCCATAACTTAACCTTCTTGGTGGTTTATCTTCGCGTCGAAAACCACACAGTAATGGCCAACCTCTGATGCAAAAATGTGTTCCAAACTGTCACTAGTTCTAAGGAAAGGGTAATTTGTTTTTTCTTAGTTGGATCTTCATTCCTCTTGGAGTAATTAGGCAGTTTTGTCTCGACGAGATATCTCGTCATTAGCTAAATTGACCAGATCTTAATTGACGAGATATCTCGTCATTAGCAAAATTGACCAGAACTTGGACGAGATATCTCGTCGAAACCACTTAGAGGGTTACACTGGTTCTGGGACCCATCACTATCCTGGTACTGAGACCCCAACCTGGTACAGGGCCCAGAGTGAAGATGCGGGTAGATCTGTTATTAATAACCGTAACTAATATTTTGGGAAACCTCATTACGTTTCTTTTGACTTTCCGGACACTTTCTCAGCACTCCCAATGTAACGTGTTTCAACTCTAATCCATTGTTCAATCAAATTTGACATGCTATTTGGGAGGTTTAGGGCCCTAAATGAAGTTCTTTGTCCCAAAACTATTTCGATCTACACACAAAAAACATTTAACCCTTCCCGTCTCGAGCTATCTGCTTGAGGAAAAGCGACTGTTCCAGCAGCCTTCTGAAGTTCAGCCATCCTTTGCATGTCTCAGATAAGATGGCTGTCACAAGTCCGTCGCTCTGTCAGCTGTCACGGCGACATCCTCTCAGAGGGCACAGGTGAGGGTGACAAGACCTGCTAATAGTGAGAGGGAGACATATTTCGGGGCCGCTAGAGTTTCGCATACAGGAACAGGATACGAATATTTCGGCTAATAGGAATTCCGCTTGGAAAAATGGAGAGGGGTTGAGTGCCAGTCTCTTCTCTCTTTTCCTGCGGATGTTGGGAAGTGTGTACGGAAGGTGTGTGTAGTTGGAAAAGATAATTGGGCTCTAAGGGGTCGGTACAGGTGTAGGAAGTGATTTTGCTCAATTACTTAGTTTCATTCGTGCAAAATCTGTTCTAAAAGGGGAACGTGTAATGCCTTAAGAACTTCCCCCATAATTGGATAAAACTTTCCCATTTTATACAATATTTTTGTTCTTTCTACGAGAGGGATTTTCAGTTAAAAAGCCAGACGAAAAGTGAAGGTTTTACTTCCTGTTATCCAAATGCTTATCAAGGTTATCTTAAACTGTTATTTATATCCTATATCCGTTTGACGTTTACTCAAATTGGCGTTGACCAATCAACTACCATATATCAATTCAGAATTCATTCTTTGGAATTTTTATTGGCGACGCATTGAAATCGTATTCGAAAAACAAGCCAAGTGAAGTCACGTTAGTAAAACGTATAGGTTGGTTGTTTTGGAGTTTTATGGCGCAAGAGCCATATCTAGTCAAACTACGTCAAACACAAGACAACGTCAAGTAAAAAATGTCACGAATAGGAAAAAAGAGGGATTGGGGAATAGAGTAATGGGATGAAAGCTGAAAAAGATCACTTTGGGTATCCCGGAAGCGCGATCCCACGAAATTATGTATAGGAGAAACACATACCGCCGCAGAAACACTACCACCACCAATCAGTTTGACAGAAAATGTCTCGTAGGTTGAAAGAGTTATAAATATTTTTATTGCTTTTTTATAATAAAGATGTACTGTAATTGCATAAATGAATTGATCCCCTCGTCCTGTGTAAATTAAACCAAGGCATTTATATTTATATTTCATAACAGGCCCGTCACTTGGTACTGGGCCCTAGAATTCAGCTGAAGGGTGTTCACCCATTTTAAAAACATCCGAATATTCTTAGATTTGAAGCATCATGTGATCTGCCCAACCAATAATCTTTTAGAAAACCGCCTCCCCCGTTCATCAAAAGATGCGATATCATCGATAGCATTTCACCCCTGCTATAATTTTCACCGGCGTCAATATTTTTAATTATCCTTTCCCGCAGGATAACATAGGTTTCGGTCTAATTTGTCATTGTAAAAGATGACCAGTGAGAAACCTGAAGTGAGACCGTAGAAAAAGTTTTTAGAGCTTCCACGGTAAAGTATGCTTTCCGTGGATGAAATGCATACTGTACCGCATACTTTACAGTAGAAATTCAGCATAAGGCGACACGCAATTTAAAAGCAGCGCGAGGTATTCTGCACGCTTCATTCCATCTTTTAAATACTGTATTCGATAAAGCATAATTAAAAAGAACTGGCGAACATGTAGTGCGGAATGTCGCAACTCTACTTGAAACATAACAATTAAAATTTTTGTAATTTTTAAATTTATAAAAATAAAATCAAAATTCTCATAACGTACATCTACAACAGTATCAGAATTGCGATTTTAATGTTTTCTGGATTATGACACTATCATCACCGAATGTGTTCATTACTTGCAATCTTAAAAATACATGTATGTTTTAAAATCTCCATATTGTGTCTAAAATTCAAGAGCAGGCTAACTCAATTTTGGGGGTTTTGAGACAAAGGGGAAAACAGTTGGTCGCCAGTCCTAGTTTCATATATACCAACATCTTTCATTAGCGGAAAGCTTAAGTGGTCAAAAAGTTACCGTGCTTGCATTAAAAATTCTCTATGATCTGATTTACTTATTTAAGTATAACTCAAAATAAACCGTTTTTCGAGTTACCTAGTTTTTGCCATACAGGTGACGATATACATTTAACCCAAAAATTTTACACTTAAAATTAAACGATAGATTAAGTCTTGACATAAAAGCGTAATTTTTGTCCTGAGAATTGGCAGTGACCTCGGTTGAATGACTTTCGAATCGGACCAAGTTAATTTCACTTCACAAAATTAATCTTTCCTTCCTGATATGAAAATATTATTTTTAGCTTTGAAAACATCTTCAAAAGCCATGCATAACTATTGTTAAAGCCATATTTATGAAAACCAAGATCTTTGAGTAGTACTATAGATCAGAGGTAAACGAACCATAAAAAATTGTGAGTTGGCAATTAAATTTTTCGTGAACTTTCTTTGAAGTTTAAAATCAGAGTTGACCGTAATGAGATTTGTTAAAATGGAGATGCGATTGGGAAAAGGTTTGAGTACGACAGAAATAAACGACATATTTTCAGAAAAAGTAAAACAAGAAAAGAAATGAAAGAAGGGCAAGAGGGGGAAATTGTAAATTGAATTTTTACTAATTGAGAATTAGTTTCCACAAAAAATCTTCCATTTTGATGACAAACAGCGCATGGTTTTCAATATGCGATTCCGGAAAAACGAACTTTACACAATGGAAAACTCAATCGAAGTTGATCTTTTTCCCCTGATTCAAATAACGAATGCGACAAGTACAAGCTACAAAAGACGCCGAATGTTCAGACTGGAAATAAACTGTCCA
This sequence comes from Meta bourneti, assembly GCA_933210815.1. Classification (NCBI taxonomy): domain Eukaryota; kingdom Metazoa; phylum Arthropoda; class Arachnida; order Araneae; family Tetragnathidae; genus Meta; species Meta bourneti. The sequence goes on along the minus strand of OW119923.1, from coordinate 32,850,157 downwards.
CATTTCCCTTAGGAGAAAAACTTCTTTCATAGAGGCGAATCAAGTTTTAAAAAAGAATTATCTCAACACAAAGACCGATTTTTCTATTCGCAAACCAAACACGATAATTTTTTTATATACAAATACACGAATACCTTCATAAGAATGTAAAAAACAATGGAATACCGAGAGAAAAGAAAAAAAAATAGAATTCTGCAGCAGATTCCAATTAAATGTTGAGAACGCATGCGCAGATCCCAGAGCGACTCCCAAGCTCAAGACCAGAAGGTGGGAAAGAAGCAAAATCTTAATCGAAATCGGTCCATCACCTTTAACGACTTGTAAGAAATACATCAAAGACACGCCACGAATGAGAAAATAATTCCAGTTTCGACATCCGTCTGGGTTTTCCTACACGTAAAATGTGATTAGGTTATCAGCGTGGAACTGGCATTTTTTTCCGTCCGGTAATGTTCAGAGAAACAAGGTTATATTCTCGACTTCCAGTACTGTGCCGACAAGAAAATCTACGTTTAATGGTATACAACGGCATATATGGATTGTGTAACAGTTCTTTCAGACTTTTCAAGGACAATGTGAGGTATTGAGAAACGTAAGCGGAACTGAAATTTTGTATTAGAAGTAGAGGCAGTAGATGGGTAGAGTAAGGTATTCACCTGACACCTAGCCCAAAAGGCAAAAAGGTATCTCTTACAGATGTAGGAAATAATGTATAAAAACATTGCGTTTCCCTTTTTTGTTTGGCGAGAGCTATCACATGAAATTAATGTTTTTGTTGTTTAAGTACTTAGATATGCAGTCTTGAACGAGGTTCCACCATAACAAAAAAAATTCAAGTGTTTTTAAGCATCTGAACGTCACGAAATTTCCGAGTAGCTCAGTATTGCTTTTACCCCACAACACACATAATGGCTAAATAACCACACAGGTAAGTTGAAAGAATCCTAAGAAATATTCTATTGGTCAAGAAAGTCAAAACTTGTTAGAAGAAATGCAAGGAAGACTGCAGATTGCAAAAAGGATATATGAGTGCGAACCTTTCAGAGGGTTAAGGCAGACGCGCATCCAGATTTTTTTAGGGGAAGGGATGAGAAAAAGGTCGTAATCATAATACTGATTTAGGTGTTTGGTAGTGAAATTTCTTTCCCCTCAAATTTTACAATCGATCCTCTAATTCAATAGTTTTCTCGTGTAGGGCAAGGAGATGGTGGGTTAATAAAATTCATTTGTGCGTGAGAAATTTATACACAATTTTTTTTATGATAGAGAAAGTCGAAGCATTCGTTATGTAATCTTAGCAAACATCCATCATTATCCGAAATATAGTTGGAAACGAGTTCTGATTTATTAAAAGAATACATGGCTGTGATACTTCCTGTTACTCCCTTTACTTTCAGTTGCATACCGCCAATAGGCCAGACCAATCCCAATGTCCGTTTTGGTTGCGAAAAAGAGTGGAATTTTATCCAACCAAAACTGGGAGGTGGTAACCCTAGAGGAGAGATAGTGATATCCTTCATGGGGTGAAGCACCCTCACGGTAAGATTTGTTTCCGTGGTCAAACATCCAAAGAAAGCGGCAAGAAATCGAAATTACTGTAGTGTAGCTTAAAAGGAATTTACTCATGAATCCAACCTTTCATTAGCGATCGTAGAATGTTTCCAGCAAATCTACTAAACTTTAATTGATATTATCAAATCCAAAATTTGGTACTTCTACCTCTGGGCCCATCAGCTACCTCCTTGGGTGTTTCATTGTTTTAAAGACATTTCAAGAACTTCTTAAAATGCTTTTTTTCAACCATTTTGTTTTCTTAAATTCAACACATTTTTTTTCTTGCAACAAGTTTTTCTTAATGCCAGTTTGAATTATGGATCGTATGACCATTATTCGTTGCAGGAAGTAAGCCTTCCTGGAGGACTTGGGAGAAGAGCTGGCCCATATTTACGTATCATCTTGAAGAAACCGGAAACTTCAAACAGTTAACCCGACTTCGGCACGTACGAGATCGAACTCGTAACCAAGTGCTTTCAGACAATCAGTTTTGCAAGAGCGACGCCTTTAGCCACTGGTAGGCTACTTTCTAAAATGTTTCAGGTCTTATTTTATTGATGACAAGTATTTATTTTCAAGAGATTATAATATTGACACTACAATGACCACTACTTGATATTTGACCAAAGAAACACATATTACAGCATAAGGATATCAACAAGATAATATAGACCAGTAGAGGAACAGAACTAATTCATTGAACAATAAGCAGACAAATAAAACTCACAGGCAGGCAGTAATATTCATGGACGTTCCTGCAGAAAAGTATACCACTATCAAAGTCGTGAGAACCTACTTTTATCTACGAGTATTTCATAATTGTAACGTTAGTCTATGCCAGACCGTTATATCTCCGAGAAAAATTTATCTCCTTTAATGAGGAAATCAGCTAACTTTAAATTCAGAAAAAAAATTATGTTTAAACAAAAGTCGCGGCACTGTCATTTCGATCGGTACGCAGAGTATTAATGTTACAATTTATCAGTACGAAATTCTACGATTGAAAAGAAAGTATATCAAATCTACTCATAAGGGAAAACTAAAATTTTACATAGCGAGAAAAATAAATTCAGTCCAAGCAATCTTTTAAATCACATTTGCATATTTATTACTTTAGCTTACTATTTCATATCTTAAATTACATTATCTTAATCAAAATTCCAGTTGCTCTGTTTATGCAAACATCTAATAATTGCCTAGGTCTGAAAATGCTTCATCATACATTTTAAACCTTTTTTGTATTTTATATTAATAATCCATCGTGACATCGTAAACAAATCCCTAGTAACAGTGATGATTCAATTGGTCTATACACAAGTGAAAGAAAAGATAATAATTATAGGCTGAACATGGCTGTTATAATGACTTATTTAACGGCTCCGAGTGAAGATAAAACAACAGAAAGGGAAAAATGTCTGATATATAATTAAATTAAACATTGAAATTGGGGTTCCGTATCAAATTGAAGGAAGTTTTCCAAGTGGCGTTTCACCACTGGAATTCATAAAACATTCCATCATTGAAACGTGTTTTTTATAGTTTTGCAAGTTTCCTTAACTGCAACTAGGCATTACACTATCAAGTAGAAAACATAATATACATGAGCAGCAAAATGAATAATATAAATAATTATATTATTAGTGCCGAATATGTTATTTGCAAGATATGACATTTCCAGTACCAATAACGTGGATTTTATGTATGGCTTTTAAAAAATGACGGATATTTTTCAAATAAAATTTTGTATAATTTTGCTATTCATTAATATTACCTAATTGAGGCAACTTTTAAAGATTTTGAAGATTAAAACTTTTATTTCCAAGAAAAAGTTCACCATTTTTCCTGTCAAAATATGAAAAAAGTTTTCTCATACATATGGCTCGGGAAAACATTGATAAATTTTTGAAAACTTCGATTCATTATGTTTGAATATGAAATGTTCTAGAAGGATTTTCGTATGGATTTTAATACTTTTAGAGTAAAAATTGGCTCCAATATTTCGTCTATACAAAGATGAACTATCCGTTGTCTCTGTTGAAGAGTATATGAATAATTAGAGAGGCTGATAAAGCGTGACTCTGATACAGAAATAGGGAAAGAAAAGGGAGATATTTTAAAATGTGAGAATTACAGAGGAATAAGTTTACTATGCATTACTTATAGTGTTTTCAAACATCCTACTTAACCGTTTGTCGCCTATCGTAAATAATCTCTGGAGATTATCAGTGTGGCTTTCGAAAAGCAAAGGACGATCTACGGTTGATCAGATTTTCACATTGAGACAAATTCTAGAGAAATGTAGGGAATATGGAATAGAAACACACCACCTGTTCACAGATTTTAGGGCAGCATGACAGTATAGATAGATCAGAGTTGCAAAAAGCATTGTGTCAGACTTTGATGTGCCAAAAAAGTTAATTAATCTTGTGAAACTTACCTTTACAGGTACTTTCTCTGTGGTACGTATTCAAGGAAAATTGTCCAAGCCCTTTGAGATCTTTAATGGAGTTAGAAAAGGAGATGCTCTTGCATGTCTCCTATTTAACATAGCCCTGGAAAGGGTTATCAGGGATACTTGTATAAATACAAGAGGAACTATTTTTAACAAGTCTACAGATTTTAGCATATGCTGACGATATAGACATAATCGCAAGATCTGCAAATACGCTGAAGGAATCTTTCCAAGCATTAGAAAAAGCTGCAGGGAAAATTAAACTAAAAATAAATGAAGAAAAAACAAAATATATGTATTGTGCAAAAAAAGGAAACCCTGTCAATATATTTGAAATTGAGAAACATAAATTTGAATCTAAAAAAAAGTTCAATTACTTGGGATCTGAAATTGAGCGTCAGAATGAGATTGACCCTGAAATCAGGAAAATAATTATTAGGGCTAATCAACTGTTTCTATGGGCTAAGAAGCCAGTTGACATCTAACCTCATCAAAAGAAAAACAAAAATCCTGCTGTACAAAACTCTCATAAGACCAGTGTTAACTTATGCCTCTGAAACATGGTCATTGACAGAAAGGGAAGAGAGCTTTGGTAATTTTTGAAAGGAGAGTTTTGAGGGCCATCTTTGGTGGTGTCCTTGATAATGATATTTGGTGAAGGAGATACAATTTTGAATTGTACAAATTTTTTGAAAATGAAGACAGTAAAATTTGTAAAATTGAACAGAATGAGATGGGCGGTTCATCTTTTGAGAATGGATCCAGAGAGAAGCCATTGAAAGTTTTTAACGCAGTCCCTTTTGGTGTAAGACAAAGGGGTAGGCCAAAAAAGAAGATGGAGGGACTCTCTGGATTCGGACTTTAGTGCCATGAAAATCAAGAACTGGAGATCCATGGCTGGAGAGAGGGTAGCCTGGGGAAAAATTCTGAAGGCCAAGGCTCAGAAAGGACTGTCGTGCCAATTACGATGGTGATACAGAAATATAATGTGTTTTATTACTTTTTATAGTTAACAGTTCGCAACCAACAGGGTACTAAATAGCCTGAAAAACTGTAATTATCGTGCCAATTTATTTGTTACATCCGGATCACCAATGAAATTGCTGACTCGGATGTAAAGCCACGATTGCAGTAATGGTCAAATATCCCAATAAAACTATTAGACGAATTTGAGCTCGTAGCTCATGACATACTTCGCAATAAGGATAAAAAAATGCCCACTTCTGCTAGGAGTGAAACTAGAAACAAAAACGCTTTACATTGATGTGTGATAATGCTCTTTTTTAGGCTTTTTTCTTAATCTGAAATAGAGGTTTTTTATGTCTGAATTAAATTTGACAGTTTATTTATAAAACAGGCAGCTGGCAATGGGAATGTTAAATCAATTCAAGGTACATTAGAAGTATACCTTGAATTGATTTTAACAGACAATAATAGTTAGAATAATGATTTGCAAATATTTGAGTTGGTAGAGTAATTTATTCTTTAATTTTTCAAACGACAAAGAACATATAGGATGCAAAACTAAGGCTCACAGATGGTCTTTTACAAAACAAATATTTTGAAATTCCCCGAAATTTCGTAACGAATATCTTCCAACCTTGAATCCCTCGAAAAAAGAGCGAAACCGGCAAGGTCAGCCTTTCTGTGAACGAATAGCATGGGAGGGCATGGCAGGCGTGAAAACACGATGTTGTAGAGCTGAGATAAGCGATAGCTTGCCAAGTGAATGTCACGAAAGTATTTGAAGAGCAGGTGCTCCAACACCCTATTTGCATAGAACGAATCCTAAATATATGGATTCAGTCAAGCGATAATGGAGGGCGGAACCCCACGAAGTGAAGTGAAAAGCGACAAATAGGGAATTGTGATCATCTTGTTTGGAGAACTCAATTACACTTCACCGGCCGAGCAGGAAGGAGGGAAAACGTTCTGCCAATGCTAACATTCGAGTTTCAAAGAGTTATATAAATGCTAATTTCACCCCCTCCTCTTTTTGAATAAGAATGAAAAAAGGACCATTCAGTTGCATTCTGTCTCGAAGTGTTTAAATTATCGCAAAATATTTTATTCCATAATTTGTATTATGATTGACTAACATAGTTGTCCCCATGAGGAAAATACAATTCTACACAACCGAATCAACTTCCCTACAACCTATAAATTCTTTGAACTTAAGCAGGAAGTATTTTTTTCATCAGTACATAGAAGAGTTACTATAAATGTTTGTATTAGGGCTTCTCAAACTTCGTGGTTAGATCCCGGTCTAATTAGCTTTCGTATATACAAAAATGGCCTGTGTTTCAATCCCGTTCTAGACGTGGATGAAGATAGTGGTTCGGAATTCATTTTAAGCGGTAGCAAATGTAGCAAACAAATTGACCATAGAGCGAGAAACTAAACGTCAGAATGAGGCAAACGATTTCACAACATCCAACTTCATAAATTTTCGAAATCATGAAAGAGAGCAACACTTTAAAAGCTTGGGTAAAAAGATATGTTAATTTTGTTGCACTGATAGGCTAGAACTTATTGAAATTAAGTGAGTTGATTGATTTGAGTTAATTTTCACTAATAAGCCTTCAGGCAAAAAAAGCATAGAAATGTGAAGCTCAAGTTACACTTTGTGTGGTTTGTAAAGAATTTTTTTTGTTACCCTTGTCAAGTCACATCTATTTGAACTTCTACACCGTAAAATAATGCACCGCGATTCATAGATGGATCGAGAGCCATTTTGGAAATCCCCGGGCTGTATGCCACTGTATAAATTTTATATTTTATCGGTCAATCGGTTTATGGAACAATAAAAGTCTGACATCTTTTACATTTAATTTTTTTAGCTTTTATGATGATGATAATTGTTAGGATTTACTGATGCTACCGGTAAAAGCTAGAATATTTGACTAATTTCGTATACAAAGAATATAAGATGTTATAAGTAGTATATAAGTACTTACGAAGACAGATTTCCAAACAAGGACGTCAAACGAAGTTGGTTGGTAGAAATTTTTCTTTGATCTGTTTCGTATTGATTTTCATCAGATATCCATAAATTTGGACACGTCTTGATAAAACTTTAAATAAAATAAGTTATTTCGGACACTTCGGGAGAGGTAAATATTCAGATTTGTCGATGAATGCTGGCCTCCGAAATTTCAGATCTCTCTTCGAGAGTAAAACAGTCACTTTGGAGTGAGAATTAGCAGAATTAGAAAAGATCTTAATTCAGCATAATATTTTCTTGTAGATGTATAACATTTAATTTTATTATGAAAATGCCATAACAGTTTTTTACAGTGAGGACACCCTTAACTTTCGTGAAATACAAGTTTGGATTCCGTATTTATTCCAAAAATGAGTTTTTTATATTAGTATCGTTGTTGCCGATTCGGAATTATATATGCACTTTTATTTACTTCAGAGCACCAGAAATTTCTGTAGCCAGTCAAGTAGAGGGTATACAAGTGCATTACTTTTCCCAGGGAATACTTGCAAGTTATTAACCCTTATTTATCAATGGAGAAAGTACGGTGAGTTTCCATCTCATAGGCTTACTTAAGTGTTAGTTTTCAGAATTTCTATACTTCATAGATAAAAAAATTTCTCGCTCAACTCCCTTCAAAAAAATTGCACTTTATTTCTTCCCACAAAATGCATACAAAAATTCCATTTCTTACATTTTTGTTGGACATAACAAAAAAATTCTTTTAATGCGTCTTATCAGTGTGAGAACCAGGAAATCGGAATGTCACGTACTCTATCGCCAATCCCTCTCAAACATCCTTTACCCACTGGTGTTAAGAGTTATTAATATACTCCCGAGTTATTTGCGAGAATAATTTCGAGCTAACTCCATTGCAAAAGAAATGAGAGAGGCGTCCGCCATTTTTTCCCTTCAAACGATAAAAATAACCTATTCTGCGGAATTGCAGATAAAAGTGGCGACAGAAACTTTTTCGGGTCTCCTTTCGTTTGTTCTCTCCATCTCACATTCTGTGTTTAAAAATGGCCGCCGCCTATTCGAAAGCCGCGTTCGATTTCCGCCTTTGGGCGTGACGTCACATCCATATAAGTCGAAGATGCACTATTCGAAGGCTGAAAAAATATCTAAGGGCGTGTCCGGATTGTCTGCTCCCCTAATTGGTTACCATCCATTACTTGGACCAAGTGCGGGTTTTCTTACTTTTATAAGTATCAATCTTAGTTTCATTTTCGATGACTGAATAATTTTAGTCGTTAGAAATGGAAATTTAGATTTTATTTGATAGTGTAGGTCAATTTGGTTCTCATAGTTCTGTTGCTTGGTCGCAACCATAACTATATTTGATCGGCCCAAGCGTGCCGAATTCCCAGGACTTGGCACCCCTGTATCATGATGCAGGAGCAGTGCGACCTAATGAGGGAAACAATCCACTCCAGATATTTAGCAACTTTTGGTTTTAGAATTTCCAAAAATTAGGAGTTGGCGCCCCTGAATTACGAAATGGGCGTGAAAGTTTAAAGCGGTTCAAAATCAACTCTAAACCCCGTGTTGCAAACCCTCGTAATGTAATCAACCCTCGAGTTGAAAACAATAACCGTAATGCGAAAAGCCAAATACATAGAACAAAACTAATGCAGCAATTGGGAAACTGGGCACTTGAACGTATTCACCTCTTTACTTACATGGGGAGGTCCAAAAAAAAGGGAACGACCTAAAGACAGGTGCAGAATGCCCTAACTTTAAATAAACATGTCCAGCATTAAATTTATTAATTTTATACTTATTCAGTCTTTGTAAATTCTTTTGCGATTGTAATAAAAGATGCTTTTCAATATGCATGTTTTGTTCTTAACTGACATCAGAATATTCGAAAAGAACTCATCAAGGGCAGGGGTGTTTCTAGGGGAGAGCTCAGGGAGATCGAATCTTTCCCGAAATGATTTTGGAATATCCTGAATTCGTTAATATCCTGAAAACAGTCGAAAAATCATTAAAAGTGCTGCTTATTTAACATGACGGCATTTAGGGAACTGGGAGAAAGACTGGGCCATCCGAAATAATTTTCTGAATACGAGCTTGATGAAGAGCGTTCTTTTAGAAAATCAAATGTTTTGAGAAGAGGGATCGGTTTGTTGAGGTTTGCACGAGGACAGCACATACCTTAGAAACGGCCATGGGTGAACTGATCACCAATTAATCTCATATTTACTAAAGTAAACTAATTCATGGATTATTATCAGTCGAACCTTTTAAGCGCCTGTCTTATTTGTCTACTCAGACACTTTCGGCGCCAGGAACACACAATGATGAAGTGAATTCCACTGAACATTTTACAAGAAAAGGCGTGAATTCTCTTTATTCAATCATTGCATGCAGCAGCTCCCCACCGGGAGGCAAATGGAACATTTCAAGGGATTATTAATGGTTAAAAGGGAGCGAAACATTTGCGAGAGCTCCCGCCCCAATCCGTGGAATTATTTTATTAACTTCCACACCTTTGGGAAAGGGCGGCCGAATTAGCGTCTTTTTTTTTCGCGTCGCCGACTATAAAAAGAAGCGGTAGCCTGACGTGTGCTCGAGCGCTTCCATTTTTGATATTTTTAGAAAGAGGAGTTGAAGATTAGTCTTACACCTGCTTCACAAGTTCACCTGTAAGAGACTCTACGAGGAGGGAAGCCTGCATTCATGAAGATGGAGTGACTTTCTAGAGAGGGGCAAAACTGTTATTTTACGATAACAATATCATACGTTATTACTATTTCGCGATAACAATTAATATTAGCATTTTTGTCATCCGTTAGCTACTAGTACTTCCAGTTAGCAAATACATTTAACGGTTTTCACTACCAGTTAAAATTGACATTAACGGTTAATTTTAATCGATGATAAATTTGCTTAAAGAGATTTTAAAACATTTTGTTTTTTCACTTATTTTTATCATATATTCTGAAATTTGTTATTTACGATAACATTGTTATCCGTTATTATTATTTCGCGATAACAATTAGAATTCATTTTTAATATTAGCAGTTTTGTCATCTGTTAGCAACTAGTACTTTCCAGTTAGTAAATACATTTAACAGTTTTTACTACCAACTAAAATTGACATTAATGGTTAATTATAATCGATGGTTAAATTCTCCATAAAGGGATTTTAAAACATTTTTTTTTCACTTATTTATCAAATATTTTAAAATTTGTAATTCTTTAATTTACAATTTAATTTCATTTAAATCGCTTCACTGCTATCCCAATAACATTCATCGACAACTGTTCAAATTATTTTGCAAAACAATTGTTATTTAAACTATCGGAAAACAGCCTGACTTTCCATCTAACATGGTTTCTCGTGCCTTTGAGTGGAGAACTGTAGAGGTGCTCCCCATGGTGAGAAAAATCACTTTTTCTCTCGGAGAGCAGATAAGGGATACTTATGTGATTTCTTGCATCACTAAGACGCAACACAACACACATTTTCGCAACATTGTATCGAAATGACGCAACACAGAAAACGATGATCCTCCGAAGACTTAAACGAATAATCACGTTTTTTAATGTTTTATTTTAAACAAAACAGTTCGAATAATTTTTTGCTAAAAGGTAAGAGTTCTCTCCATTAAATGAGAATATATCAAAAATTATCTGTAATCCAGTTGCATTTGTGTTTTTGTTGGTATCATTCCCTCTTCTGTGCACATTGCTTCTGTCTTGTCACTGGTGCCCAGATTTGAAGCTGCTGGGTCAGTTGTATTGTGTTTCATGTAGCATTCAAACCCAGGATCGGTTATACTCAGAGTCTAACTAACACCATCACACAATCCCGTGCCCAATAAGAATCAATAACCATTCGATCCAGCAAACCCTGTTACGTTTAAAAAATTTAGTCTTCCAAATGAAAAGTAAATAAATAAAAAGTGACGTACGGTGGTTTTAATAGTATGCATAACATTAAGTAACATCACAGGCATCATCCCAAGAGAGTTTTCATCCATTCATCATTTGTAGTTTTAAAAAAAATCTTGGCTCAAATTTGCTTAGACGCATTGCTTGCCGAGTAAAGAAAGATTGGAAATATGGCAAAGTTTCAAATTATGATTAATACATCACTTGGCAATGAGAATGTGAGTGGGTATGAAGAAACAATTGATGTAACCATTAGGATGTTTTCCATTTATCTTTGTACGTGGTCCCGTTATTGGTTTGATTTCATTTAACCTATATGGTGGTTGGCTTGATGAGGTATCTCGTCATTAGCAAAATTGACCGGATCTTGATGGAAGAGAAATCTCGTCATTAGAAGGGAAATTGACTACCTTCTGATCGTCATAAAAACAATCGGCAATATCTTGATGACGAGATATCGCGTCTTTAGCAAAATTGGTCAAATCTTGGTGGACGAGATATTTCGTCGAAACCGATTGGAAGGTTAAGTAACCAATGCAGCAGTTTAAGAGATTTTCTAAAGAAACGCATCTATATGAGATGGAGGGAAATACGCGCGGAAACTGGAGAGATACAGGACGAACCCTTTTCGAGATACTTGCAGTATTTACACGCTGTGATCAGAGACAGGAGGTTCCTCGTATTTTTTACTGGGTTCTTTCAACAAACCGCTTAGGGAAAAGTGAAGCAGATCTATGTATTGTGGTTCGGTGGGATCACCTTTCATTATGCTACCCGCTGTCCTCTCACGACCACATTTTACATATGCTGTCTCGCAAGTGGGCCAGACAGCACATGGAGAAAAATGGTATTTGGTCACCCAAGGGCTAGGACACAATTTTGCAAAATCATTACTTTTTCAGTTCCATTCATGACCAGTTATTTAATCTTTTTTAAAATTTAAATGATATATATTTTTCTTGCAACTTTATACTATTAAAAAAATTACAAAGTGGTGTTTCTTAGGGAAATATCTAAATTGTGGGTGTGCAACCCCTCTCCCATGGGGATTTGCCCACTGATACTTATTTTCCATTCACATTTACTGATTAAATATGTAAAATATTTTATACTTTAAATATGAAAGAAAAGTGTTTGATTTTAAATAAAAAAGATTAAATAACTGCTGCCATCTCCCATGACCAGTACCCAGAGTGCCCATAAAACTGATAAGTCTCAAAAGGAAAGAAGCGGAGCATTTCTAATGGGAAATATCTTATACATTATTACAAAGAACCGTTCTGTAGCATATCCAAATTCCGAAGAGATCTACTCAATCACAGAAGAAATAAAGCACTATTTACATGAATTTTATAACTCTTCGTTACCTAAAACAGAATGTAATATTTTATCAACAGAATTTTAAGTATTCGAAAACAGCTTAATAAAATTAATCATTTTAATTTTTTTATTGGAAGGACAGAACCTAATAAATCTAGAAAAGAAAATGACTGATCGCAAACCATATTCTAGTGCTCATTCAGGCGTAGTTAATAGGCGTCAAATTAATACTGGGTTGGTTTTGAAATTTCTAAATGAAAAAATTTAGTATTTTAACCCAAACTGGGGGGGGGGGGTAACTTATGTAGAGCATGAAGAAGTATTGAAAATTAGACTTAAAATAAACTTTAAAAAACAATGTAAATGTATTTTTTTATAATTCATGTAAATTATTATTATCATCTATTAATTTATATTTACGAATATCGTGATAAATTTACATGCATATTAAGATTTGCAGTAATGCACATTGCAAACTTCAGGCGTTGCTTCTTTCAATTCCGCACTCCGATTAGGATGCCAGAGTTTCTTGATTCTGTAAGTGAAGTATTTATATCGAAGTTTTACAGTATATTTACGGCAAATTATGAATATATACTAGGCAAATTTTCCGTCAATTGCAGTAAATGGGGTTCAATATAAGTACAGCAAAAAATATCAGCTCAATGGTATTCATTGCAACAATTTCCCATCCATCCATTTTGGAAGTTATTGCACCACATCTAATTCGTAATACACACCGAACGAAACACAACTACTACGCGGAGCCATCACACCAATACCAATAAACCCGCAGCTAAAAATTATTCCTTAAAAAGCTTTCCATGCCAACTTTAATAAGATGTACATGCCTCATAAATCAAATTTCGTTTTTTATTTTTCATCTTTGCTCCTCCAGAATCGGCGGGAACGAAAATCGTGCAGGTTCGAAATTCCACAACCGTACCACCTCCCTCCCGCTTTCTAAAAAGAACCTCCGTCCGTCGGCTGGGGCCCACGCCTTCTTCCAAGCTGCCCAGATTCTTGGAGGGGACCCTCTCAAAGTTGTCAGATCTGGAGATCTAATGAGGTTGTGTAGCGTTTTCTGACCACCCGCTATTCATCATGTCGCGAAGCCCTCTCGAAATATTTTCAATTTCGGGCGCTAATTTATCACTCTTATGTCTCTTCTATGCGCTCTGATAATGATGCCGCGGCGGGGGTTGGGGAGGGTAAAACAGGGTAAATGGAGCTTTCTTGGAAGAGAGGGCTGTTTTTGTGAAGGATGGGGCATCGAAGTGTGAATTTTTGTGTAACAAAATGTCGCTTATATGTCACGAGGGTATTCTAGTTCAGGAATGCTTCTGAATGAATACTCTCAGTGGGCATTGTATTTATTTTTATTAGCTTTAGGTGGTGTCAACAATTTGGGAAAATTATGGGAAGGGGCAAGATCCCAATGGTTTCACATTTATGTGCGTGTGCATTTTCGGAACAACGAAATGTCCACATTGTTCACTATCTATTTTAGTGCTTGGAGAAAAATGGTACTCTGCGGGCCTCATACATTTCCTGTTGATGTGCATGGCTATGAAATATCAGCACACACACACAGTTATTAAATCTTTATAAGTTGAATTATATACTTTTCTTTCAACTTTAAATTATATAATGGAAAGTAAGTTTCGGTTGCAATACCACAATGATGAATCTCCTTAAGAAACGTCACTTTGGATTTCCTTTTTTGCTTTTTTAATAAAGTACCCCAAAGCGCCCGTCAAACTGATAAGTCCCTCAAAAAGACATACTCGGATGGTTATCTGTATATTTGTAGTATCCCTCAAGTTTGAGAAGGTCGGGCCCAAGCTTAAAAATACTGTGGTAAAGAGGTTCGAGACCCTCAGAATTGCGCCTAGGGCCCCCTGATATATGCAGAATCTCCTAATATAGCGGCCATACGACCTAATGAGTGAAATCTAGTTGCCCTATACATGGCTACCCCCATAACATTATTATCTTTGCAATATTTATTCCTCAAGTTAGGAGGTTGCTAGGTCCTAGATCTCGCCCCTCCTAGATCTATATTTTAAACTTGACATTATCCCTCTTCCTTATGTATAAAACTCTATTTAAATTTTATTCTCTTTATGATGTGGAGATGTAATGCTTTGCAGTGGGTGCTCCGAAAGTGATATGTCCTATTCTATCCTAAAAGTTTGGTGAATGAGCAAAACCATGAGGTTGGCGACCACTGCAGTATAAAAATCCAAATCTGTGTGAATACTTTTATTAATCTATCATAAGATGCACTTGTGTTTGAGTTCTTCGCATCCAAAAAAGTACACCCAGTTCACAAAGACCGCACCGTGACAAGAAAGGGTGCACGCATTACATAAACGAGCCCTTTCACTCGAAGTTATCTACAGAGCACGGGGTCGTAAACAACATTTGTCACCGTCCTCAAAGCGGCCGACACTCTTTCATACGGCCCGAACCCCAAAAGGAAGCCAGGCACCAGTCTCATCATCACGGGTGATAGCCGGGGGAAGATTTAAGCTTGTCTCGCACAAAAGGTGCCTAGTTACTTACTGAATATTCGCCAAGGCACCGCAAGGAAATCGGGGAAAAATATGCTCACAATATACCAAATTACAGAAGAGGAACTGTTTCAAGAAATACGACTAGAGCGGTCGCAGTTCGTAACGGGCAAACGAGTCGGAGGATCGTAAAGTGCAACAATGAGGGTATAATAAACACAATTTACAAATTTCTGCAGCGTCGACGACACGACGTGACCCTGTGGTGCGGGTTGAGTGTGTTTATTGCAGATCAAAGGGTTAAGGGGCAATGAGAGAGAAGTGTGGTCTAGGTTAGTGGTTGATGATGGCGATGGATTGGGGTTGAGGGGAAATTTACTGTTATGGTGGTATAGTTACTGGCGGTATGGCAAAAGTAGAAAAAGAACTCGGGGACAAGACTCAACACAATGTATCAAGTCGGGAGAAAGGGTGCAATTACTATCTACGTAGCTGTATATCTTGTAAAACCTACTTACAGCGTCTTTATGAGATAAGATACGATGAGGCAAGAGTAAGGCAACGAGAGGAGTCCATGATTTATAAATGTTTTAATTTCCACGAAAATATTTAACTTCACCCTCTGAGTGTCACGAGATTTACTAGCAGTATAGTATTGCTTTTCATCAGAACACACATGACAAAATAACCACTTTGATTGGCTGAAAGAATCTTAGGACAAATTCTACAGGTCAAGAAGATTGAAACTGACTACAAATCATGTAGAGAAGACAGCAGATTGCAGAACGGATATATGCGTATAAACTCCTCATAGGGTTATGTGCTCATGTTGAAATTCGATTGATAAAGCCAGCCAATTGGTGGACTGGATTTGGGGTTTTGCGGAGCAAGGTCGCCAATAGATGGATGCAGTTTATATTATCTTAGCTAAGATAATACAATTATATAACAGAGGGAAAAAATCACAACTTTTTTGGGGAACGCCAAGATATGATTTCCAATTTCTAGTCCTGATCTGAAACAAAAATTTCAACTTGACATGTATGACAAGTCCCGTTTTCAGGAAATTACGACATTTTGAGGGAATTAAAACAGTCTAGAGTCAAAGTTTTTGGGGAATTTTTCATTTCATAATAGAAATTGGTCTGAATTTCTGATGCTACGCTTACGAGTCCGTTTGTGGCAAACCATTGCGCAGTAGCAAAGTTTGAAACGAAGGTTAAATTTGTAGATAAGCTCCATGAAAAGTGTCCTTTAAACTTGTGATAATAAAGCTTATATATTTTTAAATTTATTAATTTTTTATTTATTCACTCAATGCACACAAACCAAAACCATTGAAATCAAAATCTGTGAAGACGTCAATTCAGTGCTGGTACTTCAGCTATGAATTCCACGAAAATTAGGGTCGGTTAAAATAATAGGAATTCCGTTAATTTAATTTAACGGAGTATTAAACACGTCTCAACACTGCCTCAAAAATAAATAATTCATTTTGTTAATTTAATTTTTGGAAGAATAAACGAATGCATCTCAACTTCAATGTGAATCCGTTCTCAGTATATCTTACTACAGGATGTATGACGCCAGTTGGAAAACACACAAGAGGATTGGATCTTCGGCAAGTTTAAAAACTTATATAAAGTAAGCCACTTACCAGTTTTATGTTTTGATATCTAAAGATTAAATCCAGCATTTCATAGGACACTTTTTCCACCAGACTGTATCTAATCACAAGGCCATCCAGCGTTTTCTCCAAGCTTAGGGCCATTACGTCTATCAATCAAGATATCAGTCAGCAGACGTCTCTAATACATCGTAAACACATCCGACGGTAAGAAATGTAGCGCACAGACGTGGACAGTGTGAAAGCAGTAGAGCGTCAGAAGATGGCTATGATAGCAGTGAAGTAAACGCCGAGACGTTCGACTTCGCTCCCAGCGGGTTAATTTACATTAGTTACGGACTTGATTAAATAAGCAAACACTTGGAGCGATGGGACGATGATATAAGGGATAATTAAGGCCGCAAGGACAGGCCTTTATCAACGAAAGCCGTGAAAACGCGGAAGCCATTGCACCTTCACTCTGGAGACGTTCAATTGAGACCTTGACAAAGAATTGTAATTATTCACCTACTGCGTGTGTTTGTTCCACTCAGCATTTAAAAAATTTATGATGGAAATTAATGTTTCCGGTGTCTGCATCCTTGTTATTTTGGATACAAAAATAAATTCAGCTAATGAGTTGAATAAAAGAAATTTTAAAATATATCAGAGATCAGCATTAGTTTCCACATTTCATGAGTTGTACCTAAATGAGAAAGTTACACAAAATTTTACGAAACCATTTCCAATTCAATTAATCATCGTTCTATAATTTCAAGTGGATGATAGTGCATCGATGGTGGTTTAATCAGCGAGTTTTTTTCAAAAACTCGCTGATTATATATATATATATATATATATATATATATATATAACTTACTGCTCTCAGTATGGGATTCCTAATTTTTCTTCGCTTCGATTCTTAAGCTAGCATCCAAAAATTTATAGTTAAAAGCTTGACATACTGACTAGAGATTATGAAAATAAAGTACCAAATTAGCAAAACGCTTATATCTAAATTACATTTAGTTGGATTTATTTCATTCTAGCATGAATAGAAACAATTCAAATGTGTTCCTCCATGGCGATTGACTCCCCATAGATTGTGCTTTGCAAGTTTCGGAATGTATACTTCGTCCTTACGATTGAAAGTTTAGATATTTAACTATTTTGATATATTTACTGCTGGGAAATATTGTCTTGCCTTTTGCGCAGTTTGTCCATTTCTGAACTATAAAACCCCACAAGAAGCATGAATGAAGACTAATGTCAAACTACGTTTTTAAACAGGAAATACAGGCATGGGCATCTAATGTTAGTATTCAAGTATACGTATTGTTGGTTATGAGTAACTGCGTTTATTGATCTAGCAACTTAAATAGCGATAATTTAATTTATTTAGGATCATACCACCCA
This sequence comes from Meta bourneti, assembly GCA_933210815.1. Classification (NCBI taxonomy): domain Eukaryota; kingdom Metazoa; phylum Arthropoda; class Arachnida; order Araneae; family Tetragnathidae; genus Meta; species Meta bourneti. The sequence goes on along the minus strand of OW119923.1, from coordinate 32,832,407 downwards.
CAACCTTACCAGCTTGTTGGAGAAAAATAAAGCACATTTTACTTCGAATAAAAAAAATCCAAGCAAAAAATGAACATCGATTGAGACATTCTAAAAAATATTTGGGAGAAGGTTCTTTTGAGCTAGCTCTCACTATAATGCACAACAAGATGTAACTTTTGTTTTTTGCCTTTTTTTAACCAAGACGCATGATGCGAGAATTAAAGCTGATCGTGAAATAATTTAGACCCCTATTAAATCCGATACTCTAAACCCAGCGCGTCATTAGATCGTGATCGAAACGCCAATCAAGTCGCAGTAGATTAGAGAGTGAGGCAACACATACCCCACCCTAGTGTTTAGCTTAATTACAACCTAACCTGGAGCTCAAGCTCAACTCATTTTTTGACTCAGTTCTCAAGTTACACGCATTGTAATTCATCGGCAGCATCGCTAATTTAAAATGGGTAGGGGGAGACGGACAAAAAATTGGACGCACTCCTTGCATACCAAGCAACTTTCCAGAAGGACGGACGTATGTCATGAAAGTATTGAAAGGATGGCGAAATCACATAGATAGGTTTATCCACTTATTAATTCACTGCTACAGTTCAAAGGTTCAAGCGTTACAGATGGTACTTAGTGATCCTTGAAAAGGCTGGCGCTAACTAACGCAGCTTAACATTTATAACAGTTCCAATGCATAATTCATTTGTTTCTCAGTTCTTTCAGTCTGTAGAAGCTGGTGTAGCGTTCGTTGTGTATAATAGTATTCTCAAAGTCAATACTGCAAGTCTTGGAAATATTTGTTACTTGGTGGTCCGCCCAAGCTCATTCGACTACTTCGGTGGCCCCGTCGATGACTACTCAATTAAAATAAAATCTTGAAGAGATTTCATATGTAAATGACGAATGTAATTTCAGGATGTTTGAGAAACAAGTTTGGAATTCCAAAACAGGTGTAATTAATTCAATGGAACTAATAGAACTCTGAAGATAAAATACTAAAAATGTAAATTCAGAATTAATTCACAAAATAAATATAAGTAAACGGAAAAATTAATAGATCGCAGAATTATGGATTGTTGAATGCTATAAACAGTGACCAGTAAATGATAGAAAAATGTTTGGAAACATGTCCTTTATAAGTTCGAAGGACGTATGGGCGTGAACACGATTATGACGGCTATAGTATCATTGGTTAGTGGTCACAACTTTTTAATACTAATGATAACAAATTAGTATGCAGTACAAGATAACGTTCCTAATTTAATCATTTGTTACCCGAGATTCGTGTTTCCAAATTTAAAAACTAAATTCAACATTCAAATAGAATTGCTGAAGAATCTTAACCATTCCCAATAAAATCACCATTCACCTTTATTTCTGATTGCAAGAGAATTTACTAAAGTTATAACGCACGCAAAGTATTTTTAAATTTTCCCAGTGGCAGTAGTTACAATTCGAATACTGTATATCCCAGGACGTGATTTGAGATCTTAAAATTTTGCCCTTTATAAATAAGAACATTGCTATTAATAAGATGAGTTAATTTATAACAATGAGGTTTGATGATAAGTAATCGTCAATTGTTTTCTTAAGAAAGTAAGATAATTTCAGCTCGCAATATCACGCTTTAGGTAAGTTAACCACTTAGTCTAATATTCAAGCGTAATTTAACTCGGCTTTACCACGACGTCCTCCCATATATGACATACCCCCGACCTTTACGGTTTCCTCAAAATAGTGAATAAGACCAACAGTCCCTTTCGGGGGCAGATCAGGAGTTTACCACGTCATTTGCCCGTGGTTCAAAATTGCGACTAATGTCCTCGGAATTTCCCTTCGGGATAGATCCCAGCAGTAGCCAATAGCTCGTTATGTCGCTTCAGTGCGATATTAATTCAACTACCAAGCTACCTTTTTTGGGGAGGGGGAAGTTAAATCAGGTTTAGCACTTGAAAAGGTTTATATGGGTTTTATTAGATGCATTTTCCGTCCAGTGTTTCTGAGGGTAAACGTACTTCTTACATGTATTGCGGACGTGACGACAGTTGGCTTGTTTTTCGAATGTGATTTCAACGCTTTGACAATAAAAATTCCAAAGAATGAATTCTGATTTAATATATGTGATAGTTGATTACCCACTGACAATTAGATTAAACGAAAAAATGTGGCGAAAACGGTAATAAATTACATTTTAAGGTAACTCCGACATATATCATGTAAGAGCATTTGGTAGTGGAATGAAAATCTGCGCATTCCGTCTGATTTGTTTGCTTACACTGAAAATACCTCTTAAACGATTCAAAAGGTTTCGAAGATCCAGTAAAAAACACAAGATAATAGAAACATCAACTGTCTTTTGGAAACATTTTAAGCCTTGGTTAGCCGCTCTATCATGTTTTTGTTTTATTACGTGATGTCTTATTAGACTAGAAACATTTTTAATTTACGACAGTTACAATCATAGATTTTACATGGAATAAGTGATATATTCTTGCGACATTCTATGCTTATTTGCACACACAATTTGATTTATCTTTTAATCCATTTAACGTTTATCTCATTACCTCGAACAATAAGCGTCTGCATTCGGATTGCTGTGATCATTACAACATCCAAGTCTCGCAAGCAGAACACGAATTCAGAATTAGGTCGGTAGGATCTTGAGTCGAAAACGCAGAATTCTAAAGAGCCCGCACCCATAGTGAATGTGGAGATAGGAGTTATTAAGTTATCGACGTGCCGTGGGTCGACGGAAATATTCAGTACCATAGGTGACGTTCGATGAATGCTGATACGCTGACACCTATGGGTCGCATGTTGGGAGAGAAGAGAATCACCCCAAAGGTGAAAGAACTTCACCAAGGTTGTATAATTTAAATTGAAAGAGATACGGATTAAGTGGTACTTTACCAAATTGCATTAAGTAAGCAGGATTGGATTTGGTATCGGCTTATAACGCAGGAGCCAAAAGTCTATAAGAAGTATTGAGAACACTGCAATGATTGCAATACATAAATTGAACATGATGAGATGCTGTTAAGAGATAAACCAGAGAATAATATTTGGAACTACCTTTCTCCCTTTCAACAGAACATGTGCTGCTGTGAGCCACTGATTTTGGTGTACATTTACATTACTTTGGAATAAATACTAGTTCTTTTTATGTTCTCATCTTATCGCGCTTTATAGATAAGAACATTGACATTTTTTGGTATTTCCTACGAAGCAATCCATTCCGTTTTAAGACGGGCGCGATTGATTGGGTGGGTGGTTGCTTTTTGGCGCAAAGGTCAGGAGTTGCGCCAAACTATCAGTAATAAAATAAAGTAGATTATAATACATCCACAAATCATACAATTTAACAAAATTAATAAAACAGTACTAAGATGGACGTGAATAAAAACGTTGTTGAAAGTGGGAACAAAAACGCTTTTAATGGGTTTGATTTATGTTCTGGTCTCTTAATAGCGCAATAATAAATATCAAACAAATATATCTGCATGGAGGCGCAAATTCCAACCTAGCTATTTACGAAATAACGCTATGCTGCAATTTGCTATTTTTGTAAACATTTATTGTTTTATAATGAGTATCCATCCTCTAGGAGTATCTGATGTTATCTATTCTGCGAGCCGGGAAAACCTTCTACAAAGGCCGCATCTGATCATCAAGTCGAGTATACTTATTCAAAGTACTGTATCTTACCTGATAAAAAATTTCAAGGGCCGTATCTGGTCTCTGTGACGGGTGAACATGTCTGGAGAGCCATACCTGTTCTGTTGGCCGGTTAAAACTATTTGGAGGAAAGAGTCTTGTCTGCGGGTCTGATAAAAGTATTTGGATGGTCGTACCCAGCCCGCGGGCCATGTAAGTATATCCGGAGGATAGAGTCTAGTCTGAAGGTCTAATCAAAATATTTAGAGGGCTGTATATGATCTGTGGGCATGATCAAAATTTTCGTTACAAATGGTTTACCCTACGCGAATAGTTTTTGTGGATGGACAGGTCAAACCTCAAGCCGAAGGAAACAACAGCTTTTTCTCAAATAATTAGTTTAACAAAAAGAAATACCGAAAATTGTCCATAAGAGGTGGGTTTTCAAGAAATGGATTTAAAAGATTCAATATTCTACAATTGTATCATATTTTCAAAGAAATAGACAAACGGAATAAGAAAAACTTAGAGATAAGAATTTTATAAATAATTTCAAAACTTTTAAAAGCGGAGTTAAGCGAGCCAAGAAGTTGGAAATTCAAGCATATTGAGGCAAACAGTATAAATAGCGAAATAAATGAATTCGTGACTTCAAACTTCATGGAAAATATTAGTGAGTAGAAAATAGTATAGTTTGAGCACGCCTTTGCGCTTTGAAAAACAAATCACAAAAATATTTCGTAAATACCCAGAGAACACTAAAGAAATAAAAACACATTCTTTCAACCTTCTGAAAAGTTACTCATTTCCTGAAAGATTGCAAAAGAGAAGAATAAAACGTTACCATTATCTCAATAACTTTCAGTTTAACTTCAACATCGATCATTTCTATTGTCTCGCTGTAGGTTATGAATAAGTTTTTCTACTCAAACCCTTTTCTTTAACATGTTTTTCAGAAATGCATTGGTTTTGAAATATGGGTGATCAAGAAAGATTACCACATTGAATATTATCTGTTTGTAAAGGAGCATTAATCTTCAAAATCAACACAAGACTTAACCCTAGCTGTATTAGTTAGGTGCAGTTGGGGTAAGAAATTAACGATTATAGGAAATTTTATTTTTATATGAATCGAAAGACATGTTAATGTGATTTTATGTTTAAACTACAGTGTAGATATAAGCAACCAGACAGGTACATCTAAGTATACTGTGTCCAACCTATTAAGTCTCAGGACGGATCTCGTGTAGGTTGGTTGGGTTTTATGGCGCATGAACCATATTTGGTCAAGCTGTGCCAAACACAAGGCAACTTTAAATAACAGACATTTCACAAAGTACGTTGGTTGGGATTTTCGTGGCACAAGAGCCATTTTAACCAAGCTGTCTCAAAAACAAGACAAACAACGCCAAGTAATGGACATACACATACAAGGAAAGATTTACAGACACAGAAGAGAGAAATACACACAGGCTAAATTACAGGAATCAAACCTGCACAGCTTACAATTCACAGGTCCCTAGCGCAGTGGGAAAACCCACTGAGTCAAGGCGGCCTCAGTTCTCGAGCAGAAAACATGAGATTGTAGAACAAACCACATAAAAATCATAAGTATAATGCACATACCACCATCTGAATTTGAGACTTAATAGTTAGAGTTAAATTAGGAGCGAATTCAGAAAATAATTCTGAGAAAGGCCCAGTCTTCCCTATCTTGGTTCCTTTATTACATTCAAATTTCCATTAATGTTGAATAAGTATTGGGTTTTATGATTTTTTCGACTGTTTTGGGATTTTAACGTGGATTTTACACGTGAGTGGCGAAATTTTGACGTAGAATAAGGTAGATTCAACAGATATTTTGAATTGGTTTAAAAATAAAAAACAAATTTAGGGTAGGTAGTTAACGTTAGTTGGAGCAACACAACGAACTATTGGCGGCGGTCCGGGATCAATCTCGAAGGTTAAAGATCATGGAACATCTCCAAATTTTGAACCACGGTCCGATGATGAGAAACATTTCAGGGAGGGTTCGATTGCTATGATTGCCAGAATATTTTCCGGACTTAGATCAATAATTTTTTAAGATTAGATTGTTTTTGAATTTGGATACAAGGTAAGTTCGGATACAAGCTAAGTTCGGATACAAGGTAAGTTCGGATACAAGGTAAGTTGAAATTCGCTTCCATTGCACTGATCTAAGAACAGACTAGTTCCAACGAGGCGTTGAAGTACATGTACATGCACACGCTAAATTTTTTACCGCGTCCACCACATAAATCATACCCCAGACACCTGTTTTATCATAAGAATCCCACAATCATAAATTACACTCCATATAGCGGGCATCAAGAAATAATAATGCTCCCTTTAACGAAATAGAAAAGCCCTATAAAAAGTTCTGTAAGACGATACCATCTAGTTCCAGGGCAGCATCACTCAAGAGATGATGGGTGTTACCTTTTTTCGAAAAAAAAAGGAACAGAGAAGAAAGGCACATTCCCTTCACCCTCAGGTCCTTTACACGATCCGAGAGTTTCCCCCCTTACTTTTGGCCTTTTAATTATCATACTTTGCAGTTCCGAAGAGAACAAGTGTCTGGGTGCGGCACCAACGAATGGGCGCTAAAACGAATACAATTTCTACGTTTTCGCCCGCCATCCTTAGTGGATTCGATGCGGCGCATGCTTTGTTTGGTTAACTCCCACTACAAAGATCGAGCACTTGGCAGCTAAACTGGTCGAGGAGATTCCACGCGTAGTTTGGACTAAATGATTTCTTCTTTGTTTAGTGGGAGGATTTATCGTTGAGGTGTGATCCGTGATTTTAGAGATACATACATAACAAGCAACGATGGGGCAGAGTCGGCTGATTAAAAAAGTGGTCTTGAATGTATCAAGGGAAAGGCAGGAGTGTTCAGACTATAAGCTTATGAAGAGAAAGGGATTTTATTTTTTACGCAAAGAACTGAAAGAGATGATTGAGCATACTAATAGTCAAATTGCTGTAATAGTATGTTCACACATTTTTAACATTGTGACACTAGAAGTAGTATTGAAATTTCCACCACTATGCTTTTCGCAAAAAGTCAATACCAATTAATTTGCATTGTGCTGCGATGATATTCTAAGACTGGTAATTATTTTTTCCAATGCCAACTTATAGATGTATAATCCTTCAAACATTCATTGGCGGGAACGTGTCAGTCTCAGTGTTAACCTGGAGCAGTATGGGAGGAGCTGCCACATCGCACCCATCATGAATTGGAAGGGGACAAGCCTTCTTGGAGGATTTGGGGAAAGAAGGTCTGCATTTAAGTGTCGTCTTGAAAAAACCAGGAAACTTTGAACAGCCAACTCGATTTCGGCACATACGAGATTCAAACATTAAATTTCGTTCAAATTGGTTCGTAAAATTCATGAAATCATTCAAGCGCTTCAGTATAACAGTTTCTTAAAAGTGACGCCATTAACCTCTCGGCCACTGTAGGGCTAGATTGATAGTTGTAAAAATATAATATTCACAAATGGTATAATTGTTTTTAATGAACTGTTATCCTACGAACCTACACGGTCTTACCAACTTTCAGTAAGCCCAATTCAAATATCGTCGAACTAACTTCAATCCCGTTAAGCAAACTTTTTCTTTGGTTCATAGGGGTTCGTAAAAAGGAGCGTCGAATGGGCATTACAAACAATCTGGATATTTCAAGACCGTCATAAACACAGGTTATGACGCACGTTATCTGGCGTCGTTAAATCTGTCATTGCCTCAAATGTCCTCATGTTGGCGCGGAGCGGAATTTTGAAGAGTGGGGGTGCCAGCTCAGGTGTTGACCTCGTCATCTGACCGTGGTTCAAAATTACGAGTGTTGTCTTCGGACTTTCCCTTCGGGATTGATTCCGGACCTTCGCCAAATCCCTATTGTGTGGTTCCAGTGCGACGAAAATTCAACAGCCTACCTACCACATATTACAACCACACATATGTACATACATACATATATATACATATGTGTGTGTTAGAGATGATATAAAAGTTATTTTATTCTGACAACTTTATTTCATTTGGAGAGAAAGAATAAAAAAACTCTTATAATTATATATGGGACATATTTTTAACTGAGATGCTGAATTTTGTAAGTATTCATTTAGGAGTTCAAATGAGATTTTATTAACTATTTAGTAGTACAAAGCCGCGTTAAAAAGAGCATCGAATATCATAAAGGACAATAATAGTTAAAAAATGAACAGAAATATCCATAGTAAAACACATGGACGTCTTTAAAAAAGCACCACACAATTTTTGAACACTTTATACAGCCAAATCGAAAAGGAAATAGGAATATAAAATTAACCAGTTCAATGCAATATTAAATGAATAGATAACTATTGGGAAATTCGTTTCCTTCAAATATTTCCAATGATCTATTCAAATTCCATCAAGAAATATGAATCCAGGAAAGGCAAAACCCATTTCCATCTTTTGTTCCGATTTCACGAGAGGGAATTGGCAAACTCAAATACTTCTGTCTAGAAAAGTAAAATCAATTCTGGAAGCAGTATCTTTTTAGTGAGAGAAAATCCCGGTTTATAAGGCTCTCATTCTCCTCTCCCTTAAAGTCAGTTATAGCAATAGTTCTTTGACAGACAGAAAAGTAAATGAAACTGTATTCCAATTCCTTGAAGCGCAAATGGAACATTTTCTGTCGGAAATCTTGTTCGACAAAAGATTTCCATTCGGATAAGAAAGCGGAGAAGTAAGAAAGCGGGAAAATCATATATAACAGGTTTACCTCACGGGGGACAGGCTCTTAAAGGATAATAAGCGTCGAATTATTTTATTGAATGCCACGCGGCTGGGTTTTAGTTGAAAGCATATCGTACAACAACTGCTCATCTTCCCATCATTTCACATAAGAGAAACTTCTTGCATATCAAAGTAAAAAAAAAACGAACAAATGAATTGCTAGGAATAATAATCTGTTTGTCCACAAAAGTACGCAAGTAAAAATATTAAAAAGTAGCGATTTTTAGTTAGTTTAAGTTATTAGTTTTTATTCTCTTAACACGCTGAGTGTCAAGAGATTTCCGAGTAGTTCATTATTGTTCCAGCCCAACACTCATAATGACTAAATCGACTCCTATAGGTTGAAAGAACCCGAGGTACCGTAGATATCTATTATTTTCCCATGGGTTTACTGCCTCTGGTAAATATGGGGATCGGACCCCAGGATGCCCAAAAGATCCTTCTCTACTTTCTTCTCTCCCCCTTTCTTTTCACAATTACTTGATAGTCTGTCTTGTGTTTGGACCAGCTTGGCCAAATATGGCCCTTGCGCCATAAAACCCCAAATCAACCATCCTATAGGTTGAAAGAATACTAGGATTCTATTGGTCAAGAAGGCCAAAATTAGTCAGATGTCATGTAGGGAAGACAGCAGGTTGCAGAATGAATATATGCGTATCAGAGCTTTGGAGGGAGAAGGAAGAAATGTTGCATGGCACAGTGGAAATTGTTATAGAATGTCTCTAAAATAGTCACGTTAAGCATAAATCAGTGAGAAGTTTCTTAATATTGTTCATGAAACATTAATTTCAGAAAAATGTATGCTTTTATCAGATAAATTACTTATATTTGCCGATAAAAATAATTTAGCCACATTTGATCGATTTACTTAAACTTTAAATTTTAGCTCAGAGAATGTTCTGTTATTACAAAATAAGCCGCATATATACTAAAGTAACAAGTGTCGCAAATACAAATCTTAGCATAGACAGGAATATCAACTTGTGAAGGAGAGGAACTGAAGAGATTTTAAGAAATTAAGAAGCTGATAAATTAAATCTCGTGCAGTCAAAGTTCGAAGTTGTAAATTTAAGTTGTAGTTGTTTTTCTTGATTAAAATTAGTTGTACTTTATTAATCCTTTAAGCGCTGCACGATTTTCTAGAAGCGAACTTTTGCTTTTACCCCTCAACGACGTCTGATTCCTATGATAGAAATTATTTCTATTGGTCAAAAAGGTCTAAACTGATTGGAAATCATACAGGGAAGACTGCAAGTTGCAGAATGAATATATGCGGGCAGACCCCCTCAGAGGATTGAAGCTGTGTGCTTCATTTATCTTTCTGATATAACGTATTTACATCCTTGTCGTCTATGGTATGCAAGTGATGACTCGTCCATTTGAATAGCGTTAAGCTGAAGTTCAAGAATGGAAGCTGGAATGAAATACTCTGAAAAATAGACTAGGCTCGAAACAATTTTTTCATTTGTTGCTTTCATTTTGTTTTCATTTGTTATTTAATTTAACTCAGGGATACCTGTTGTTTTATTTGTATATCAACTACACACTCGGCTTCCTTCGATAGCGCATTTACATAAAATATACCCATTGCAACTTTCCATTAATGACCCACAAACATAAAACATCTCATTAGGAGGGCAATTGATGGTGGTTGGTTTCTAGGTCTGCATTGCGTTTGAAGGCAAGAGGCAGATGTTCCTGCGTTCTTTGAGCATTAACATTAACGATGCCCAGGGCGGTGGTGATGAGTTGTTTACGTGCTTCTGGTCAATGTTCTTCCGCCATTACAGGGTGTAATGGGCTGCAATATTGATTTAACTTATGTCTGAATGTTGTTAACAACGCATGAGTAATGCGATCCGCCATTAACGAAGCATTGAGGACGACGGATTCACACATTTTAAACGTGGTTGATAGCATCACAAATGAACAATGCATTCGACGGGACACCGAAAGATGGCGTGAGGTTGTTTTAATGCTCATGGTAGGTAGGTAGGAATTACATCGCAGTGGAGCAACACAACTTGCTATAGATGATTGACTGACCGGGATCAATTCCGAAGGGATAGATCCGAGGACAATACCTCGAAATTTTGAATCACGGCCAAATGACGAGGTCAACGCCTTCACTGGTATCCCACTCCCCAAACTTCCACACCACACCAAAGTGAGGACATTTGAGGCCACGAAAGATTTAACATGCACCAGCCCCATGTACACGACGGCCTTTGATAGGACAGAGTTTCGAACCCGCAATCTTCCCTACTTCGTGACTACCAACTGGACTAGCAACTGAACTCTACTTCCACGGCTTTCCATATTTGGGGTAGCTGCGTCAAACAAGATCAAATAAATGGCAGGTAAGGAGGTAGTTGAATTTACGTTGCACTGGAGCAACACAACGGGTTATTGGCAATCCCTAAGGTAAAGATCCGAGGACAAACTTGAACTGGCACCCTACAACTTGTAGGAAGAACACAAGGGAGGTATTTTCTAAAACAATAATTTGAATTGTTTACAGACTTAAAAAGGTACCCTAACACTTGTCACATTTCCTATTTGTTTGGACCGCGGTAGCCCAAAAGGGAGAGTCGTGGATAAGCAACCGAAGGTTTGCGAGTTCGAAACGCAATCCAACAAAAGACCGTCGTGTAAAGGGGTGCTGGTGCACGTTAAATCTGTCGTGGCCTCCAATCTCTTCACGTTGGTGTGGTGTGGAAGTTTGGAGAGTAGGGTGCCAATTCAGGTGTTGACCTCGTCATCTGACAGTGGTTCAGAATTACGAGTTCTCGGATCTTTCTCCTCGGGATTTTTTCCGAGCCCGTCATGTTGCTCAAGTTCGACGTAAATTCAACTACACACCTAATTATATTTTCCTAGATTATTCTCAAAGTAACAGCAAACAAAATAAAAGCGTTTTTTAAGGTATGATTTTTATAAATCTTTCATATTAATGTTTAATTTTATGTTCATAAAACTACATTAATCAATTTTGATACAAATAATTCGGAACATATTTTATTTGCAGAACAATCTACGATCTGAAAGACTATCGCAATCTATGGTTTCCCTGTAAACAGCATTTTTGTTTCAGTCAGTATATGCTTGGATTCTCAGCTATAATATACATGACACGATGCATCAACTTTTAACAATTATTAACCACACAGCCAAACCCTCGCTGCAGGTAAGTGTAATAGATCATTCCAAATAAATCATATGCCTTAGCTGATACGGATCTCTCTTATAGGAAGGCTCTAAATTAAGTTTGATCAATCTAATTTCAGCTTTCTTTCAGAAGTCCCGACCAGAAGGCAGAAAAGTTCATGCGCTGGCATGAGCACGACACAGCACTAATTTGTTGTGTTACGCATGCGCTCTGATCGACTCCATCCAATTTAACACATTCCATTAAATTGTCCACGACACCAGATTTTCATCGCGATCGAGACGGACGATAAGATTCCAACTCAATATGCATTCTCTCTCATTAGAACGGAGTCAGACATTGGGCAAGGCTTGCGCATAACGAGTTTAATGAATTGGAAGCGAATCGCGACGCCTTTTGCAAAGATGGATGACGGCACGAAGTTCGTGCCTTTCGGGACAAAAATTCGTGACGCAATAATCGGTCTCTCCGGCTGTTTCTGGCGGTGGAAAAATATTTTTACGGAATATTTCGGAACAGGACACGACGGTTACGTGCGTCAAGAATTTGGAAGAATTAATTCATCACCCATATTGGGAGGAGGATCAGAATCTCACTATTTTGTAACTGTACTGATAACAAAAACACAAATTTCCAGCGATGACTGAATAAATCGCTCAGTTCGAAAAGGATACGAGGGGTATTTTCGGACCAGCTAAATGTAGGTGGCGGTAGTGTGTCTGCGGAGAAAAGTTTTTCCTGTACGTGTTTTAAACGTGACGTCACTTGGCTTGTTTTCCGAATAAGATTTCAGCACTTCGCCAACAAAAATTTCAAAGAATGAATTCCGGCGAGAAGGCAGTGGACCTTGGTTCAGTCGATTTTTGAAGAGGTGTGAAAAATTGTTAAGAAAAGGGCCGTTATGCACAAAAGCACGAATGTTGATCACCGTGGGTAGTTTTTTTTCCCTTTGACAATTTGTTAACACTGCTATCGCTTTCGGCACCGAACGATACTTAAATCCATAATCGGCGCTAAAGACGCGTTGTGTAAGCCCTTTTCTTACGTTCCAACCTATCATCTAATTTAAAGAATAAACTGGACGAAAACCACATAACTTGCCTGCCAACTCGCGGGGGCAAGACTATATGATAGTTGATTAATCAAACCAATTAGATTAAATGCTAAATGTTGCCAAAGCGACAATATACTACATTTTATGGCAATCCGATGTGTATCATATGAAAGAACTTTGGGTAGAAATAAAATCTTCATTTTTTGTCTGGTTTGTTTGTTCACACTGAAAATCCCTCGCATAACTCGAATTTTTTTAGTTTTGTTTTTGTTCTCTGGGCAAGAATCAGATTCCTGACTGAGCAGCACAATTGACTATGCGACTTATTTTTCACATAAACATAACTCGATTGGTTTGAAACGTCTTTGTTATTTGGTGAAATATTAAAGTTCAAATTTCTAAAACTACAAAATTACATACTACCAAAATTTTGTCTCCACTTAGTGGGTTCACCCGGTGACTACATGCATGCCCACTAAATGAAGCAAATGCTCAGTAGACTTGAAGAGCCGTTTCACACTACCTTAATGTACCTGTCAATTCAGAAGGAATCAATTTGATTGTTGTTCACTGAAGATGCTTCCAATTTTTTTATAATTTCATGCAATCAAACTTCATCGGTCTTGAACGTTCGGTAGCCATTTGTTTTTTCCAACTATGTAGAAAATTATTATAGCTATACAAAAGTTCGTTCTCCCAATACTTTTTCAGGTTACTTTCAAATTAAAACCGACTTACGAAAAAAGCATAATTTAATCTTTATGTTGAAGATACAATTTTTTTTTGTCCGTGATGGAGTATAAAACGCCATCAACCATCAAAGTTTTTCGATTACAATTTTTATCATTTTTAAAATAAAATTTAAACAATTGAAGAAACCGGTTCTCTAATAAAAATACAAATATTTAATATATGACTTAAAGCAAACAATGCCAGCAGTATCTGCCTTCACCAAAATGAACTTGAAGTCTTTTGTGCTTCGTTTGCCATCTTACCCTTTTCTTTCCTAGTTATATAATATTTGAAAAATATGGATTATAATAATGCTTGTTTAAAAAAATATTTGAGGAATCATAATACCCTATAGTTAAGAACTAATTTTTATACTTCCATCTGTGAATCATCTGTGAACCAGAGAATCAGAGCATTGCTTTACCATTGTTAAAACTTTTCTAACGAGTTTCACTTTCACCCAAAAATTTCTCATCAGAAAATACAAATAAAACGTTTGTGTTGTGTGCTTTTTACATCTCATTGCGCGTTTTTGAATCGAGATTAGTAATTGTACGATGAATTTTATACATGAATATATTATTATACCTAAGAATATTTTTAGGTAAAACTTGCACACGCGATGAAATTTCAAAGATAAGTTCATTGTTTGGATAAAATAGGGCATTGTTCGATCTCCAAGTCAAAAAGGTACAATCGCAACAAAATAAAGAATAATTTTAATTTCAGGACAGAAAATAGGAAAATTCTACTATCACGGTAATGTTAGTTATAGTCGTCGAAGCCATTTAATAGATCCCGGGTTCGAATCACGCATATGGATGTTGGCAATTGTCCCTGTTAATAACAGCATCTGCTACTAGGTACTCCCTCACAAATAGATGCAGTTCGCCCCTTGTAGTACAGAAGGCCAGAGATCACACTGATCGAGCATTAAAAAAGTTAGTCATGTGTATTCTATGAAATATTGTGTTTATAACTGAGTTGGATTCGAGTTTATTTACCAAAATATGTGATTTGAGAAGAACGTCAAGTCACATAACAGATGCCACCTCTGACCCATAGAATTTGGCGATTTTAATTGGTTGTTTTGGCGCTTCATGGCGCAAGAGCCATATTTGGCCAAGTTGAGCCAAATACAAGACAACGTCAAGGAAAAAATATGGTAATTTTAATTGGAAGAGTTTGGTTTGTCCTTTAAGGGACATTTTTCCTACTCGAAGCTAAGCTAATCAGATCCTTAATTGACGGATTAAGAGGTGTCGGTTTACTCCCACAGTTTTCATGGTGGCACTCTCCTGAATAGATACAAATCATAATGCATTATTTTCTCGATAATAGTTTTCAATAAAGGTAGTTGTTATTTAAAGCCAAGCACAAGTTAATATTCTTAATTTATTTCTTTATTACAAATGGACCATCTTGAACTGAGGCGTTATTATTTATCTCGGATTCTTATTTTAGTTTAATGCATGTAAATCATCAAAAACATGTCCAAATGATTGCTGGGGAGGTAAGCCATATAATACCGTCATGCTAGTCAAAGAGGCAAGACCATCAATTTGGTTATTTTGTGTTTACTGTTGTGGCATGAGAATGCAATGTTATATAAACAACACTGCACACATAAGTATCTAATAAAAGGAATAGATGACAATATGATCATTCAATTAACTGCTGATTGAGGTGTTATTACTGCTTTTTATGTACAGGGTATTTCAAAGCTTCCTGCACATTCATGGGAGAGGGAACACAAAATTAAATCGTATAGAATTTCACGTGCGCAAGTGCCATCTGCATTTTCTAGAGGGCGCTGTTCGGCAGAGCAGAAGTTGGCCATTTTGTATGGTAGTCCATGTGTCGAAGCTGTCATGAGTGCATTGCTGTAGGCGGTCGCAACTTTGAACATCCACTGAGAAGCTTTAAGCGTTCACAACTAATGTCAAACAATAAAATTAAAGCCAAAAATGTTGTTCACAAACTTGTCTTTCATTTCCATACCTCAGTGTATAATGCGGCTGCCACTAAAAAGCAGTTGACCTTGGGTTCGTCGATTTTTTAAAAAACGTAAAACCTCGTTAGAAGGCTGCTGCACGCAAAAGGAAGAATGGTAACCACCGTGCATTGTTTGTCCCCTACCGATTCTCCGCTATCGCTTTCGGCACCGAAGGATGCACTTAGAACCAGAATCTGCGCAAAAGACGCCAGTTGTAGAAGAGCTTAGTTTACATTTCAACTCATCACATAATTTAAAGGGGCCTCTGTAGTCAAGTTGGTAGTCTCTGATTAGCAACCGGAGTTACGAGTTTGAAACTCGATCAGATCATTGACAGTTGTGTACGTTGGGGCAGTTGCACGCCAAATTTGTCGTGGCCTCAAATTTCCATACGTTGGAGTAGTGTGGAAATTTAGAGAGTGGGGTGCCAGCTCAGGTGTTGACCTCGTTATCTGACCGTGGTGCAAAATTACGAGGTGTTGTCCTCCCTTCGGGATTGATCCGTCGCCAACAGTACGTTGTGTTGCTTCTGTGCCATGTAAATTCAATTACCTATGTGTCTTATTAAAGAAATAAATACGTTCAAAATCACGTAACTCGATAGCCAACTCGTAGGACACAGATTATAACCCTCTAGAACATCCGAGGACTTTTGCAGACATACGTTCCTTGTGAATACGATTTAATTTTACTTTCCCTACTTCCTTTTAAAAGAAGGAAGAAAGGTACAAGGAAGTTTGAAACACCCTGTGTATAAACATGAAACCGCTAAGCTTAATCGACCCAACTTGGAGTTACTTGCACTGTGGAAAATACCGGGTATTCTCACTTGTATTTAAAAATGTCAGGAATTTGCTCTTAATCTACTTACATAAGGGGATGATGCTAACTAATAGTTGGCGAGAACAGCGCGCCAATGTCTCACGCAAAGGCGATCGGACGAAAGTCGAGACGTTCCGTCACTGTCAATCAGTCTCGGGGGAAATGCATCCTGTCAAAGGGCAACGAGGATTATGATGAATGGGGCGAAATGTCAGCCGCTGTTTGGAAAAGGGCATTTCATTGTCATGCAGAACTCGGACACGTGCTGCGAGACAAATTGGCGAATGCTTTTTTACCACGTGAATAATTTTAATTTTTATCGATTTCTCTTCTAACACAGAATTTAATTTTAATACGCTGGAACATTTCCAATGAAATTAAATGTAAGAATAAAAGTCTTGGTGATCTGTAGAAGTGTGCTTCCCAAAACTATTATTAAAACACTAAGGCAGAATTATTTTTTGAATAATTTTAAAACCTTGACCCATTTTTCATTGATAGATGTGATTCGGCTACCTAACCCAATAATGATATATAATCGGAAGGCATTGTCTTTCCCATGGAGGCGTTTAAGGATATGTGAAAGCCAGGCCCATGAGATGGAATAAGAGACTCTTCTATGCTTTCTTCTAAGGCAAGCCACACATTGATCAGACGTTTGACGAAGCATCCTATATGGGCATGCGTACTGTTTCTGTATAGAAAACATGTCGGTACGTATGAATATTTAGTGTCGCAAGACTGATGTAGGACCAATGTGTGGTTTGTGTAAGCCCAGCCACACACTGGAGCAGCATGTGACAAAATATGATCTGCGCTTTTGTACTCCGTTTTGGACAGAAAAATTGTCGGTATGCATGCGTATTTCAGTCAATTTAAAGTAGCAAGACTGATGTTGAACGAATGTGTGGCTAGCCTAAGAGGCACTAAAAGCAAAATCTCAGCAGCTGTACCCTGAGACGAGTACTAGGTTAGATGGGCCACTAATAAAATACATTTGAATTATTTTTCTTCTGTCAAAAACTTGATAATTGCGAAGAGGGCAATGGCACCTAATTCCATCAAGCACGACGAAACTCCCCAGGAGATTTCCTCAAACTTCCCCTCTCACTTGCTATTCTGACTTGAAATAAAACTATCCACAAGTATATAAATAAACGCAAAATACATACAACGCTCATCGCGAATCACTCAGCTGTGTTTATCCACACCACTTCATTCATTTAAAGTTAAATTAAGTTTGAGTGAAAATGTCACAACAACCGGGCAGGGAATTAGTTTGTCGCGAGAAACCCCCATCTCGTGAGTAATACTATACCTTTACCTAACCTAGATATTCCTTTTTTCCCTTACTCCCAGCTTCACTTTGGCCGCATCATTCAAGATACACAACAAACTTAGAAACTTGCAGAGAGAGAGAGAGGCGAGGAACAAGAAAAAAAGGTCTACACCCTAATTTTTGTTTTGCCGTGTTCCTTTTTTTTAATTTATTATTATTTTCCCCTACTTTCCGAGCGACTGAACTTGTGCAGACGCTGGGTGTAGACTTGGAAAAGCCAAACCGTTTATTTTTGGGCCAAAGATCTCGGGATTCCTGCCAAAAACCACTGCCGTAGCCTCGAGAGAGACTCGCGTTTATGGGGCTTACGTTTTTTTTTGCCATTAGAATCTCTCGCCCCTCCCCTTATCCATTATTATTGTATTTACTTTTATGCTTAGGAGAGTTACATTCTTAAGACGTTAGGAGAAATTGTTTCTTCTTCCTTGAAAGAATAAAAAAAAGCATGCGATCTGTGATTCAGACGAGAAGACGAATCGCGTTGTCAAAGATGAGACATTTTATTTCGCTTTTAGAAACAAGCTAAAGGGGGTTTGAAGGGGATCAACCAGATGTTTCATTTGAGTCTCTACTCCAAGTATTCCCTCATTTTCACATCAAGTAAGCAAAGAAATAGAAAGCATTTGGCTTAAACTTGTATACTTGTTTGACTTACTTAATCTAAAAATATACGATTCAATAGGTAATCGGGATTCTCATAAAATTTGCCACTAAGCTATAAATATTGTTAGTGTTTCCTAGAAATTATGTCACTAAAATTAATTGTTTAGTCAATTAGTCAACAGGTGACTGCGTCTTATCACTGTGTTGAACCGAATGGAAGACACCCAGGTTACAACTATAAATAAATTCGCTCACAGATCCAGATTTAGATAAAAAAAACAAGTGTTTGTCGGCGTAGAACAATAGCAGAGAGACAACAGTGAAAAAACGCTGAACAAAACATTGAAACCCCCAACTATAGTTTTGTAACAGGGCATAACTATCTCATCAACTTTTTTCATTGAGTTTATGCTCATTATACTATTACCCCTCTATCGGGTAATTTTGGGGGCTTTTGAAGTCATTATGTATTTTATTTAACTGTAGCCATGATTGTTAAAAACAATACACGATTCGCAAATATTTTCGTTGCACCATACTGCAATGCTAAAGTCAGCGTTAAACCTGTAGGAAACAAATATATTTTTAGTTTTTTCACTGGTTTAAGTTAACTTTTCATACGATTTATTTATAACTTTTTATTAATAGCAATCATCTATAATGCGTATTTTTTACCGGTAACACTTCCCTAAAGTTGTGAGTGACTATTCTTCATAGTCGCCAAAGTCTATTAATGGATCGCCTAAAGTTATAACCTTATCTAGCTATTCAAAAGTTACAAAGAACCAGTAAGATTTAGTCAACGAAATTTATTTCAAATAAAGCATTAATTCAGATTTGTTGTATGTATAGGGGAAATGAATTATAGTGCTATGATGAATTGAAGGGTTCCACGCAACATAGTGATAAGCAACAGAAATACATAATGCAATTCGATCCCCATATGAGTGAGGTGTAACGAGAGCGCTTCGAACAATTTTTCTGTGTCGCTCCTCACAAAAGAATAGCGGAAGTTTGTTCGGATAACCGGACACTTAATATAACCTTGTACCTAGGGTACAATAAGGTCATATTAAGTGTCCACTGTCCCGATATAAATTGAAGAAATAAATCAAATCCTTTACTGAAGAGAATATTTAAAACACTGTTTATAAAGCTATGAGGTTGGTTGATAGCCATTCGGGATAGTCCAAAATGGGTAAAGGCAAAAAAACCTAAAGATAATCTGTTTTGATTCCTTTCGTGACATTTTGCTTGAGTGATGGAGGGTTCAGCAGTGATACTTCAAAACTAAATACAGGTCGTAATTTTACGTAAAGGAAATCGAATATCAAACTTCCTTCCCAACAAAATCTTCCCATTGGCTTTACAAATGTACATTTTATTGCAAGCTCATTAACAAGTAATTTTTAAAAACGAAAATCTTAAATCTTAAGAAAATTAAAATTAAATTAATTTAACATTGGGTGACGGGGAGTAAGTGCATCCACCACTGCGATTGACCGTTTAAGTGATTTCAACGAGATATCTCGTTCAAGATCGGACCAATTTTGCTAATGACGAGATCTCTCATCAAGATATTGCCGTTTTTTATGACAAGATCTGATCAGTTTTTCTAAAGACTAGATATCTCGTTCATCAAAATCTGGTTGGTTTTGTTAATGACAATAAACCTCAACACCAGGAGGGTTAAAGTAAGATTTGCCGATGGATGGGAATGCTTGCGAGAGTTCTATAGATTAGTTTTTCACCGCTAGAACGCTTCGAATTTCGGAAGACAAGTTGCAGATTAAAAAACAAGAATGAAACGCGATATGCTCTTGCCCCGCTCACATTGCAAACATGAGAACAGTCGAAGGTATGCATTTGCCACATCATGTGGGCCTAAATTGATCTCATGAAATAACACATTGGAAAGTTTTTTAATTAGATAAATGGTAATAAAATGGTAGATAATTTAAACAAAAATAAGAGTTTAATAAATTTAAACAAATAGTGGCAGGAATAAACACATCTTAGTAAAGGTTCTGGGATTACGTGATAAAATATGAATTCTTAAAAATTAATCGGACAGAGTAGTAATTGGTTCAATGTCAACTGAAGATTTGGATTTGCACTCGCCCCACTTCACCCTAACTCATTAAAATGAAATCAATTTTAAAATAATTTATTTAAAATGCTATTTGTTGAAGTGCAACTATTTACACAAAGTAACCGCTGAGAATTACGTCCAGGTAAAGGAACCCGGCGACCAAACAAGTTTGAAAAAGACCCCTCCCGGTACAGAAAGAAACCACTTTTTAACCTTGACTGTTAAGCGATGTGTGAAGATTGAATCGAGGTACGCCACAACTTAGAAAGAACCTTTGTGTGGTCTGCGCGTGAGAAAGAAATCCCAAGAACAAACGAATGACCACACATTGACACAAATACTGACATAGTAACAAAATCGACTTACTCACAGAACACGAATGTCACCAACCCGCCATTTGAGCACGCAGCCATCCACGGAAATAAAAACACATGCGACCATTTGAATCCGTTTAAGAGTGGATAAATTGAAACTGAGGAAGGAAAAAAGGCAGAAAAGCACACAAATCGTAAAGTCCTTCATTCAACGCAGCCGTTCCGTGTCCGTCGTTGCATGGCAGACGCAAATGACGCCATTTGGAAACATTAACACCTCTGGTAACGAACACAGAAAGAGACGCAGTTTTCGGGGTGATCTGTTAACTTCATGAAAATCTGTCACAGGCAATCAAGCTTTCCTATTTGCTGTAATTGGTTCGGAATACCAAACAGGGGCGGAGCACATCCAGGAAGAGGATATTTTGTAGTTGGTGGTTGGGAAAATATGTCCCGAGTGGACGCAATTTTGGGTGTGAACGTGAATGACTTTAATAGCTTGATCAGACGAATTACCTATACTGTCGCATTAGTCAAAAAGGTAAAATCTACAAGTTTGGTTCTAACAAACTCCCGACCCTCAAAGGAGGGGTTACCAAGGAGAAAAGATTTTGTACGGCTATCTACAATCTGTTTTCTAGGTTCAAATAGACATTAAATAGTTCCTATGTTTTTTAGAGTTGTAGAACCAATAAAGGAAAAAGAAAAATATGAGACTTTTTCAGTAAGGCTAAATGAAGGTGACGGTAGTGTTTTTATAGTGGAACATGCTTCCTGTACGTATTCCGAACTTAACGTCACTTGGCTTTATTTTCAAGTACGATTGTAACACGTCGCTAATAGAAGTCATTAATTCTTATTTTACCTTTGTATCAAAAATGCTTTTATACTTGAAACATACTACATAATACTTGAAAAGTAATTCAAACGTGATGGAAAAAATAACGATAACATACTAAAAGATTTTGACACTGAAAATTCCAAGGAATGAATTCCGGATTGATATGATAGTTAATTGGTAAAAGGCGATTGGATTAAATGTTGCCAAAACGACCATATGTATCATGCGAGAAAAATTGGGTAACAGGAAGTAAAATCACCGTCTTCCTTCTGTTTTGTTTCATGTTTATACTGAAAATCCTTCTCATACATTTGTACAAGTCATTACATAAAGTATTTGAGGTATATTTTCATTTCGCGAGTCTTCCATGCGTATTTTCGTTAAGCCATAGGTTCTGGTTCAAATGGCCTTCACGTAGCAAAAAAGACAGTAGAGCGACAAACCAACCAGACGTATTTTCAGTATTCCGCATAAGTTGTTTATACAAGGCTTAGGCAATAGTAGAAAATTTATAGTAAGTTTTAAAAAGTTTGGAATGGAAACTCTTGTTATACCTACACTTTTAAAGGTACCAGTGATCCTAAATAGCTAGTTAACATCGCCTGTCATGAAATCCCTATTATTTATTCTTGTAACAAATTCTTAATAAAGATCTCAAACTTGGTTTTAGCCTAAGGTTTATAATTCTGACATGTAAGGCCATTAAAATCATTTATTGTTTAAATAACTTTCGGATTTAATGACTTTGAAAGCCGAAGTTAAGCTGCGGCTTCCCTTTTGAAGGCAGTTGGGAGTCGAGGTTAGAGGTTAGTTTAATGATTGTTTACACCGGGAATTTCCTTACAGAGAGATAATTCCCCGACTTATTTTCAAGCAGATATAAGGAAGGGGAGTTTTGAAACGATGTATTGTCACAATCGTTTTTTAACACACTTTTTATCTATTGCATACATGAAACAGTAATGTACAGCTACCAAATCGGATTCATTGACCACATTCAAGCGTTTTGTTTTCAGTAAAAATATGAACTACCGAAAGAATATTAAGGTTAAGAACTATTTTGATTTATCGACGTTTTGACGATGCCTGGGGATACTTTTTATAATTCATTTTCCCCGACATGACGAATCAATCATGTCATTAATCAGTATAAGACTGAACTCTACATTCCAAAAATAAAATCATTCTTATTAGGGAAGAAGTTAGACCGATACATCTGCTTTAAAGTGAATTCCGAACCAATACGAGCATCCAAGTCATGACCGGGATTCGAACATAGAAGCAAGAGATCTGAATTGGATGGTATACGGGTGTGAAAATAAACAACTCAAAATGCAGCATACTCCTAAAAATCACACGAAGTTTCCTATCATCTTCTAACATGACCATAGCCACTACAATCACATCGCATGCCCCAAATGTAGGACCTAAAGAATATTTGAACACCAAAATGCGTGTGTAAGGTTGGTTGGGTTGGGTTTTATGGCGCATGGGACATATTTGATCAAGATGCACCAAACAACGGCAAGAAAGTGGGCAGGTAGATCCGAGGATATTTCGTAATTTTGAACCACGGTCAGATGACACCTGTGAGCTGGCACTCCACTCTCCTAACTACCACACCACGCCAACGTAAATCAAATAAATTTAAACCCAAGAAAAGTTTTACTGGTACAGAAGAGAAAAATACACCTAGGGTAAGGTTACAGGAATCGAACCTGTGCCAACTACAAATCACAGGTTACTAGCGTGGTGGGCAAATCCACTGAGCCACGGCCTCCTCCTTTATTGCTGGGAGAAAAAATGGTTGGATTTTACGGTGCAAGGGCCAGATTTTTGGCCAATCTGCGTGAAGTAATGTTTTTACGGACGCAAGTAAAGTAGTAAGTAAATGGATATATATACACACAAGAAACGTTTCAAAGACAATAGAAATACACCCAAGGTAATTTCCATGAATCGGACCTGCGCCGACTAGTTCTCAGGTTACAGTGGTGCTCAGTGGGCAAACCCACTGGCCTCCACCAATGCAAGGAGCTCTTTGAAAAATACTAAATCTGAGAGATACCGAGTCTAGCTGTTATGTATGATTCCTTGTTTTGAATTCTGTTTTGGGAGTTACTCTTTAAAGGACCTATTCAATGCATCCACTGAAATGATCCAAAGGAGTATCGTGGAATTTCACGATAACCGCAGACAGGCTCTTGATGAAGAACCATCCCTCTGTCCAAGGTGACATTTCAAATCACTTCCTATTTTGGACCGTCCAGAGTCGAAGATTGATGGAATGGATATTTTGGGGTCCCAAGTACACACAAGACAGGCCGTGGGCGTCTTGAGCCTACACGCACATAAGACAACAGTCATAAATAGAGATTTATACTTGGCCACTTTTTTAGTGTCTGACACGGATTCACGGAAAAGCCTGCGAGAGCCTTCCACCTTCGTTTCCTGTTTTGATTTGTGTTGGGGGAATGCCAAAACGAGATCTTCCTGCTGTTTTAAAACTCCACCTGGAGTTGAGGGACTTTTTTAAAAAAAGTTAAATGACAAGTGGCGATTGAATCGTGCGCTGAGTGATGGGCCAGACGGAATGGAGGATTGCTGATCTGCCACAAACAAGCGTTGGAAACAAGACGAGAGTGCACGCACATGACAGGTAATGTTTCTATTTGACCAGCAATAATTTTAATTAACGATGACTATTGTTTACTCGTCAATTTCATGGATTAATTTGCACATTCATGTCTGGTTGCCCACTGCGGAATTTTTGGGTAGTGTGAGATTTTTGTGTAGAGTATATTGTTTTGTGTATATTACTCGGTTCATTGCCGCATATCTAAGCGCTAAGCAAGATGTAGCCTACTGTGGCAAAATTTGAAACAGATTATAACGGAAAGTATATACTTTTAAACTGCAATAAAAAGTTTTCAGGTAGTTGTATTAACGTCGCACTGGAGCATCTCAAAGGGCTATTGGCGACGGTAAGGGATCAATCCCGAAGGAAAATATCCGAGGACAACTCGCAATTTTGAATCACACGGCACGTTATAGTTCAATAATCAAAGAGAATAAGCATAGCATACTCAATTGATTTCATGTTTATGAAACATAGGAAATTCTTTTAATGGAACAGAAATTAATCTATTCTGTACTCTTATATTATATTCTGTTTATAAATTTGAAATCTATATTTATTTAATTTCAACACAGTAAAAATTTATTTTAACACATGCTTGAGATTGTGTTACATTAAAAGTAGTCGTTTATAATTTCATCAGATAACGAATTTTCGATTTAAATGCCAATGAACTTTTTATTAATTTATTGGATGTTATAGTTTTAAATAATATGCATGCTTTTTATATGCACTTATAATTTCAGAAAAATCTAGAAGTTGTTATCATCGGTTTATTTATCCAAGTGTAGTTTCTCTTACTTCGAACTCATTAACAAATGACGTGTAAATAGAATGTCACAAAACAAACTTTTAAATTTTATTCCAAGAGATAAAACAAAACTTGCTCAAGGACCATAAAAAAAATTTCAAAAGTTTTCGAAAGCAAAATTTTGCAAAAATATAAAGTATAACGATTTTTCAAACGCATAATGCGAATAAATTCGAATTTCGCTGTCCGCTTTTGGACCTTGCGTCATAAAATCCAAACCAAACTCAAAATTAAATTCTAGGTTTTATGATGGACTTGAAACAAGAAACTTCGTTATAATCCTACTTAAGAGATTTCCTCAACATGCAAATTAAATAAACGTGATGCGCTATTCAATTGCGCCTATCCCTAACTTCATTATTTCTAGGCAAAGGAACATCTGTCTCGCTGGATTGCAGATGATTGATTACCAGAAAATTGGCCGCAAAAAGGGACTGAGTGGAAAATTGACAAAAAGGAAAAACAGCAAGTGGTTAATAGATTAAAAGGATTGTATTGGAAGTAGTGTTAGACAGCTCATTACGATAAAAATTCATTGACGGTCTCCTTTCAAAAACAGTCAATGCTTTCCATCGTGAAAATATTTCATTAACAATTAAGGTTTTTCTTTATTTAATAAGATTAATTATAAAAATGACGGTCGTTTTTAAAGGAGCAATTAAAATAGCATTTATAGCAGTTGACTTCACATAAAAAATATATATAATTGAAACTGAAATATTTTTTCATCATTATAACGAAAATAACGATCTTTTTTTGCTATCAAAAGTATTCCAGCGATAATGATTAAAAATTTGTTTAATTTGTTCTAAGCTAGCACAAAGATTCAGGGTAACCCTCTGAGCAGTGTAGTACTACTTTTACTCCACAATGCACATATAATGGCTGAATAACCACATCTATTGATCGAAAGAATCATAGGAAATGTTATATCGGTCAATAAATCAAATTTTGTTAGAAACATGGAAGACTGCAGGTGGTTGCAAAACGGATATATGCGTTAACTCCTCAGAAAACATCAAAACAGCGAAATGTTTTTATGAAAATTATATTCATAAAATATTTCCTAACAGGAAAAATTTTGCCCTAATGAAAAAGTAATATTTTACTGAAATAACCGAGTCATTTTACTTACAAAGTTTTTAATATATTTCTAATTGATATAATAATTATTTACTCGGTATGACTCCATAAATAGTTCTTAAGTTTAAAAACAACAATGTTCCCAATAGATTGGTATCAAAAGATTTAGGCGATAATCATTCCAGATGCAAATTAATATGAAATTCTGTTATTATTTATAAATATCAATACAACAAACGAAAATTTAAATTTTCTGTCCTAGCTGTATTGGGAAGCAATGACATAGTTTAGAAACAAACCATAATAACTACAATCTATCAACCAATCAATAAAATAATACATACAAATTCTGGGACTTATAAAAAAATTATTCTTCAATTAATAATTTTATTACTGTCTAGTACATATATAATCAAGTAAATGCTTTCTTATCACACCAAGAAAAACGAAATCTCCCAAACACCCAGAAATAAAACAGATTTATCTTTTCTGTTATAATTATTTGATCATTTCTTTCCTCACATATAACATCGACGCATCTCATAAATTTTGTCGTAAATCATCTAAATCAGAACAAATTGATAAAACATAACAAGACCCAGGAACAAATTGATATTTCACACAGAACTGTTGAGCCATAACTTACGACCACGACTCCTGTTTGCAGACATTCTGCCGCGATATGAAATCAAATCGATGGCTACCAGGTAAGTTATACCCACAAAACACATTAGTCACATCCTAACCCTGCCATTCTACCGTGAAAATATCTCCCAAAAAAATCAATTTCTGTTGGGATGAAGGAAATATGAGTGCAGATATTCTGTATCCCGACCCCTGCAGCTTTCCCAACCACTGCGTTCTGGTGCCCCACGAGGATGTTGCTTATGACTGAACGATAACTAATGGCTCTCCTTCCGAGATTAATAGAGTCCATAACTCAAGATATCCGACCCTGTTCTAGAAGTCGTGCGTATAAAAAGAGGTCCCTTCAACGCTCAGTGACAAAACGGAGAGAAGAATGGGCTCCGGTGGTCCATCTGTTCCGACGCGACGACAAGTCCGTTTATTGCGACATCGTCGAGTTGTGTTTTGATATGGCGGAGGCAACCTGCTGAGGTGAGGTCAACGTTCAAGAGTGTGGCATCCGTTGATGGATACGCTTCTTGGCATCATATTGATCAATATTTATAGTGGGTCATTAGTTGAGAAGGTGCAATTAATGCTTCGAGTTTGGGTCTTTTATTTCGACATCTAACAACCTGTTTGCCGCGTCGGTCATTTATCAGTTCGCTTTGTACTCATTGCATCGAAGATTTTTGTGGAAAATGGCAGGGACTGAAAAATTACGCGAAATTTCAGTGTTCAGAACAACCTTTGAGGTATGTCTTGAGGCATGGGGTATTATTTTCATAATATAATCCTCAACAGGTCTGCATCCAAGTCTTATGGGCTGATGAATTTCTTTTTGAACCATTTATGATTGGCACTATCGGGTCAGCTTCCTCAAAGTACTCCAGGAAGGCATGTCTCCCCATAGTTCACGGTAGGTGCGATGTGGCAACATCTCCCATAGTGTCCCGGGGTAGCGCAGACTCACGTCCATGCCAATTAATGCAAGGGTCATACGATCCATAAGCTGGCATTCAAAAAAATATTTGTCAAACAGTGCACCACGTAAAAATTCTGTGATACTTGGGACACTTTGCTAGTCACATACATCTAATAATTCGCCACATCCAATACTATCCATGGAAGTTGGCATACGAAAAAAATAATTGGCACTGGTTAATATGATAGCTGAAACAAATTCTCATGACTTGGAAACATTTCTCCCGTCCGTTTTACTTATAGGAATATTTAGAAAAGGGATTTTACCCTGTTTGGTATAATAGATACAACAAATTTTGATGTACTGATCATGTTTTATAGATTGCAAAATTTAGTTTTTTTCACAATCCAACCTCTGACCATTTAAATCTATTGCAGGTGGGTCAACTTACTTTTATTTTAATATTAGGTCAAGTGGTCAAAATTTGGACACTAATTTCGAAATTTTCAGCTTATAAATACGAGAATATTCTGGTTTAATAATCTAAGGCGGTAAAAGGAGTTCCGCTTGAAATTCGTCCCAGAGATTGCACGATGAATTTAATACAGGTGCATCACCATCGTCATGAAGAAATAAAACAAGATTAAAAGTAAACAGTATGATCCGTACCACTGCAAACAGATAAAATCCGCATTTCCGATTTTGCAATCGTTGTAAAAATTGAATTCATATTACACTTATTAATTATCTGATTTATATTGCTATAAATTTTTCTACAACATGTTAATTAAGTGTAAAAGTTCATTACACTTAATTATAAACATACCCAGGAACAGAATTTTCCATTAAGAATAGTACTAGAGACCAAAAAATGATAATTTCCCTTTGAAGAAAAGAAGATTAGACAAAAATAGGGTTTTGAAACTTGTCTTAATAATGCTACAAATTTATAAAAATACCACTTCGGAAACAAAAGATATTTAGGAATACAATTGCAATCAGCCCTATTGTTTTTGACTAGTTATTCAAATAGTCAACTTTCTAGTCTTTAAATTAGTTCAATCAATTATTTTTTCTAAGAAAAAAATTACCCTTTTATTAATTTAAGAGAACGCCCCACGGGTTAGTAAGAAATTAATTGAGCTATCTTAGAGTGAGAGTCTATTAATTACACGAATATCAAAAACAATCCATAACTACATCGATACAAAGTAATTAAATACCAATCTCCAAAAAAATTACACTGAAAAAGATCAATACTTGTAGAAACCTTTATAAATGAAGATTATCGGTCGTAGAAAGTATCCAATTTCAATAAAATGTGAATAGATTCTCGTGGTATTGATTTTTGATAAAAAAAACCGGATTGTAAGTATAATTCTAAACATCAATTTTAACCCTTTTTGTGGTGGTGGAAAATCAGGTGTCTCACCTTTGAAATGATTAAGGCAAGGTATATAAATTATTCTAGGAATATTGAAGCTGTGAGAGTGTATAAATACTCTGATACCTAATAGGGCGAGACAAAGTTTCCTACACTCCTTAACTAAATTTTTCATTTACAAAATGCATTCTTAAGGATCTATCCGCCGTTGTTCCTATGTAAGGCCCCAAGTGTCCTACAAATTTCAAAAGTGGACAGTATTTCGAAATGGTGCATGTAGAAGGAACATTGGAATTCAAAACGACAAAACCAAACATTTATTAAAACTGCATATTTACATGACGCCGACCGTTGAACTCTATTCTGAAAATTAATTTTTAATTCTTCCAAATCAGAATTCCAATTCCGGTAAAAGATAAAACCAAACTACCAAAAAGCGTACGAGAAAAGATGTACTCGCAATAAGTATTAAAAAGAAAATTAAATTGAAACATCAATCGCAAGCTCGAACTCTCATACTCCAACAAAGTCTTCAAACATTAAAAAAGCAACATTTTAATAGAATACCCTTAAAGTGTTAATAAAATTAGGACAGATTATAAAAAAAACATTATTTGGGGATTCACAAAAATATTCAAATAATTTGAGACCTTATGAAATTCAATTACAATTTGCCCCTCTTTTGGAGTGATTGTGTCTATTGATTACGCGAATATCTCAGAACCTATCCATAACTACAACTTACAAAGTTATTAAACACCAATCTAAGAAATTACACAGAATGGCGAATATTTGAAGAAACTTTTATAAACGAAGGTCGAAGAAAATATCCAATTTTATAAAATTCATTTAGGTATTTCTTAATAAACAACTTTTTTTAGTAGAATACACTTCAAAGGGTTGATAAAATTCGAACAGAATATTTAAAAAACATTATTTGGGGATTCGCAAAAACATTCAAATAATTTGAGACCTTATGAAATTCAATTACAATTAGCCCCTCTTTTGGAGTGATAGTGTATTGATTACACGAATAAAAGAACCTATCCATAACTACAACGTACAAAGTTATTAAACACCAATCTCAAAGAAAATTACTCTGAATGGCAAATATTTGAAGAAACTTTTATAAACAAAGATTGAAGGTCGAAGAAAATATCTAATTTTAAGAAAAGTCATTTACGTATTTCTTTATAAGCAACTTTTTAAACGGAATACCCTTCAAAGGGTTGATGAATTTAGGACAGAATATTTTTTTAAATATATTATTTGGGGATACGCAAAAATATTCAAATAATTTTAAACTTAATGAAATTTAATTGCAAGTTCATTTCTCACACGCAATACACACAACAAAAACCGATAGAAAATAAATTAAATCTCCCCTTGTGCATCGAAAGTGTTAATCCATGCTAACAGCACAAAACGCACTTACGTGTATTGCGTAATCACTTCTTCCAGCAAAGTCCCAATGGCCGACGACCAAACGCACTCCTCTTTCAAAGAGAACCAACACCGACACTTAACCCCACGTGCACCGAAAGACGACCAGATGGACGTCCCCCTTTATTATTTTTTTCCCAAAAGAAGGAAGCGCAACAACTACTGGAACGAGGGATGCTCGCAAAGTTGCCGTCTCGCTCCTCCTGTTCCTTTACCTAGATGGAGGAACACGCGCCTTTTCCCCTGGATGCGGCTAAAAATAGCCGCCTTACATATAAGGGAGAGGAGAGAAGGCCTCTTTTTAATCTGTTCTTTCTTCGAATTTGTTTGTGTTTTTCAGTGAGGAGGAAAGGATGAGAGGTGTGCGTGCCGAGTCACGTGGGGACCACGCGACCAGATGTCGGGGGGGGGGGGTTCTTGGTTTCGGGGGTGCATCAGTCAGATGGCGTCGCTTCCGCTGGAGGGAAGCGGAAGAGTAGGGATGGTGATGCTGGTAAAACCACATCTTCGGGATGCGGTTTTTCGAGGACGTGAAACTGAAAATGGACGGAACCAGCTCTGGCTCCATCTGTGCGTTTGGACTCCGTTTCTTAATCCCACGCTACTCTTACATCACGCTTTGAATTGCTCATGATTGAACTCTTTTCTGCAAACGTTTCTAATTGACGTTGACCCCGTAAGCAAACTTCGACATATCCAAAAGAGGAGTAATCAGAACAAATGTTCGTCTACGGAATTCCATTCCGATATGCACTATGCAATACTTGACTGATTCAATTATTTGTTACTATTATAAGAAAAGTGACATTGCTCAATTAATCTGTTGAATGACATTTAAAGCCATGTCTAGGTTTAGATAGTATAAAATTCAAGAAAACTTTATTAGGTGTGATAATTTTCCTAGCAAGGGGCAAACCCTCTGAGCGGCGATGGTTCCTAAAGCATTTTGAAAATTTGGATTTATTGCAATCTTTTTTATTTCAAATGTCCGGTGCACCGATGTTATACAAATTAACTTCTTTATACAATATTAAAAAAGCCATGATATTTCTTCAGAATTAGGGGATACCATCAATTACTAACATGTAATTTCTCCCATTTCCTGTAAATATATTTCAAACTTGCCAGTGGTGCTTGGTGTTCTTTACTTTGTTTTGAGGTGGAGGTTTCATCCCTATTTCTATTGCACTATGTTTTTTCTTCAACTAAAATTAGGTTGAGTTTTTGTTTGTGTCTTCCCCTTGTAGCGCTCTAAACTTGCTTAGTGCGTCCGGGATGGGGGCAAGGGTCACGTATGTATGTAAGTTAATTAGTACGATCCCGGAATCCTGTTTCCTTGGATCCCGGAAATCCTAGATGAACAATTCTGAAACGAGAATTCAGGCAGCTTTTGTCCTTTTCTTGTGTTGCACAACATGCAGGGTAGATTTGGCGAACTTCTAAAATACAATGGTACTTTGCCAAAAACTTTCGTAAAGCAGCTAAGACGCCACACCTTGTCCAGCCCGTAAGACCACCCAATGCATCCTTCTAATTCGCTTACAAATTACAATTTATTAGGTCTGCTTGGAATGCCTCTTAAAAGATGCCCGATTCGAAATGGTTTAATGAAATCTACAGATCTACAGTTCTGTAATTTTTACACGGTAGTTTCCTCTCCATTCAGAGGCATCCCCGCGCTAAATCTTCTTCACGCTTTCTTTCTTCACAATCTCTTCTTCTCCCTAGAAGTGTCACCCTGACACTAAATCGCAAGTGTCATGGCACAAAAGACTTCTTTTTCTCTCATCGCAACAATTTTTACCCACTCTTTGTTCCCAAACGGAACAGAAATAAAAAATTTTAAAAGAAACCGAGCGATCTCTAAAAAAGCAAACAAAATTCTCACCCTGCACCCCAAACAATCCCCTCCGAGAGCACCTCTGCCAAGAAACGCATTTCTTACTTCACTCCAGACAGGCCTGGCTAAAATAAAAGCGTGGGGTCTGTCGCTTATAGCATAAATGATTATAAGGTCGGATTTTGCGAGCCGTGATGAATGGTGCGAGCTACTGAATCAGACAGAGAATTGTTCATCGCGGGAGCTATTTTGGCCATTCTGACAGCGAGGAAAGCTAGATCTGGAACACTAGACAGGTGAACAGCGAAATGCCTGTGCATCGGGAATCGTTCATTTTATGAGAAATCGAGGAGTATGCTCGTCAATCAAAATCAATATTTCTTTAATGATAATCACTGGCACAACCCCCCCTCTGATAATTATATGAAGAGGACTGGGTTACCCTAAACGAGAGGAGTAAATATCAAAATATTACCGATGGGTAGCAATATAAGTTTAAGAAATCACATCAGGTGCGCCAAGTTCTAAGAATCCCTTCATGTTTTTATGGTTAGCCCCAGTACCCCTTTCTGTGTTCAATTCATCAGCATCTTATATTCCGTTATGAGCATCCCATCTTACAGCGGCATCAATTCCAAGGAGCCCGAGCCCCTTGCCTTCATTAACAAATTTCAGATCAGTAAATGAACCAAACCCTCCCAAAAATGTTATGAATGAGTAACCAGGGGCCTTTTCTTTTGATACGTTTATGGTTGGGGACCGGTTCTCTAAACTTGATGGATAAATATTACATATATACAGATAATACAAGCAATCAAATATGCAGGGTGACTCGATATCACTTAAGTCGCTTTATCAGGAGCACGGGTGTACCTTATTCGACAATGCACAAACTAGTCGCCGCTCCGTTAAGTGAGCTTACAAACTGTCAGAGTGATGAACCAGTCTATTATGATGCTATCACTTTGAGAAACTCTTAAAACGTACACAAGACAACCTACAATTTCTTAAATTCATAGCACACATGGCAATAAAGTTTTGCACCAAGTAAATTTGCTTCATTCTATTTCAGAAAATTTTTTATTGATGTTCTATTTCTCGGCTATTAACTCTATCCATATCAGTTTTACAGAATAAAATCAAACATATATATGCCTCACATTAAACTCTTTATACACGCCCTTTCCTATTCCACGATCTGCATAGATACATCGAATCGCTTTGTAACAATTACCTCGTTTGTTTCCAGAAAGGGTATATAAAACGGTAGATCTAAATCAAGAAAGTTCACCCCGTCTACAAGTCACAAAAGCTAATCTTCATCGCCTGAGCACAACAAATCGTTCCCAAAACCACCTACAGGCATTCGTGTTAAAATGAAATGTCAGCGGAAAAACTATTTCTCAGAGAAACGAAGCAAAAAAGTACGAGTAAAAGCTAAACGTTGGGGCCGAACGGCAAAATCATTATCGTTTTAAGATTAACATCGTCTCAATTTTTTTTCTTTCTCCTAATTTGCTCACCAGTAAATGAGACATCTTCACTTTTCGGATTCGTGGGAGAGGGGTGGAGTGGTTCTCAACCCTCCCTCTGGGGTCGCTTGTAATCAGACAGTAAAAAAGGGGGGAGGGATCCGCATCTTTTCCGGATAAGATAATGGCACGGTTAAGGAAAATGAACGACCGCAAAAAAACACAGACGGAGCTTTGAAAGGATATAGAAAGAAAAATGATAGGGAGAGACGAGGAAAAAAATTGAAAGCTTGGTAAAAGAATGAAGGAGGTTGACTGTCTATGTGACCTCTGTGAGAAATGTTGGGAAACACACACAGGCATATCTTTTAAACTCTATTTCAGGGTTAGAAGCCACATAGCATAATTTTAGTGTAGGCATTTCCTACATTCTTGTGTGGAACTTGACATAAAGTAACATGTTTCAACTATTCCAATTTATTTATTTTTATTTTGTGAATAAACATGTACCGTTCTAAGTGTAAGCCGTTCATCTTGTAGAATGGCAGATGCGTATTCACTAGTAAATGCAACATGCAATGTAACTAAATTCAAAAGTGTATAGGACGCCTGTGAAGGCTGGCGAACAATCTCAAGCAGCTCGGAGTGATCCGACAAGGTGTCGTGTTTGAGACGAACACAAATAATCCAGTCAAATCAGGGTTTGAGGTCGACATCCTAAACAAAGCGTAAAAAAGATTCAGGGAACCTCCGTTCCAAGGAAATTCTCCAAAATCCTGTTGCAGGCTTTATGATATTTGCAAAAATTGTTCGCCATTTTGGATTTTACAGTACTTTTACAGAAATTATCAATGAGTTCGAAGCCTTTGACTTAGATAATTTATTTTGTAAAGCATTCTTGTGTGTTATAGGACTTCCATGTAAATATAAGAATATAACGTTCTGATATAAAATTTTGAATTTATTTGACCTTGAAAGCAAAAATATATTTGCTCTGGAACAAAATTGATGAACAAATGAATACTTTCCAATTTTCTAGTAACAAAGCATGACTGATGGAATCAAGTGTTCAAGGGGTACTTCTGAATACCTCCAGCAGCGGTAGCCCGGTTGGAAGAAGAGTCCGGATTAGCAATCGGACACGACGGTCCAGCAAAGACCGTCATGTACACGGGGCTGGTGCATGTTAAATCTGTCATGGCCTGAAATGTCGTCACATCGGCGTGGTGTGGAAGTTTGGACAATGGGGTGCCAGCTCAGGTGTTGAGCGTCATCTGACCGAGTTTGAAAATTACGTGGTGTTGTCCTCGATCTTTTCCTTGGGGATTGATCCCGGAATGTAGCCAATAGCCTTTGCTTTGCTCCAGTGCGACGTTAATTAACTACCAACCAATCTAAATACCTCCAAGAGAATCCCCGAAAATTCATTATTTTCAAATTTTGACTACCACTCCGCCATCTTGGATTTTTCTACATTTTCACAAAAATTACCAATGCGCTCCAAGTTGTTAATTTTTTTGGTAAAATAATTCCTTTTTAAAAGGGCTTTCATGTAAATGCAAGAATGTAATGTTCGAATGAAAAATTTTGAATTTATGACCTTGAAAGTCAGACACAATGTTGTTCCTTGTCACAGAAGTATTTTGCAGTGCTATGCTTATAAAAAGAAATGCCTTCATATACACTCCATCCTTAGAATTCAACGTTTAAAAGTCCATCCCTTTCATTTAGTCAACTGCAATCGTGTAACTATTCAGAAAAGAGGGTTGATTGGTTGAGTTGAGTTTTATGGCGCAAGGGTCATATTTGGCCAAGCTCAATAAAGAGGAAAGAGACAAAGTAATAATATTTCAAATCTCACAAAACAACACAGAAGGTGCCTTTTCTTAGGGCATTAACAGGAGTCATTAACTAGCTTCTGATAGCTGTTTTACATAGTTAATATCAAATTCCAATGAAGAATTAATATTGTGAGCAGTAATTTGTAACAAATATATATGAAATGCAGACAAGAGTAGAATTAATGGACAATAATACTAATAGAATGAACTGCAAAAGCTACTAGTTACGTATTTTATTTACCAAAATCACACCGATTATTATTTAAAAATGTGTAAAACAATCGCACATAGCACAGAATGCAAAAGACGTACTGACAAAAAAATCGCATGTTATGAAAGGACTTTTCAATGAAAACATAAACTAAGGGAGAAGAGAAAATATTTCAGATTTTAACTAATTTGATTAATCGCCGTTTTGGCGACGTCTAACGTTAATTTTTAATAAGAGGCTATTTTTGTACAATCTAAATTGTCTAAATACAGGTGGCGGTAGTCTTTTTGCGGCGGAACTGTCTTCCACTGCAAAAGCTTCCTGTACATATTCCGGACGTGACGTCACTTGGCTCGATTTCAACACTTCACCAATGAGAGGCATTTTCTATTAAGCTAGCTGAAGGTGGCGGCAGAGTTTCTACGGCGAAACGTTTTTCCTGTGCGCAATTCGAAAGTGACGCCATTTGGCTTTTTTTTATCGAATACGATTTCAGCTCGTCGCCAATAGAAATTCCAAAGATGAATTCCGAATTGATCTATGAATGTTGATTGATCAATGGCAATTAAATTAAACGCCAAACGTCATCAACATGGCGATAAAATTATATGTATCATGCGATAGCATTTGGTTATCGGCAATAAAATCTTCGCAGACAGTCTGGTTTGTTTACACTGAAAATCACTCATAAAAATTCCACAGAATGAATTCCAAATTGATATGCTAGTTAATTGGTCAACGTCATTTAGATTAAATGCTAAACGTCGCAAAAATGGCGATAAACTACATTTTAAGGTTACCCGGGTATGTTTCATGCGAGAGCATTTGGTAACACAAATAAAATCACCGTTTTCCTTCACCTCCTGTTTGTTCACACTGAAAATATTTCTCACAAGCGACATGATGAAATTAAAATCGTGTAACATGCCCAATTACGCAGGTTACCCTAACACCAGTGCCCAAAGGATTTAACTTTGCAGAAAAACTCTCGAAACAAATTATTTCACTTAACACTCAAAATAATCAAGTGTTTTTTCTGTGGCGAGTTTTCTTTATTCGCGGCGGCTTGGCTTTCATTAAACGCCATTTACAAAAAACACCGCATTGTTCAAAAGCTATAAAGTATCCACTTAAAAAGACTCACAGAATGGGCTCTTTTTTCTTTGCAGCGTGCGTTTTATTAAAACGGTTGTGTTTGTAGAAACCACAACAGAGTTAATGACACCGCGCATGCTCAAGGGCTAAAGAATTACCCGAATTTTTTCCATTCACGAGGAAAAAGTTGAAGTACATTCATTCTTCCTTCACGATTTGCTTAAAAGACGAGGCTAAATTAAAAAGCTCTATTGGACAAGGTTATTCTTGAGGGCGTTTTTCGATCTCGCTCCTATTATTTTCAATTAGGCGATTCGGCACCCATCGTGTAACAGAATTCTCGCCAGCCCCAATGGCATTGTTCTGGTTACGGGTTCAATTCCGAGATAAGGACGTCTTCTGAATGCATAAGAAGCATCATCAAAATGGTAAAGGCGTAATTATACTAACGATAATCACATATCATTAAGGGAGAAACGGTTTTTCCGATAGCGAGAAGCGATACAGTGTTGGTAACCCAGAGAAGGCTGCGAAGAAATTGATAAAGAAGATATATACACGAACCATTATTCTGTTATAGGTTCATTGGCACTCGTTTAACAATAATGATGTGCAGCTTTCGCAGGGTGAAATGAATTCCTTTTTGAAATATTTTCGAAGACGAATGCGGAAGGTTGCATTACGTAGCACGCATCGAAAACATTCTCTGAATAAAAAATTACTGATTCCGAAACAGGAAGGAAAGTTTTCGTAGAGGAATTTTCTTAATGGTCTGGTTTGATTTGTCGCGCTACGGTCATTTTTCGATGCACGAGGAATTTACTAATGAGCTTTAAAATGAAGGACTGAAGCTTTAACTCTTTTTCAAGAGTTGAAAGATTCATTAAACAGTCATCTTTGCGGCTCATTTTTATATTTAAACGTTTCTCTTGAATTAGGAATCATTAATGAGTAATAATTTGGTAAAATTAGTCACGGAGATAGGATCTTTGAACGGCTAATGTTAAAGCAGAGCTCTCTCCAATTTCTGGCTGCTTGCTATCATTAATTGCGGTATGAAAACTTCAGGTTTCATTTGTGACGCTATACTAAATACTGAGTGGCAAAATTAGCCATGGAGACGGGATCTTTAAACGACTAATACAGGGCGAATGTTTTAACCAGTTCTCTCTTCAATTTCTATAATTTGCTATCATTAATTGCGATACCACTGTCCAGGCATTATTTGTGACGATATACTAAGTGTAATCTAAGTGAATGGTGTAAAATTAGTCACGGAAATGGGATATTTAGCAGCTAATACAGGGAAAATGTTATAGCAGAGCTCTCTTCAATCTCTGGAGGTTTGCTATCGTTAATTACTGTACGACACTGTTCAGATTTTGTTTATAACTATATACTAACACTGAGTGGGGAGTCAAAGTATTGTGAATGTACACCAGCACATGTCCCGGTACCTGATCCCTATTGGTGATAATGAATACTAGACTATTTCGAATGAACTAAATACTTGTCTCGTAAACATAGAAGTAGGATCCGACAGGAAATGAATCGGATAACGCATAGCTCAAGAAATAATTCTAAAAAGGCATGTTCTGGTAGATTTTCAACATCGATTGATCATTGGTACTCAAAGCAGTGGTATAAGCAAACGTCTGTACTTGTGAAATATTCAAGGACAGAGCAGTTCAAATTTATAGAGAACAAATCATTAGGAAAAAAACAGGTCTGAGTACGACATGTTAAGTAACAAACAAGCCCACAGGGATATTCCCAAGAAGCCAGTGCTTTTGGATGGCCTTTCAGGAAAAATAGAGAAAAATACTTTGAAATTAAGCGCAATATTTAAATATTTAATATTTTTAATTTTTTCAGTATTTTAATTTATTTTAATATTGAAAAATATTTTAATATTTTTTTTCAATTAAAAGACGTGTGTAAGAAAACAGGTCTCAGTACAAGGCGTGCAGTCGGCAATGGCTATTGGATATTCGAGCTGAGGAGTTGGTAAGACGTATTCCAATCCAAAAAATGGTCAACACTACGTTACATTACACGTCAGAATCAAGAACTAAAACAGTATCAACATAAGGTAGCACGCATATTATACTTATAAGTCTCTGAAAAACAATCCGTAAGCTCTACAGCGAACAAGAATGACTTCAGTTCATTCAGGAACATAAAAATGTAAAGTAAATGTGTAGAAAGGTAATAGTTCATAAATTACATTTCAAACTACATAAAAAGATGGCAGGGATAAGGAGAAATGGAAATGGGAGCACGATGACCATGAACAAGTTTTGAACCGTCTTGACTCATCACTAGTGAAGGAAACGTCATGGTCTGAAGCACATTTCGTAGGAGGGTTTGTACACTTAGTATCGTGTAGAACAGAATATGACCGCCACAAGTTATTTAAATATCGAAGTCGATCGTCAATTAACGGTTAATCTCAATGGAGATAGATGTTTCCAGAACGACCAATACTTCGTGTTACAGTGCTCACATTCCACACGAATAGTTTGTGGATCAGAATTTTCCCTTAGCCTCCTCAATCACCATATCTGAACTCAAATGAGCATTTATGGAGTGAAGTCTACAGTAGCATCAGGCGAAATGCTTACCATCAAATCTTCAAGATGTGTAAGCAATCGCATTTGAACTAATTGTCATCAAAAGACACACACATTTAAAAGTCAATATTAAAATGAATTCAAGCAGTATAACAAATTAAAAGGCTTCTCCAAACAACGTATAATCAGGTGAAAATATAAATATCTTGGAATTAACCAAGATAATACTGAAGTAAGATGGAAACGTGGTTTTATGAAGCAGGAACATGACTAGGTTATTATTACCAAGAGAGCCCAATTAGTAAATTAAGTACAAAATACCTTCTAGTTAAGAATGGCCAGTTATATATAGAACCAGTTGTATTTATATAGATAGTTGTATATAAACAAATTAAAGTCAACAAATTAAATCCAAAGGAGAAAATATTTAGAAACGTCTGATGGTTATATTCTCGTGTAAATATCTTGGATATGTAGTTCATATCAAATATCTTCAAACATGCGTGCAATTAGTAATTGAAATAAACACTGTGCGTACACGAATCCAAATACTAGCCAAGTGAATAAACGACATCTAAATAATACAATTAAAATTAAATTTACAATTAGCAGACGTCGAATGCAGATATATCTATATACGAGGGTTGTCCGTAAAATAAGGTTCCCAAGGCGCTGCAGTCGCGAGGAACGCTGTTACGCGGGATCCGGCACAACTGGCGTGTACCTTGGTTCCCCCTCTCCCAGTCCCCACCCCGGCGATCTGTCTGCGACGCTCAGTCTTAGCATGGCAGCCCTTAGAGATGGAGCTCCCACTCGCTTCTCCCGCCAGGTGCGAATTACGCTCTGTGATTCGTTTTTTGTTTGCAAAAAACACTGCGCCGGTGGACATTCATTCCCAACTGCGTGAAGTCTACGGAGAAAAGTGTATGAGCGTACAACACGTGCGCAAATGGTGCAGAGAATTTAAAGACGGACGTACAGACGTCCATGATGAACAACGTTCCAGACGGCCATCGGTTTCGGACGAAACGATTGCGAAAGTGGAAGAAGTGATGCTGAAAGATCGAAGGGTTACGGTTCGGGAGCTATACGAGATGATCCCCGATGTCGGCAAGACCTGCATTGACAAAATTTTGACAGACCATTTAGGGTATGCCAAGGTTTGTGCAAGGTGGGTCCCAAGAATGCTCACGGAGGACCACAAGCGACAACGCGTTGAAGCGGCCCGCGAATTTCTTCAGGCCTACGAAACCGATGGCGAGTAATTTTTGGACTCCATTGTCACTGGGGACGAGACCTGGGTCCACTACACGACACCGGAAACGAAAGAACAATCCCGTCAGTGGAAACATCCAGAGTCGCCGAAGCCGCGGAAGTTTAAACAAAAGCGTGTTTTGGGACAGGAATGGGATATTGTTGTGCGAATTTATGCCTGCCGGGACAACAATCAATGCTGACAGGTTCTTCAACGTCCCGCTACTGCGAGACGTTGAAGAACCTTCGCCGCGCGATTCAAAACAAGAGGAGAGGCATGCTCACGAAGGGAGTGCGTTTCCATCAGGACAACGCTCGTCCGAATTTGGATGGGATACTGTCACACACCCGCCCTACAGTCCGGATATAACCCCAAGTGACTATCATCTCTTCCCAGAATTGAAAAAACACCTGGGTGGGAGGCATTTCGGAACCGGAGAGGAGCTGAAAGAAGAGGTTTTAAGCTACCTTCGCGGCGCGGCGGGAGAGTTCTACGACTCAGACACAAAGAAGATGTTACACCGCATGCAAAAATGCATCGATCTCAACGGCGATTATGTCGAAAAATAGGAAAAAGTCTAAGCTTTCCAAAAATGTATTATTCATTGCAAATAAACATGCTTTTCATTGTGAAAAATCATTGGGAACCTTATTTTACGGACAACCCTCGTACATGCATGATAAATAACTGCTAAATTTCCCAATGGCTAACCGGTTTGCATACTTGTCATGTTAATCACTATCTCAGAAATAATTAGAATGCAAACATGTGGAGACTACAATTACGAGTTCCGTAAGATAATTATATTGGAAGAAAGCATGATATTAAACACACATTTCCAACGAATGTTTCAAAAATCAAACAAAAACTATTCGGTTCATTAAACAAATCACTAAGCAACTGAAACTAGCCGACTATAAATTAAGCTCAAACGCAAATTTACTGGAGTTCATCGTTTCCATTGCATCGTAAATGCAGTCATTTTGTCTCTAAATCATAAAACCACTTTTTCCATATCCTTATCTAAATCTCTTTATAGATTCGAGGAGTAATCCGTAACTTAGTGACAGTAAGCTTAATGTCTGCTCAAGATTATAAGCTTTTTTTATCTTTCCTTAAAATTTTTTCGGTGTTCCAAGATCCATTCAGAGAACCGGTTCAGCTCTTGTTCGGTTTACTCCTTGAGAAATACGGATTGACAGCGGGCGGAGCTTCGTTTCAAGGTTCTGACACCCCGTTCAAGGTTGCCGCTGTCACACACAAAAAAAGGTTAAAAAGAAACTTATTCTATTATTTTGTTCAAATATTTGCGATCTCATTTTGAATGCATCACCAGTGAGCGGGATAACGTTCCCCGATCGTTATCTTGATGGCTCATCTCGTGGTGTGGTCATGTCACTTAAAGGCTCGCGGATACTCCTCGCTAATCCCGTGCGCAC
The DNA here is from genome assembly GCA_933210815.1 of Meta bourneti. NCBI lineage: Eukaryota > Metazoa > Arthropoda > Arachnida > Araneae > Tetragnathidae > Meta > Meta bourneti. The sequence goes on along the minus strand of OW119923.1, from coordinate 32,790,357 downwards.
GTTTTGCAATGTAGTGAGCATGACTGAGTCGTTCTTGTAGACACAAACCGGCAAGACTGTCATTTCCATAAAGGATATCACAATCCTCAACTGCATGCCACGCTATCCTTTTCATGACACTATTCCACCCCATGGTCAGGACAGTTCCTAAGGTAATGACAGCCAATACGCAAGCCGCCCTTCTCAAAAACACTTGATGTTCTAAATAAATCGCCTTTGATATAATTTAGAAGAAACTTAAGATCAAAATGCTCAATGATTCAAAGATATAGCACGTTTTGCAATGTAGTAGGCATGACTAAGCTATTCTTCTAGACATAAACAGGCAAGACTGTCATTTCTATAAAGGATATCACGGTTCAAACATTTTTCAACTGCACGCCATGCTATTATCCTGTACATGATACTATTCCATACCATGGTCAGGACGTTCCATTGACAGCCCATGTGCAAACCTCAAACCCTTCACAAAAACATTTTATATTTCAAATATATCATCCTTGATATAATTTAAAAGAAACTTAAAAATCAAACTGGTTAAAGATTCGAACGCATCACTCTGTTTTGCCATGTAGTAGGTATGACTAAGCCTTTCTTATAGACACAAACCGGCAAGATTACCTTTCATTTCCATGAAGGATATCACGGTTGAAACAATTCTCAACTGCACACCATGCTATCCATCACACGATACTATTCCATATCATGGTCAGGATCGTTCCTAAGGCATTGACAGTCCATGCGCAAACTTGTTCTCAAAAACACTTGACGATCCAATTAAATCGCCCCTGATAAATTGCTGATATTTTAAAAGAGAAACTTAAGAACAAAATGCAAAAGATTCAAAGGCATTTATCGCAATACAAAGCGAATCTAAAAATATCGACTTCTACTACCTGTTTTCCTGACTATTTACGGTTAACAATGCAGCTGTTTTTATTTAATCATCTTTTAACTTTAATATTATTTAAAACTATAATTCCCGGGCAATCTTCGGCCTTCCGTACAAAAGGCGAACTGATGGCTATTTGTGGAGCACCCAGTGGATACGCCGCAGTAATTCCTAACAGGGAAAATCACCAACATACATGTGCTTACAAACTGGGGTTTGAATCCGGGACTTACAGGGTGACAGACAAGCGCTATGGTTACTATACCAGTTAGACGGCTCAATTCTAAATGTTGACAATCATTTTAAAGCCACGGTATTCTTAATTATTGAATTCCTTCCTCTTAATTACTGAACATATTTTTAGTTGGCAGTTCCTATTGTTTCCTGTTTATCTGTAAGTGCACGCCCAGGACACCACCCAGGAACAGCCTGACCATGGTATGGAATTGAAAGTATTATACCTAAAAAAAGCCTGCTTGCACGAGACATGAAATATCAAATGCGACCCAAAAAGTAACAATGAAATTAATGTTATATCTTTTCAAGGAAAATCAAATTCACATGTGTCGACAAACTCTCTCCAATGATGCTTTTTCATAGCACGTTATTTTGTCAAAATGAATCTAAGATACATTTATTTCAGTAGCACATTTGTTTCTATGTTAGCATCAACAATGGCTTACTGCAAGAACCTACCTGCTTACGCTAACTACTATGAATTTCTAGAAAGTTAAAGTTTCAGTTAAATGTAAATAAAATAAAAAATATAAGTGTAGATAAATTAATCTAAAATTTTAGAGATGCAATTCTTCAGAGTGTTGTTAGACAGTCTATAGTGAAATAAATACAATGAAACCCATATTTGATACGAAATAAGAGCGCGTCGTGTTAAAAGAAATTCCACTTTTATTTAATAAGGCGAGTGTTCATATGATCGGAACAGAGGCGAAACCGAAACCACACGGAAAAACTCAGAGGACGATTCAACAGGTAAAATTATTCTTTGGGTCGTGGCGCCATCTATGAGTAAAAAATCAAAGCTAAAATAATTAGAAATAAACACATTTTAGAATTTAATAGTAAAGTTTTAATTATAGGCACTAGAACATAAAACAACAAAAATAAAAAATAAATCAGAAAATGGTTTAATTTTTAGATTTATTTCGTAAAAAAATTTCTCGATTAAAACCCCAAAGAATTTTTCAAGTCTTTGATGCGCGCGGACCAATTTTATTACTACCGTTCAATTTAAACGGAATCCTCTGAATTGTCAATCAATTTGTTTCTTCAAAATTGTGATATTCGTCCCAAAACTTTCAGCGCTCGGAATTTTCCAAGCTGAGTTTATAGACTTGTACGTGTGTATTTTTTAGAAGAATAAGAAAATTTTAGACAAAAGGTGTTGAAAAAATAACGAATCGCAAAAATATCTTTTTCTTGGCCGAAATTTATAACGTGCCAGAAAACTAACTATTGTGGAAAATAATTCGAAATACTATTCACCAACATTTAAATTGCTGAGGAAACTCGAAATTCTGTTACCCGAATTTGTGACAAATCATTTATATAAATATCGACTAAAAAGCTATTTTAAGAATGGGTTTTCTTACACACACATTTCATATAAGCAGAGAAAAAAATTATAAATAAGAAAACTTATTCGCGTCAAAAAAAGACATATTTTTAATACCGATGCTTCTACATTTCACGAGAGCTGATTAATATAAAATCTAAGAACCCATAAAATACTTACAAAGACAAGATAATTGCCTAAAAATAAAGAAAAAATATGAGCTTTGTATTGCGAAAAGTTACATAAGTTGACGAAAATTTCAGAGAAAAAAGTCGTGAACTATTCACAAAACTCACCAGACCATTGACTGCAATCAGTGCAGATTACAGCGAAGGAAAAAGAAAAATGACCCGCTCAATCAATTTTCATCAGAGTATTTGTAAATATTACTCCTGTCAGAAAGGTCAGTTCATGGCATCGCTTTCATCACAACATGTCTACTTTACCATATTTTTTAAACGAATAGAATTCAATGTACTTTTCCGAAACAGCCGAAATTTTGACGCAACTGAAATATTTCAGTATTGAAAGACTACAATAAAACTTAAATATTTTAACTTTCTACACGAGAATAAAGTGTCTCCGATTGTCAGAGTGATATTCAAGTAAAATTTAATTCATCCATCGAAACTTTCATACGTTACATCTTTAATGATTATAATTTGTATATATATATAAAGCCCACTTATTAAACGCACATAAAAAGAAAATATTAATTTGTATAAAGTCGTAAGTATATATATTATGAAGAAAATGTTCCAATGAGAAATGTTAATTTCTTAAGGTTGCATAAAAATTACTTTCAACGAATAATTAGTTTTTTGAAAAAAATCCTACACAAAACTGGTTTGAAAAAGTAAATGTTTAGAAATTTAATTTCTTTTCATTCAAAAGAAATGGATGTATTTACGTCCAACAGATGTAAAAAGTGCATCTACCAAAACAATAATTTTTTTTATTCTCGTCGAAATGAGTATCGAAAGATATTGTCATTTTAAGAGTCGATTGACATAGATTTGTAGTTTCACGATATTGTTCATCCTTGTTTTCTTTATAAGAATACGGCTGAAGTAAAAATACAGAAAAACGAATATCTTCTGAATCGATACAGTAAACTAGAATAAAACTAAAGATAAAAACAATTACTTCCAAGATAACACATTTATCCAAATCTCAAAGGATTATTTTTTCCGAATCAGCTGCTCTTGACGTATTGGGGTTGCACCATATGGCACTTGGGAGAGAAGGGTTAAGCGAACGTGATCCAGAAACAGAGAGGATTCCATTCCATCCAGGATCAGATCATGTGATGACCATCAACGTCCGAATGACGCCGTCGAGACAGGAACTTCGTTGCTAGGCAACGGCATCCTCCTATTGCCACTTTCTACGATACTAACGAAGTTCAAAGTGATTGACAACGTTAATTGAATGCTCTGTTCGACTTTGCGTTGAGTGGATTTTTTCCACACAACGTTTGAATAATTTAAAATATTTTATTTGTTTGGCGACAAAATCTGTTCACAACTTTTAACAACCGAATTTAACAAGGAAGTGATAATTTTTTATTTTAGAGAAAAAAAACGATGTCGTTCATCATTTCAAAATAAATTAAGATATTTGGTATATGGTATATTTAATTAACGTCACACTGGAGCAACACAACGGGCTAAATAAATTAAGGTATTAAGGTTATTCAAATATTTCCATTCATTCAGTGATGTTCAGTGTTTTAAATTTGTGAGCCTCGAAGGGTTGTCAAAGTTTGTCAATAGTTGAGAAAGAAAATTAGAAGGCTCTGCGGTCAATTTTTGTAATAGGAGGGTGATATAATAGAGATCTAGTGCTCAAAGTGGGTCCCGAACAATACCTAGGGTGGGTATATTCGAACTAGCGACTTGTATCGAGAGCTGGACTGCTCTGACACCAAGACATTATTATGAAATACATTCAGTAGAACCTTGATTATCTGAGCTCCGATTGTCCATGTTATTTGAGTCGAATTTGATATCGAGTTTCTTTGCTTTGTGAATATTTCAGTAGCAGCAGTAGTAACATGTAGTACAGTAAATTTTTTCTGTATTTTGTATAAGCTGTTTTATATTACTATATCCGTATTATCCGAGCTTTTGTTTATCCGAAGTGGTCTCGGTTCGCATTACCTTGGATAATTAGGTTCTGTTGCATTTTATTGAATTAAATTTTTGTCTAAAATACCAATTGAAAAATTTTGGCTCAAGTATTAGGGGATTGTCGATTAAGTAGAGGCAGGATTGGTATGCTCCAGCGGTCATGATTTTTATTCGAGGGAAAATCATACTTACGCCTACTCCTTAAAGGGGATTCCGAATTGAGGCGAACATCTAGGGTCTGGATTCTACTGGGATTCGAACCTAGATCTCATTGCTAATTTGGAGGCAGACAGCTAATAAAATTGGTATGTCGCTCTAGTCATTTTTTGCTAAACGAGGGCCAATCAGACCAGTGTCCTCAGTTTAAAGTGCATTCCGAACTACTACATGTCGATCCATGCCCATACTAGGATCCGAACCTGTTGAATTTAGGGCCACTCGGAAAATTGAATGGTTCAGTCTGCTGCTCTACAATAAATTTCTTACGAGATTTGATTAGACTAGTGTGTTCTGAACGACTAAGGACATCCACACGCTGCCCGGGATACGAACTCAGAGCCTATTGAACCCAGAGCCAGAGATAACTACCAATCGAGACGCACAAACATACAAGTTCCTCATTAAGAGTAAACTTCTTAGCATATCTGCAAACTAAGAACGTACCTGCACAAGCGAGCAAACACCCAAAGACACAATTTACCTCAAACGCACCGCAGTAAAAACGTCTCTTAAATTCTAAGTATATTTACCGATTAAAGATACGGCACCCATAAAGTTCCGAGTAGTCGTACCAAGAGGCACCTGCTATTTAGCTAAAGGTCACGTGATTCTCGTGCTGACTCTACATCAGTGTGCTGACTCTACATCCCCACGCAGTACACAAGAACTGTACTGCGTTGCAAGAAAGTGAAAGGAGGCCTTTTTATGGAAAAGCCTTGACTTTGACGGCCGGGAGATTAGGGAAAAGGTCCATCGCAAAGATAAACAGAGCTGAGGTTTCGCAGGTGCGCTTGTAGAAATGTAGGTTTCGATGCGGAAATGGGAGCAACGATGTTTGGGTAAGTTAGCCAGAGTATTTTTGTAGATTCTGAGGGATTTGTTTACTTCCGGGTAAAAAAGAGGGAAGTGTGTCTTTCTTGTTCGCCGATTGCATGTCTGGGAGTTAATGGGATAACAATCACCACCTTAGTGAGAATGGAGAATTAATTGTAATGTGCTTCGTGTCTCAAGGTATAATACTCATTCCATTAAGGAAAAGCAGTTTCACAATCTCCACACTTTTACTGCTGCAGATTGTTTTTGTTGTTTGCATTTGTTTTTATTGTCCATTTGTTTTCTCATCCGAGTCTTCAGTCAATTTAAAAAAACAGTTTTAGTTGAGTAAACGATGCAGACAGATATGGTCGAGGAACAGTGTTAGTTGAGTAACCGATGCCTAGGAGATAATGGGATAAGGGATAATGGGATCACCAACTAAGTGACGAGATGGGAATTGATTGTTAAAGTCGAATGTGCTTCCGTGTCTCAAGGTATAATAAATTTTCAATTGGGAAATGCAGTTTTCAAACTCCATACTTTTTCAAATAATGCTGCTGTAGATAATTTGTGAAGTCATTCATTCTCTTATCCGAGTCAAGCCAAAAAAGTTTTAGTTTGTAAACTATACAGAAATATTTAGTTTAGTAACAGTTTTAGTGAGTCGGATGGACGATGCCTGGAAGTAAATGGAATAACAATCACCACCTTAGTGGCGAGAAACGAATGAAGAATCGATTGCAAGAGTGGAATGTGCTTTTCATGTCTCAAGGTATAATAGTTCGTTTATTAAGGAAAAGCAGTTTCACGATCTCCACAATTTTGCTGCCGTAGATTGTTTTGTTGTTTGCATTTGCTTTTGTTGTTGTCCATTTGTTTTTCAGAGTCTTCAGTTAATTAAAAAGCAGTTTTAGTTGAGTAAATGACGCAGAGATTGAGTCGAAGAACAGTTTTAGTTGAGTAAACGAGACCTGGAAGTTAATGGGATAACTACCACCACCTTAGTGACGAGATGGGAATTGATTGCAAAAGTGGAATGGGCTTCATGTTTCAAGGTATATTACTTGTTCTATTCGGGAAAAGTCGTTTCCGAACAATGCTGTTGTAGATTGGTTTGTGAAATTATTCGTTTTCTTAACCGAGTGTTCAGTCAAGCGAAAAAACAGTTTTACTTGAAAAAGTAATTTTTTTTCTGTATCGTTTTCAGGTATGTCTTAGGTCATTTTTTTGCAAAACGAAGGTTAATTAGACCGGAACTTAAGTGGAGTCTGTTGAACTGAGGGTCATGTTTCAGAAGAATTCTTAGAGTAAGTAAAAGTAGTAAGCACATAAAAGTTCGTTTATTTATTTTTCATTTTTTGTATATATATTTTTTGACAATTCACAAATACACTGAATGGACTCTGATGAGACTGGGATGATTGTATCTCAACTTTATTGAGGTCAATTAACTTGATATAGTGGAGATAATATCTATTATCCTTTCCTAGTACTTAAAATTTATTTTTAGCCCAATTGTATTCCTCGAATTCCCGCCCAATTGTAAAAAAAATGCCATTTTAAGAATCCTAATGATGGTTCAAATTAGATCATGATGGAGAAGATACGGATATACGGAGAAGAATAAATTTTATTTATTAATTTTTGACCTTGAAAATTCTAACACATAACATTACCAATTCTGTGAGATTTGATTAGGTTTTTCTCCCTAGTCAGTTTTTGCGAACGAATGCAAATTAGACAGGTATGGTATTTTAATTTTGCAAACTCTTGAACAAGTATAACTGATACGTTTTTAGCGCAGAAGTAGGATATTATAAATTAGGAAATTTTGGGTGAGGTGCGTACCTCCCCTTATTATATAACGTGTCTGCAATTAAAGTAGGAGCTGTCACCTGCTGAAAATGCCTTGAAAGAGTACTATAGATTAGTTTCACCGCTAGAACACTTCGGCAGGGAAGATGCGCAGACCAAAGAACGGCATAAATGAAATTATATGCTCTTGTCCCACGATCATTGAAAATAAGGACACTCTCCATGGTATACACATGCCCTATCGTGTGGAAAAGTGCGACTCCATGAAATATCATTGGATTGGATTTTATTTTGGGGTTTTATGGCGCATAGTCCCGAAACGGGTAAGCTCCGCCAAACGCAGGATTATACAAATAAAACTATTGAAATCAGCGTTAAGCTATGGCTAAAAATGGAAAAACTCTAAAATTGAATCAGATGCAGAAATTTATTTCCAATGCATAAAGTTTTTTAATTTTGAAAAAGAGTAGATTTAAGAACCATGTACAAAAAATTAAGATGCGAGTTAGAAAGCAAATGGTTTATAAAATGCAAAAATATTTGAATTGGGGATCATCCCCAATCAAATTTTTCAAATTTATAATCATATTTTTGAAAAATTTGATATGATGATTGAAAGACGGACAGGCAATTAAAATATGATGAATGATGTAATTTTTAATTACATTAATGAGTTAGTTTTAACAAATAAGAGTGTAAACACCTATTAGTAAATGGTCTGGGAGTGTGGTATGAATTTAAAAATTTTAAAAATTACTAGAGTTGCAGTTGGTTCAGCAGGAACTTAGAAGATGTGGGCTCGTACTTGGTCTACTTTACCCTTCATTTCAATCGCATGTTTCTTACAATAATTTGATTTCTTTAGTCCTAATAAACAATTCTCCAAATAGAAGAGTAGTTCCAATTGCGAAGTGTTATCCTTTTGTGGAAGACCTAAGAGACTGACACAGCAAAAATATAAAGCCTTTCAAGACTGCTATCAGATGCATCAGAAAGAAAAAAGAAGCCCTCGGAAACGAGTGCAGTCTAAGTCGTTTTAATACCTTTTAGTAGCAGATGGCGCAACGACATACTGATAACTAGGTAGATGATGTCGCCTGCCGTAAAACATTGTTTCGCAAGACCAGTAGACTTTAGCTGTCGCAGCCCCGTTTGCCCATGTAAAGACAAATCTGCCAAATTTACTTTTGTAATCAATTGAAATATATGTCTCTTTTGACGAAAAGCTGTGAAATCTCCAACTAATATAATACTAATCAAATTTCAGTTAGACTCAAGAATACAGTATCATCGCCAGTTAGCAATAATTACCATACTAATTGGCAATAATTTTCGAATATGGGAACCCGTTGTAGGTTTGAAATATGCACTTAACTTGCAAGCAAGTGGAAGGTATCCAATGTGGCGGTCTACCCAAATAGCCATTTGGCGACGAAAATTTTAGTCGCCAATGTGGAAAGAGACCGGTATCGTGTTCACGAGTTTTACCCAAATTTCTAATAAAACCGAAGCAGACTCTCAACAGTTCTTTCGCACATCATTACAAGTTACTTGATCATATAACACATTTTTATACATCTACATCCTACAAAGTAAAAGTACTACTTACGGAAATTTTCTAATCGTGTCAACAGTCATTTAGGCAGAGTAAATCTCCAATTTGTTCACAACCTATGAAAACTAGATCTAGTCTTTTCCAGTTTATTTTCATATCTGGTTTGATCTATTAAACCCTAGATGAGGATAAACTAGAAAATTGTCACACACGGGAATCTGTGACCTTCGATTACAATACCTTGCCTTGCCCATAGATACAGAATGACAAATCAATTCCAGTTTTCATGTGGAAAAGTTGGGACCAGCAACACACAATTCTAAATATCTTCTCTTTTGGACTCACCACGGTAGAAAAGTTTTGTTTTAATTGTTTGATTAGTGGATATATCACGGAATTTTTGGAATGTTTTTATTTTTGAAAAAATTGTGAGAACGCTCACAACTCTACAATTCATATTTCAAAACTATATAGTTGTGTTTCGCGCGAAAAATGATCAAATAATATTTATCATTTTTATTTTAACACATGGAAATAAGAAGCAGCGTATAAATAGATAAGTATTAAACCGATGCAGTAAAGTCCGGTTTAAAATAGACTATGAATATAAAATATAGACAAAATCTTACCTTCATTTCGCATTCTTTGTGACACGAGTATTTGCAACCTATAAGAAAAAAATGAACTCAATTTGATAAACATTTCATCATTTGACATCCGCTAAATATGTAATTAGTAAATTGAATTGAACGATATAATTGTAGAATAAGAAAAAGTAGAAACACTCCAAGTATTGGACGAATTCGCCATGTTAGGTACATATTTAGACTAAATATCTAACCTTATGGCTTATACTTTACGAAAAATCCTATTGGTTCTTTTATGTCTTCAGATGTGATGACCTCAAACGACAGATTTAATGTGCACCAGCTCCCATGCACATGACGATCTTTGGTTGCATCTAGTTTTGAACTCGCAGTTCTCGATTGCTAATTCGCTATTCTTCCAACCGGGCTACCGCGGCCCCCAATCTATACAAAATATATCGAGAAATTAGATGGTACGGATTTTATCATTTTTTTTCATCCCTTCCATTGGTTCTTTCCAGATCTTCGATCGGTTCTATGTAGTGACGGACTGTCTCTTTGAGTAGCCCGCGAAATATTACCAACTACCGACTCCGGAAGTGTGGGTGGGGGTCTTAAATGTGGCAAAAAAGGATTCTTGGAAATGCATGGATTTAAGAAATAAGCCGTTCAAAAATTTTCCTCTGCATTTGCCTCTGGTTTGTTGTCGCTTTACGGGTTCATCTCCGGATGCACGAAGGCTAATAAAACCAAGCACGAGTCTAAAAATTAAAAGATCAATGCTGTTTTTGTTGACACGATTTGCCAAACTTTAATGGTAATGTGTATCTTGAAGATGTAACTACCCTCTTGTAACTCAGAACCAAACAAATCAGGTAGTTTTACAACTATTTTTTCTTAGTGTTGCAACAATGAGTTGATAACATTCAAGATCAGGAGAGGGCATGGGATTGTATAGTCCGGCTCTGAGGGGAGGGGCAAGTTGGCATTTGAATCACGTGGTTCGGAACGAGTCTATTCGTTAAATTAGTGGGTGGCAATCTAAACTTAAACAATGTGTTCCTTCAGTTGCTGTGTTTAGTGAAAATTCCGGCTTCGAGTTTATCATTTGGTGTCGAAAGCAACATCAGTGATTACGAGTTTGCGAAATAAATAATCACCTACGGCATTGGCATACATGTTTTTGAGTGTGGCCTTGCCCCTGGCGAATTCAGTATATATACAATTGGACTTCTCCAAGGTCATCTGCCTTCTAACGAGAGCTGTATGTTAATACACCAAGTGTTGAAATAAAACCAAATAAACACTAAAGGAAGTCTGGCTTTGAAAGGGACCAACTTGAGAATTGAGAATTAGAACTGAGAAATGAGTTATTTTACAAAATAATCAGGGAATGGATTTAAAATGAGCACTTGATGCTAATCCTGATGACGTGACTTTGCTTCGGTGTTTGTAAGGGTTAAACTGAACATGAAATTTTTGACAAGGCAGATGTCTTCTCATGCTAATGCTAAAGTGTATAAACTTGATAATGCTACCGTTACCCTTCAACTGTAGCTGTAACAGCACATTTCTGCTCGTTGTCATTATCAGCAAATGCTTATCTATCCTGATTTATAACTGTGATTCAGGTTACAATTTCTGGAAAGGTATATTTTTATCTTTTGAGATTGATGAATTTTTATTCTTGCAAATACGCAGTATCAAGCGCGCTTCGTCCTAGTTGAGAACATTTATTCATTTAGAAATAAAGCAGTTATTAGTTATTAATTAGGTTAGTGAAAATATAAGGGAACTATTTGTTTGAATGAAAAGGTTAAATAAACTCACAGATTTTAGCGTCCTTTTGAACCCTTTTCTGTTTCCTCATAGGTATACCACGTACCCCATTTTAGGAATAATCACTTTAACAATACAATGCATGAAATGAAAGCCATAACCATTCAAAAGTGTAAAAGCAATGCGTTGAGCAATTACAGCTTTTACACTGCCTTATACATCCACTAAAGCACCGAGACAAAAATTCCTATAATTATTTAATAAATATAATTGTCACCTAAGCTATAACCTGAAGTATTTTCCAACCCCTCAACTCTTGCTTTATAGAAACTAATCCAGTAGAGTACATACATTCGATTTAGAACTAGTTCTTAGTTTTTAATTAACTAGATTTGATTTAAAAAAATACAGGGACATTTTGTTTGAATGGAATGGTAAAACATACTTCAGCATTCTTTAAAATACTTTTTTATGTCCTCATAGGTCCTAACCCATTTTGGGAAACACCACTAAAACAGTACAATGCAAGAAATAAACCCTATCAAAGGTGTAAAAACAGTGTTGAGTTAAAAATTACAGTCTTTACACTGAATTGCAAAATATCAAAATCAAAAAGGATGAAACAAGTCCACTAAAACACAAAACAAAAATTCTTATAATTATTTAACAAATGATTTTCACCTAAGCTGTATAATTGAGCTATTATCCAACAAAAACACACCCAATCCTTGCATTAGAGAAACTATAATTACGATATTCAAATTAGATTTCTTTTCAAATAAAGTATCCTTGAAATTTTAGTTTTGAAGTAACAAAACTTCGGCAAATCCAGTTCTTTCCTCCTAATACAACTGTCCATCCAGAATCGATCCACGATTCGATTCTTTTCCCAACTCGGTTGGTTCTTTTCTTACGTCTCCCCAACAGAAGTTTAATAATTCATAACTTGAACGCGCCACATTCATTACAGACAATTTAACTCAGAAATCACAGTAGGGAGACATCGTATAATTACTGTAAATTCGGCCATCCTCTTTATTAATTCGTTCACAGATCTTTCTTGGGAAAAGGAGGAACTAATTAATACTTCATTGGAATCATTGAGTGAAGAAAAATGAGACTCGATTTGCATATTATGGGATATAACAGAAGCTTAAATTCGTGGGTTAGTGCATGAAATTATTTTGGAGTATTCCTAATTGATATCCCGCAGTCGCGACTCAAAATAGAAATTATTTTAGGTCGTCAGGAAAGATAGAATCTCTTCTAATGATTTATGTGTATTATAAAATATAGTATTTGGAACGAAGTGTACAAAGATACCTTGATTTCTTCTCTTTATTAATACGAGCGAATAAAAAAAAAAAGAGAAAAACATTAAAACAAATAGATAGAAATAACAAAGACTAAGATTATTGCAAGGAAAGTACGATTTCCTAATTTCCGTGTTACTTTGTAGAAAGGTAATCTGTTGTTTTCTTATCAACATTCGAGATAAAAAAAATCATTCATAAGTATGAACGAATATCTCTGAGTCTGTAACCCTGAATTGGGTTAACAAAACAGAATAAGGTACTGTGTAAACAACCGTTTCAGCAATTACATCTTCAGAGAAACTGAAGAACGAACAGCATGAACTTAGCATAATTTGACTAGAATAAAACTTTAACAAGGTTTTCGGCCAATAAGAAATATGACACTAAAACAAGTACAGTGTGTTAAGAAAATAAAAGATCCTGTTAAATTTGCGCCCATTTGAAATTAAACTAAATATTCCACTTCGAATATTGCATGATATTATAATTGATAAATAAAACAATATGTATATTACATTTGACAATTAGGAAAAAGAAACATTATTCGAAAGAAATATCCAGAAAATTAAGTGTTGATAAATTATACGATCACATACCCATATTTATTTTTTATAAAGAATTAAAAATAAATTGTTCCTTCATTTGGCTTCATGGTACCCCGGAGTAATGCTTACCAATTAATGCTCGAAGGATCGTACAATCCATGAGCTGGCATTGAAAAAAATTATTTGTCATACAGTGCACTAAACAAAAAAAAATTGGAAAATTTTGCAACAATTACACATGGTTCAGTGGGTTTTTCCACTGCACTAAAAACACGCGAGTTGTAAAAGCGCAGGTTCGATTCCTGTAACTTACCCTGGGTACATTTCTCTCTTAGGTGTTAGTAAAACTTTCCTTGTGTATATATCCATTTCTTGATGTTGTCTGTCAGGCGTTTGACACAGCTTGGCCTATATGGCCTTTGCGCCATAAAACTCAACCAACCATCTAATAATTTGCCACATTCATGATTAAAAAATTACTTTTCCTAGCAAATTCTCAAATGGGAGTGTACGAGCAAAGATTGTTAGGAACTACGAAATGACAAAGAGTTCGTACGAAATGAACCATGCGCTGAAAACAAGAAATCAAATGTGTGTAAGACTCCGATTAGTAACAAGTTCCTCAAAGAGATCTAAATTCACATTCAAATAAGACACATTGTCATAAACTTATGGGCCGCGGTGGCCCGGTTGGAAGAGTAACGAACTAGCAACCGAAGGGTTGCGAGTTCGAATCCAGCCAAACACCGTCGTGTACAAAGGGGGCTGGTGCACGTTAAATCTGTCGTGGCCTCAAATGTCCTCACGTTGGCGTGGTGTGGAAGTTTGGAGAGTGGGGTGCCAGCTCAGGTGTTGCCTCGTCATCTGACCGTGGTTCAAAATTACGTGGTGTTGTCCTCGGATCTTTCCCTTTGGGATTGATCCCGGACCGTCACCAATAGCCCATTGTGTTGCTCCAGTGTGACGTTAATTGAAATACCCAAATACCCATAAACTTATATGGCAGCATCTTACAATTGGTACAATGCCTGAACCACAATTCCACTTGAAGTGGCGTGGGAAGTATTAGGGCGATTTTTCAACTCTCCTTTACGACCACGAACTTCGCATCATTAGACCATCATTAATCATAAATGAAAATTACCCACACATAGAGAAATTTAATTAACTTTATTTTTAATTACACTCTTTCCATCGTTATGAATTTTACAGAGGCGTTTTTGAATAATAAATACTTAGAGAGCATATCCTTTCCTTCAAACGTAGGGAACTGAACCACTTAATTCCAATCACGATTATTTAGGAGAGTAGTGTTAAGTAACTACGGATGATCCCTAGGAAGTGTGTTAAGGAGAAGTTAAAGGTCTGCGTTTAATGGCAGTGAATTGTGGCCGTTACGCATGACTTCAGGGTTCGTCGAAAGATATACTCTTTTAACATCCCTTAAGTTTTATGTAGAATTTGTCTTCCTTATAATGTACCTGAGCCTTTTTATGTCATTCTTAACACTTCACTAGGTAAAATTATCACACCCGCTTAAGCCGCTTCCACAAACGGGTGAGAGAAAGTGACTGGGACTCGGTCCTCACTCAGCCATCTCCTCTGTGAGCTCAGGGATGTTTCGAAAAGCACCGAAAGAAAATAGAACTATATACTGCATATTAAATATTACATATCTCAGGGAAAATTGGGTAAAAAATGCATATACGCGTTATCAATCCTAAATCGTCCATTGGAAAACTCTTGGTATATGACCATTTGAACGAAAATTAGGCTACGTTTGGTCTTAATGTTTGACACGAATTGGACTTTCAAAAGGGTTCTAGTAGTTTCTACGAGTGCAAACCATTCTTTTAGGTCATTTTAACATTGGTGTGAAAAGCCCCTTGGCTGGAACGATTCCAGACGGTATTGCGTGAAAAAGTCATAACGTCAGAATTTGAGAACTTCAAAAAAGCCTGTCTTCATAAAACTATCATTTAATTTCAAAAATTTAACAGATATATTCATCTGAGGCAGTGAGGTAGACTAACAAACGCTTTCAGTATAAGAAAATTTGTCCTGACGAAATTCGATTTTTTTTTCGGCACACTCTAGCCTACAAGGAGCATATTTGGAGATGGAAATCTGTGGACGGACATTTGTTTTGATTAGATCACACTAGCATATGTCAAAGTCCGCCTGTGGGCTGGTGATATGCTGGGCATACACTTGGACGTCGTCAGAAAAAAAAGGGGGCGGGCAAACCACCTCAAATATAAAAATGCATGTCCAGTTATACAGCTTTTTATATTAACTAGTTTTCTCACTTCATTCGTCTTTATTTTAGGGTTCTTTTCGTTATTTTGATAAAAGACACTCATGAATCTCCATACTTTATACACAATTTGCATTATAATATTAAAAAAACAGTATAAGGGACGAATTTTTAAGGGAAGATTAAGTGGTTTTGTGAAGAAAGTGGAGGTTTATCGTGGTTTTGAACGTGTAAGACCCCAGGATATGTCCTGTATGTAGTACTTATATAAACAAAAATGACAGAACATAAGCTAAATTAAAGAATGGTTCCGACTGTAGGTGATGTTTGGCATTGGAACAGGACACATTTGCGGAAGTTCATTCAACACGAATATCAATTTAAATTATGAATCATAAATTGGCATTAATAACAGACACAAAAATGAAGAGATGGTGATATGTACTCCAGGGCACCTATAGGAAGGTACCATGGTATTGGGACCCCAAGATGGCCCAAGAAATATGAGACTTGTTCCGTAATGCGAAGCCCTTTTTTTAAGTGTAAAAGATTAAATCTGCATTGTATTATTCTAGTAAAGTGATTATTCTAGTTCTGAACAGCAAGAACGTCTGATCAGTAGGTTGTAGGACCACCGCGAGCGGCGATACAGGCAGCAACACGTCTAGGTACAGACGCAATGAGCGTGCGGATGGTGTCCTGAGGGATGGCTGCCCATTCCCTGTCAACCATTTGCCAGAGTTCGTCTTCTGAACGTGCCGGTGGCAACGCATGCAAGCGACGTCCAATGACGTCCCAGAAATGTTCGATAGGTGAGAGATCAGGGGAGACAGCTGGCCAGGGAAGCACCTGGGTACTTTGCAGGGCATGTTGGCTGATGCGTGCCGTGTGCGGCCGGGCGTTATCCTGCTGGAAAATGGCATTGGGCACCCCCTGAAGGAAAGGTAGTGTCACCGGCTGCAGCACGTCATCCACGTATCGTTGGGCCGTCATAGTGCCCTGAATACGGACCAGAAGTGACCTGCTATCGTAGACGATGGCGCCCCAAACCATTATACCGCGTTGTCTCGCGGTATGGCGTTCCACAGATACGGCCGGATTGGCCCTGTCACCACGTCGGCGCCAGACTCGTACACGGCGACTGTCATTGCTAAAACAGAAGCGTGACTCGTCTGAGAACACCACCCTGTGCCATTCCGTCGTCCACGTGGCTCTATCCCGACACCATTGCAAACGGAGACGTCTGTGCTGTTGGGTCAATGGTAGTCGTCTCAACGGGCGCCATGAGTGCAGGCCGCCAGCGATCAATCGGCGGCTAATGGTCCTGGACGATATGGGAGCATCAAGGGTGTCCTGCAAATGCTGCAAAAGGGCGACAGACGTGCCTTGCGTGGCCGCCGATGCTTGCCGGCAGATGCGTCAGTCCACGCGTGCTGACGTCACTCTGGCTGCACCGGAACCCCTCAAACGTGCCACATTCCCTTGGTCCAATCATCTGTGCCACAACCGGTGCACCGTGGACGCGTGTAGGTGGGTAT
Source organism: Meta bourneti (assembly GCA_933210815.1). NCBI lineage: Eukaryota > Metazoa > Arthropoda > Arachnida > Araneae > Tetragnathidae > Meta > Meta bourneti. Next base: position 32,773,333 of record OW119923.1, on the reverse strand, counting down.
CTGCTGAGATTTGACGTATGGACCAACCTGCCCTTCTGAGGCCAATCACCATACCCCTCATGAAGTCTGTTTGCTGGAACTGTCTTGATTGGCGGCGTCTGGCATTCTCCGCTACAAGACGTTTCCTCTGAGACATAAAAACAAATTGCAACTTGATTTACTTGGCAAACAGAGCGGCGCGAAACTGACCACTTTTGCAGGTTCCCTCCATGGTTTTTCACTCGCCGTGCGCGGGGCAGCTGCGCAGTTTGCATCATTTACATATCTCGGTGTGCTGCGTCTACCCTGTAAATTTCATCCAGTTCTGCGCACTCCTTCTGGGTGTTGCATTTTCAATGTCAGGTAGTGTATATTGACATTGATTCAACTTGCTATTTATCCAAAGTGCACAGAGAATTACTGTAATATCCGAAGTACACAGCAGGATGTTCCTAGAAAGGAATGTTGGCGATATCCTATCGCGTCAAGTGGACAGACACAGAATTTGGCAACGTTTTTGGTGCTTGCCAAGTACATGAAAAGTTACTCCAATTAAAGAGTGGTGCTAACAAATGTCACGGAGAAAAGCACGGTGCGAACACATGTCTGAACCGGGATTCCAAACTCAAAACCTGTTGAACAGAGCGAGAGTTAACCATTCGGCTAAGAGGCCGACACCTACATGAAAAATGAACTTCAGTCGCACAAAAATGACAGCCCTAGTCGTTAGTGCAATGAACATAGCCATCTCCTTTTACGAAGTATTTTTTAGAGGATGCTCAATTGATGACTTCTTAAATTTGTGGTTTTGGATTTTTGTCAATGGTTGGTAGGAGGTATCAATTTAATTCCAATTGGAAAACTCCTTGCCCATGACATTTATATAAAAAAATGTATTTCTACATGCACATGTAGGATTTCATGAAATTAGCAAGAGATGGCGCTGATGCCATCTGTGGTTTGAGTGACTTATGCAATTTATGAGAACCCACACCTGTACCTCAGAGACATAGGACACTCTTTCATAAAAATATAAGTTTTCAAGAGAGCAGTTTTTTCTACTTAACTTTCAATTTCTATTTTCTCGGCCATCATAATTATTATAATTTATTGAAATAACATTGATTTGTTGAAAAAAGATTATAATAAAGTATTTTTTAAAATAATTGGACATGGTGCTATATGCCTTCCAAATACAAATATATATTAGTGGGAAATAAATTTGAAAATTATATTCAACAAAAATAAAATAATGCAATTATAAAAAGCCAAGTAAATTATTGATTTACTCTCTCCTTTCAGCAGCATATTTATGAAGTCGGTGAGAGGTTTATGAGTCAGTATCTTCCAAATTTTGAGATCAATATAGAAAAACAAGAAAGTACCCTGAAATTTTGGTAACTAATCAGTTATCACTCGTCTGTTTATCATCCCAGCTCTCATTACTTTCTCATTTTTGACTACCGTTTCCCATCAGAAAATAGCATCTCTATCAGCCACATATCTCGTTTCTTCCTCATCCATCTTACAGATGAGTCTTTTAGAGAGACATCTTTCCACTCAATCATTTCCCATTCGTCAAAAAGCCGAGTTGCTTCTTATACATTGCTTATTATAATCTAAATATTTGGTACTTAGATTAGAAGTTGCTAAATTTATCTACTGTTGCATATCCGGAACCAAGTATCGAAATCATTCGAAATGCTTTTTGCAGGAAGAAAAAAAATCAAATAAACATTGCAATCTTTGAATCGGTATTTGTAGACAACTGAGAGACGACCACCATGATGATTCCTATGAGAACGAGAGATTTTGTAACACGCCCCTTAATAGAGTCAATTTTCTTGTAAAAATCAGATCCGCTTTGCAGCAGTACGGTTATTTTTTGTTACATGAAAACTAATACTGGGATCAACTGCTTAAAATGGATTGAGTTTGAAACCACTGCGAACATCCATGCCAATACCAGCATTCGAACATTGAAACTAATGAGCCTAAGCACTTGGCCAAAAGACAGGTATTAAATTTACGTACATACTTAGCTTCTTGCATCTGATATTGTAATAGCGTTTTGTGAAAAGATAGGCAAGAATAACATTCAGCTTTAGTTAACACTTATTTACAAGGCTGTTAGGTTGGTGATTTGGGGGATTTTATGGTGCATGGGCCATATCTGGCAATGCTGCGCCAGACACAAGACATACAATATCGAGAAAGAAAGAAATACACCCAGAGAGGAATTGAACAACTCACACAGATTGTGATGGAGCAGTGGGCATATCCATTGAGCCACGACGGTTCCTCTTTCCAAAGGTTGGTTGGTTTTAGGGTTTTATGGCGCAAGGGCCATATTTGGCCATGCTGCGCCAGACACAATACAATATCAAATAATTGATATAAGACATACAATATCAACCTCTTTCCAAAGGATTCCAATCCAAAGAAATAACCAATAGAATCGTTCCAAAGAATTATAATCGAAGGAAAGTTGGTTTTATTGTCGAGGCTTTCGGGTTTTATGCTCTAAGGGTCATATTTGGCCAAGCTACGTCAAACACAAGAGAGACAACACAATTAGGGAGGAAGAAAAAGCAAAGAGCAGAAGGGTAAGCAAGGGTAGAAATTAAAGGGAGGAAAGATCACTTAGATACCTCGGGTTCATGCTCGTGCACTTAAAAAAAGATGTGCTCCTGAGAGCCTTATTAACAAGGATATTCAAATTATCAAATAAAAGTACAAAAATTTTACCAAAGAGTTTTTATTCGTAACGATAAAAATATACGAATCAAGATGAATACAAGAAAGTCTGGAAGATTAACTAACTTGTGCGCTGTCTCTCCAAATGTGCTTGAAATTTGTTTATTTACACAAAAAAACAATAAACGTCTTCTCATCATTGCATTTAACGAATGAAATTGGGACGGCTCTCCTTGTGTGTGTGGTTGATTTAGTTAACATTCCAAACCGCAAAGTGGTATGTTGTGGGACAGGTATTTTCCCGGAGGCGTGGTAAACCACAATCCCAGGAAAGACATGACTAAGCGACGAATACATTAAATAGGTTCAATACTGATGTAACGAATGCGTTTAGTTACGAAAATAGTCAGTTCCAGCAATCCAAAGCGTCACCGACAGAAATAACAAGGAATAATTAAGCTGAAATTAAAAATAGCCATTTGAGTTGATGTCGAATATTAAATTTCATCGTTTTGAACAATTTAAAGTAGGAAGGAGTATTATAGCGCGTTGAATTAATTGGAGACATATTTGTTCTTTTTCATGGAACTAAATTATCCGCATGAGGCCATCTTATTAGCCCTTGTGTAGCGAAAAATGATCGTAGAGCGACAAATAAAACTTGGGATATATATTAAAAGGGATACTGAACGAATATTGATTACTTTTACTCCACTAAAACTGTTTAAGCTTGACTGAAGACACGATTCTGAAAATAAATGGTTCTAAAATAAATTTGTCATTTGAATGGTAAACCTCGCAGAGAACGTATCTTCATTTACAGCGCAATCAAAAATGTAATCATGAGACCGGTTACGAAAGAAATATAAATACGAATTTACAACCTTGAAGATAAGTGTTTGTGTTGAGGCATAGAAGTCTTGAGCGATGTTTTAAACAATATCAATCAATGTTTTCTCTTGGAAAAAAAAACACTAAAAAAATTCAATATAGCACAACTCTGCTGTATATATTTAGAAACTAAAGTTTTTTAGTAGGCATGTGTGAAGCAGAAACTTACACTTCATTGAGCCCAAATCCTTGAACTGAAGACGAACTTTCAGTGCCAAGCAAGTCTAAACCTAAAAAGATGCGTGATTAACACCTGCTCTTGTCAAACCGCTCAGAAAGCATGGAACACGTAACAGAAACATCGTTTAAATTTAGCAAACGCATCTTTCATCGCAAATCAAAATTAGAATTCGGCGGGGAAGAGACCTGATGCAGATAATATTACCGTTTTCCGAACGGGGAAACTTAAAATCTGATAATTCATCGGCAGTACGATAGATAAGAAGACAGCGTAAAAAATATTTAAAAAGAACATGCACTTGGCAAAGTTTTCCTTAGGGATTACCGCTTTCAGCCCAACGGTAGTGGTTGACTAGTTGCTGATGTCTTTTTTCGGGTGTAAAGGAATGGACTCAGAAAAACCATAAAGTCGTGTTGGCGTGCCATTGACAGCAGTTTTTCAAGAGTATAGTGGACTCTTTTTTTGTGTGTGTGTCTTCACCAACACCCTTTGCTGTCCAATGCGTCAAGGCCCGTAACTCCCAAACTTGACACTTCGCAGGCATGTCTTCCACGAAGCGGCATGCCACACCACATAGTGAACGCAGTGCTAACGACGCCTGACCGTCAACAACTCATGTCAAACAGGGTTTAAATCACTCTAAACAAACACAAACACCCATAGAATAGCGAAGAATCCTCACATGAAGGATGGAAATTTACGCTTGCACTTCATCATATTTTTTGTTATTCCCTTGAAGGTGCTATCACTTGGGCGTGTCTCTTACATATGAATGCGCCTGGTTTTTTTCATTACGACGGTAATTATTAATAACTTTTTGAACTTAGTCGGATGTAAGCATATCGAATTTCGTCAAATAACTTTCACGCCGACAGCTGAGCTATTTTTTAAGTGTTTATCGGGCAGTTATTTTCATGGTTCTCGGCCAATTAACAGCCTAAGGATCCATTGGAATCCCCGCCACGTAGCTCAGCACTTGGGAGGTCCAGAGCCCATTCCTGTGAAAGGGTCTATTATCTTTGCGTGGTTTCTTCACTGTAGTTTATGTATTTAGTACCTAAAATATTTATCAAGGCAAGTCTAGGAAATTGTTTTGTATAAAGATTGTGAAACGTTGCTGTTGAATTAAGGCATTTTTGGTTGTTTTTTCCTTGCAACCTAAATTTTGTAATCGATATTCGAAACACGAGGTCAGAAAGACCTCCATGATATGACAGATTGACAAATTTATCAACTTTGCTGATTAAATCATAGCATGTTATTTGCATGTCATTACCTATTATAATCTCGTTCTTTGAAGGTATAGAAATGGTTAAAACCAGGTTTTTTTATCAAGTTAATATTATTCAGTGATACTAGAATATGAAAAATATTGCATTTTTATGACAAGCAATAAAATATTCCTTTATGACGTGGGAATAGCTAGTCTTGTACGAACATTTACTTGTACACAAAGTCCGAAACGAAACTTTTTCATAAACAAATGAAATAATCTAGTTAAAAGCAATTTAAGAAACAAAATAATTTTTCTTTCGATTAACAAAATATATTTTTTTATTCTATATGGAACAAAAATAAAATGAGATTCAAATAACATAAAAGCAGCATTATGTAAAAAGGCAGGATATTTTAAATATAGGTAGGTATTTTAATTAACGTCACACTGGAGCAACACAACGGGCTATTGGTGACGGTCCGGGATCAATCCCAAAGGGAAAGATCCGAGGACAACACCACGTAATTTTGAACCACGGTCAGATGACGAGGCTACATCTGAGCTGGCACTTCACTCATATTTTAAATAGTAAAACTAATTTACAAATTTAAATTAGTTAGTAAATTGATTATCTATTTATCACATGCTACAGTAGTTTTCCTCCAAATAATTATAATTAAGTTTTCTAACAAGCGTTCGTCTCCATGTGGGCAACCGAAAAGTTTATCAACTATTTAATGGAAATCTTACTCATACTCTGATTATCCGAAAAGCGATCAGTCTTCATCTCTAGATTAATTATAGACCGGCCAGGGGATCACAACGTTATCTCCCGACAATTCTCCGAATATTTCAACTGTAAGTATTTAGTCAAAAAATGTATTAAAAAAATGACAAATTCCAGGAGAACCTCTTACAGCCTTGTATAATTGATGCCAGCGCCCAGTACCCGACCGCGGTTGAGAAACACTGCTCTAGCACATCCGGGTGGAGTATGCGGACATACATCCCTATGTGAATACGGTTCAATTTTGCATTCTTTATCTCCCCTTAAAGTTAGTACACGAAGTTTTGAAACACCCCGACGCATTATTTACAAGTGTCGTCATTTAAAGAAAAAATAAAAGAAAGCTAAGAGGCGCATTATAGGATCGGATGGCATTCTTTCTCCTAAAGTGATACATCTCATTTCGTTTAAGCGGTAAGATACTTAAGAGAAAATATCCTAGGAGTGACGGAAGTTAGTTCCGGGATAACAATTGACGCAACTGTTTCGTTGTGGCGAGTCAAGCGGTTTTTAATATTAGTATATACAAATAAAATAAGACTCTTCGTAACAATTCTTTTTACAAGATACGATTTCCTATTGTAGAACATTTAAGAAACTCGGCATCCATCTTTTTTGGAGTTTTAAATTTGAGGATTCGACGTTTCTCCGCACTCGACATGATGCAATAGATATTGATGGCACTGGAGAAATACAGAAAACCTTGACAAGTCGTCACCCGGACAACTCGTCACTCTGGATAAGTCATCAATTTTCTTCAGTCCCGTCTTATTGTCACAGACGGCAATGTATTCAACCCCTCGTTAATTCGTCGCGAATTTAAATTATATCCCGGATAACCAATCACTGTAAAGGTCTTGAAACATGAAGGGTTTGTGGCTGATGGCACACAAAATGAAATTGTAAATGAGAACTAGTATTCTAATTCTATATTAAATATATTTGTAACCGTAAATGAAAGTGGATGTACTATCCCGCCATAGATGATTCCATAGATATCGATAACAACGTTGTAGTACGTTCTCAAGCGAGCATAAAAGATTTAACTATGGAATTTTTAGATGAAAAGAGCGAAAGTGGAAGCGAAAACGAGGAAATGCTTTCACCACCTAATAAAACACAAGTTTGAAGCTTTAGAAACAATTAAAAATTATGTCACTTCCAGTTTCTAAATGTACAAAGTTATAAATACCGTGATAAATTTAAAATTTACATAATTGTTACAGTAATGAATATTGAGAGTACATTTTGTGATAACTCCGTTTAAATCGTCAAAATTTCTTGGTCTGAGTGACGATCTATCGAGGTTTAACTGTAATTAGAATCTGTCATATAGGTTTGAATTGAGTGCAACGAATTGAAAATCGCATGTTTTGGCCCTTTCGCTTTCGTTGTTTACTCTATCACGACCAGGAAGCACAATGACTGGCAAATGGTTGTTTGAATACTATTGATTTAATTAACAAAAGCGGAAGAACATAGTTAATAATAGCTGTTACTATTATTTGTTTTGCCCATTGCCGTAACTCATGACGTTACTTGCTCCGTGAAATTCCTTTAGTACTCGGGGTGCAGTAATTTTCTAAAATTATTTTCAAACACAAGTTTCCCAGAAAAAAATTCCAAATCGAAGCACATAACATACCTGTATCAAAATGAAAGTTGTTTGTGAGAAAAATATAAATTACGAGCTACAGTTTTGCAGTAGTTAGAAGAATAACAATTTTATTAAAAGACAGACTAGTAAAATGCAAGCTCTTTCGAAAATTGTGGGGTTGGTCCAAATATAAATTTCTATTTAATCTCGCACTAAAGTTTTTAGGCATTTTTTCGTCAAATTACTATTTATCACTTAGCGCTTGCTAGGCAAAAAGACCCATTCAGAGAGCACATAGTATTCGCATACATAACACCATTTTGGGAAACCAGTATAGGGCGAACTTAGTTCCTGAAAAATCCATTCGGTTACGAGTGATTTTCAGTGTAAACAAACAAACCAAACGGCTGGTGACGATTTTATTTTTGCACTTTAAATGTACTCAAAAATAATACGTAGCATGAATAATTACTTACTTTTGCAACTACTTCCTTGGTAGTCGATTGGCAACTTGCAGACGTCACAAAATCGGGATTTTCGGAAAGTTTTCGTTCGAAATTTGTGCGATGATTCTATTGGACTCTAAAAATAGAAAAAAATAATGTTATTTAAGCAGATGTCACATTTCAAAATAGTTAATTACTTCTATAGCAGTTATACTCATCGAAAAATATTAAAAGTGAATTTTATACTTATCAAATATTCTTAAAGCAATAAATGCATTAGTTTGAATCTTGCGTGAAGATCAAAACATAAAAATGAATGTCCAACTTACAAAATTATATAACTCCAGAACCAAAATGAACAAAATAAGATAGGCGAATACCGCCACCAACATTTCAAGCTAAATGTTGGTGGCGGTAGCGTTTTTGTGATGGAACGAGTGTCCTCTATGTAATCCGAAAGCGAAGTCACTTTATTTGTTTTTCCGAATACGATTTCAGCACGTCGCCAATAAAAGTGACACAATGAATTACGATTGAAAAATGATAGTTAATGGGGGAGGAATCGACGTCAATTAGATTAAACGCCAAATGTCGCCAAAACGGTGATAGGCTACATTTGAAGGTGACCCGATGTGTATCATGCGAGAGCATTTGGACAGCAGAAGTAAAATCTTCACAGATCGTCTGGTTTGTTCACATTGAAAATCCCTCCCATACACAGAAAAGGTTATCATTCATGAACCTGTCTGGACAGTCAATGTTCAAAAGACTTGTTGAAAGACTTGAACCTCATGAACATTTTTACTGAAATGAGAAATTAAAAAACAGCTTCCTCCTTTGATTCTTGAGAGTCTCAAGATCTAATAGACTTGGTGCAATTTATTTATGCCAAGTGAGATAAATAACAGAAAAAAAACAGCTTGATTGCAGGACAAGCAATTTCAAAACTAGTCAATGCTTTTATCGAGTTTCGAACACATTTTCTGTGTTCCATCAATCCAGATAAACATGTTTCTCCTACATAGGTGCGAAATAATTTACGAGATATATCCTTTCTGAAACTCCTTTTCTCTCCAGAATCTGTCGGTTCGAAAGAAAGATCTCAACATTGCATATACATTCATGAGAAAACACATTAATTTATAGATAAAAAATACCACTGAAAAGTGAGCAACTCATATGCAAATCAACTAATGTGACGAAACACTCAATCCCGTCTTTAGTACACACATATAAAAAGAAGCTATTACTAAAAGCGATTACATTCTTTATATCCCATTTTTACACACCTATGGACGCCACCTGTCAAGTTGGGAATCACCACAGACCACAACACAATCGATGTTACGTAATGAATGAAAAACCGAAGAAAAACTAATTATTACCCAAGTGCACGGCGGCCTCTGCTCGTGAAAGATACCAAATTAGGAAAATGACCTTCAGATAGGTTTGCGAAAAGGTAGAAAAGAAAGCAAAAAGTGGAAAGAGAAAGTTCGGGAGGCAAATAATAAAAAATGAAACAGAATAATAAACTAGCAATCGCTGTAGCAGGAGCAGAACTGGTTCCTCTCACCTGTTTCCGATACAGAGACCGGTAACTTTTCAGTACCGTTAAGTTGGGAGAATTGATAAGTGGCATTTGCAATGACATTTGCAAGTGTGCATTTCTGGAAAAAGCATTGTTCTTTGGTAGGAAAACCCCCGTAAAACAAAACGCAGTTCCGATGATTTAATAAATGGCGATGTGGTGAAAAGGTTCAGCCCAATCTGACCTTAAAGCAACACAAATAAAGCAAAATAAGTGCTTGGAAACGTGAAGCGCTAACGTGACCAGATGGGGATACAACCCAAGAAATATACCTTTTTATTTTCAGATTAAACTAGACCATAAAATTTTCTTGGGAAAAATTTCTGGAAAATATTTCTTGGGAAAATTTTTTTGGGAAAGAAGAAAATTTCATAGTCTAGTTTAATCTGAAAATAAAAAGGTATATTTCTTGTGTTGTGCCCCATCTGGTTACGTCAGCGCTTCACGTTTCCACGCACTTATTTCTCACCACAGACCACATATGGCATATGGAGTGACATATCTATATACTCATTTCTTTTCAAAATCAAGGTAATGATAGAATGTTTTTCGTAAAAGTAATAGAGTACACCTTAAAACACACAATCCTATTTAATTTTATTCCAGCTTAGAACATTCTCAACAGTTAGCTAAAAATTCGAGATGTTAAGTAAAAAAATAGGTAGTTTGCAAACTAAAAATAAAATCTTAAAACGCGTAGAACATCAATTTTAAATATTGTTAATTAGCATCGGGATAAATCTTGCTTTCAAAAATAAAGCATAGTATTGTTCTATCCTTTCGGTCTGAATAAATTTCAACTGCTCATTCGAGCAAGAAACACCATGCTTTCTTAAAGGGAATCTGGAATTTAAAAAACGATTGATATTTATTTCAGCTTAGCACATTCTTAACAGTTGCAGTTAAAAGTTCGAGACGTAAAATAAAAGTAGCGTTTGCAAACTATCGAAGTCTTAGAACACGTTGTAAAACAACTATTTTAAGTATTGTTAGCAATAACAGTATCAGAATAAATATTGCTTTCCAAAAATTAAGTTTCGTGTTGTTCCATTACTCCGAACAAGATTTCAAGAACTGCTCATTCAAGCAGGAATTTCTGCAACAGCGCTTTCTCCTGTGAACATCATGCTTTATTAAAGGAAATCTAAGGAAAAAATATTGATTATATTTATTTCCATTTTATTTCAGCGTAGCACATTTTTAAAGTTACGGTTAAACGTTCGAGACGCTATATATAAATAGGTCGTTAGCAAACTATCAAAAAATCTTATACGTTGCAAAACATCAATTTTAAATTTAGTTGGCAATAACAGTATCAGAATAAATCGCATTTCAAAAATAAAGTATCGTATTGTTCTCTCAGCTCGGTCTGAAGAAGCATCACTCGCGCTAGAATTTCTGCAATATAATTTTCTCCAATGTGTAACAGGGAAATTATAGGATTAAAAGATGTTGCCATGAAAAGTTTTTTCATGAATAGTTTATCACATATTGAATAATTCAATCTTCTATTAATCCATTTCAAACATTTTTTAAGACATAAGCAAATTGTCTTAAATAATTTTCAGAAATTTTTTCGACAGTATAAGGACCGATATAAGTATCTTTACCGATTTATTCACCGTTCCTATTCAACTCTGAATTATTTTAAAATCGAATGTTTCTTTTTTTATTTTTATTAATTTTATACTACTCTAATGAATCTTTCTGAATTACAAAAACATAAAAATTTGAAAAATAAAGCAATTATCTCAAATTTTATATTTGCATTTGAGAATTCGTTAGGGGTTTTCTTTTTCCGACAAATTCGTTATATTTTTCATTGTGATCAACAATTAAATGTTAAATGTTACAGAAAGATTTTAATAAAAATGAAAATAGAACATATCTTTACTGCCAAAGACGAGTTCTAACTTAACAAATTCAATGGGATCTGCAAATTATTGAAAATGTTCTGCTCATTTGTGCTAAACAATTGAAAAAGAAAGCATTGCATCAGCCGGGAATCGAACCCGGGCCGCCCGCGTGGCAGAAGAGCATTCTACCACGAAGAGCGTTACTGGTTTTCTTTAGCCGCAGTCAAACAACACAGCAATGACCCACTTTAAATAGAATGCATCGCAAACGAACAAAACGAAAAGTATTTGTTTTTGTCCTACGATTTAAACGGTGGGATCGTTCTATATCCCGACATTAAATAGAGGCAGCGGTGGGATACCGATCATAGACAATAAAAATATTAAAAACAGAACGTAGTGGAATATTACTTGGGAAGGAATTTTCCTAAGTTTTTTTCCCCAAATTTCCTTGCAAGTGGGAAGGAATTTTCCCAAGTGACAGCAGTGGTGTCAACTTAAGAAAATTATTGAGGTAAGGCCAAATAAAACCCATTTGCTTATAGGAGTGGGACCCAATCATAAAAATAAAGACCCCAAAGTGTTCGCAACACTGGAATTTTACACTCCTGATAAAGCGGCGGCCAAGCAAGCTAAAGAAGTCGCTCTGCATATTTGGTTACTCGTATATTTGTAATATTTATTCCTCATGTTAGGAAGGGAACCGGGCCACAACCATAAAAACATTAAGAGAAAAACGGGTCGGGCCCTTGGGCCTCGGCACTCTTGGTGTGGGAGTTTTGTTTTAACAACTTATTTGGTTGCTCATTAGTAAATGTTTTTATATTGGCTCATTGGTAAAAAGTTTTCAGAATCGGGCTAAATTTATTAAGGGGCAAGGGTTCGGGCCCCTAGGAATTGGTATCCCTATAAGACGGAATGCTCAGAACGAAATAAAAGAAGCTAATGAATCATGTAGAACTGCTTTAAATGCTCGTCACGGGTACAACTGCTTTCAAAAACTTCCACTCTTATTTTACCAGGTACTGTGTAAAGTGCAAGACAGATGAAAACAAATTTCAGACAATTGGATGAAACAAAGCGCACTTCACGACACAAGCGGCAACCTTTAAAGGACTATCTTTTTTACTTCTTGAAGAAGGCGGCGAAATCGGCTCACAGCCTTGACCCAGATACGTCTTGCTATTGTTCTTCAATTAGGAAAAAATTTCAACTCAAGACGATATGATGCTTTTATTTGAACCTTTAATAAATGTTTTATGTTCTCCGATGTTCTTTCTGGGAAGATACTTGGTAAATACTCGAGAAATTCATTTGTGGAAGCTGAATATGAGTACTCATGAAATCTGAGGTTAGGAAACCTCGCTTATTATCAGACTGGAAACGAGTACGACATCCGTTTCTGGCCTGTTCGATGGAAATAAATCGTTTCTGTATGGAAATAAAGTATTCCCTTCTGGTTTCTGCGCCCATTTATCAAATCAATCAGTACCTCTTCATGTGCCCTGCGCACGGTTCCTTTTTAGGCCTCATTATATTTTTGAGGAGAAACATAATGAAAATAAATTTTGGTGTTATCACAAAGATCATTCACCATCCTACTTTCATTGAATATTTTCACTGCAACACTAGCAGACCCATGCATAATATATGAGCTAAATTTTCTTAATTGATTACTTTTATTAATGGCAAAGTGTCGTTGCTTACATTCCATGTCTTGTTTCAGTCCATTTATAATGAAAACAACATCCATATTTGGATTTTTTACTAAATTTACGGGTTTAATTTTTAAAATAGTTTATTAGCTATTTGAGAAATAGCTGTTGTTCGCGTCGGTACGAGGTTTAACCACCTGTCACAAGAAAAACAGTAAAAAACCGTACGCGTAAGAAATTAGGCGTAGCGAATACATTGATCACAGGCCCGCGGTCCAGATACGGTATTCCAAATATTTTAATCAGGTCCACAGACCAAATATGGCCCTCCAAATATTTTTGCCAGGCCCGACGTCCAAATATGGCCTTCCGGATATATTTACCCGTTCCGCAAGCCAGATACGGTACTCTAAGTATTTGTATCACGCCTACAGGCCACCTATGAACCTCCAAATATTTTTATCAAGTCTGTTGATTAGATATGGTCTTCCGTATAGGTTTAAGAGGACCGCAGTCCACATACGGCCCTCCGGATAGGTTTAACAGTTTCATAATCCAGATAAGGCCCTCCAAATATTTTTGCTAGGCCCGACGTCCAAATATGGCCTTCCGGATATATTTACCCGTCCCGCAAGCCGGATACGGTACTCTAAGTATTTGTATCACGCCTACAGGCCACCTATGAACCTCCAAATATTTTTATCAAGTCTGTTGATTAGATATGGTCTTCCGTATAGGTTTAAGAGGACCGCAGTCCACATACGGCCCTCCGGATAGGTTTAACAGTTTCGCAATCCAGATAAGGCCCTCCAAATATTTTTGCCAGGCCCGACGTCCAAATATGGCCTTCCGGATATATTTATCCGTCCCGCAAGCCAGATACGGTACTCTAAGTATTTGTATCACGCCTACAGGCCACTTATGAACCTCCAAATATTTTTATCAAGTCTGTTGATTAGATATGGTCTTCCGTATAGGTTTAAGAGGACCGCAGTCCACATACGGCCCTCCGGATAGGTTTAACAGTTTCACAATCCAGATAAGGCCCTCCAAATATTTTTGCTAGGCCCGACGTCCAAATATGGCCTTCTGGATATATTTACCCGTCCCGCAAGCCGGATACGGTACTCTAAGTATTTGTATCACGCCTACAGGCCACTTATGAACCTCCAAATATTTTTATCAAGTCTGTTGATTAGATATGGTCTTCCGTATAGGTTTAAGAGGACCGCAGTCCACATACGGCTCTCCGGATAGGTTTAACAGTTTCACAATCCAGATAAGGCCCTCCAAATATTTTTAACAGGCCCGCCAGACCGCGTGCGGACCTCCAAATATTTTTATCAGGCCCGCCTCTAGATACAGCCCTCCGGACAGGTTTACTCGGCGGCCTGCAGTCCAGATATGGTTTCCGAATAGGTTTCCCCGGCTCGCAGACCAGATGTGGCCCTCCAAATAATTTTAATCAGGCCTACAGGACAGATATGACCTTCTGAATATGTTTATCCAGCCCGCACACCAGATACGCTCCGCCAGAGAGGTTTATCCGGCCCGCAGCTTAGTTACAAGTACTTTTATCAGGTCCACAGGCCTTCCGAAAAAGTTTATATAGACCGCAAAACCCACATACGGTCCTTCAAACACTATTTTTTCTCGGTGTAATTTGCAACTCTTCAAAAGTATAACAATCGTTTGTCGATTGAAGTTCCTAAAAAGTTTTTAGATTTAATTTTTATTTCTGGTATCAATTTTCAACTTTTCAAGAGTATAAAAATCCTCTGCTGCTGTATTTTCTTTTGAACTCACAGAACTTAATTTTTAAAAAATATTTGAATTGAAATGACTTATTTAAATAGTTCCAATTAAATCTATTCTTCCTTTATTTCTCATCTAATTTTCAACAATTTCAAAAACAAAAAGCGTCTTCTATGATTGAATATTTTTCTAAACTTTCCAAACTTTACTTTCGGCAAACAGAAAAGCAGGAAATGTTGGATTTTTTTTTGTTTTGTTGTGTTAGTTTTCTTACTAAATTTCAAAGGGGGCTGGTGCACGTTAAATCTGTCGTGGCCTCAAATGTCCTCACGTTGGCGTGGTGTGGAAGTTTGGAGAGTGGGGTGCCAGCTCAGGTGTTGCCTCGTCATCTGACCGTGGTTCAAAATTACGTGGTGTTGTCCTCGGATCTTTCCCTTTGGGATTGATCCCGGACCGTCACCAATAGCCCATTGTGTTGCTCCAGTGTGACGTTAATTGAAATACCCCCCCACCTCTTACTAAATTCGTTACGGTAGGTACAATATTTTTGTAGTCTTTTACACCTCTTCACCTCCTATTTATCTATAAAAATTGATTTCTTATTGTTGTAAACATGAGTACTATGTAAAATCTTAATGAAAAAAATTTTGTCCTTTTATCCTCATACATTCCCAATAATTTTAGGCTGATGTGTTGCATTAATTCTCCATTCATATACAACTAAAATGTTTAAGTAACGAAGTAAAGCGTATTGTTTTTGTTTTTAAATACCTAAGTTGAAATTTCCTCAAGCAGATTTCGTTTTATTTTCTTTTTATGTCCTCAATTTTTAAAAATATTTTTACAAATTCCAACGACGCCATTGACTTCTTGGCTCTTCGGAATCGCGGTATGTTAAAAGTCGACTAAGACTATCTTATGAAAAACTTGTAATGTGTTAAACAATTTTTTCGTGTAACCATAGTTGCAATTATTTGAATAATAATTCAATATCAATTGAACAGCCCTTTACAAGTGGAAATTTGTTAACATTTAATATTAATAACTAAGAAACCACCAATGGTTGGTTGAGTTCATGGTGCAAGGACCATACCTGGCCAAGCTGCGTCAAACATCAAATAAATAGACATACATACACAAGATAAGTTTACTAACACAGAAGAGCAAAATACACTCAGGGAAGAATCGAACCTGCACCGCCTACAACTTGCAGGTAAGCAATGATTAATAAACACAATTCCAATATTCATTTGGTATAAGCTATGATTGTATGAGCATACAAGTATATATATATATATATATATATATATATATATATGACTTCTTAAAGGCTGTATACATCGATACATAGGGTAATAAATAAGTGTTCGACATCTTTAAAAACATGGAGTACGAATCAAAAAAAAAATTATCCTCAGCCTATTCGCTGAAGTTTTTACACTTGTCTATGAAAGCATCAAATTATAATTAAATGAGTAGGTAGTCTAACACATTGTTGGAAACAGGATGCTATTTTTATGGTGGAATCAATAACATGCATTCTTTACCTTTCACTGCAGTCTACTCTTAAACTGACACAGAATACTACAACGAAGAGCGCTTCATTATTCAGATTGTCACGCGTTAGAGGTCAAACTGCAAACGGACTCAATCATTGTATAACGAGATAGATGAAGCGAAAGAGGACGGACCTCTGTCGTAAACCTTGCTCTCCTTTCCAGAGGAAACGTTAAAAAACTGTGCCGAACCATAACGCTTTTAGCGCATGGTGTCTGATGAAACCGGTGCTTGAAGAAGTCGACCCTACCTTCTAAGAAGCCGACGATCTAAATAACTTATTCTTCGCAGGTTCCTTTACTTGTGTTCCCCTTAACCTCTCTGCGTTTCCTTTTTTACTTATTCTTCCCGATGTAAAAGAGGACCTCTTACATAGGAGCTAGTGATTTACTTCAATATATCTGAATATTATAGATTAATTAGGTTTCTTCTCTTTCATGCATATTAATGTATCCATAAATTAGAAACGAAATAAGGTCAGTTCCAGCTTCATAAAATAAAATAATATCCGTTTTATGTTGCTTGATCCAGTGTCTTTTTCGTCATCTCATTAAACCAAGTATTGTAAGGTCATAACTTTATAGAGTTAAAGGAAGTTCTTAAAGTCAGATTCTTACACTGATGTTCCGATTGCTGATTTCGGTGGATATTAAGGCATCTGTTATAAATATTAACCATATTCTTAAATAAAATACTATTTTTTCATTACAGCTCCTATAAACTTCGGTATCATTTTTTCTAGTGAATTAAAACTAGTTTCTAGTAATAAAGTAACCAACTGAGCGTTACTGACCATTACCACGTAATCTCTTAAAGTAAAAGCATAACCAAGTTATTTTATCCACTTCCATTTTGTATTTCTTCAAGTGCTGAAATGTGGCTAAAAATGTTTTACTAGTGATAAAAAGCGACGAAGGAGGTTAAATACCGAAAAATACCGAAAAAGGTTAATTGTACGACTTATCTTAGTCTAAAAAACAAAAAAGTGAAACAGTTTTATCATAATAAAGTCTGCTCTTCCTTCCAGGCGACCTCGAGATGTCCCATGTTGGTAACAATTCCGTTATCCGATCCAAGATGTTCTTTAACCGAAGAATTTATACATCCAAGACGGCATTTCATCTGGGAAGTTATGCTAATGTCTTAGGTTCTACGTTCTATCGATCAGTTATTCTGAGATACATTGAGAGAAGGAAATGCATAAGGACCTGAAATACTTACTTCCATTCTGAAGAAAAATAGCAAGAAAGAAAGGCTATTTCGAGCCAATGATGTGCATCGGATACTAAAGAGGTTAGAGACGATTTATAAATTTGACTCTTGTCAACTTCGCAAAAATTTTGGTATAAAATTTTTAATAAATAATCATAAAACAAATAGGGTTTTTTTCTAATCCCTACCACTGACCTCTTCAGGACTATAAAGGGCGAACTGGTGGCTATTTGTGAAGCATTACCCAGTGGGTAAGCCGCCGTTACTCTAACAGGACAACATCAACATCATGCGCTCAGATTCGAACCCGGTACTTGCTAGGTGGCAGGCAAACGCTATGACCACTATATAAGTTAGGCGGCATTTTATACGAATAGTAAAGTATAGGATTATATTGAAAAAACTTGCCTTCACTAAAAAATTCTTTGAGCAAAAATGAAGACAACTTAGATTTTAAATAACTTTTTCACACAACTGAGAAATTTATAAGTCGATTGTTTCCAGAATAACGTAAGGCAAATCAACTGCTTTCTTACAAACATTTAAATTCCACAGATTAAGTAGCTAGAGGCAAGCATTTCCTAAAGTGGAATAATCAGTTGAAGAGCTACATCAAGTTTTCCTTATTGAAAGAGCAAAATGAAAAAAGCTCTTAAGTATATCATTCTTGAGATTGATTTATTTACACTACTGCCCACCGTATTTTTAGATCTTGAAAGCCTTTTACGAATTTCGCATAAATCGAGTCACAATTCAAGAAGCGTAATTTCAAGCCAACGAAACATAAACACTGCTACATACATTAAAAAAAACAAGATGGTTCAGTAGCGCACTTACAGCTCAATGTCATCTGTTGTCAACGGCGCTAAGTAGGAAGTGTCTTTCAAATTATTATTCTGAGCACAATTCAAATCCGACTTGTCGCACAACATCATTAGTGCCGCATCTCAAGTCCTTCATACACCAAAAAAGCGACAAATAATCAGCAAATAACCAAAGCTTTGTATCAATGACAAAAGCCCATCAAGACGAACTGTATTAGCACGTACTCCAACCATTTCCTAAACAGACCTAAGAACAATATAAGGCAGGCATAACTCGACTTGGAAAAACAATTTGACAACACAACGATGTGGAAGATAATAATCAGGTTCTTTACCGCAATAAGTCTCAGCACAATTACATCTATATTGTGTGTCCATCAGATATCATTCGTCATCGCTTCATGAGATATTGAATTCGCAATAACGGATTGTGATTAATGGTTCTTTTAACCCAATGCCTTCCATGGCTTGTCGGGAAGTTAAATGTAGTCGAGAATTCAGTGCATGGACATGGTTTTCTCTGAGCCTTCTTCCCTGATGCCATTACTTGACCCGACTCAAACAAAACCAGTTTAAATATTAAAGGGGAAAATTCTCGTGCCTTGATTAAGTCTTTGTAGTCGAAATAATTATGTACAGATTTTTTGCAAATCCTAATGACTTTTTGGTGAGCACAAGAAAATCTGTAAATGGAAATTCTGCGAGTTCAGTGCCACGAGTACAACAACATACCATGATAAAATGAGTTCACAGGTTGCAATTTGTGTTAAAAATTACACTCGGCGGCTCACGTTATGTCATAACCATCGATTCATAAGTTATACATAAAATGTTAAACCAGCAATATTCGATCAGTTTGTCGAAGAATGGCACTGGTGTGCTGCTGTAAGGATGGTGAAAAGGTTTAGATTGTATAAGATTTGTTTCATTTCAACGGTTTAGTTTTGAACTTTTGACAAGTGTGCTCACAAATAATTTCAATACCCGTGTAAATGATTTTGAGTATTATTTTTTTATTACCAATAATAAATAAATTATTTCAAAAAGAATTTTTTAAAAGCCACTTTGGAGTAAAAAGGGTAGGTAATTACTATTATTATTGTTTTGTAAATCATTCGAAATTATACTTTTTTTGTCCGATAGACAAAATATATAACATGTTTTTGGTATGCCGCAGAATTGTAGTACTGACTTTATGTGCCATTAGATAAAAAATTTTCGAAATCATTGTGATAGAGTTTTTAACTAGTGAATAATTCTGTTCTACTTTTCTGAAACCAATAAAAAATATCTTTAAAAAATCAAATCGGAATGATTACATGATGAGTAAAGTTTTATCCTGCTATCCCCAACTCACTTTTTCGTCATTTTGTATTTCTCTTAGAAACTGAGGATATAGTCGCATATATAGTAAATTATAAATGTTTGAAACTTAATTTTAAATCCATTGAATTCTGAAACAAGGATAAAAGGTTTATTTAAAAATATTATAATCAACAGGGCCGTTCCTGAGTGGTGTGCTGGACGCGCACTTGCCCGTGAACAGTCAAATAGAGGCGGCCAAACATGGCCCCGGTATGCTTCTAATATTTAACAAAAATGTCCAGTTATACATATATTTTCTAGTATTTATTAGTTTTCAAACTTTATTAGTCTATATTTGTAGGTTATTTTTGCAATATTAAAAAAAGACACTTACGAAGCTGCATATTTTATACTTAATTTGATTAAAATATTTAAAAAAGCACTGCGAGAAAGATTTTCAGAGTAAACTAGCCACTCAGAGAAGCTTATCTGCTGTCCAAATGCTGTCATGTGATTACAAATCGGGATGACCTTAAAATGTAGTTTATCGCCATTTTGGCAAAGTTTGGCGCTTAATCCAATTGGCGTTGACTAATCAACTATCATATATCAATTCGGAATATATTATTTGGAATTTTTATTGGCGAAATGCTCAAATCGAATTCGAATTACAAGCCAATTGACGTCACGATCAGAATACGTATAGGAAACACGGTATCGTCGCAGAAACCCTGCCGCTACCTATATTTCGCTTGACAGAAAATGTCTCTCATAAGCAACGATTAAACGTTTGTGTACAAAGGGAGGTTTATTGAGGTTTGCACATTGGGGCTAATTCCTCGAAAACAATCCTGATAGTCAAAAAGTCGCCATGGCCATTAACCTTATCTTCAATGAGTTATTATTTTCGAATAACATCTTAGCAAAAAACTTGAATATTTCGAAACGTTTAAAAATAAACAAAAATATATCGAAATATGACGAAAAAATCATCCTTCAATTATTTTCTTTCCATCTGTGGATATACACTCGAAATAATGCACGAAGAAAAACGCTTTTCTTGTATGATTTAATTGGACAAGTGTTACTTTTTTCCAACTCTTGAAAGTAAAGAGAAGGTCGACTCCACATGATCTACTCATAAAAGATTGATATTGTATGTCATGACTGGCGCAGCATGGCAAAATATGGCCCTTGCCCCATAAAACCTCCAAAATAACCAACTGCTCATAAAAGAAACTGTTTTACAAGTGTTTTGGAATGAATCTTTAACCGGCCTTTGATTGCTTTATAAAAATTCATTTTACTACAGCAATAAGCTGTCACCAAAACGTGGTGGTTGAAAGTGGTATTTTAAGACGAACTTCTCACGACCAGATTAGAGTTTCCTTACCCACGTTCAACATAATCAGAGTCATAAACCCTATTCTAAAGTTACAAAATCCGGTTCATGTAGACTTATATAGCATTACGATTTTTCTTCAGATAAAGGTAAGAGGTGTGATTTATGTGCTCATACACATCATCTTTTTTGCTGCTTCCACTAAAGCCTGGTGGAAGATCTATTGGTTTATGCCACGAAAGCCCATTTAACTCAAGACGTGATAGGACTCTCTAATGATAGACACATAAACGAAATTGATCCACATCTTACAAATTGCTTGATTACAAGGTATCCTTTCGCAAATGGGGACCACGTGAATTTAATTCCCGATAAAAGTGTCGCGGATTTATCATTTCATTTTCCGTAAGTGCAACCGAATAAATCTTACCAGAAGCATGTGTTGCTTCAATTCTTGATTGCGATGCTGTGGGAATATTTTTCATGAAACTGCACTCTAGAAACCTGAACTGCAACAAAAAGCAAATTACCTCCAAGTGGTTTGGACGAAATACTTCGTGCATAAAAATTTGACCAATTTTGCTAATGACAAGGTATCTCGTCATCAAGATATTGACGATTTTTTGATGATGACGATATCAAGACCTGATCAATTTTCTTCTAATGGCGAGATATCTCGTACAGACCTGGTCAGTTTTGATAATAATGAAATATCTCGTTGAAACAACTACCAGGAGGGTAAATTTAATGAAAAACTCCAAATGAAAACATCACATAATCCAGAATGAAACTCCAATGACTTCTATCACTAGGTTCATATACAGACCATTGAGTTTGTCCTCTTGATACCCAAAGGGCAAAGTTTACTATAACCATGGATTCACATGTAAATGTTTGTGTGAATCCGAGGTAACTATACCACACTATACCATCAAACCTGAGGTTAGCTTTGTCGCTATACGGGTTCTTTTGTTACCCGTTTTGTTGAAGTAAACCTGATCATTAACATTAGTGGGTCGAAAATTATATTGAATGCGAGGCTACTCAAGCCTAAAAATTGAATGAAATATGAATTATTTTATGATAATTATTTATGTGAATTATTTTATGATAATTATTTATGTATGTGCGGTGCATATTTATCATGTGTTTTTAAATTAAGTTTGATATCAATGAAATATACTGAGTGATTAGTTTGCATCTGCAAGGAGAAATATACCAGCGTTTTGATTTTAAGTCGGAAAGCCCTCGATTTGTGCATTGTTCCCAAACTATAGAATAAGCTTCCTGCGGTTTGTGCAAAGTTCTCACAAGACATTTATTTCCGACTGCACACCACAACAGCCAAAAAGCGCATATGAGAGGCATTTTCTATCAAGTTGGTGGCTGTCATAGATGGCGTATTCTGAGGTGATACGTATTCTGAACATGACGTCAGTTGGGTTGTTTTTCAAATACGATTTCAGAACTTCCCCATAAAAAATTCCGAAGAATTAATTCCGAATTGATAGTTGATTGGTCAACATCAATTAGAAAAACGCCAAACGTTTCCAAAACGGTGATACTACATTTTAAGGTAACTTCGATATGTATTATGAGAGAGCATTTGGAAAGCTGATGTAAAATCTTTTCGGACCATCTGATTTCTATACACACATTTAAAATTCCTCTCATAGCCGACTCATCTACGAAAGAGTTTTCCGGTACGCTAGATACAGAGGGAACAATTGTTTTGATTACCTGTTCATAACTTGACAAGTAATTTGTCATGTTACTTAAATGCAATTTCAACATGCCGCTTATATTAAAAATTAAAAAAAAACATCGCAAAATAGTTCTTAACCAGAAGTATTTTCTTCTATCCCAAACGTTTACTTGTGTTTACACTAAAAAAACTCTCTCATATCCTTTGCAAGTAACGTATGGATGGTATCAGTGTTGATTCAGTACGCAGAAGACTACATGGAAGTCCCGATAATAAGGAAACCTAATAATACGACTATAATATCTTACCTTAAGAAGTAGATACATACACATGAGACATCCGTGAATTCATTGCATTTTCATTTGGATAGGTAGGACTCAATATCATCTATCCCATATCAGCGAAATAGACACATTGAAGTAGTTTTGAAATGGTCCTATTGCTCTTTATGTGCAGCCAGATTGAAATTTGAAGTCTCAGTTATATTCCTTCAAACAATCTCAATGATCACATTTACATTTCAAAATAAATCCCCATTTTCAACCAGCACACTTGATGCAATAACACCCTGAAGAAAATACATTTATTTTTAAGACTTCCTTTGGGTCCGGCTTACACTATTTTCAGAATACTCGTGGGTGGACAGATTTTTGAGAGGAAGATAAACACAAGGTGCTACTGGGTACACACAAAGATATCATTATCAGCAATTCGTGCAAAACCCCATCAAGGTGTTTTCCTTAAAAGGTTAGATATACTTGTTTTCTGAACTATTCTTTATTTTCATTTTTGTTCATAATTTTCAATTTCTGAAATTTATTTACACATATGAGCATATTTCTTCTGTATTTTGGTTACCAAGATACAAAAGTTAGCACTTGGTGCTCATGAAACAATATCAGGTTTATCATGAGCGTTACTCTTTAATCATTTTATTGAAGATATAAGTTTTGCAGTCGTGGGTCAAACATGGGAATAGTGGGTCCACTCCACGTCACAGGCAGTTCGTCTCTGAGCTCCTCACATGATGATGGCCATGTCATGGCAAGAAAAATCTATTTTTTACACGATGTCTACGGGGCTCTGAGAGTGTAATAGAAGAGAGCCTTGGAAAATATTAGTGATATGGATTTGTTATTAATCGAGGCTTATTTGTCAATGGAGAAGATACAATTACTGAAGCCCAGGATTGAAATGAAACCCCATTTTATGCCAAACAAAGATCTTACATTTTTAAGTCTTTTTATGGTTTTTACTAGACTATGAACTTTGAAAAGATTATTGTAAGCGCATAAAAAGGGACATCATATCGGTTCATCTAAGTACACATGAATGACTGTACAATGGTTGGTTCTAAATATTTGGTTGTTCCCCAAATATTTAGAAAATAAATTGCATTAAATAGCATTAAGCAACAATTTTCAAACATTATTTCTGGAAATCAAACAGTTTACTTTTCTACCTATGTTGGGGGATTGATACGATACATAGATATATGAATATGTAATAAAATAGGATCAGAGAGAGCTCAGAAAAAAACGAAATCCTTGATCATAGCCTTCCTACTTCGTAATGAATACAATCATTATGAAATATGAAAGAATATTAATAAATAATACATTTGAAAGATTCCAGACAACATAAGCCACAGAATCAAAATTCAGTAATGAAAAGAAACTAAAAACAAAATATTTAAAATCCAAAGAATTTCTGATTGTTTGAATGAGTGTGTAGTACTTGGAAAGTTCACGGTAACATGAACTCTTGAATAGTGGATAAACCATTATAATTTTGAAATTTTTTAAAACTTGAAAATTGCTAGACTGAAAAATTTGGAAAATGACTTATCATTATGTTTCCCGAAGCCCTTTATTATTTTAATAATAAATAGCTATATTTTGTTTGAAGAAAGCAATCCATGTATCTATTACATTTTATTTTTAAAGGTATTTTAAAAATCATAAAACAACACTTTCAGGGTAAGGGCCTCTTCTGGCGACGCCAATGGAAGTCTATATATTCCAGAATCAGAATCCGCTAAAGCAACGATTCCCAAGAAAAATATGCTGCAAGAGATTTTGTTCAACACCATTCATCTTAGTTCCCAATGTCGTATATTTTCACCGATTGTTCAAGCGTGCCAACATTAATAATTACACGCCGTTTCCAAATGTTCTCGCCGAGACTTTCGCTTCCTGTAGCTGCAGAGGCGGCGATTGCCCCTCTGTGACCTCTTCGCATACATATTCCCCTAAATAGATTTCCAAAGCACGCCAGTCGTGCCACTGGAAGAGTTGAGAAACGTGACCAATACAAGACGTTTGAACATGACGTATTGCAGAGCGCCTATCTTGTTATGGTGTGACACACACGCAGCACTAAATTACGCAGATCTTGCTTTACCTGAACATTTCCCCTCGTTGCCTTCTGGAATGCCTTTCTCAAGAAAGGCCGTGCAATCGACTTGCTTCGTCGAAAATGTCTTTCTGCACGGTTCCTAGACTCAGGTGTGCGGTTACTTGTTTTAGGACCTGACTTACTCTTTCGACGCCTGCAGAGTCACTTCAAATTTGCCACTGTAACGTTCTGGGTTGAGTAGTTTTATAATAACTACACAACCAAATTACAATTAAGATATTTTTATTAAAATTTACACAATTGGCATTGTATTTTTAAATTTGGTCTATGGAATACAGGGATATGACTCCCTTGGCTGTAGGCGTTGTAAAAAGGGATTGAGATGTTACGGGGATCAACTCAAAACGACTCGGCGACCGCACGTCAAAAAAGTATCTGGAACGTTACATCACATTAATTACAATTAATATCCTTTTTTACTAACAAAGAAATTTACACTATTGCCCATCGTATTTTAAAATTTGGTCTATGGAATACAGAGATGACTCCCTCGGCTGTAGGCGTTATAAAAAGAGATTGAGATGTTACGGGGATCAGCTCAAAACGGCTCGGCGACCACATATCAAAAACCAACCTCTGTTCAGTTCGAGAATTCAAAGTCTTCTCTCGTCCCTCCAGCGCATATCGGGGGCACGGAGTTAAATTTGTTACAAATTATGAGATTTGCGGATTGAAAAATACCCAAAATTTTCCGTCCAGTAGGAGCTTATTCAACCTATTTAGAAATATGGAATTGCTGTTTATTTAGACCATTTTTCCTGAATTAGAAATGGGGTAACAGCAATGATTTAAGCATATTGATAAAAAATGTATTATGTCTACTGTCATTAAGTTTTGTTTTAGTAACTAGGAACCTTGTCGATCAAATTACCTGTTACCTTCTGTGTAATTGCTGGTAATGGTTCAGCACGTCAGGTATTCAGTTTCTTCACGTCCATTACGAAATAATTATGTAACGAATAACCATTCTTTGTAAATGGCTAACGGTTAAACACGATTCGATGGCGCAGGTATGGGAGATATATAACGCATATACGGACATTTTTGAAATTCTGTGTATCAAAGAGGTGGGGAATTTCATTCATTTTGTGGAGTAGCAATATTAGAATTCATACTGAAACTGTATTTTGAAACGGGCATCTCGATGTAAGAAAAAAAGTACGATAGTTAGCATTAGAACTTACAAAATCAGTTCTAACAAGAGAAAGTCCATACAACCCTAGGGCGAGGGTCCCCGAAAAGTTGGAAAGTTAATTGCATAAACACGATACCAAATTGTAAGTATAGAAAGGAAAAGAGCAGTTTGTACGCATATGCAAGTTAAACACTGAGTACTTGGAACATGTAGTCGAATTTCATACACGGCCCATACTCAAACTTGTACTAAGGCCAAACATGTTACCTGGTATTGGAACTAAGAGAACAAATGTGGGGACCCGAAGGGAAAGACCCGAGGATGACCCCACATAATTTTGAACCACGGTCAGATGACGAGGTCGCACCTGAGCTGGCATCCCACTATCCAAACTTCCACACCACGCCAACGTGAGGACGACAAATTTTGCACCAGCCTCCTTTGTACACGACGGTCTTTGGTTAAATTCGAACTCGCAACCCTCTGTTTGCTAATCCGTTACTCTTCCAACAGGGCAACCGTGGCCCCTTCTTACTTGGTCACAGAATTTTAGTAAGCAGAATAGAATCTGTTTACTCTATCTATTCTATTCTAGAGTCAAAGTGAAGTGTCATGTCCTCCAATTCAGAAAATACATCTTCATGATTTAAAGTTTTCACAATCACGTCCAAATTACCAATGTGGCGGCAGATTAAGATATTTTCGCACTCTATATCTTTTTATGTTCTCATAGGGTTGTGTTAAAATTTAGTTTAAACACACAACTGGGGGACAATTAAATACTTCTGGATGTGATGAAACAATTGAATTTAAACTTATTGAACTTTAAAAATGCTCTCCAATAATATTTTATTGCACAGATCTCTCAAATAAACAATGTTTACAAGTTTACCGAAGTTAAAACATTTCCACGTGACGAATTACTCAGCCGTTTCGTTTATCAAAAGGCAGCCAATATACATGTTTATTTTTTCATTGCGTTTTTTATGAAATGTGTCGTGATCAAACCATCGTGAGGAAGATTACTGTTGAATGATTGATAGATTTGTGTGACAGGGGGTTTAAGATTTGAGAAGGATTATTCAGTAACGAAGGTCAATAATTAAGTTATTAAGATTATTAAATCATTAAGTAATTACATCTTTTTACTTTTCTTTTGTATACGACTAGTTCATGCTGGTGTACGAGTTATTGGCCTCTTGGCTATCTTCGATTTTTTTATTTGTAATTTTGTTTCTTATTTGCGTTTAAGAAATTAAAAGCTATAATATAATTCGTGTTTTATCTTTAAAAGGTAAGGGGTCATATATAAGATGTAAAAATGCATAAGATAGATGTTAGAAAGAAATTGTGGGAAAGTGTTTTGATATGTCTATACACAAAGCTGTGGCCCTGAAAATTTAACTTGATTTATCGGAATCTAAAATGGTTTCATCGCGAACGTTGACTTAAGGTATGAGAGGTAATTTCTGTCAAGTTTAAATACAGGTGGCGGTATTGTTTCTGTGGCAATACGTGTTTCCTGTATGTACTCTGAACGTGATATCATATGGCTTGTTTTTCGAATGCTATTTCAGCACTTCGACAATAAAAATTGCCCAAAATGAATTCCGAATTAATATAATAGTTGATTAGTCAATGCCAATTAGATTAAACGCCAAACGTCACCAAAACAGCAATAAACTACATTTTAAGATAATTTCGATGTGTATCATGCGAGAGCATTTGGGTAGCGGAAGTAAAATCTTCTCAGGTAGTTCGGTTTATTTATTTGCATTGAAAATTCTTCTCATGATTCCAAAATTTTCGACGGTTCAGTAAAAAGACAAGCCGTGCCAAACACAAGATAATAGAAACATCAACTGTTGTTTGGATGAAATATTTTAGATTCAGAAACATTTCTTATTTTTAATGATTTAAAACTATTGCAATTCCTATCCTCCAAGACAATACTGTAACTGAAAAAAATTCTGTATTCAATAAATATCTAATTAAAAAACGCATCTGTCCTGAAGCGACAAAAAAAAGAATCGTAACATAACTAGTTTTAACTTATAATAACGAATAACGAAATGAAAACTAAATTGATATCCATGATTTTTCACTTTAAACTCGAAGATAAACCAATCAATGACTCGAACCCCCCACGTAACATTTCGAAACAGCAATAAATACGATTCATGTCTCGCAAGTCCGAGAAGACAATGTGTGCGAATGAGCGAAAAAACCTCTTCTCACACAGAGCGCTTAAGCTATGGGCGGAGAAGAGGCCTCAAAACGGCTCTCCATCGTGTCATTCTGTGCTCCAATAACTGTTATTACTCTCAAACGAATGGCAACTCATCTGGAGTTTAGGTTTTCTTTTTCCTATACCAAGTTTCCGATAGGTTATGCGAGTAGGGTAATTAAATTTCCAAACTAATAATTCCAAGACGCGTTCGTCTCAAAACGGATAGGTCAAAACACAAATCCGGAAAAGATGACTGGGTATGAAACATAAAAATTTACTAAAAAGCTTTAAAATATGCCTCAACGTAATCCAAAAAAGACATCTGTTGGTATGCCATAGATTTAACTACATACGTTTCATAAGAATAAATGAAATACACAAAAAACAATATAAAAAGTATACACTTTAATTACAACGAAAATATACATTAAATTCAAAACTTCGAACTGCAACAGCACGAGATCAAAGGTTTGATGCATCATTTTTCAATTCTTTCAAATCTCTTCATTTCCTTTCTCAACAGTTTTTTATGTGTGAACGAAACATGGCTTCAGGGGCTATGACTTAAAGAGAGATTTTTATGGAGCTACAGATTTTTATGCATATAACATCCGAATATGTCCGTTAACTATGGATCATTCGAAAACTGAACCCAGTTAGTTCTAGTCATTTTCCTTTATCATAAGTTGAAAATACTAAGTTAAGATAATTTGAAGACCATGAGTAAAGTAAAGGTACATTGAAAATAGAGTAAATTGTATTGTGAAAACTGACTGATTTGCCTATTCAAATCTACAAAAACTGAAATCGAATTACAAAATATGAAAGAGAATAACGTGATTAAATGGTGCTCAAATAGTGATCAGTAACTTAATTTTTGATGATTTTCGAAAGACAGAATCTGGTCTGAATATTTATAATTTGAGCTTTCAAAATCCTGTCTATGAAATTATCGTAAGGCATGTAATATTTTAGTTTGTAAAGCACGTTTTTAAAACGTATTTCCAATTTTGTAATACAGAACCATACGCTTTCTTTGCATACTCTGTACGTGTATTGTGAACATATAGCCTGAACATAGATGAGCAGTTCTTGAACATTATTTTATTATTCTCTATTGAGAAAGACAATCACATTACATGCCCACATAATGCCTGCACGTGATTGAAATCGGTCACTTACTGATGCAAAAAAATGCTTACCAAATCCATTTCAATATTCCTATTCCCTTACCATTGCGCATATGACTTTCAAGGAGCGAATGTACGCCCTTGAATACCACAAGAAGGGTCAAACGGCCTGTGGTGCAGACATCCTTGAAAATAACCTAACATAAACAAAAAAACTCTTGACATGTCCATCAGAAATAAATCACATTCAGTAATGGGATCGATCCATACTTCTTTGCCTCCAAAGATACTGGAGAAAAGATGCCAAATCGTTAGGATAAATAAATCAGTTAATGGATGTCTCTGGTTAACGCACCTCTGCAATGACACGAATTTTAATTACCGGCAACCGGTTTGAGCAGACACACCGATTATTCAACTGTGTCAGTAGCAACATAATCTCCAAGAAAACAGTAGAGTCGTAGAAAGGATGTGAAATATGTTACGCGTAAAAGGACATGTGATGGTAGTTGTCCGGAGCAATTGAGGATGGTGTTTCTTTGACTCTATTCACTCTTGTAGCCTTCCTATTCAATGAGTACATTTAACTGCTGTCATTAACATTAACTACTGCTGCTCATTAACTGTTAAGGATTTGTTTAGAAATGATTTCAATCTCACGTATAACGGCATGTTGGTAAATATTGCCCATAAGCTAAGCAGCTTATTATGAGGAGTATAAGAGCATTGAATAGCAGTGTCCCAAAATCCTAAGGCAAGATTATGTTTGAGAAATATTATTAATTAAAATTCTAAATATGCTATGTATAAATGAGAGTTTTAGCAATTAAACCTGATATTAGAACAAGTTAGAACCAGTGTGGAGGATTGATTTACACAATTACTAAATAAATTATTTCCATGAAACTTCATGCAGTTTTATCAGCCAAAAAACAGCAATATCTGTTATGGCATACGAGTTAGGTAATAGAAAACTCAGGCGAATAATTTAACTAATAATTTAAAATGGTTATTGTTATTGGTTAAGCTATCCCTTGGTCAAGTTGAAACCTAGACCAAGTCCAAAAAATCATGTTTTCAAGTCGCACAGCGACCAACTCCTGTTCACCCAGGTGCTGTCCCACAAAGACACCGATACAATCCAAAATATAAAGTAGTTGCTGAGGTTGCGAATCACGGACAAGTTGCAAAGTAATAGTAAACAGACGAATCATTAACAATTTAAAATGTACTTCCATAACGTCATTGGTTTTAAAAATAAAAATGGGGAAAACAGAAATTCATCTGTCAAAATACTCTTTCGAAGATGCCAACTTCATCTTGCGGAAGTCTGGAATACGGTAACAGGTTAGAAATTAATTAAGAATATGCATATATTAAGAACTGGATTCATGCTGAGTTCATACAAAAACTCAAAACCGTCCATGGGTGTAGGAGGAAACTGACGTAATCATTATTTTCCACGTAAAATGGAGGACTTGTCGAGTAAAGCCATGTGCTCCATCACAATTGTACTCTAATTGTACTCACTGAATAGAGCACTCTTAGATTTTAAGACATTACGTAAGCGAGCCCACGTTTTATAATCATAGAACACTGGGAAACCTTTATCGTAGCGATTAAAACGAAATAAACCCACGTTCAGTAATCATAGAGCACATGGAAACCTTCGTCATAGCGATTAAAAGGAAATTTAAATAGATACGGATCTCGCTCAGTCTTTTTTTATTTAGGCAACGTTCTAACGAAACTAGATCGCGATAAAACGATAATTTCTTTCCCTTTTTTTAAATATACATGCTTTAATGTTGATTTATACCTCACTAATGTCCAAAAGCTTGATTATAAGTATCACAGGACGTCGAATCAAGTTTTGAGAAGAAATCGTAAATGCGTGGTTAATGGAGGGCAGATGTTTGTGCATGATCTTTCTTGAATGTTCTAATTTGCATCCAATTTTGTTGTTATAAATATAAATTTACATATATTTCAATCGCCGTTACTTTTCACGAGCCCTAAAAGACCGAGAAGTCCGTAAAAACAAAAAATTCGTTAAAAGGGAATTGAAATCTGTTCTATGATATTTGGATGGGACTAGAACAGCGATTTTCAACCGGTGTGGCGCAAGAACGGCACTGATGTGCCTTAAGAGTGGCGAAATGTTTAAATTTTGCAAGATTTCGATGGTTTAGTTTTGAACTTTTGACAAATAATTTCAAGTAATTACCCATATAAATAATTGCTGATTTAGTATATTGCTGCTCAAGTATTATTTTTTCATTGAGTATCATAAATAAACTGTTTCAAAAAAATTTTTAGTCACTTTGGAACAAAAAGGGGCACGAATATTAGTTTTCCAGGTTATTACTATTTTTTGTTGCCGTGTGTGTGAATCAATCAAAATTATACCTATTTTTTTCATAGGCAAAAATTATAATACATTTTTTGGTATGCCGCAGAGTTTTAATAACTAGTTTGAAGCCATGAGATGAAAAAAGTTGAAAATCCCTGGACTAGACGAAAGTTCGTAAAATCGTGTGGGAGTTCGTTAAAATGAGGTCGACTGTACATAAAATACAAATTATTATCGTGAGGAGAGATACGAGTGAGGATAATTTGTTTTTAATTCACGATATAATAGGAATACGAGCATAATACATAAAAATGCTTTCGGGTGACGTTATCTATTTCATTAAATTAGTGCCCAAATGTAATGCATAATTCTTTAAACATGCAAAGTAAACGTATAAACCACGTTGAATAGATTGCTGTGTTGATTAATAATAAACTTGTACAAATCTCTTCATTTTCAAAATATCTAAAAATAGGATTAGATATGCAAATATTATCTGTTTAATATATACCACTTACCCTACAATGAGTGTCTTACAAGAAAAGATTATCATTATTGACTAGGAACATAATATGGAACAATCACGCTGACCATTGTTTTTTACAGGATAATCAATCAAATTAGGACATGCAAATATTCATCCCCCGCAGCGTCATCTTCAAGCTTGGGAAAAGTTTACGAGTCGCAGAACAGGTTAGATGTCAACCACTATAAGCTCGCCCAAGAGTTATTATTACACATCGGGATCAATTTTAAGACATAGAGCAGTGTTTGCCAGGCAATGCTTTGCAGACCTTACAGCCTACGGAATTCCACTCTACCTGAACAGGTTTAAAAAATGAATTCGGACAATTGCTGCAGTGGTGGAATTGAAACACCTCTACAGCCAGTCCCCTTTCAGCCATCATGGCATATGATAACACCTGCCCCGACCACCTTAAAATCACATGGCTCGGGAACATTATTCCTAACAAGGCCTCGAGGGTCAAAATTATTGACATAATGAAATTCAGACTCATCAAAACTTGATAATCCTGAGATGGATTTTTAACCTTCCAAGTAGTTTCGACGAGATATCTCGTCCATCACGATCTGACGAATTTTACTAATGACGCGATATCTCGTCATCAAGATACTGCTGATTTTTTAGGATGACGGGCTCAAGATCTGGTCAGTTTTCTTCTGATGACGAGATATCTCGTCCATCAAGATCTGGACAGTTTTGATCTAATGAATGACGAGATGCTAATGATAAGATAACTCGTCAAGACAACCACCAAGAGGGTTAATATGCGCATTGAATATCTATATATATATATAAAGCATTCTTTATATATACACTGCTGGCCACCGTAAATGCAACACCCTGAAGGAAGCATGCAAATAATATGAAATTTACAACATGCATTAGCGGAGGTGAGATATGCAAATGATTAGAATTTCAGCGCAGACGCACATCACGCGCGCCTGTGGCGCCACTTCAAAGCGCTATTTAAGGCTTGGAGATTTCGACGATTTCAAGTACGGCAATTGTGTTTTTCTTGTGGTTTTTTCAAAAAAACGATCAATTATGCCTCGTAGAAAACAGCGATCATCTTTTGATCAAGTATCCGAGTTCGACAGAGGAAGGATAGTGGCCTACCGAGATTGTGGATTATCTTTCAGGGAAATCGGTAGTCGTGTTGGACGAAACCAAACAACTGTAATGCGGATATGTGATCGTTGGATGCAGGAGGGTACGACGGACCGACGTGTTCGATCGCATCCACCTCAGTGCACCACTTCACGTGATGACAGGCATATTGTGCGTATGGCAGTGACGGATCGCTCAGCCACATCACGAACCATAGCACAGCACATTCAGTCTGTACCGCATCATCCAGTGTCTGCGCGTACCATTCGACGCCGTTTACAGCAGAGTGGTCTGTCCGCAAGACGTCCATTGCTTCGTCTACCCTTGACGCAGAACCACAGACGTTTCCGCCGCCAATGGTGCGATGAAAGAAGGATGTGGATGGCAGAATGGAATGAAATTGTCTTTACTGACGAGTCACGCTTCTGTCTGCAACACCACGATGGTCGGATTCGAGTCTGGAGACACCGTGGAGAGAGGATGCTGAACAGCTGCGTTATGCACCGCCACACTGGTCCTGCACCGGGTATTATGGTATGGGGCGGTATTGGATATCACTCTCGCACCCCTCTAGTACGCATTGCCGGTACTTTAAACAGCCAGCGCTACATCTCCGAGGTGTTGGAGCCAGTTGTCCTTCCTTACCTTCAGGGCTTGCCCACAGCCATATTTCAACAGGATAATGCGCGACCACACGTGGCACGCATTGTCCAAGGGTTCTTCGTCAATCGCCAGATTGAATTGCTTCCCTGGCCAGCTCGCTCTCCGGATCTTTCGCCGATAGAAAACATGTGGTCCATGGTTGCTCAACGATTGACCCAGAATACATCCCCAGCTGCCACACCAGATCAACTTTGGCAACGTGTGGAAGCTGCTTGGTCTGCTGTACCCCAAGAACACATCCAAAGTCTCTTTGAATCAATGCCGAGGCGTGTGGCAGCGGTGATCTCCAACAATGGCGGCTACTCTGGCTACTGATTTTGGCAGGAACCACACTTCACAGAAGTCTATAAATTTAATCATTTGATACTTGGTCAACATGTTATCTACAAAATAAATTTTGTTGTGATATCTCTTGTCTTTCTTGGTGTTGCAATTTGGGTGGCCAGCAGTGTATATAGACATCTGTCTTCTCTATACAAATATATGGCATCTGTCTTCTCTATACAAATCTACACCGTTTGACCAATCTACACCAAATTTGGTACACTTATTCTATGGAACCCTGCGGGTAACGTAGGCTACATATTAACCCCCGTTTTATTTGTCTTGGGTGTGCAGAGGGGTATAACGTCCCGTCATCCTGGACAGAGCACTCGCTAGGGGGCACTCCTCCCGCTGTGCAGATGATGTCAGAATTAACACCTACAGGAGCAGCCTTTCAAGATGACCTTGGAGGTTTTTTTAGAATCTTAGAGTATGATGCAATAGCAGATGGGTGCGGTTGCGCTGAAAATCGCTCAGTATCATATCGTTTATGTATCCCGTCTGTAAATTCTTAAACTGTAGCTTTATTATTGGAATGTAAATTTTTACAAGATTACTTTTATAGAAAGGGGTCTTTTTTGTATCGTCTATATGGTACAGGGGGCTAAATACAATTCGAAATCTTCATAGGAATAACATTGCGTATTTATACGATCAATGTCAGACCAATTCACACTAAATTTGGTACATTCATCTTGTAGAATTCTGCAGACACATAGGCTATACATTAATCCCGTTCGATTTGTCCTGGGTCTGCATTGGGGCTAAAAACAATTCGAAATCTCCATAGGAATAATATTGAGTAATATTACGATGAATTATAAACAATTCAACCCGAGCAACGCCGGGTAATTCAACTAGTGTAGTATAAAGTAGTACAATACTGTGCGTACTAGTGAACAACAAGGCCTACGCTGGATTAGGCTAGGTTAATATCTATGTATA
Source organism: Meta bourneti (assembly GCA_933210815.1). NCBI lineage: Eukaryota > Metazoa > Arthropoda > Arachnida > Araneae > Tetragnathidae > Meta > Meta bourneti. The sequence goes on along the minus strand of OW119923.1, from coordinate 32,737,909 downwards.
TATCTATAACTTCTAAGTTAATTTCTATGTATTTATATAATGCATAAAGGTATTAAACATAGAGATTGACTACTAACGAGTAAGGTAAGCAGTGACCGATAGCAATCCGATAGAGCATACGTGGGAAGCACTAAGTAAAGGAATTGTATCAGGTCAGTTTCCACCAAGAGCCATTACGGAGGTTTGAGCTAATCTCAAGGAGTAGGATTTGGCCCACAGAGCAGTTCAATCTAATCAAAAACATGAAATGCGTGGCAGTTGATGCGTGGCATCCGTTGTAACCACACCCATAATTAATCGTAACACATGAGCTTTATTTCTGTTTTATTTACTCAAAAGAAAAATCACGTTTATTAATTTCTTGAATTTGCCTGATCATAAAACTTTTCTCTTCTACCATTGTACTTATAACATGTTGCTACACGAGGATACTACATTTCGTGCAGTTTAAGGCTAATGGGTTTGAAATATTTGTTTAGTGATTGTTGTTCCTTGTCCTACTTGGTCTAGCGTGTCTAGACCAAGTCCGTGAGTTCATGCACCTTCAAAATGTCGAAGACGAGCAAATCCCCTGAACAGCTCCAGACAAACAAGTAGGTGACCAGAAAAGGCTTGCTCCATATTGCATATCCGATAGGTCGGGAAAACCTTAGTATTATGATCAAATGAAATTTATCTCAAATGTCCACTGGGCAGCCTAGAAATGAGTCTTGACCTCTATCACCTCCAAATTTAAGGGAACCTTCGGGAGGTTTTTCTGGTACCAGCTATGAGTGTGAGGAATTTTCCAAGCGATATTGTGGTAGTGTCTAAAAATATTCTGAACTTTTTGACAGCTAATATAGTTCATTTGAATCGAATTTTTCATTTAAATTCTTTTTAGGCCACTTAGTTAAATTTGGTCCTTTGATAAAGAGAGAGAAAGAAATTTCTCAGCGAAAGTTGTTTCTTTCAAGCTTAACAGCTTCCCGTGTTTTAAAAGTATTCAAAAATTTGCACGAAAATTCTGAATTGATTCAAAATAAGACCCGTAGATGCCACATGAGTGCAATACTGATCCAAATTGAGTGACTTCATTCGCCTCACGGATCCTCAGGGATTAGTGTAGCCATAACTACACTAATCCCTGAGGATCCTACATAAGGTTGCTTTTCGTGCAGAAATGATAAAACAAGTTTCCCTACATTTTTGCAATAAAGGAATTACACTTTTATGAAAATTAATACCCCTAACCATTATTTATGACCACGGATAAAAGCAGCTCTACACCAACCAAGGGCTCTTCCCTGTCTTACCTTAATAGATTCAACATTAAATAAAGCCCAATTGTGTTTGTGGTGAAATTGGTTCAGCAATCCACTACATAGCTAACTGTCCCCTCGCTGCTAAAAGGCATTTAAAAACACTAAGTTATGCTAATTTCAAAGTCTGGTGTTCAAACGTTGCAAAGAAAACAGCTAGATTATAGAAACCAAAACTATCTTCGCTACATTGGCAATATCTGTGAAACCCTGTAAAACTTCTCTGCCTCATTACGTATCTAAGCAATTTTACATGTCATTCTTAACCCTTCGCTCCTAGGTAAAATTATCATACCCCAATGCAGTTTCATCAATCTTAAGCTATCTAAACACGCCCATGGTTTTAAATATATCACTTAATTGATTAATTTAAATATAGTAACTTTTCTTACATAAGTAAATAATAATAGAGTCAATAAAGTACTTGTCTAGGCCACAAGAGCGCATATTGAAAACGAAAATACGCAGAGGGACATTTGTTTTGGTTAGTCCACTCTTGAATATGTCCAAGTCCACTTGCATCGTTCAACGTCAACCCTCATCCACTAAAGTACTAAAAAATAAATCTGCCAACTTTTTATACTCATTTTAATTTACAAAGTTCCAATTGATATCAAGAATTATTTTACCACACTCAACTTATCTAAGGAGACTAAATCCTGTTACCATCGGCGAAAAACAATGTTTTATGAAATTCTGTAAAGCAAAACAATTTTTGAAGAATGACATTTCTTGTGAAATTGTTATGAATTCTTTTAATGGATCCCATTGTATTCTCTTCCATCTTTCTAGAAATTATCTTCCTTGCAGTCGTTTCTTGGAAAACGTGTCCATTGATGTATTCTAATAAAATTATAAAAATTCTGCTTTAAGTCTTATAAAACATTCTTGATCTGTTCAATAATTCGTTGTAGGATGACAGGTGATGAAGGGCGTGGAAATTTTTCTTCTAGAAGCAAGGAGTGGTCACAATAATCGATCATGTTCCATTTCGTGCTCAAAAATAAATACCATTTACTGATTCATCTTGGTACTTTCAAAATACATAATTTCTATGGGTGGTTAAATATTGAAAGCGAATATAAGTATTTGGGTATGGTATGTCCCAAACACCAATACTTTAATCTGCAAGTAGCAGTTAATGCATGACTTATACGTGCAGACAATGTAAAAAATAACCACATGTTTATAGCTATTACGTTAATGCATTTGTGTACTATACCCTCCTCAAAGATCGCAGTAACACATTTTTATCACTGCCAATAGGGAGTAACTTTTTAAATTTACGTGCTTCAAATTTACTCAAGGGGTGGTCTTCAGATTAAGTGAAGCCCAAACGTCAGAATTTCCAATAACAAAGCAACCAATTTCACTCCAAATTTCGAGTTATATCACAATGTAACCAAGATTAAAATTATTTGGTTCAGTCGCGTCTGAATTATGAGCATGGAAAATTTGCAACACCTGATGTCAAATTAGCTTCCCGGGCTTTTTTCTTTCTATCTCTAGATATCTTTCGAAATAATCTTAGTTATCACACTGAAAATTTTTATTTTTACTTTTAAAGAACTCAAGCAAAATCTACGAAATACTTCTAACTTTAAGTTTACTTTCAATATGCAACAATATTTTGAAATTAATGTTTGAATAAAAGTTACGAATATCAACCTTCATCTAGTTCAATGGAAATCGATTCAGGACTTTTCATACGATTATGCAAAATTTCAGCTTTCCTCCTGGCAGTTTTTTTCACAGTAGTATATTAAATATTTACTATTTTAAACCCTTTTTTTTGCAAAAAGAAATGAGTAACTTCTCTTTCATGCATGCAAAACGTACATAAGTCTTAATTATGAACTATGCACGAATAAAGACAGATTTTCCATCAAGTGGAAGTATTTAAGCGAGAGGGGCACGAGAGCCTTCCGGAAATACTTTTGGTGTTAGAAAGAACATTTAAATGTAGATGCTGGTTTAATCCAAGGTTAATATGTTTAATCAGCGTGCATTGAAGTTTCCTTAATTATATAGGTAGACATCTCTGAACTAATGGTAATCGAATTCTAGACCATCGTGTTTTAAGTTTGCGCCGTATGAGAGTACAATTCTCAGAAATGTTGTAGACAAAATACGTTAGCTAATTTCTAAAGGATAAAAATGCAGTCCAATTTTTTCGGCTTGTGCATACATTCTGATATCGTTGACCTTGTACTAATTTATTCTTCTTTTGATGTTCCTTTCGTATCCTTGAACTTCATTTCCTTTATCATTCAATACTGGTATAGTACTGTTTAGTCCTACGGAAAATTATATATAGATGGCGCTATCAAGGACTGTTTCCCCCTCCCCAAGGAACTTCCTCCTCTTTTTCATTACATACTTACTGTTAGAATCTGATTTCGATTGCTGAAGGCGCTTGTGAGCTCATCTTTTATTCTGATGGATCTTAGATCACTCTTACGTTTGGAACATAGGCCCCCTTGTCGGTTAAATGAGTCTTGAACAATTTGCGTTCGTCAGTATTGTGTCAATAAATGCTTCACAAATTTTTAATTCATTACTTGGTGTTCCGATTATCATTTTGACTGAACTATTCTCCAAGAACTTCAGTATTCAAAGTTCGAAAACAGAACATTAAAAAAATTGAAATTTTGAAAACTTTTTTTACTTTTGAAACCTTTTTTATTTTTGAAACCTTTTTTACATGAAAAGCATACTATTGATGTCGTAAATCGTCGTTGTCGAATTTTTGGTAATCCGAGCAATCAACCATTAAATGGTGTAAGCTATAAAAACAAACAAAAAATCGACGAATGATTAGATCGACAGACTTGTGAATAGTTTTATTTTTCAATGTTCACGCAAATGAATTAAGAAAATCCATTGTCGTCTGTGATCAATTGCGTGAATTTATGTAGTCTAAAATTTTCAAATGAGTTGATACTTTTCTTCCAATGCTCAGAAATAGTTACTGTCATTTCGTTTTCATAAATTTATGTGAAAAAGAATTCTACCTGATTTGTAGTCCACTTACAAGAAATTAACTATTGTAATTTCCCCTTTCTCTTTGTCTTTCTTAAGCAAATTTATGATTTGTCATAGACTGATAATCTTTGCTATAGTTTATTTTCACAATTATCTCTAAGTGAAGAGAACGCGAAAAACTAAATCCGCATTTTAAAACCAGTTTGCTCTTGCTAACAAGAAACACCTGTCAGTTATTCTTGAACACAACTCATCGTTAAGGCACTCGAAGACTTGCGGTGACTATAAGTAGTAGCACAAACGTAAACAACCGAACCAGCCCAGACATAAATTTTCGGATATTCCACCACCCACCCACTGTTTGTTTTGCGGGAAATTGATAAATGTGTTGTTTGCCTTTCGTTTTGTTTGGAGAGAAAGGTAAGTGCACTTGGAAACGAGTGACCTGTGTCAACAGCAATCTTATAGATTTCGAGTTCTGGAACTTAATTGAAACAATGCAGAAAATAGAGATGATACAAGGTTTCAAATCGCGCATTTTCTGGTGGCCTTTCATGAAGTAATTCAGAAAACCTTTTTCTGGACAACTTCATACCTGGTCTAAAAAGCCCTTGTATAGCGAAACAATGACTGGAGCGATAAACAAAACGAAACTTCTACTTATGGAACGTAAAATGTGTTGGAATAATCCATGAGAACACAAGGTTTTTTTGGCTTTGGTTTGAATACACTAAACACTCTTCGACAAAAAATGGAAACGCCCGTAACCAATGTTTGATCGGAATGAAACAGCATGTGTCCACACAAGCTAAGTTTCTTTTTATTCATCATATCATTTCTAGCATTCTTTCTAAATGATATGAAGAGATAAAGAAATGATCATAATATCAAATCTAGAGGACTCTTTAAAACTAGAATTACATCAAAAAGTCATAAATTAGTTCGGTGCAAAGCCCCTAGGTGGCGATAAATGCTGATATACGGCGTAGTATGGAGGCAAATGACTACATTAGGTAAATCACATCATGACATCAGGTAAATGACTACTAGTCCAAATGCTAACATGTGGCAAAGTACCTTTCCGATGTAATTCTACCAAAATAAAGAATCTCTAGATTTTATATTGCGATCATTTCTTCATCTTTCATATACATCAAACATACTCAGTTTCATTCCACTGGTTCGGGGTGTTTCGATTTTTTTGGAACAGTATTTGCGATTGGTGACTCCAGAACGTGTTCTATCGTATTAAGCAATTCACACAATCTAATTCTCTCATTTCTGAAACATTTTAGGAAAATAATTTGTAAAGCAATTGATTAAGTGTGCCCCAAACTAACATTATATGATTGAATTGCTTCAGAAAGTGTTTCTCAATCTAAATAAGTCAGGAGCCATCTCCAAAACATGACAGAATTCCTACTTATTAAAAACTGCACATATACCAAACACACTTGTTTGGTTGACACTGAGTTTATTGAACTCGCTACTTTCGATTTCGAGTACGATAGTTTAGAGAAAATAACAGCATTGAGGGATTTTTCATTCCTTAATTTCCTATGTTTTTGAAGACCAACAAAAAATATCGATTCCATACTCCATATTTCATTCTCCTCCATTCCATTCTCTCCATAAGATTAGCATCGATAGTCTCCACACAACCTCCAATTTTAAGGCTCATGATTTTAGATCTCTGAAAGACAAGTTCATCTCGCAAAACACACAAACACCCTTCGTGGAACCTAGAGTTCTCGGGAACTCTTCACATTGACTAAGCTCAAAGGCTGACACAACCTAATACAAAAAAATTCACTAAATCATAGAGCCATATCGTAAGCATTTGGTTGGCTTTGTTGGGTTTATAGCAAAATGACCATATCTGGCCAAGTTGATCCAAATACTAGACACAAACGCCAACGAAAGTAATGGGGAAAAATAGAAAGCATCCGAACAATAACAATGTGAAACTTGAAAAAATCCGTCAAAAAATTGAACAATAAATTACGCTGATGTTTATGTTTAGTGCGTGAGTTTAATCTTAAAATCTTGCATCGGCGCAGCTTGTTCTGTTGAAGACCTTGCGCCATAAAATCCCAATTCATTACCTATAACAACAAGCATGTATCTTATAAAAGCAAGGGATAAAATTTTCTATATACTGAATGCTAAAAGCGAGCATTTTGACTGGTGTCATGTAATGAAGGCAGAGAATAGAAGTTTAATTTATAAATTCCCTGAAAGGGCGTGTAACCATTAATTCATTCCACCCACCTGCGCAGTTAAATAGGGTGATTGATATAGTATAATCAAACCAGTTCTCCAAGCGGAACTAGACTTAAAAAAAGACCTGGCCAAAGACTAAACATCTTTATTTACGGCTTGGACTGATGCGTGGGCACAGTGAGTCAACTTGACTCGTTTCTGAAACTGAAAAGTTTGCACAAGGAATAGCAGAAGTACGAAAGTAATACGGGAAAGGTCGCATCAATAAATCACAACTTAAAAACCCTTTTAAAAGTATCAGCAATGGAACCAGTGACCAGATATTGTGCGCTTCGTTAAGTGGAGTCATTATTCATGGACACACTACGCCTAATTTCTTTTAGAGTGCTGCAGATAAACGTTGGCATCCAGTGACTTTGCTCAAAAATACCCAGTCAATCCATCCATCATTAGAATTGTTTATCTCAAAATAAACAAGCGGTCTTCACAGGTTTTTGTGTTTCGGAATTTTTAGGTCTCGAAAAACACACAAAAAGCATGTTATATAAAGTTTCCACTTGCACCCAGTCAAACAGATTTTGGCCCGACTTAACAGTGGCGCGTGACACTCAAAAGTTCTCCCTTGGTTGGTTGACTTTTTTATGGCGCAAGGGCCAGATCTAGCACCTTACGTTTTTACGGTTTGACGACCAATCGGAGTAGTCAGGGTGCTGGCTGATGTATCCTGGTTCTAATCCTGGGTAAGGAATGGATGTTTGTCCGTCTAGGGTTAATGTGTGGCCTCTAAACGGGTTATGCCTAGAATGTATGTGAGGTGCAACGTGACCCCTCCCCATGGTGCACACAGTGGTTTACAATTAAGCCCTTGTAGTAAGTGCCATTTTTCAATCTCGGCCGGGCATTGGGAAAAAAATTAAGATAAATTAATGGACATATACGCACAAGGAAAGTTTGTACTGATACAGAAGAGGAATACATTCAGGGTAGTTACAGAAAATCGTACATGCGCCACCTACAGTACGCAGACCAAAAGTTCTTCCATCCTTGTAGCATCCGTAAAAGAAATCCGTGTAGCACTAGAAAGAGGTAAGTCCTTCGTTTCTTTAAAGATCTAGATCAAGGATCATAGTTTCAGACCCGAGATTGATATTTTCAAATGTAAGGATTGCATTGAATTGGATTTGGTTTTTCTGGGGCAAGTCTGAAAACGGACACACTGCACCATTTCAAATGCCAGGGAATCTGACATTAAACGATTAAACTTCTGGCCTTCCAATAAATACTTTTTGCATCCTAGGTTGTTAAATCCACTAAGTATATTTAAACAGTTAGAATTCATATGCTAGTCAAGATTACAAAGAATACTGAGATTTGCTTGTCGCTCTACGGTCATTTTGAAGGGTAATTAACCTACGGAAAAATATTGAGAAGTCATGAAGTTCAATATGAAAGAAAGTGCTCCCGTATTGATAGCTTGTTAAAAAATTACTCCCGCTCTATTACTGTCATATCGTCATCTGACCGTGGTTCAAAATTACGAGGCGTTGTCCTCGGATCTTTCTCTTTGGGATTGGATTTTGGGGTTTCATGGCGCAAGGTCCAAAACCGGCTTTCTCTTTGGGATTGATCCGTTGTGTTGCTCCATGCGACGTTAATTGAACTACCAACTATCCAAATATCTGTTACTCACAATTCTGCTTTACGATGACGGAGACAAAGGCTTTTTGGGTAAGAGTGAGAAGAGTTAGTAAGATTAAATCTGTAATACTGGTATTTACTTTACTTTAGTCATACGAAATAAATCTAAGAGGAGTTCTAGTAATATTTTTGGTTGCAAATTAAATTTATTCTGTAGTCAAATATGTCATAATAATATGGCCAAATTCTCAAAACATACTCGAACTTTCAACGTCGATATCAGTCTTTCTACCCAACACCAGCAATTATTTTCCCAATTGATAATTTAATTCAGTTTCACCAAGAACAACACAACGGTTTTACGAACTTATTTTGTTTTTAGGGGATATCCTCGGAAATTTAATTTTCTAAATTTATTTTCCGATTATTATTACGGATTATTTATATTATTACGGATAGCTCTAATTTTAAACATAGAACAAAAAGTGTTTTGTAATAACTAGAATCATTTACGATGACAGCTTTTTTTGGTAGGACTCCCTTATTTTAGCGAGAAAGGTTCTAATTCTTTCGACACATACATGCTTTTCTTGTCAACATACCTATTGTTAATCTATTTTACGCCTGTAACTCAAACAATGTGAATACCAAGAATCAAAAACTTCGAATTTTGTTACAATCTATAGATGTGCTCCTCATTCTGCAAACCCCTGCGGACTGTAAGTGGTGTAGATTCGTTTACTGTCACTTTAGTCCAGTCAATATGTACCAAACAAATGGGTTTCCTTTCAAAAGGTCGAGTATCTATAATTTTTGGACATGTTGTAGGGACCAATGCCACCAGTAAAAAAAACATGTTTGCGGAAACGAAAGCCCTGTACAAGCAGAGTTATATTGAAAAAACGTCAAAATTTTCGGGCTTTTTCGGTTTTTGCTCAATATTTCTGTTCCTATGCATCGGAGAGCAAAAATAGTTATTAACAAAATTATGGAGGACAAAATTTGCTACAACTTTTGTAATTATGATTTTTTTCTACGAGATATAGTTATCGAACTACAGAGCGGTGAAAGTGTGATAAATTTTGCAAAATCTGGAAAAAGTTCCCATAACATACGGTTTCGCTAAAACTTATTTAAATAAATTAATTACATTTACTGTGCAATGTTTTCTATCATTATTCGGTACAAACGAACGATGTACTAATTGTTGTAAGACACGAAAAATGTGTAGGTATGCTTACTAAAGAGCACAAAGCTGATATTGTAAAAAACATAATAGACCTGGAATTTGGTCAGAAGTGAGGAATTTTAGATGATATGAGTGCTTGTTTGTGGGTGTCTTTGTTCTCAGAAGAGATGCGAAAAGGAACAAAATCTTCCATGTACTCAGCTTTTACTCCAGCCTCCAGCAATGTGACATTTGGAACCAATACATTTGTCGTAGTGGATAGTGGGTATCTGCTGCACAAAGTAGTCTGGCATTATAACGACTCTGTCGGCTCAATCATCACAAGGTATGTGCAGTATATACAAAAACACTTTGGTAGTAATGCGTCCGTTGTTTCTGACGGCTATCCTGTGGATGCAGCCCCCAAAATACTAAGAGTGCAGAGCGCATGCGTCGTTCCACTGTGCAGTGTTGTGCAGACATCTTATTAGACGAAGCAACACTCGTCCCAGTGCCACAGAAGAAATTTCTTACTAATGAAGGGAACAAACGACATCTCATTGCATTGCTTTGCAAAGCATTTCAACACAGCATTGACGTAAAGTAGGCTGTGGAAGATGCAGATCTCGACATTGTGAAGACAGCACTTTCCAAGGCATCAGCCTATAAAGTCATCATCATTGGGGAAGATACTGACCTGCTGGTGCTTCTCACTGGTTTGGCCCCTAATGTGAACAATGTGGACAAGCGTGGAAGAGGTGTCTGCTGGTGTACTGTATTGTAGTTCCTCCTTCAAATTTAATTCATCAAACTGCCTACCAGGTATTGTTCTTTTCCTGCATGCCGTCAGTGGATGTGACACCACAACCGCCTTTTTTGGCCAAGGCAAAACCAAATGCTGCACTATACTCAAGAAAAATCCTCAGCTAAAATAATTAGATTCAATGTTCTTACAACACCCCTCTGCTGAGGATTTAGTCTTGCACGACTGCCACCCACACAAGACGCTGCCAGATACCATTCCTTCCGGACATACCACACAGTCCAGAAGTGGTTGGAGTTCGAAAGAGACAACCTACATACTGGGGTTGGATGCGCACAGATCGAAGGCTCGCACCAATTCAAGCTAGTAAGGATCCTGCACCTCAATCCTTACTGAAATTTAAATCATATCGCTACAAGAAACAGTGCCGTGTAGCTTGCACCTGTCAAAAAGCAGGCCTAAAGTGTTCAAGCCTTTGCACTTTCTGTCTTGGCCAGTCATGCCAAAACGCTCCTACTCCTGTTTTAAAGACAGCGACATAGATGAAGATGAGGCTCTGGATGTTCTTGAACAAATTGAGGATCTTGCCACCAATCCTCCGCACACTCACATTACAGTCAACAAAACTGCAATGAATCAAGATTTAAGTGAAGTGAGATTGTAATGAAAAATTTATTTTTTTAACAGGCGATACGTTATTACATCATTATGTAATAACATTTAATATTTGATTGTATTTGTATTTACGTACTTTTGAATCTTGTTTTACTTTGAAAATTTATTAATATTTAATGTTTAATTAATGTATAATAAATTAATAGTATTTAATCATCAATATTCAATAATATTCTGCATCAATATTTCTGCAATATATGTGTTTTGTAATTTTCCAAAAATTATCACTTTCAGTGCTCTGTAGTTCGATAACTATAGCCCGTAGAAAAAAAAATCATAAATACAAAAGTTGTAGCAAATTTTGTCCTCGACAATATTGATACCGACTACTTTTGCTCTCCGATGCGTAGGAACAGAGATATTGAGCAAAAACCGAAAAAAGTCCGAAAATTTCGACGTTTTTCTGTTGTGGCGAACTTAGCTACCACTACAAAAATTAACTTACTATCAATAGTATATATAGCAGTGTAACCTAACTCCACCTTGTAGTACTTTTTGGTAGACAAAGTTGCACTGTTTCTCATGAGCTTCCCAAATTGGTGACCCGGTCGTGATTTGAACGCGGAAATTTTATAAACTTCGATGGATGGTCCACGATGAATAGTTGAATTGCCAATACGATGCTAATCACTTTCAACAACCGTCTGAGGCTCTGATAGCAGACACTGCTCATATTCCTATCACGGCTTCACTCTATTCGTTGCTGTTCAGCCTTCTCTTCACAAGGTGACTCACATTCGGCTGCTAAAAGCAACATAGGAGCTTACCACTCATGTGAAAGTACACCTGTGATCTTAATACAGCTCTCACGGTTCCACGCAAATGGCAATCACTTAACTAGTGGAATCATCTATCGAATTCGGCTTTTGCTAAATTCTGGAGGGAGAGTATTGGGGCGAACTTAGCTACCACTACAAAAAATTAACTTACGATACAATAGTATATATAGCAATGTATCCCAACTCTACCATGGAGTACTTTTTAAATAAGTTGCACTGTTTCACACGAGCTTGCCAAACTGTCTTGTTTTTGGCACAGCTTGGTCAAATATTGCCCTTGAACCATAAAATCCAACATACCATTCTGTAAATCCAACTGAAATTATATTCAAGGCACATTCCAAACAAAAGTATTTTACCGCCACCTCTCACAAGGCTATAAATTCATACATTTCTCTATTCAAATAAAGCATTGCATGATCATGAAAATACATTTAATGCAAACAATAAATTTTAAATTCAATTTCCACACAATCAGAATGGGGGAAAATCAATCACTACCTTCCCAACACCTGTTTGATTTACAACAGGAACTCGATTTTGCAAGACACGTAAATAACCACGGATGTCTCTCAGGCATGTGTGTGTCCACGGCAAAAATAAATCACACCGCGAACCTCTTCCTGGCTCCATTGTCATGCCACTCGGCGACCTTGCACGCCATAGATAACGGGCACCACTATAAAAATCGACATCACTTTCCATGTCTGAATGAATAAAAGATGCGAGCAACCGCAGCCTACTTCTGCTGAACTCTGGGAGGTGTGAAAGAAGGGTGACAGAGGATGTAAATTTTGTTGGTGAGAATGAAAACAGCAGAAAATAAAGTCGCTTTGGGAAACGTGGGCCGAAATTGCGTCGGCTGATTTACGCCAACGCTTTCTTTATCGCAAGGTGCATACACGGTCTGAAAAGTGGGCAGGGTCGTCTGGGGAAAAGGGTAAAAGATGTCGCTGAGTGTGATGGGGATAATAAGGAACAAGGTACTGGGTGTCTAGTGAGATATTTGCTTATCCTGCCATCCTACGCACACATTAAACGGGAATTGCCTTCGCAACTGAAGAACTAAATGCAAATGAAAGATACCAAGTGGATCTGATAGTCGTTGCTTAGTCCAACAGTTAAGAAAGTGCTGGGCAATTAGAGATAAAACAAGCATTGAAATCATAGAAAAATTGAAAAATATGCTATCTCAAATTGAAACCCGTTTTCAGTGGATACCATTGACATCAGAGAAAATGACATTGCTGACAGACTGGCGTAGGAGAGTTCTTCAGATGATTTTGGAGTGCTTGATTCTCTTACATCGCCAAGACAAAATTTTTAAATGATACAATGTGGCAAATTCCACCCAATCATGACTAGTATCCGGGGAAAATTACGGGTCTATCATTGTTTTGCAAGGGGGAAAGAAAGACTCAAACGGCTTTATCTAATAGATTGGGAAGTGGGCACCTTAAGAGCATGAAATTCCTAAATGGTCAAAAATCTTTTCCAGTTTGTTTTTAAGTGCAAGGGTGAACACGCCTCGAGTAATCATATTCGTTATTGCATTGTAATAAGCCCTTTAGGCTTATGCTAGAATCCTGATGACATAATAAATTCTTCCGTGACGAATGGCTTGTTCAACTTGGTCTAGCAGGCGGTGACTAGAACATGAGGAATAAGCAACGACACAACAATCAAGTGGATGAAAAACTTGTAAAAGGGTATGGGGCTAAACTTCGACTTTTATAATTTTAATCTTATGAAAAAATACAAAAAAATACATGGCATTCATCGATTTGAAATTTAGAAATCAATAAATAGGAAAAGCATTAATGTTGCACTGAACGGCTGCAAATTCATCCACATGAAAACCATGTTTTCATAAACTAAGGGAGCGAGTACTGTCTGTCTACCATGAGAGCTCCCGACATAAAGTCTGGGTACTGATAATCGCTATAGGAGCAGGGATCGTTCTTTTTGAGTAGGGGTAACTATCGGCGATGACAAAATTTTGTTTTAATTTCGTGAAATAGGTAGTTTAATAGTATAAATCTCTCGGTGACAAATAAAAATATTAAATATATTTCAAAATTGTCATTCAGTGCGCCAATGTGACAAACTTGAAACATTTCTTCCAAACTTCTATAGAAAATACAATAAGGTCCATTTCTACGGCAACAAAGACGGGGCTGGACTTCGTGACTAGCAGTTCTCATGGTAGACAGACAGTAGACTAATCGTTTCAATTTTTAAAAAGTAGGCCTTACTTAACACCATCCCTGAACGCGTTTATTTATAAAATAAGATAATATTTACTTTTCAAATAGAATATATATAAAAAAATCCCTGAGTGTCCCGAATAATTTAGTCACCTGGTATGAATGGCGTTTGATTCAGTAGACTAGGTTCGAATCCTGGTATGGGCATAGATGTTTGTAGTGGTTCGGAATCTACTTGAAGCCGTAGGTCCCAGTCTAATTTGATACACGAAAAGTTCAGAGTACTTTAGGGGAGAGGGAAAGCATTACAACCAGGGATCGAGGGTCGTTCACACGGGCTATGCTGCTGACTCGTTTACTGCTAAAAATACCACTACTCACAAATTGGAAAGATTTAGTGACTCACGCATTTAGCGTGTACATTCCTGGCGTGTACAAGAGGTTCCAAGATGCCCAACAATAACAGCGCAGGAAAACAATGCTAAATAGTTGCCGTGTTGCAATGTTTTCATTTTTTCTTGAATAAAAATGCATTAATAAAATATTAATAAATACAAAATTGAATAACTTTACGCAATTAGTTTTTATACCACCCAGATTTGTCGCTCTGTGGTCATCTTTTGCTGTTCGATGGCTAATTATATCAAGACCTATGGCTTAAAGTTAGTTCTGATACAATTATTTTCCCGGTTCCCAATTCAATGACCCCCACCGGGTTGTCTAGCTAATACGAAGAGATGAATTGGGTATCTGTGAAGAAGTTAATTTAATAGCAATCCAATTATGATATGTATCGCTTATTATTTTCAATTTTTTTATTTTGTTACACGCGGGCTAAATAGACCCGCCCCAAACCCTTTTCCTTTCTTTCATAAGATTTTACCAACAGATTACGACCAGGCATTTTGGCATCTTTTTTTATCTGGAAATGAGAACTATTTATCAGTTATTTGTAAACAGCTTCTCGTATGTAAAAGAAACTTATGAATAAAAAAGTCGAATCTGTTTTGAATACTGTACTTTTATATGCACAAAACCATGGCATATGCATCAAACCTATTTCTACCGAGTCAGGGCAAAAGGGGTTAAGTCTGAATTTTGATGGGTCTTTGAATCCATCAAAATTCAAGAGTCAAGTGCATTATAATTTAAAAAATAATGTATGCTTAAAATAAAAACTAAATGAATCTACAAATCTAAATTTTAATTATTTGTATCAAGGCATGCTTCTTTTTCTTCCTGAATATTTGTGAGAGAGAAGCATTCAAATTGAGATTCTGAGAAGTAGTCTTTTTGACTTTATCGTGACATGGAGGATTTAATTTCGCCATAAGTGAAAAGGCGGTTAATACCTTTCAAGTCGAAGTTGTCACATTACGCCTACTCCATATTTAAGGACAGTAACTGAAAAACACGCCCAAGAAAAGACTCAGGATGTGTTCTCGTGAAATCCAAAATAAAAATATTACTTTTCTTTTAACTAATATAATTATTATTTTCTAATGAAATAAATTTATCAAGAAAATATAAATAGCATGTATTTTACTTGCCGGATGTTTTTTACAATCGAAAATAACTAGTTCTTAAACAATTAAAATAACTCAAATTAATTTTCTAGTAAACTAATTCGATAACCATTTTTAATCCAATTTGCTGGTTTGTAGTTTTGCCCAAGAAACCATGAAGCATTTTCTGTAAAGCTAATTGTGGGCGGCTAAAGTGTTTTGGAAGTAGTGCGTGTTTCTTATACGTATTCCGAACGTAACGTCACTTGACTTATTTTCCGTATGCATTTTCAGCACATCGCAAATAAAAATTCCAAAGAATAAATTCTGAGTTGAAATATGATAGTTGATTGGGGAATGAACGTCAAACGTTTCCGAAAAGGCGATAAACTATATTTAAAAGTAACATCGATATATATTATGCGAGAGCATTTGGGTAGAAAAAATAAAATCTTCCCATTCCGTCTGTGTGGTTTGTGCACAGATAATCCATCTCACTGAAGAGGACAGCATATCTAATAAATGTTAATTAATAATAGGCTGATTATCCATTTCGAAATATGAATTATATCTGCCATTTCTTGAAGTTTTTGAAAAATTGATGATATTAGCCCCATATATATTTAATTTGTAAATACTTCTAATGAGTAAGAATACTTTAAGTTTAGGAAAGACGGATTGATAAAAACTCGTTACTCATTGATTCAAACACCAATATAACTTTTGTTCTCACCAAAAACCACAACTGATCTCAATACATCGAGAATTCAGAATTTGATGGTTCAAAAGCTCAATGAATATTTAGAGCTCATTACATGAGCCTTTTGTTTACTAGAATCGTAGCTATTTACAAATGAAGAACAAATATTGAGGTAGGTATTTTAATTAACGTCGCATTGAAGCAACACAACGGGATATTGGCGACGGTCCAGGATCAAACCCGAAGGGAAAGATCCGAGGACAATACCAGGTATATTTGAACCATTGTCAGATGACGAGGTCTCACACCTGATCCCCACTCTCCAAACTTCCATACCACGCCAACGTGAAGAAATTTGAGGCAACGACAGATTTAACGTGCACCAGCCCCCTTTGTACACGACGGTCTTTGGTCGGATTCGGACTCGCAACCCTCCGGTTGCTAATCCGTTGCTCTTCCAACCGGGCTCCCGCGACCGGCAAATATTGAGATCTCAATACTAGGAGACATCTAAAGATCTTCACTCTATGGTCATGTTTTATGCTACACACGAGTTAAATAGGCCAATTAAAGATGGAAATATTACAAAAAATCGCATCATTTTAAGTAACGTATTTTGATCAGATGCGTTGAATATTAAATATGGAACCCAATATTTATGGACTGTATATTTTTAAACAATAACAAGTTCACGGCAAGTATTAATACAAAAGGACGTAAAATGTGACACAAAATTATGCGTGAAGGCAGAAATGTTTCCAAAATTAAGTGTACTAACCACGCAAATACTAGACAATTTAGAAACAGGCGATTTGAGATTTTCCAGCCTACATTGTACTAAGAAATCCTACAATAGCGTAGTTACAGGAATACACAGCCACATTCCGAATAAATGAGATGCTGTCAATTTTTCTTGCTTTAAAGAAACGCAGATAATGAAAATCGGATGGAAACCAGTTTTAAGGGTTGATTTGTTTCCTATCTGTTTTGTCGTGAACAGTGAACTAACCAGACTAAGGAACCCACTTGCTTGGTTTACTTCTTGCTTTCATCCGCACCAATACAGCATACATCTGTAACATGACACTCTCTGGACTCTAACTGGCTCTTTAACTTATGACTCTCATGGACTCTTTAACTGGCAATTCCCTTAACGTTTGTTTCAATTTTATAAATTTTATGGAAAAAAGAAAGCTTTGCAATTGAAATCTTTGTTAAATACGTAGTATTATATTATCGTCATATTTTGAATAATAAATACCGTCCTCTCATACATCCTACACTGTTTTCCATCATATATGTAAGTTAAGACTTTATCTTTCCCTTCAAAAGAACCTTTTATTCTCAACAACTTTCAGGTGTTATATTCTAATTTGGCCCTATTATGAAGTTCCCTTATTACAGAAATAGGCAAATGCAAATAAGCTTTGTTAAATTTGAAATTTCAACACTTATTTTATAGATCCGTCTTTTTCAAAACTTCCTCTCGGCACCCAACACCAGGCACACTCCGCAAGTCCAATCTTTAAATCTAAATTTCACAAGAGAGAAAAAACAAACTTGAAAATATTCTAGTGTATTTTACATATCTTGAAATTTGTATCATATTTTTAATTGATCTACTCGAGAAGGTGCAATAAGCTTACCCTCTGAATGTCACGCGATTTCCGAGTAGTTCCTGCTTTGACCATACATCGCACATTTAATGACTAAATAGCCACATTTGTTGGTTGAAAGGATCCTAGGAAATATTCAATTGATCAAGAAAGTCGAAACTAGTTCGAAGTTACGCAAGTATGACTGAAAATTGTTGAACGCATATATGCTTGTTCCCTTGAGGACTAAATGATTGAGCTTGGCAAAAATCTGTCCACGATAAG
Source organism: Meta bourneti (assembly GCA_933210815.1). Taxonomy (NCBI): domain Eukaryota; kingdom Metazoa; phylum Arthropoda; class Arachnida; order Araneae; family Tetragnathidae; genus Meta; species Meta bourneti. The sequence continues at coordinate 32,720,085 of OW119923.1, read as the reverse complement.
AACGTGTACAACTGTGTCGATAACTGTGATTTCACCATTGGAAGGTTGGTTATTTTTCTATGGTGCAAGGGCCATATCTGGTCAAGCTACGCCAAACGCAACACAGACAATGTCAAGTAATAATCATACACAAATAATGAAAGTTTTACTGATACAGAAAATAGAAATACACCCGGGTTAATCACAGTAATAGAATCTGCGCAGACTAATTCGCAGATTGCTAACGGTTAACATTGGGTGGAAAAGCACTTTTAGATAGTCACTTTATATATTACAAATCCAATCTAATTCTGATCGTCTTTTCGAGGTTATTCTTTTTATTGTAAGGATACGTTTTGAACCACTCCTGAATTGGATACTTCGTCAGTCAGACTACTCGATTACTGCAGTGCAAGAGAGCAATATCACCAAGTTTGTCTTCAGCGTTAACTCTCCTGGTGGTTGTCTCGACGTAGCATCTCCTCATTAAGCAAACCTGACTAGATCTTGATGGACGAGATATCTCGACGAAACCACTTGGAGGGTGAATTTACTAAAATACTGGTTGGAATCTGATTCCACAAACCGCTAGAAAACATTTAGGTACTCAATCAACGGTAGTTAGAACAATCATCTGTTACCTAGTGTAAAATGTCAGATACTTATAAACGCAGCATGTAACGATCGTCAGGGACCAAACTTGGTACTACTGCCTTTTTGTCTGGCACGACAGATGGTAGCACGGCTCCACAACGACTCGGTCCCTTAGCAACAAAATGCTTAATGAAATCCATTCGAATTCCATGCCCATCAGCTGAACCTTGATCGGCGACCACAGCCAACGCGCGCGCGTGCTTTTCAGCAACGAAAAAAAGCACACCTGGGACACACTCAAAACTCGCGTGGGGTGGTCACCTACACACTCAGCAGATGAGACACATTCCGGCCCACACTTGCCCACTCTTCCGTGCCTTCGACTTGTCAGTGAACCTGTGGATGTCCTCAAACACAACCTATTCCGAGTTGGAAGTAGCGACACGTGCTGCCCAACCACAATCTCACAACATAGACTCCCTTTCTCGCTGAAAGTTGGTTAGGTAGTAGGTTTAACATTGGAACACATTGTCGAAGTTGTGGTGTTCGTACGGTTATGAGAAGTGGCTAACCTCAAATGCTTTGAGCCATAGGCCACAATCCTCGTTTGGGCGCGCTCTCAGAATTTTCGTTTGAAAGGAGTAGCCGGAATAAAGGAGCAAGTTAACGAATATGTAATATAAGCAATAAACGAAAATGTAAGCAAATCTTTCCACAGTGCATTCAACGATACAGGGTCAAAACAATGTTGGAAGACAGTTGTCAAGCAAATGCTTATATTTCCGTTTATTACATGTTCGGTAATTTCATCCTTTTTTCCAACTACTTCATGTTATGTTGCTGCTATGTAGTTTTATACTCCATTTTCTTTTGTCTCCAAAAGGGTTCATTTTGGGTTTTCGGAGAGTAACGTGTTTGTTTTGGGGCTAAGCCTGACACAGGTACAGTAAAATCTCTAAAGATGTTTTTTTAAAGTGACTCCCACTTTACTTTCCTTGAAAAAGTAAGTACGCTCGCTTCACATTCATTTTTATATATATTTTAATGTTTCTCATTTTATATAAAGAAATCAAGTAGAGAAATATCAATCTACGTGTAAATTCAAAATCGTACTTATAAACAGATGGGTTGGTTTTTTTATGGCACAAGCTCATGATTGGCAGAGTTGTGCCAAAAGTTAAGTACATGGACATACGAGAAAAGGACATACGAGGACTCGTACAAGGGAAGTTTTACAAACACAGAAGTTAGAAATACACTTAAGGAAGAATCAATCTACTTGCAGGTAGGTAGTGGGATTTACGTAACTCTAATAGCGAACTGGTTATTGGTGACGGTCCGGGATTAATTTCGAAGGGAAAGATCTGAAGACAACTCGTATTTTTGAACCACGGTCAGATGACGAGGTCAACTATTGAGACGGCACCACTTACCAAACTTCCACACCACGCCAACGTGAGGACATTTGAGGTCATGAAAGATTTAATGCGCACTAGCCTCCACGTACACGACGGGCTTTGGTTGGATCGAGTTGCGAACTCGCAACCCTCCCGTTGCTAATCCGAGACTCAAATAACTGGGTTAGCGCGGTGCTACAACTCGCAGGGGCGAGCGTTTTAGCGCAGTGGGCAAAGTTTTATCCTGTGGGGTCGTTGTAGTCAAATTGGTAAGAGCAACCGGAGGGCTGGGTGTTCGGTACTCGATCCAACTAAAGACCGTCGTGTACGTAGGGACTGGTGAACGTTAAATATGTCGTGACCTCAAATGTCCTCACGTTGGCTTTGTGCGGAAGTCTGGAGATTGGGGTGCCAGCTCGGGTGTTGAACTCGTCATCTGACCGCGTCCAAAATGACGAGGGAGTATCCTCGGTTCTTTCCCTTCGTGATTGAAGCAGGACTGTCGCCAATAGCCCGTTGTGTTGCTCCAGTGCGACGAAAATTCGACTATCTGCCAAACCGAATGTGTCTCCGTGACTGCAACAGTTAATTTCTCCATATTTTTGCAAAGCGTGGGTTGGTTGGGTTTTTATGGAGCAATAGATATTTGGCCAAGCTGCGCCAAACACAAGTCAAACAACGTCAAGTAATGATCATATTCACACAAGGAAAATTTCACTGACAACAGGAGAAAAACACCCACGGTTGAGTGGTAACGATTATCATAACGCGGAGACACCACTCTACAGCTCTTCTCTTTGCTTAATATGGGTCACATTTCTAGGGCAATTCCACAACACGATTCTCGGTATCATTTTGAAAATGCCTGCTGCGTGTATTATCGAAATGATGATGAGATGGGTTGTGGAAGTACCGTTTCGTAACGTTATGGGAAGCCGCCCACCCACACTAAGTGCTTTAACGACATGTCTGCTGAAATCGACCGACGTGGCCTTGGAAGATACCTTCAAACGTGAGATGTTTCCTTGAGATAAAGAGTTTCGGAAAGAGAAGCCCTCCTGTCTTAAGTGCACCAAGTGAATCTTTTTTCGAAGAATTTTTCTTACTCTTATATCTATACGAAGGAATATTTGATATAAAATAGTCAACTCCTTTCAAAAGATATTTTTCAATTGCTGACGTATATTGTTGCCTTCCTTCATAAAACTGCATGTTCTTAGTGGTACAGAATCCATTTTAAGCTTATGTTCCCGTCTAATTGACCCTCGGGTAAATGACCGATAAACCAAATCGTCCTACTGCAGCCTCCGTCAAAAATGTTACATAAGAATCCGTCCTAGGCAGTACCGAGGTCGCCGTGACTCAGTTGTTTGAACGACTGCGCGAGCAACCTGCGAGTTGTAGGCGGCGCAGGTTCGATTCCTGTAACTTATCTTGGGTGCATTTGTCTCTTCTATATCAGAAAAACCTTTCTTGTGTGTATGTGCATGAGCTTGACGTTGTAAGTCTTTTGTTTGGCGCAGCTTGGTCAAATATGACCCTTGCGCTATAAAACCTAAACCAGGCAGTACCGTTTACAAAGTAGGTAGGTAGTTGAATTAACGTCGCACTGGAGCAACACGGCGGGCTCTTGACGATGATACGGGACCAATCCCTAAGGGAAAGATCTGAGGACAACTCGCAATTTCGAATCATGGTCAGATGACGAGGTCAACACCTGAGCTGGCACTCCACTCTCCAAACTTCCACGCCACGCCAAGAGGACATTTGAGTCCACGACATATTTAACGTGCACCAGACGCCACATACACGACGGTCTGGTTGGATCGAATCATTTGGTCTACCGCGGGGCCCCCTGTTTACAAAGTAATTTCAATCCACTGGCCATGTCATGCAAACCCCTCACATCTACACTCGGGGTCCCAATGATAAGTTAGATTACAGATAGCTTATTAAGTACAAGTACTCATTGCAAGTATATAATATTTAAACCTTCCAGGGGTGATGAGATATCTGACGCCCCACCCCCTTTTATACCCTCTGAAAGGGTTAAAGCCTAGTGTATATAATGGTTCTAAGTATATAAAGGAAAAAGTGTAAAACTAGTCTCAATCTACATTTTATGTCAAGGAGGGGTCTAGATGGACTGTGGGGCATAGGTATCCCATTTCCTACTAAGAAAACTTAAAAGTTCTAAATTTTTATTTTGTGCAAAAGACATTGATTTCATGTGATAGGTCTTCACCATAAAGTTTTTCCAAAAACATTCTTTAGTATAATGCCCTTTATAAAAGGTCAGCCGTACAAATTTTAATTAATTTGTCTCTTTTCTATGGTGCAGCTTTAGTATTAAAATACAATAAAAAAATATTTACAACTTTTTGTAACTTAGTAAACGAATTGCGTTTTGCAGTAAAAACCTTACACGAGGCTTCACGTGTGTTTCGGACCCGGTACCATGATTCCTGGTCTCCATCCCCTATGTGTAGTTGATGTACGTCGTATCTGGCGCAACATGGCCCTTGCGCCCTAAAACCCCCTATGTGGAGGATCGGAAATCATTACAAAAACTAATCGACCTCAAACCATTTTCAATGGTCCAAAAATTCAAATCATGATTTTTAAAATTATTCAAACAATTCTTTTTTGAGTAACTTACGATACCATTAGGCCAATTGATAGGAGATTCAAATAAAACAAAAATTGGATAATTTTAAACTTGCGTAATAATCTATCATCGAAATTATAATACACTTTAGCAGTTTGAATGATTGATCATTGGCTATAATTTTATCACTTTTTTTCATGCATGTTATTAAAGCATTTGTTCCTGCTGATTCCACTTAACTTAACACTAAAATTATAGCGTAGATAAAAATTAATAAAAAGATCTCCCAATTTATCTTTATGGTATACCAATTTAGAAATTGTCTACTGATGCCATGAATACCAATAAGTGTTCTAAGAAAGTGAACCTTATATGGTTTTGAAATTAGGCGGAAAGAAACCGCAGCTGTAACAAGACAATGATCCAATAAAAAGCAGCAATTTGCATTCGAGCAGACAAATTCTCCAATAGAAGTGGCGGAAACAGGTGTCTTTTACGTTACTTACCCGCAATCACTCAATCAATTTCGAGGTCAGAGAGTTACAACATACAGAAACTCGCTCAGTATATAACAAAGATGGAGTTCCAAAGATTATGTCAAAGAAAATAAAGCAGATATAAAAAGTACCGTGTCTTCGCCTATCGCATCATGAATCTCGAGACGGCTAAAATCCTTTGGGAATGGAAATGTATATCCATGTGAGATATTTTCATAAATGTATATGCATTTATACAAAATATACATGGCAAAGAAAATTTGGTTCAATGAAGGAATATAAACAATTAATCAATCGTTTGTAAAAAAAACATTGGAGGGCACAGAAACACAATGAAAAATTTATTACTCAAAAATTTACGTCGAAAACCTTTACATATTAAAAGTACTAAATTCACTACCCATCGGAAGGAAGGTATCTCACAACCCTGTCACAATTCAAGCCCTTTCACAATTCAAAAATACAAAGCTTCAGGAGAAAGGAAAAGATTAAATTATACTAGTTAAATTGTGTAGAAGTGCTACTAGTAGAATTGCGATGTTTGGGCATAATTACATGTAACGCTATTAATTCATATAAATAGTGTTAATTCGAATACCTACCTACCATGTAAATAGCCGTGCTAGGAGTGCGATAATCATGTCAGGATGATTTGACTAGTGACGAGTTCTCAAACTGATCGCGGCTCTAAGAGAAATTGTGTATTCATGTTTTCCAATTCATGTAGGGCCGAGGTACTCCAACGGTAGAGTCGCGGATAAGCAACCAGAGGGTCGCGAGTTCGAAATTCGATCCGACCAAAGACCGTCGTGTATTTGGGGGGTAGTGCACGTTAAATCTGTCGTGGCCTCAAATGTCCTCACATTGGCGTGGTGTTGAAGTTTGGAGAGTGTTGTGCCGTCTCAGTTGACCTCGTTATCTAACCGTCGTTCAAAATTACGAGTGGTCTTCCGATCTTGCTCTTCGAAATTGATCCCTGACCATCACCAATAGCTCGACTATCGCTAAAAGCCCGTTGTGTTGCTCGAATGTGATATAAATTCAACTACCTACCTTCCTAATCAATGTACATTTGTGATATTAAACTATGGTTTTTCAATCCGTACATATTTTTAGTATTAAATTAAAAATTATTATTATTTACAAATTATTATTTACAAAAATTACTGTAGTTTGCTATTCAAGGATTGTAAAAAGTATTACAAAATTAAGAAAAAAATTTGTAATATGGGATATGCATAAAAAGGTTGAATAGTACTGCACTAGATGATATCAGGTGTTAGTGGATATCAAGAAAAAAATCACAAATTCATTATTGTTGAGTTCAGAATAAAGGAAGCTGTGTTCGAAGAGGAAAATCAATATATATAGTCGCGTTTCTGAGGTTTCCTTACTTCCGTAAGCAATAATTCTGGGCTATATACCACTGTAAAACTGCCAAGTCATATTCATACGCTTCTAGAAGAATTTTGGGGGTTTACAATAATGCTCCCTTTATCTCTCTTTTTGTTCACAGACGTTAGTAACCGTCTTTTTTGTTCATCAAATTTATACAATTAATTAAAATTCAATTAGTTCAAACATATAATTTAACTAAATGAAACTAGTTCCGATTGAATTATTTATACAAAGAAGCGTCTGTTATTTACGTTTAAGTACCGGGAGCCATGGATTTAAAAAGTTTGAAAAAGACTGGACTTTAAATATTCAATTAAGATGGAAAAGAAAAATAATTTTATAAGGTGGTAGGTAGGTTGTGAATTTACATCACACACTTTGGCAACACAACTGGCATTGGCGACGGTTCGAGATCAATCTCAAAGGGAAAGATGCAAAATTTTTAAAAGAAAAACGTGACAATACGCATAAGCCTAGACGACAGAATGTAATGAGACCTCCAACACTTATCTACTAGCATGGGCTACCATGTTATTGCTCCCCGGATCCCAATAACGGATATTTGGATTTCCCAATTCAACGAGTAATGAGCCTCATAAAATAACTAATCCGAAAGAATCGGCAAATTACGAGTTCCCTCTTATGACCCCGAAAAAACACCCACCACCATATAACCCTCCTGATGGCACGATTACGCACCAATTGCCTCCGATGCCGACACGCGTCCGACATTTACCGGTTGTCCAAGAGCTGTTCGGCGCTTGAAGGGGCCGTTTCGAGGTGCTATGGGTGTGTGATGGATGGAAGAACATTTATGTTGACACCGCTTCCCGCCTTCAACATCCGACAGATGAGATATTAAATGGCCGAATGAAAATCTAGCATGCCACACTTTGAGTTCAAGACACTGACTGGATCACCAACCTCACTGGGGACGAAATAGGCATGCATAACCACAACTCAGCCCACCCAACACACACATAGGGGCCTGGTATCATGTTAGGGTTCCAGTACCATATTAAGTGACGGGCCCCCTAATGAAATTCAAACATGAATTCCTAGCACTCAATATTTAACTTACAAAACGCAATCTTATACAACTGTTTTCTCTTCGTTTCCTTTATACATTAGTCAAGCAGCTTTTATTCTTAATATATAAAAAGATGTAATAAATTTTAAACTTAGAAAGCGTACTTGTACATTACACTACAGAAAACGTTTCCACTTTCCTGTTCCCTAGATGGTGGCCCTGCAGCAAACATTTATTGTTTGTAGTTACCCAAAGATAGGAGTCAATTGCTCAAAATTTTAGTGTTATCCATTACTGTTTATCACCATTATCAATTTATATTTAAAATGAGACAAAATTAAATAAATTTTAATAAAATCTTCAACGGATTTTTATGAAAATTTTTATCTAATCACTTTCTAGTCTTGGTAGCCGAATGGTTAGCCAGTCTCTGGCCCTCGGTTTAACCTACTCTGAGTTTGAATCCCGGTACTGAAATGGATGTTCGTTGGTTCGATTTGTCGCTCTATGGTACCTAAATAGACCGATATAGATGTTCGAAGTGGTTCGCATTTCACTTTCAACCGTAGGTCCTAATCTAATTAGCCTTCGTTCAGCAAAACATGATCGCAGAAAAAGTTAAACCACATGAAAAATGTATCTGATTTCTAATTATTACGTTTTTTGGGATTATTCTAATACAAACATTCCAAGAGACATCACTTAAAAAGTCCATTTTAAAACAGATTCTTTTACACAATACGATTCACCTGTTGCAACACGATTATCATGTTATTAGAATATAGAGTGAATGTAATTTTTTCCAGAAAATGTTTTTGAAATTTTCTTTTTAAGAAACTATTAACATTTTGAAATAGCTACATTTGACGTTTTCTCTTTAATTTCCTTGTTCACACTTTAATTACCAGAGAGCGTAGTTAATAAGGTAAAACAGTTATTGAAATAAAAGTCAATATGGAGTGTAAATAAAACATTTCAAGCTTTGAATACATTGGATGGAATACAATGTTAGAGGAAAATGAGAAGTTAGATCTGAGTCGGTATTTTATACGGATATCTATTAAGATCAACCTAATTGCAACCAAATAACCTTGAACTACACACCTGAAAAAATGTTCAAAAAACTTTTTATGTACAAACCATTTAAAACTGAAAAATCACCTCACTTTGAAAGAAAATATAATAAATTGAAATGAAACCAAGCGAGGAAGTCAGATGCGATTATCTTCCACCACGTTGAAAACTCCGCGATATCCATCTACTTAACTCCCAACCAACAGTATAAAAAACTTGACCTCATTTTATCAGCAAGAGTACGCGCAAAGAATCCATAAATGAAGAAAATAATACATCCCTCACAATTTTTCGGTAGTTGAAGGAGAAAAAAATAAACAGGGAAAACTGAAACAGTATACCCTCAAAAATAGCGAAGACTAAATTCTAATTTTAAACGCAAACAGGAGGTAAGAAGGTGAATGATTTCGTGTTCTCACTTACTGCTTTAGAACAGGAAGTGAATAAAACAACAGAAGTAAAAAAACACTGAACCTAAAACAAGATCAGAAATCACAGCTTAAAGTTGCTGGCAGTTTTTGCACACAACACAAATACAGAGCTTGTGACACCTTAGAATTTTAAAAAGAACCCTTCACACTTTGTGTTTAACCATCTTTGACAATGAAATCCGTAATGTTTCTCGGCATGCATTATTCATTTAAGCAACTATAAAAAGCCTGACCGATCTTGGGAGGATAAAGTGTCAGACATGTCTGCCCGGTTGTATAGCTGAGTAAACATTTAAATAAGCTTACCAGGCATAAAATAAATATTTTTCACAAATATTGAAAAATTTTACAAAATTTTACAAAAGCTTAGAATAATGTTCTAACGTCTAGCGTGCTTCCTAGTATGCAAATCATGGTTTAAAATAGCGATTTTCAACCTTCTTCGTCTCATAGCCCACAAACTAATAACTACAATTCTGAGGTACACCAAAATATATATATATTGCTGATATGACGAAAAAATAGATATAATTTTGAATGATTGCAAATAATAATAATCTAAAAATTTTGCTCGAAAGTGGCTTTTAAAAAATCTTTTTGGAACAATTTATGATATTTTGCAATAAAAAATAATACCAAAAAATTATTTATATGAATATAACTTGAAATCATTTGTGAACACACTTGTCAAAAGTTCAAAACGAAACCGTTGGAATGAAATGAATCGTACACAATTTAAACCGTGTCTCTATCCGAGAGATACACCAGTACCATTCTTACGACACACCGGTTAAAATCACTGGTTTAAACGAATCGGTCAAGGTTTGGAAATGGTGCAAGAACCATAATAAAGAAACAAAGACCACTGTTACTGGATTAAAAATAATAATTACCTATTTTTAAATTCATAGTTCACTTGGTTTTTAAACGATCTTGTCATAAATAATGTCAGCGAAGAAAATTTATACAAAACGAATGGATGGCCTTAAGTAATTTGTAAAACAAATTTGACTTAACCCTTTTCTGGAAAGCAATATGATCAAACACCTTGACATCAAACTGAGTTTTCAAATAAATTCCTTTCTGCATTCGTCTTTTTTGTAATATATTTAAGAATTGTGGGAAAGGCATGAAGAAAATTTAGAAGATATGATTGGCTAATTGAATTTAAGATTCTCGATTAAATAAAATGATTGAGGTGTTCAAATGTATAGAACAAAACATTACAAAAACAGTTTTCGAACAAAATTCCCTTTTAGTTACATTGAATAAAAATGAAACGTTGAAAAGTTCGATTTAGTCTGTAACGCAGAAACATGAACGTTAATTAAATCATATTAAATTATCTGAGTCGTACAATTGTTAAAAATACTCCATAGAATAAGTGTTTTTGAAGTTGTTTTTTTCTTAACCTGGTATTTGTTTGGTTTTTAATGGCTCGAGTCAGATTTGAATTGACAAGAGAAGTTTTATTGATACAGAAGAGAGAAATACACCTAGGGTAGTTACACGAATTGAACCTGCAAACCAGTTCGTAGGCTGTTAGGACAGTGAGCAAACTCACTTTACTAAGGCGGCCCCTCAAAGATTTGGTTTGTCGCTCTCGGTCATTTTGTGCCACACTAGGATTGAATTAGACTAATAAGACGGGGACCTACGGCTAAGAGTGAATTCCAAACACACACATCTGTCAAGATTCCCCTGAACCTGGATACCTCAATAGACCATAACTCCCCTCTTATGAAGTTTACTGGGCATCCTACACAATTTGGAAACGGATTTAAGTAAGCAAGTGAGAACACATTCCCCAAATGTTCCAGAAATTAATCAAATGAAATTCAATTCCTGATTCAATTTCTGATCATTGCTGGTCATTCATCAAGATCGCTAGGGTCGAAAAGATTTATTATTGAGCACACAAAAAGAAGTCCAACAGCTGCGTTTTAACTGATCTTGTGTGTAGTTTACAAACTAATTTATGAACTCGGGTTCTGAAATTACACAAACCGATGACTCGACAAGCCGTTTAATCCGATCCCTCCACTAATAACATCCGCATGTAAAACATTATGTTCACTTTAGGCGTTTGCCGAAAATACCAAGTGGACGGACACCTGTGATAAACTTCACTGTACCTGAAGCGGGTTATGACATGTTTCCCAGTTTCGATTTCGTAAATAAACGTAATATTGGCGATGCTTCAACAATCATGTATCATACAAGACCTTGAGATTTCATCAGTCACATTTCATGTGCTGGTATTTAATTCATATAGAAAATTAAAATACCCGGGGTGTGAGGGATAAAATATGTCATGACTGATCATATAATGCGTTTATGACATCGGACATAGCCTGGAGATGTGAATGATTGATCTTGCACCCTCGACGGATTTGTTATTCTTAAGCACATTTTGTTATTCTTAAGCGTATTTATACATCAAAACAGACTTTTCCAGTAAAACGCAGACGAGCAAGACAAGCAAAGGATTCATAAGAACATCTGTGACGACGAAATTAGAACAATAACCTATTCGGGAATTGTCACGAACTTCTTATTTTAACTAAAATTAGTCTATTAATTTTTGAAGCAGTTGGTTCCAGGGCACAGAAAGGTTGAATCACAATGATTGGTTTGGGTTTTTGTAGAAGGGTCACATTTGGCCAAGTTGCGCCAAACACAAGACAGACGACGTCAAGTAATGGACATACACACACAAGGAAGGTTTTACTGACACAAAAGACAGAAATAGATCCTACAACTCGCAGGTTTCAAGCGCAGAAAACCCACTGAGTCCCCGGTGGCTTCTACAATGAATAAAAATACCTTTCTATTCTGTACGACGATTTATAATTGAAACAGTTTCAGAAAATTTACAACACCTTTGCGAAATATCGAGGAGATTCAGACATTTTGGAGATCCACTAAAATTTCCATCCTTAAATGTTCGTCATAAATACAAATTCATAACTATCTAACCAACATGACACAGCTCCTCGCTAGTCGAAGATTCGTTCTCGGAGCTGACTGATCACCGCTCTTCAATCCATCAATAAGGAGAGAGCCGAGCTCCAAGCGCCAAGAGAAGTAGAGGATTGACGAAAATAGTTTTAAAATTTAACATAAATTTTTCCTCTTATTTAATTGTAGTGAAAACGACTCGTGGAAAATGAAAATATGCAAATAACCAAGTCAATTATAAAAGTGAACATATTTTAAGTTCAGAAAAGCGAGACATTAATCTAAATGGGAAGATAATTTCTGAATGATATGGGGTTGGATACACATACAAAATAATGCTGAAATGTGAAACTCTTTAAACTTCAGTAAGACGGAATTTTATTGCCTAATAACAATTATCGCTACCTTTGACAGTTGCGATGTTTAAAAAGCCTCATCTCTTATTTTTCATCCATGAAATATTCAGCATTTTTTAATCAGTCGCAGACTTTCAAAGATATTCTTCCTGGTATAAATCCTAGTGATAAATTTCCCTTTCAAAATAATGTTGATTATGGAGCTTGCTAATCAATACTGCAATGATTAAGTTATGCAAGTCAGTTAAATTGAATCAAACAGCATTCTATTTCAAACTACTCTTTTATAGAAGAGTTTTTATCGTTTTTCTTAAGCTTATGAATTTTCATTTTAATACACACATACTTTTTCACATACCTTTAAAAAACAAATTGTTACTCTATGTTCGAAGATAATTATTCAACACACAATTGCCCATTAATTAAAAAAATCAATAGACTGTACAAATGAAAATTCTTCAAATATTATTCATATATTATTTTATACAATTCTTAAGATATTTTTGCTCCAAATTTTTTTATAAAAAGCAAATCACAAATTTTCTGTAGAATCGAGATCAACACATTGTTTTGTAAATTTCATTCTAGAAGATTTTGCAAAACCTAACACAGTACTTCGAAATCTGAAGTAACATACTATGTATCACAGCGATACGATGTGCTTAGGACTGTACAATGAGCATAGATCTATCTCGAAATACCCTGACTATCACATCCATTCGGGCCAGCAGGTGAATGAGGGTCAATGGAAACGTTAACTCGGGTATGCGCCAATAATTGTAATCAGGCTAAAAAGAAAATGAAAACAATCGTTTCTCAAGCAAAACAGGGCCCTTTGACAAAGTTTGTCTGAGTCCCATGTATTTAAAGGGACTCTACCCTTGATACGAGAACAAACTCAACCAAATAGAAAAGTAGTTCTCAAGCTTTTGACTTCTGGAGAATTCTCTTAGTCCTCAGGACTTCTATGTTGAGTCAGCGAGTTACCAGTCATTTTTCTGTAGTTATGGTTTAAATAAAATAGATTATGAAAATTAACGTAACATAAAGATTTATATATAAGTAATTGTATATACCAGTGATTGGGTTTTAGAGATCTCTTTTCCGTAAGTGAATTTGAATTTAAGTTGATGTTATCGGTATCCAAACTAAGACACTCTTTTCTCAAAGGGTGACAACTTCAGGATAACATGGGATGTCCTCATGTCCTCTCGGATGTTTTCGAAATTAGTTTAGTTAGCATAGAAAGTTAACCATAGGGGCTAGAGCCCCTAGAGTTCTAACAATATCTTTAAGGTTGAGCCGTCTTCCCCAAATAAGGGATAAATATTACTAAAATACAGATTAAATAGATACACAAATTAAATTGTTAAAACATAATGCTGCTCCTTACAATAATTTTTCCAAGTAAGCAGCACCGTAAAGCCCTCTATACATGAGAGGGAATGGCCGATGGCGAAGGGGTCCGGCAAATGTGAAGTTTTTGTGTGATCTGTTTTCTAAATATCTGTTGATTATACTTCTTGGAGTCCACAGACCAGACTTTTTGCTTATAGTAACCAAACGTTTTCAAGATCCCACAAACCAAAGTTTAAAAAACATGAGTAAAACGTTTCAAATCGTAAACACACCTAGTGAATGACCATGCGACCTATAGGCATGATCCCCACTCAACACAAGTGGAACACCGTTCTGTTCCATTGACATACATCAAGAGTCGTGCTGTGGTAAATCCAAAGATAAGAAGTCCAACGAGCAAATAAACTTATGAAATACAAAATGCCTATTCAAAAAAAAAATCGGTGACTCAAATAATGATAATAAAAAAAAACTTCCCTCTTATCCTTATCAGTTCAACGCTGACGACACGTGGTGATTATTGGAGAAGAGACATCTTAACAGTTAAGAACTGATAGAGGAGGGATGAATCTAGTCCAGGATATACGCGAAACGCTTCAGAGATAATTTCCTTACGTCAGAGAACAACTCTTCTTGATCCCAAGAATCTGATTTCAGTACTTATGACAAAGGTAAACATGGAAATGAATTGGGCTCAGAGGAAAGTGTTGGAGTTTTAAAAGCCAAGCTTTTCAAAAATGTCGCTAAGTGTTTGCGTACCCACGAACTGACATCCTTATATGGTATTAAACGTACTTAGTTCGAAAATTACTTCACTGCTAAACTGGGAGGAAGAGTGGATTCACGCTGAGAAACTTCTTGAAACTGAAGAGTAATAAGAAATATCATTCTGTGTTAGGGTTGAAAATTACCAACATTCAATTCTCAATACCTTTTTGCCGATATAGAAGAGTCATGTACTTTTAACCTTCTGGTGATTGTCCGGACGAGGTATCTCGTCATTAACAAAACTGACCAGATCTTTAGGGACATCTTGTCATTAGAAAACTGACCAGATCTTGATCTCGTCATGATAAAAAAATCGGGTTGGTTTTGGGATTTATGGCGTAAGGGCCATATTTGGGAATGCTGCGCCAGACACGACATACAATATCAAGTAATAGACACACACACAGTGAAGGTTTTACTGACACAGAAGAGAGAAATACACCTGAGGAGGAATGCACCTGACAGGAACCGCCTGCAACTCGAATAAAAAGTCGGAAATATCTTGACAACGAGATATCTCGTCACATCACTTGCAGAGTTAGCATAAAATATAGTAAAAAAGATTAAATTATTAAACTCGGGCATATAGTACAGTTGAAAGTCAATTATCGGAACCAATTGGGAGACATGTTCATAAAACCGATTTGTTAACATAATCGGACATTAAAAGTTTATATACACATATGAAAATATAAAAAAATCGTTTTTCCATGTTTACGAGTATACATATTTCATGCTTTAAGGCGCCCATACATTTAGATGTCGCTGACTACGGATTTTCTTTAAAAATTTTAATTGAATCTTGAAAATCGTTATTGAAATGTGAAGTTTTTAGTCATGGAATGTGCAGACTTCTGTACAAGAGTTATGAAAGTAGGTAGGTAGCTAAATTTATGTCGCACCAAAGCAACACACGGGCAATGGTGGGGATCAATCACGGTGGGAAAGATCCGAGGATAACACCTCGTAATTTTGAACCACGGTCAAAGGACGATATAAATTCTGCGGAAATAAGTCCCACAATTGACGTTTTTAGCGCTTATTTTGGCACCAAGTTAATCGTTGGATTCCAAAGTTGGCGAGGGATAAATCATTTATGCCGATCGCAGCACATGTTTCTTTGGCTTCTGCGTATGCCAGCCATTATCCGCAGAAGCCAAAGAAACATGTTATCCGAGACAACCTTTCACACCATTCAGAAATCAACTGATCCAAGGTCGGCCGCCTTTTCGCGGGAGCCACACTATACACATATGAAAAATCAATTTTTCCTTTTTTGCAGTTACAATTGATAATTTTTATGTTTTACAAAAATTAATATTGTTTTCCCTTTAGATAATTTAAAAAATTATTGCTTCAGTTGATTTGACAAATTGTTGCTATAAATAGTTAATTTTCAAAGCTAACTTTTTGAAAATGATGTAAGGTTGTAAAATTGTGTCACAAATGTTTTTCATCATACGAGTCATTCTCTTTTCTTTGTCTCAGGAAATACTGTAATAAAGACATATTAGCAGATGGTATAAACTTTTACCCACGTATGCAAGACGTTTGGAATATTAAGTCAATAAGCATAGGGATGTTCTTTGGTTTCGCATTCTTAGGTTTAGGGCTAGCTTTCCAAGCTTAAGTCTAAATAAATTCTCAAATCCAGAATTCAACTCCCAAGGCAAGATGAAAATTCATCAAAACTTTGTTTGTCTTAAGTATATTACTACTATCTCAAATTTGACACATTTTAACAATCTCTAAAAAATTCGTTTCCTGGTTTAGACCTAGTAGAGATGGTATTCATGACCAAATAATATTGTCAATATTATTTGGTCATGAATACCACTTATATTTCATGACCAAAAAATATTGTCATTGAAATGTGGAGATATGTTGCCAAATATGTATTATAATAGATTGCAAAGTTGTAAACTTTAATTTTCGTGCTATTTATGAATTCCTAAGCGTGATTTCCATCGCTCCTCAATTAGTCATTCATCATCCCTATTCAAGTCATAAATTGTGTTTTAAAGAACAGTGAATTATTTTTCAATTTTATAATTATCTCTATATGTTAAATATTTGGTAACACTAAGGGAAACCACGGATCTAGTAAATTTTGTCTTATTTTACTAGTTAATTCTTTCTGAATGTTAACTTTTTGTGAAATTGCTTTCAATTTGTCAGCATTGTTTATAGTAATTTGTTGCCTTTTGCTGCGTTGTTTGATTTGATGATGCATATCAAGATATTTTTAAGTGCTTTCCATGCCCTATTGGCGAATCGTATTCGTATTTATTTTAATCACGTGTGAAGGGACATGTTTCAATATATCATCAATATTCATCATCAACAATATTGCATGAATTCTTTTGCTGGCGCAAAAATATTTGGTTTGTTGCCAACTTGAGTCGGTATTGGTGTTTTTAATTAACGTCACACTGGAGCAACACATCGGGCTATTGGTGACGGTCCAGGATCCCAAAGGGAAAGAACCGAGGACAACACGTAATTTTGAACCACGGTCAGATGACGACGCCATCTTGAGTCATAACACTACTAACAAATCAACAAATATGAAATTAAATCGAAAAATACTACTGAGTAGGTGTACCGTATTAGAGATAAAAATTGGAAACAAATACAAATGATTTCATTTAAATTTCAAAACATTTTAGAAGTTTTAAAAAAATCGCCAAAAATTCAAACAGGTGATACACATAAGAATGTAAAATACATGTATTGTAATAACATATAACATATATTGTACATATAACATATATTGTACATAACATATATTGTAATAACATATAGTAAAATACATATATTAACTCACATATACTAAGTGCTTCTTTTTATGATCAGAACATTATCACGTTTTAATCTGTTTCTTAAAAATTTTCACAATCAAAATTTTACTATTTTTATTTTATTACCCAAAAACTAGTAATAGTAACTATAACTAGTAAAAAAATAGTTAGTCTTTAAAAAAAAATGTGGATTAATGAGTTTCTGCTCTAAGTCGACTGTATAATACAACAGCCCTGCACTTAAATAATTAATTTTGAATTTCATTCACTTCCTAAAATCAGCGGAAATATATTGCACTTCTCACACAGAAAGAATTCATTCTATAAACCTGAAATAAGCATCGAAAATGGCAATTTATTCCTCCAAAAGTTTGCATATTGGCGTGGTGTGGAAGTTTGGAAAGTGGGATGCCAGCTCACACAGGTGTGACCTCCGTCATTTGACTGTGATTCAAAATAACGTAGTGCTGTCCTCGATCTTTCCCATCGGGTTTTGATCCCAGACTGTCGCCAAAAGCCCGTTGTGTTGCTTCAGATCGACGTTGAATAAATACCTACCTATCAAAGGTTTGCAGACTTGGTATACACGGTACAGGTAGGTAGTTGAATTAACGTCGTACTGGAGCAAAACAACGGGCTATTTGCGACGGTCCGAGATCAAACCCGAAGGGAAAGATCTGAGGTCAACACGACGTAATTTTTAATCACAATATACACCGTACAGAAAGCAAATCATAAATATATGCATATTATTCTAAACTTGTGACTTTTGACACATTTTGTCTAAAAGAATTCTGTGAAATTTCATTCATTTATTCCACTGCAAAATAAAATACCTTGCAAGTGAAGGAAAAAATTTAAAAATAATTCATGTGTAGATTTTGAAATATTTTTAAAACACTTTGCAAGTGCATTTTATAAATTATGCACTAAAAGTAAAATAATACGATACATATGCATTCCCCGAGGGATATGTTATTGATGTTCATAAGGGGCAAAAAGTTTTATGCAATTGTATATATTCCAAATTCAACCTTTAAGCCTTATGTTCCGGTCTAATTACCCCTTGAATAGCAAAACAAAATTATCAAAGTCAAACTAAGCAGGGCTCTACATAATAAACTATAACTATATTCAAATATAGATAGATCATCCGATATTCGGTTTAATTTTCGAAGCTTATCGCTTTAAACCATATATTTGCTATCAATAAGATATCCCACTGCAAAACAAAAGCAAATGAGTGATCCAATGAACAAACTCATATAAAGACAATGTTAAATCTGTCGGTTCGAAAGTCTGTGGCCAGGAAAGGTGCGAGAAATAGCAAAACAATGTGAAAAATTGAATTTTCAATCTACACAAATACAATTACTTGTTATTATCTTGCCACTATTACTAAGAACAAATTCATAAACAGTAAACAATATGAATAACGTATATTGTTCAAGGTAAACAGAAGATAAGTCGACCGCGAAGTTGAAAAACATGTCTCAAAGTACAATTTTCAATTATTCAAAATTTAGCATTACATTTTCTTGTATTTATAAATTAACAAAACTTAAAGTTGCAAACAATTAATTAATTAATGACCTTTTGAAACTAGAAACGTAATGATTCATTTTAATTTAATACTTTTTACACTACAAATTTTCTGTTCGAATTCTTTTCTGAATTTTTAAATAATTTTACATTTTCTCAAGAAAAGTGGTGACTCAGGAAAGTGAATTTTACAGCAGTCAAATGGAAAATCTTTAAATTATTTTACTTTTCAATCTTAAATTTGTAAAATTCCTTCATACTTTGTTTATAAACTTGAGGCGTTTCCTGATTTGGATTTTTATGGTTTTTGTTAGAATCTAAAATTTGAAGATAAAATTTCAATTTTGAGTTTTGTCACTTCTCAAGATAGCAGGTAGTTAATAAACGCCGCACTGGAGCAATACAACGGGCTACTGGCGACGATCTGGGATCAATCCCCAAGGGAAAGATCGAGAACACCACGTAATTTTGAACCACGGTCAGATGAAGAGGTCACATCTGAGCTGGCACCCCTCTCTCCAAACTTCCATACCACACCAACGTAAGGACATTTGAGGCCACGACAGATTTAACGTGCACCAGCTCCCTTTGTACACTACGGTCTTTGGTTGGATTCGAACTCGCAACCCTCCGGTTGTTAATCCGTTACTCTTCCAACCGGGCTACCGCGGTCCGTCACTTTTCGAAAAGTAGCACGATCACAATTTGTATCAATTATTCTAAAAAACTTTCAGAATCACATAACCTGGTACAATTAAAATCCGATGGTTTCCACTCAACAAATTCGTTTCATTGCGGAGAAAATGAAACATGGAAAAAATATCGACGAATGTTAAAAAAATTGAAAGAAAAATTTAATTCAGAAGATTAAATTGTTCCAACTGAAAAAATTTCAAGAAATTCCATAACCTAAAATTATTTTTTATGTTTTGGAACAAAATACGGGCTGAGCACTTTTTTTGCTTCCAAACGAAATCTTATGGTAAAAAATATTGCGCACGATTTCGTACGCACGAACTAAAATCAAAACAGAATGTAAACAATCCATTATTTACCTGATCAAGTTTCATTCCTTGTCAGTGACAACAGAAAAATAATCGGCGAGAACAGCCAATTAAGAATCGTCGATACTCAAATTGCTGAAAAATCTGGAAACACTTGACAATATTTACAAGTTCCGATTTCCAAGAGAGAAAATATTGTCCCGAGCGCACCGCACGTTGTTGGAGAACCGAAGAATCGTAACAGACGGGATTTGGAGCTTCTAGCGGTTCCCGTAGGCGCGCCTACAGTCAATCTGCAACTCCGACCTGACCTGACGCCATTGGATGTAGAGGTAACTTTCCTTATTAAGTCAAAGGGCGCAGGCGCGCATCTGTGTTACGTCACACGATCACAAGCGCGAGTTCGAGCTGAGATTAGGGATTTTCTTTTCTCAAGAATAGGGAATTTCTCAGGAGCAGACGATTTTCCAGTTTCCCTTTTATCTTTCCCCCCTCGAACTGCGTTGCGCTGATTTCGTTCGAAAGTCTGATGAAAAATTAAGCGTGTAATTGGTAAATTTTTATCAAACGAATTTTGGGGCTCGACCGCTGTTTGATTAAACACAGATTTAATTAAGAGCAAAACAAAAAATATCGTTTGCATATAAAAGAAAAAAATGTTAAGAGGGTTTGGTTTGATGATTGAAAAGGAGCAAATACTTAATGCAAAAACCAGTCTGCAAAGCCGTTAATCACTCGCTGGTACAAACGTCGTGATAAAATTAGCAGTTTCGGTGCAACACTACATGCAAGAGGTCAGGACTTTTATGTGAATAATACAACTGCTTTATATTAGACCGTAATGCTATGATGTGCAAGAATCTTACTCGCTAAGTAGGAAAACATAATTTTTGATTTATTTTTCTCTTGAGCTGCACTTTCTATATGAATTATTTTTGAACGAGAATCATAATGTATAAATTTACTTTATTTTTGAAGCGTATAGAGGGAATTATTTGATTTACTCTTCAAGAGTATTTAAATGTAACATGAAACATTTTTCACTAATGCGCACACATATTAGTTCAATTTTAAAATGAAGGAATATTTTAATAGAAAAATACACTTTAGCTGAAATCAAGAAAATGCAACAGTGAAATTGTGAGAAGAGTATGTCTCTTCACCAAAAATAAGAATATAATTCCAATACTTCGTCAACAGTTAATGAAAATAATCCGAAGCACATCAGAACTAGAACTGCAAAATGCAAATATACAACAGCAAGAATATTATCAGCTTTTCATAACCATCTGTTAAACTTGCTTAATGCTTTTTCATTACCATCTGTTTAACTAGAAACTATAAAAATCACACGAATGGTAGAAAATTCCATTCTTTAAAATTAATGATTGAACCTTTAAGAATTATAATAAATGAAATTCCACATTAGTTTAACCTTGGACAGTTGAACATGATTCAAAAACTAGAGTTCAAGTCCGACTAAACTATACAATATATTGCATCAGAAACTATACAAATACTTATGAATGTGTAAGACTAGTTCATTGAAGAATGAGAGAAATACCATTATAGTGAAATTATCTTATTAAATGACCTTTTAAATTTATGAATTCGTACAAGAAATCGAAATTCATACTCTGCCTTTGACAAATTATCTATTACTATAAAACTGACAATTTTTTGTTCTTTCAGTTTGGTAAGGAAGTAATTGATGTAATATGATATAAAACGCGATCCAATTAAAAAAATAACAATTTTACAGCTATGTGGATTATTAACTCGATTATTTTCCTCAATCTTAAATAATATCTTACGAGAATTAAAATAACCAAAAGATTTTTAAAAAATTAATTTTCTTCTATTAAGCTTCATTATGCTTCATATTACCACGGATTTAAAAACTCTTTTGATAGAGATATATGTTAAATTTTTCACTTTATAGTATTTCCTTGAACAAGCATAAGTGTACATATGTAATGTGAGTAGATTGTGATAATCATATATAATTAAAATAATTAATTGACCATAAACATTAACTCCTATTGATTTATAGGGAAAACATTCAAACAAGAACAATCGGGAGAATAATTCTACGGTTCTCATAGTTATTTATAAGGAATACATGTGATATTAAAATGCTTAGAATATTCTGAATCAGAAGAAAATACACACAAAACGTCTTGTTTCTATTCTGTAACACTATGAAAATTAATTTAGTGTTTATAAGTGCTTTATTTTGATCACACGGACAAAATAATTTTAAGAATATACACATGTGCATTTAGCTTCTAGAAACTTATATTTTCATGCACTTTGTAGTAATATTAGATATAATAGAAAAAAACAACCACAGAAAAATGACGTATCATTAAAAAATGGCAAAAATTTAAACAAAATGGCTCTACAAAACTCGTTTCAAAAGTATATTAAAATAAAATACAGAAATCAGATTTATCTTTTTGTAAATTAACTGCAAAAAGTCATATTTCCATTTAAGTAACTTTCAAATCCCTGGTAGTAAGAAGCCATAACAAAGCTTAATAGAAGAAAATACATTTTTTGTAGAAAATAATTTACTTATTTTAATCCTTATGTGATAGAATGAAAGTTAATGTTCTTATTCGAACGAGAAAATTTGCCATACATTGCTTTTCACCATACAAAGTTGATTGCAGCAGAAAGGACGCTGGAATTTCGAATTAAAAATGATGACTCAAGTTCTGAAACTATAACTTCTTTTAACAAGGTAATGAAATGCTCTCTCATCCATATTTCGCAAGACTATTACCACCCGAAATCCATAGAATGTCCTAATGATCAGACCTCATCAAATACAGCACAGTACTCGAGTCAAAAAGTTGCTCTTTCAAACACAGAGTGGGAACAGTAGTAGAATATTATCAGCCTCGCATTTAATTTTCCCGCCAAAATTCATTTCCCTTTAGGGCCGGTAGAACCAATTAAAAGCTGCACACAGGAGGAATTTCCTGCTGTTTCCGAAATCTGGACGCTCACTTTTAATTGGAAGCTTGCAATAGTATTCTGTAGAGGAAAAGAAATGTACAGAAGAAAGAAAGAAAAAGGAAGAAACATTCCAATTAGATATCCATAAGAGAACGTTGATTAAATATTAAAGTATAATTACTTGATAGAAAAAGTTGGAGTAAATACCATCTTAGCATTCCGTCTCAGTATAGATAAAAACACTCATTCATAGAAAAATATGAGTCGTATCTCTTTTATCACTGGTCTTTTCAAAAGTTAATCTTTTCATACATTGAAAGAATTCATAAAGCCACTTTTTAACTTACAAATTTTCTTCTTTGCCTGAATTAATAGAATGTCATTATATGTATAAAGTGTCAAGTGACAACATTAGTCTTCAAGTCAAATTTGAAGTTTTTTTTGGCAATGTATTGAATTGTAAACGAATTTTCAAATACCAGTGCGTATAATCATTATCAAAAGTTTTGATTGTTGATTTATTGCGCTAAGTCGGTTACTATAAGTAGTAAATATTAATGGGTGTAAGTATTGAGTATTATTTTTTTAATTTACTAGAAGGCCAAAGATTTGTTTAAAAAGTTACCTTCTACGAAAACATACCACTAAGCACAGTAAGAAAAACATGGATTGACGACGAAAGGTTTACGAAAATACCACCATTTCTCCAAGAATCGTACTTCATGGCTGTACACATTAAACACTAATCATTTAATTTCTTCGCCAGTTTTGTTTTAACAATTATCATATCGCTGACAATATATTTATTTTCTATAAAATGTTCCATTTCGTTTTCCATGATCGATTTCTTAGATAAACTTTTATCATCTCGGGCTTAAGACGGGCTAAGAATAGGGGTGAAGGTAAATTCTTAATCACTATAGGAAATACTGGTGGAACTTGTTTCTTGGGGAGGCCTGTCATTGAACATTATCTGAACTGGTACTGAATCCAGTCATCTAAACTGGTACTGGAACCTGTCATAAACTGGTATAGGTGCCTGCCATTTAAACTGGTACTGTAATCCATTAACCTCGTACTGGAGTTCGCCATCTAACCTGGTACTGGGGAGATCCGTTATTTGAACTGGTACTGAAGTTCATAACTTAACTTGGTACTGAAGCCCCATCATCTGAACTGGTTCTGAAGCACGTCGTCTAAACTAGTTCTGAATCCCGTCATCTAAACTGGAAAATGCACCTGTCATTTAAACTGGTACTAGAGTCCTTAATTTAACCTGGTATCAGAATCCGCTATCTAATTTGGTACTGGGGATGCTTATCTTAACTGCACAGGCTCCAGTCACTTGAACTGGTGCCCGTCAAAAAACTGGTACAAATGCCTGTCATTTAAATTGGCACTGGAGTCCGCCATCATTGGGGTGGCCCGTCATTTGAGTCATCTTTAAAAACTGATATTTTGTGAATTAGTTGTTCCAAGTTACAAAAGAAATAAATTTGTGAAAAGCTTGTAAAATCTCTCAAAAATTTTAGGATTCAGTTTGATTTTTGCAAAGAAAACAACCCAAAACAATTGTGCTGGCAAACGTAATTGAATAAACTCACATACTGTCTGTTTTACTGTAGCTTCTGAACTAAATGTGTGAACAGTGTTTCAATAACTAGTGTGAAGTATAACTCTACTTACGAGAAGAAAAACTGCATAAATTCAATAAAATATCGTTTAGATGCCACGTTTTCATCCAGACACAAATGTTTCCAGTAATTCGCTTTCAAACATCATTAAAAGGGTCATTATTCAATATAGCACATCAAATTGTAACATTACTTCGCATTGGCAGTGAAAATACCGCGTTTTAATACTCTTCATTTCTTTAATTCGGTGTAGGCAGGAAGTTCACATTGGAATCTCAAATGACGTTATATCCTAATTATATGTTATCCTCTGCTCTATTTGGCCTGTAAACTTAACTAGCAAGCGTCGAGATGCTTAATAGTTAAAAAGTAAGATGGAAATTTTTCTTAATGTCACAATAAACAACTAATCTGAAGCTTTTTTAGCTTGTTTTTAAATCAATTTTGACGTTAATTCAATCTTAAAATTGATATAGTATAAAGGTGAGACACATTCAGTCTTAGGTATATTGGTTAGTACCTTACCTTAGGTAAGGACCTTTGTTACCTTAGGTAAGGACCTTTGTTACTTTAGGTAAAGACGGCGCAGTATCCTTCCACCTAAAAATAAACATGCTCCAAAATAAATTTTACAATATTATTAAATTTGTTCCTATTCGGTCTTTGCAGGGTTTTTTTGCGTTTGTGTTTAGATACTTTTAAATATGCATGGTTTGTTCTTAACCCTCTGAAGGGTACGTATGCAAATATCAGTTCTGCAACCTGCCGTTTTTCCGGTATGACTTCTAAACAGTTTTGATCATCTTGACCAATAGAATTTTTCCAATGATTCTTCTAATCTATAAATGTATTCGTTTAGTCATTATGTGTGTTGTGTACTGAAAGCAATGCACTACTAGAAAATCTCGTGGCGCTCAGAGAGTTAATTAATACACTGCTGGCCACCCAAATTGCAACACCAAGAAAGACAAGAGATATCACAACAAAATTTATTTTGTAGATAACATGTTGACCAAGTATCAAATGATTAAATTTATAGACTTCTGTGGAGTGTGGTTCCTGCCAAAATCAGTAGACAGAGTAGCCGCCATTGTTGGAGATCACCGCTGCCACACGCCTCGGCATTGATTCAAAGAGACTTTGGATGTGTTCTTGGGGTACAGCAGACCAAGCAGCTTCCACGCGTTGCCAAAGTTGATCTGGTGTAGCAGCTGGGGATGTATTCTGGGTCAATCGTTGAGCAACCATGGACCACATGTTTTCTATCGGCGAAAGATCCGGAGAGCGAGCTGGCCAGGGAAGCAATTCAATCTGGCTATTGACGAAGAACCCTTGGACAATGCGTGCCACGTGTGGTCGCGCATTATCCTGTTGAAATATGGCTGTGGGCAAGCCCTGAAGGTAAGGAAGGACAACTGGCTCCAACACCTCGGAGATGTAGCGCTGGCTGTTTAAAGTACCGGCAATGCGTACTAGAGGAGTGCGAGAGTGATATCCAATACCGCCCCATACCATAATACCCGGTGCAGGACCAGTGTGGCGGTGCATAACGCAGCTGTTCAGCATCCTCTCTCCACGGTGTCTCCAGACTCGAATCCGACCATCGTGGTGTTGCAGACAGAAGCGTGACTCGTCAGTAAAGACAATTTCATTCCATTCTGCCGTCCACATCCTTCTTTCATCGCACCATTGGCGGCGGAAACGTCTGTGGTTCTGTGTCGAGGGTAGACGAAGCAATGGACGTCTTGCGGACAGACCACTCTGCTGTAAACGACGTCGAATGGTACGCGCAGACACTGGATGATGCGGTACAGACTGAATGTGCTGTGCTATGGTTCGTGATGTGGCTGAGCGATCCATCACTGCCATACGCACAATATGCCTGTCATCACGTGAAGTGGTGCACTGAGGTGGATGCGATCGAACACGTCGGTCCGTCGTACCCTCCTGCATCCAACGATCACATATCCGCATTACAGTTGTTTGGTTTCGTCCAACACGACTACCGATTTCCCTGAAAGATAATCCACAATCTCGGTAGGCCACTATCCTTCCTCTGTCGAACTCGGATACTTGATCAAAAGATGATCGCTGTTTTCTACGAGGCATAATTGATCGTTTTTTTGAAAAAACCACAAGAAAAACATAATTGCCGTACTTGAAATCGTCGAAATCTCCAAGCCTTAAATAGCGCTTTGAAGTGGCGCCACAGGCGCGCGTGATGTGCGTCTGCGCTGAAATTCTAATCATTTGCATATCTCACCTCCGCTAATGCATGTTGTAAATTTCATATTATTTGCATGCTTCCTTCAGGGTGTTGCATTTACGGTGGCCAGCAGTGTATAAGTACATTCAAAAAGCACTCATCAAGGGCATGGATGTTTTAAGAGGGAGAGCCCACGGGCTCATTCTTCCAAACATGATTTTAAAAATTAAAGGGTTAACAGGCATATATCCATTCAACAACTTGCAGTCTTCTATGCAGGACTTCTAACAGGTTTTGACCTTATTGACCAATAGAATCTTTCCTAGGATTCTTTCAACCAATAAGGGTAGTTATTTGGTCATTATGTGTTGCGGACGAAAGCTTATACACTGCGTACTCGGAAGGCTCGTAACGTTTAGAGAGTTAAAAAAACTATCAAAAACACACGCTGAATCTAGTTATATCAGAGGAATTAGAAGTTTCATACAAAACAAATAAAATATACATCTAAAGTCGTTAATAGTTTGAGAACAGTTAATAAAATCTTTAAACATTAGGACATCTAAGGAACAGGGAAAAAGAGAAATCCACATTCGAAATTATTTTCTGAATACGTGCTTGATGTGTGTGAAGGGCACTCTTTTAGAAAATAAAACTGAAAACAAGTATATTTTTGAGAAGAGGGGACGGCTCGCTAAGGTTTGCATATGGACTGTCCATCTTCAGGAACAGCCCTGGTTGGGCCGTTTCTGAAGATACGAGTATATCAAGAGAATATACGAAGTTATGTTCTCTTGATATACTCGTTATATACGTATATACTCGAAGTCATATACGTATCTTGATTTGGTTTGGTCTGTCGCTCTTCGGTCATTTTTTTATTACAAGCGGTTTAATTAGATTGATCTAGTATCTTGAATTTCTTTAAGATAACTTGCAAAACCATTATCATTGAAATCGATATTAGACTCATGATCTTGCGTATTAAAACAAACAATTTTGACTGGAGAACAGCGCACAACGGGCCTGGCCATCCCAAAGTGTTTTTGCCGGGCCACTTTGACAAAGTACAATATTTTCCCTCTGGCCGCATTTAACCATCTGAGTTCATACGCATATATCCGTTCTACAACCTGCCTTCAATCCCTGCAAGACTTCTAACAACTTTTAACTTCTTGAACAATATAATCTTTCCTATGATTCTCTCAACCAACAGATGTGGTTATTTAGTAATTATGTGCTTTACGGGAAACAGACAATGCTACACTCACTACTCGGAAAGCTGTGACATTCAGAAAAATAAATAGTTTTAGTTTTAAAAATAAAACTTAAAAACACATTGCTCAGTAAATTGTTTGTGATCGTGTTTTGTGTTAATAATTAAGCATTAACCTATACCAAAGAATATTTTACTACTCGTTATTAACTCTTATAACTCCAAGAATATATTATACGTAGAACGCTGACTTGCGCTTGGCAGCATTGCTGCTGGTTGCAGTGATAAGAGGTATGAAGATAATTTCAGAGGTTAAAGGGGATTTGAAAAATGGACACAGAGGAAGAAGTAATTTCGTTATCGCGTGCTAAAGACCTGGAAATATTGGTTTTAATTTAAATGTAAATGTGTATATAGCAATTACATTAGCTCTCCAAGTGTTTCGACGAGATATCTCGTCCAAGATCTGGTCAATTTTGCTAATGATGAGATATCTCGTCGAGTCAAAACTGCCCTATTACTCCATGGGAGAATGAAGATCCAAGTAGGAAAAACAAATCGTCCTTTGTCCAGAACTGGTGACAGTTTAGAACAGGGTTTTTGCATCAGAGGATGGCCACTACAGGGCAATTTTCCACGCGAAGATACCACTAGGATGTTTAACTGGATTAAAATACTTGTTTTAATTAGTGCACACCGTTGGAACATCATCCTTCCATAGTAATAGTAACGCGAGAAAGAGCCAATTCTATACCATGGAACAGAACGTATTTTCAGTTTTGAATATTTAACTAAAGTAGAATACATTTGATAATCTAAATAAATACATACACAAACGGACAAAAGTAGAATCTTGGGATAAATATTATTTTGTCTCGTTCATGCGATGTGCCATGTTTGGCTAAATCAAATAAATCAAAACCTGTTTTTCCTAACAGGTGTTCACACACGCACTAAAGTGGTTAGCACATTCTTACCGCAATTCGCAGATCAAATAATCCCTAATTACTCTTTACGAAAAATAATGAATCCTAAGTATGCCAAATTGATCGTGGGCTCACCATACGAGCCAACGCCATTTGAAAGAAAAAACGCAGCCCACATACACATACAGAAGAGATGCGCTAGTCTTCTCAATTTTTTACTTTGTCGCAATTTATTATTTCTCAAGGCTAACACACACATATCTTTTTTATAATTATTCAGTGAAAGTAAAGAAAGTCTCAGAAATCCTTTTGTTGATTTTATCTGAGGTGAATAACATGTACTTTTTATATCAAATATAGATGGTAAATAAAACTGTTTACTTCATGTCAAGCCAACAAAATGCCTGAAACAATCACGTGTTTGTTCTAGAAGAGGCATCACTTTTATCCCACGTTTCGAATTGAAGCCTTTTTATTGCGAGACAGGAGTGTTTCATGCGAAAAGCTTGTGACTTAGAAGCAGCCTAATACTAGATGCGAAAGAGTGAAAATGGAAGGAACCTTGCTTTGTTTTGCTGATGTTACATCTACTAAGCCAGCATTTTAAAAATTATTAGGATATCCATAAACAATGCTGTTTTTTATCGTAAGATGTAAATTTAGTATATTATTTTTAAAAGCGGCATTTAATCAAAAATGTAGTCACCATAGTTTTCTAAGATCTTCTCCCATCTGGTTATCAAGTCTTCTATCCCATCTTAAAAAAATCTGGGGTTTTGGAGTCAGCTACTCAACCAATAAGATGTCATAAGAGGTCAAAATACTCAACCAATGCGTTTTTGACATCTTAATAAGAATTGAATTTTTTGTCAGCAAAAAAATTGCTCTAAGGATCTAAAAAGATGATAATCAGATAGGGGAAGGTCAGGGGGATGACTTCCCGTCCGAGTCCCCTTAAATTTTTGTTGAGTGATCCTCGCAACATGTGGTCTCGCTTTATCATGTTGAAGGATAGCACCTATCCTGTTGATCAAAACAGGATGTTTTTCTGCAATGGCTGCTTTCAATCGGTCAAGCTGACCATCAATAAACGTCTGGAGTAACGGTTTCTCCAACATTAAACAGCTCAAAGTTAATCACACCATGAATGTTCCACCAAACACATAGGAGAATCTTGCTTCCATTGATATTGGGCTTTGGAATTTTACTCGGTGGTTCTCCAGTAGAAAGACATTGTTTTTCGATTGCTGGGTTATAGAGAACCCATTTATCGTCTCCCGTTATGTCAAAAAAATTCTTTTTTACTGCGGTTTATGAGCACGTTACATATGGAGGAAGATCCTTTTCTGTTTGTTCTCATCACCGAGCATACGGGGTACTCTTACAATGGCATACTGAAATTTCCTATTGGATTTCAAGTGGCGTTGAACTATTGACCAAGAAGCATTCATCCTCTCTGAAATTTCCTCAATTGTTTGGCGAGGTTCTTCCACAATAGCCCGCAAAGCGTCTTCATCCAATTGAACTGAACGACCACTTCTTGGGGCATCTTCAAGGTCAAAATTGCCGCTACAAAATATGTTGAACTATCGCTGGCACTTGCAAACGTCTAAGTAATTTGCATAAATTGCATTGATATTTGCAGTTGTAGTAATTGCGTTAGGGCAGCAATTAAACTGGAATGAGATCAGTGCTATAGCAACCAGAAGTATATGCCCGAATAACGATATTACTTATGGGCACCCCTTATAATTGGTCCACGGCTCCTTTAAATAAATATTTGGACCAATAAAATTGTAATATAATAGATCTTGATTATCCGAAGTAATGTGGACAGACACGAACACAGATAAGCAGAAACTTATCTGTGTTTACGGCTGTAGTAACACAAAACAGTCTATATGAACAGAAACAATTTACTGTACTAAATGTTACTCCTACAGAAAGATTCATAAGGCAATGATTAAGATTAATTTATACTCGGATATGTGTCACAGAATGTATTTACTGTGATAATTTTTCAATAAATCTGGAAGTAAGTAAACTCTCGAAAAAGTTCTTAAGGATCTTCAATTGCATCGTTTCATCTTTCACATCAGTGCATTTTAAACTACATTTTAGTTTTTCATGTTGATGAGATGGGTTTAATGTATTTACTTTTTTCATACTTTTGAAGTGTTTATTTTGCTTTTATGTTGTTTACTTAAATGCATTTTATGCTTTTAATGTTGGTCTGGTTGTTAATATATTGTAATATTTTTAAATATATATTGTTATTGAATTTTATTTTATCTTGAGTTTCGCGTGGGCCGCGGTAGCCCGGTTGGAAGAGTAACGGATTAGCAACCGGAGGATTGCGAATTCGAATCCAACCAAAGATCGTCGTGTACAAAGGGGGATGGTGCACGTTAAATTTGTCGTGGCCTCAGATGTCCTCACGTTGGCATGATGTGGAACTTTGGAGTGGGGGGCCACCTCAGGTGTTGTCCCGTCATCTGATCGTGGTTCAAAATTATGTAGTGTTTTCCTCGGATCGTTCCCTTGGGGATTGATCCCGGACCGTCGCCAATAGCCAGTTGTGTCGCTCCAGTGCGACGTTAATTAAAATATCTATCTATCTGGCATTTGGCGCAGCTTATCCATTTTTGTGCCATGGGCCATAAAACCCAAATCAACCATCTGCCCGCCAAACCAGATCAGTCAAGGACAAAGTACTCACATTCGTGTTCAAAGTTTTATTCAAATCTTAAAAAAACTCAACAAAAATAAAATTAGGTTCGGATTGCTTGAACATTCGGTAAATCGGAGCTTGGATAATCAAGGTTCTGTTATATTTCAACAAATTGCATTTCAATTAATTATATCAATTAACTGTCAAAAAATTGTAAAAAAATTGGTAAGTTGTGTCGAAGACACGAACCGTACTTTTGACTTGAATACTCGGGCCTGTCGTTGGATTGTGGAATGAACGAAGCAGACATAGGAAGTTTGAACGATTGTTTACTGTGTGAATATTCAACTATTAATTTACCGCTGAACGATTAAGGTATAATTTGATATTAATTTTTGCTGTTCAATATTAATTGTAGCGTAGTTCAGTAGCTTTCGCATGACACCACGTTCGCCAGTCCTTACTCTACGCAATTCAAAGTTACACTAGCCCAAAGCTCATCCAGCAACGTAGAATTTCGAGATATTGCGGAGCCTCTCCCCGAAGCTGAGTGCGCCTGCACACTCGGTCCGAAGGTCATATCAGGCACGGACATCCTTTCTCTACACAACTCTATATTATGTTCTGGATGTTTCTTCTAGTACTGAAATCATAAGACAATTGAGTTGTAGAGCTAGACTTTTCATGCATGCCCCCAGTACGGCTCCAATTTTAAACCGATTTACGATTATTCACGTCGAAACGTTCGTGAATAAAAAGGAAAAAAAGAGAAAGCATATCGCAATATTTCTTCTTTAGAAGCCTATAAATACATAATTTGACACTTTTACGGTGACACATTCCAAATGTACTTTTTCTGGAGGTACGAAAACCAAAGAAGATACTAGTTATTTCCTCCAGGAATGGGCAATTCGTATTTTTATTTGATTAGTCTCTCTTCTCACCAAAATTGGAATGAATCCCATTGTACTCCAGTCCTCTTTAATTTGTCAAAGCTAGGGCCTCAGCCTTTATCCGTCTCAGTTAATATCGACAATGATCTCAATTAATGACATTTCTAATAACCTAACGCACTTTTTTTTTATAAAGTCAACAGCAAAAGATCAGTAACTCTCTTGATTTTATATCGGAACATTTAAATTCGAAAAACTCGTCAATTATCAAAGTTCGATCAGTCAAACATCGGAGGCTCCACTGATGGAATCAGAGACGCTCCACTGCTAAATGGATGGACAAAAAACTTCTAGTATCCGGAATTTTGATAGGTACATATGCGCTGTCGCGAGTTGTAGTTACTAAATTGGTTGCTTCGGGAGCTGTACGCCGACCCTCGTTGAAAGCAAACCAGTTTTTAAAAGTAGTTCGTATTATCGTTTGCATGTTAGTTATTGCCATATTTTTGTCTTCTTTTGTTTCTTAAAAATGGCAACAGCTTGAGAGATCACACGGCTTCTGCTCTTGGCAAGAAGCCAAGAGTCTGTTTACGTTTCTAAAAAGGATGTCTGTTAAGGCAGCCGTGTGAATAACTGTATGTAGCATTTATGGAGTCAGACAAATAAAGTATATTTTTGTAGAGAACGACTGAATAATTTGATTCAGGGAAAGTCTCGTAACAAGTGGCGACAACGACGTGATATTTAAAGGTACGCTAGTGACATTTTGACTCAATTTCGTTTTCGCAATGGATGATGCACATAAGCATCGGAAAGTGGTACGGAGCTCCTTTACATGGCTTTGTAACCAGATAACGGCAGGCATCGACTCAGAGGACGCAGATGAACTTTTGGAAACTGGAGGGAAGTTCGAAAACTTAAACGTGAAGTTCTCAGAATTACAAAGAGAAAAAATTTTGGAACTTTTGCTGGCTACTGAGGAAACTACAGATGAGGAGCTCAAAAACGAAAGTTAAGTCCACTGAGCTCCATCAAAATAGTTTTTATGGGTGAGATGTCGAATTCGAGACCGTGGCGATTTATCGCCAAACATGGTAACCTTGTTGTTTTGATTAAGCTTTATGGCAACCCTATGCAAAAGGTGTTTCGCGTAGGAAAGTCAACGGTTTTTTTTTAACGAACATACTGGCTTAGGACGCCATCTTGATTTGGCAACAAAAATTGCTTGGCGGCAAACATGTCTCGGATTCTACATCTTTACCGTTTTTATAAAATTAAGACCACTTTCAACAAACTATTTAAAGAAATCGAAAGTATTTCAAATGTATGTCAACAAACAGAAGCCCGAAAGTTCAAACTTCCACAAATTGAACTCAGAAAGTACGATGGAAGTATCAAGGGCTGTTATCGTTCTGGTCAATGTTTAAAAATATTGACGAGGATAAGAACATTGATCCAAGTGATAAATTCCAATATCAATTAGTATACTGTTCCGAATTCCCGTGCCCGAGAACTAGTTCAAAGTTATTCAGCTACAGTTGAAAATTATCCTAAGGTGATAGAAAGTTTTAAATTCAGATTTGGGAATGAGGACATTTTAGTGGCGTTTTACATCAGAGAATTACACTAGTGATACAGAACTCCAATTCAAATTCTTCGTTTTCTCTATCATCTCTGTATGATAAACTTAAATCACAGTTAAGAGCATTGGAATCATTGGGTATAACCACGAAAATGTTTGAGGTAGTTTTATTTCCTCTAATCCAGTCGTGCATTCCCGAGGAGTTGCTCAGAGTCTGGCAGAGACAACCAAAATTAGGATACGCACCAAAAGATCGTCTCAACGACCTTATGAAATTTATTCGAAATGAAGTAAAGATTGAGGAACGTATCCCAATGGCAATCGAGGGTTTTGATCTTAAACGATCAATGACCAAAAAAATCGCTTCCAAAAAATGAGAAATACGTACCGACTGTTAATGATTTATTTACAAGTGAAGAAAGAAAGGAAAAGTAGCTGTATTTTCTGCTGTAAATCGCATGATAGCAAAGAATGTTTTCAGGCACAACGAATGTCTCTGGAAGAAAAACAGAAAAGAATTTTAAAGAGAAGGTGTGTTTTACTTGTTTGAAGCTTTGGCATCATTCAAAGGCTTGTAAATCGAAAGTTAAATGCGTGATTTGTGGGCGAAGACATTGGGTTATAATGTGTCCAAAAATACCAGCAAACCGAAAGAAAGACGAAGTTATAAACAGTAAAAAAGGAGGAAATTCAAAATTCCTTGTCAAATCACAGCTGTTCAGCAGAGTTCTACTTCAGACTTTACAGGTAAAGCTAAAGTCAAGCAAGGAAAGTCGGACTTACGAGCACTTATCGACAGCGGTTCACAGCGATCTTACATCCTGAAGAAAACTGCCGATGAGATGGAATATGAGCCAATAGGAACCGAGGATTTGTCTCATTCTTTATTTGGAGGTACAACGCTGAAAAAAGAACGGCATCAGCGGTACAAGATAAATTTGA
Source organism: Meta bourneti (assembly GCA_933210815.1). NCBI lineage: Eukaryota > Metazoa > Arthropoda > Arachnida > Araneae > Tetragnathidae > Meta > Meta bourneti. The sequence goes on along the minus strand of OW119923.1, from coordinate 32,685,252 downwards.
GCAGTTTCAAGTGACTATAACTGTGATATGTGGAAAATTACCAAGACTCAAAAAAGGCAATGGGAAAAGGAGTTGAGAGAAAAGAAAATATGGACAGTGGATTATGGAAAAGGTCGTCCAGATATTTGATTGCTGATTGGAGCTGATATTTGTGGAGAACTCTTTACCGGGAAAAGTCACAAACTCAAGTGTGGACTGATAGCCGTTGAAACCAGTCTGGGCTTGTTAATTATGGGAAAAGTACCCGGCGAAAGAATTCATGGTTTATCATCTCTAACTGTCACCTCCCTCTTATCTCCAAATGCCTCAATTACAAATCTTTGGGATCTAGACACCTTAGGTATTAAAAATCCAATAGAAACAAAATCCAAGCAGGAGTTGGAAAAGGCTGCTTTGGATTACTTTGAGAAAACCGTCTCTGTGGACAAAAATGAACGCTACGAAATCAATTTACCGTGGTTAGAAAATAAAGACCTAAAGCCAAATATGGAGATGCTGAGAAAACGATGTGTTTCTACTGCCATAAAGCTTCAACAGGAAGGAAAGCTTAGTAGCTATGATGAGGTCTTCAAAGAATGGGAAAATTTGGGTATTATTTAAGAGGTACCTTTCGAGAAAGAAGAGCTCGGAGAACGATTTCACTACTTACCACACCGAGGTGTATTTAAAGAGAATTCCACAACGAAAATCAGACCCGTGTACGATGCTTCATGTCGTGGAAAAGGTTCACCTTCCCTTAATGATTGCCTTGAAAAGGGTCCGAATCTGTTAGAAGAATTAGCTGATGAGATTTCGAAAAGACAAAATAGGAGTTGTGGCGGACATCAGAAAAGCGTTTCTCCAAATCTCAATTGCGAAAGAAGATCGGAACTTCCTCAGATTTTTGTGGTGGGAAGATTTTGAAAAAAGACAATTGAAAGTGCTTAGACACCGACGAGTTGTGTTTGGTCTCACCTGTAGCCCATTCCTGTTAGGTGCTGTATTAAATCATCTATTAGAATCAAGCTCACCCAGTAACCAGGAGATGGTCGAGACATTCTACGTAGATAATTGTGTGACCTTTGTATCAAGTAAGGAAATGTTACAAAAATTTATCCAAGAGTCGAGACAATTATTAGATAAGCCTTGCTTCGACCTGAGGGTGGGAGCACAATGATTTTCAAGATATTCGAATGGTGAGAGTTCCAGATTTAGACCACCTGGATAATGTCAACCTATCTAAAAGGTGGAGATATCGACAATGCTTGAGAGGATTTCCGAAAGAGGTTTCGTGATGAATATCTTGGGGTCTCCTAGTTCAACAACCACCTAAGCATAAACATCTAGTGAGAGAAGCTAAGGTAGAGTACATTGTCCTTGTCAGTAGTGAAAATAAGAAAAGAATTGACTGGCCATTGGGACAGTATTGCTACTTTCCCTGGGAAAGACAATGTTATACGAGTGGTCAAGGTGAAAAATGCAACTGGGGAACTCACCAGACCAGTTCAAGCTGTCTATCCGTTAGAAGTGTCCCAATTTGATCAACTATGCAACAAGGTGATACCTAATTCATTAGGCTGTTCCTGCAGCTGATATTCATACTTCGGAGAAAAAAGAAACTGTTACACCTGTTTATGAGAGGGCAAGAGTTTGAAAAAGAAACTGTTCCTGCAAAATTATTCCTAACATTAAAACAAGAAGTGGAAGGAAAGTTGTTTTACCAGAACGTTATAGATTATAATTTCTTACAATAATTTAATTTAGTATTAAGATTAATTGATAAATATTTTGTTATTTGTATGGTATTGAAAACTAATGTGCTAATTTCTTTATTTTTGTGTTTTCATATTTGTTTTGATTTTACGACCACCGAAAATCAAAAGGTGGGAGGATGTTAAAAGTAGTTCGTATTATCGTTTGCTGTTGGCATATTTTTGTCTTATTTTGTTTCCTAAAAATGGCAACAGTGTGAGAGATCACGCGGCTTCTACTCTTGGCAAGAAGCCAAGTGTCTGTTTACGTTTCTAAAAAGGATGTCTGTTAAGGCAGCCGTGTGAATATCTCTATGTAGCATTTATGGAGTCAGACAAATAAAGTATATTTTTGTAGAGAACGACTGAATAATTTGATTCAGGGAAAGTCTCGTAACAAGTGGCGACAACGACGTGATATTTAAAGGTACGCTAGTGACATTTTGACTCAATTTCGTTTTCGCAATGGATGATGCACATAAGCATCGGAAAGTGGTACGGAGCTCCTTTACATGGCTTTGTAACCAGATAACGGCAGGCATCGACTCAGAGGACGCAGATGAACTTTTGGAAACTGGAGGGAAGTTCGAAAACTTAAACGTGAAGTTCTCAGAATTACAAAGAGAAAAAATTTTGGAACTTTTGCTGGCTACTGAGGAAACTACAGATGAGGAGCTCAAAAACGAAAGTTAAGTCCACTGAGCTCCATCAAAATAGTTTTTATGGGTGAGATGTCGAATTCGAGACCGTGGCGATTTATCGCCAAACATGGTAACCTTGTTGTTTTGATTAAGCTTTATGGCAACCCTATGCAAAAGGTGTTTCGCGTAGGAAAGTCAACGGTTTTTTTTTAACGAACATACTGGCTTAGGACGCCATCTTGATTTGGCAACAAAAATTGCTTGGCGGCAAACATGTCTCGGATTCTACATCTTTACCGTTTTTATAAAATTAAGACCACTTTCAACAAACTATTTAAAGAAATCGAAAGTATTTCAAATGTATGTCAACAAACAGAAGCCCGAAAGTTCAAACTTCCACAAATTGAACTCAGAAAGTACGATGGAAGTATCAAGGGCTGTTATCGTTCTGGTCAATGTTTAAAAATATTGACGAGGATAAGAACATTGATCCAAGTGATAAATTCCAATATCAATTAGTATACTGTTCCGAATTCCCGTGCCCGAGAACTAGTTCAAAGTTATTCAGCTACAGTTGAAAATTATCCTAAGGTGATAGAAAGTTTTAAATTCAGATTTGGGAATGAGGACATTTTAGTGGCGTTTTACATCAGAGAATTACACTAGTGATACAGAACTCCAATTCAAATTCTTCGTTTTCTCTATCATCTCTGTATGATAAACTTAAATCACAGTTAAGAGCATTGGAATCATTGGGTATAACCACGAAAATGTTTGAGGTAGTTTTATTTCCTCTAATCCAGTCGTGCATTCCCGAGGAGTTGCTCAGAGTCTGGCAGAGACAACCAAAATTAGGATACGCACCAAAAGATCGTCTCAACGACCTTATGAAATTTATTCGAAATGAAGTAAAGATTGAGGAACGTATCCCAATGGCAATCGAGGGTTTTGATCTTAAACGATCAATGACCAAAAAAATCGCTTCCAAAAAATGAGAAATACGTACCGACTGTTAATGATTTATTTACAAGTGAAGAAAGAAAGGAAAAGTAGCTGTATTTTCTGCTGTAAATCGCATGATAGCAAAGAATGTTTTCAGGCACAACGAATGTCTCTGGAAGAAAAACAGAAAAGAATTTTAAAGAGAAGGTGTGTTTTACTTGTTTGAAGCTTTGGCATCATTCAAAGGCTTGTAAATCGAAAGTTAAATGCGTGATTTGTGGGCGAAGACATTGGGTTATAATGTGTCCAAAAATACCAGCAAACCGAAAGAAAGACGAAGTTATAAACAGTAAAAAAGGAGGAAATTCAAAATTCCTTGTCAAATCACAGCTGTTCAGCAGAAGTTCTACTTCAGACTTTACAGGTAAAGCTAAAGTCAAGCAAGGAAAGTCGGACTTACGAGCACTTATCGACAGCGGTTCACAGCGATCTTACATCCTGAAGAAAACTGCCGATGAGATGGAATATGAGCCAATAGGAACCGAGGATTTGTCTCATTCTTTATTTGGAGGTACAACGCTGAAAAAAGAACGGCATCAGCGGTACAAGATAAATTTGAGCAGTTTCAAGTGACTATAACTGTGATATGTGGAAAATTACCAAGACTCAAAAAAGGCAATGGGAAAAGGAGTTGAGAGAAAAGAAAATATGGACAGTGGATTATGGAAAAGGTCGTCCAGATATTTGATTGCTGATTGGAGCTGATATTTGTGGAGAACTCTTTACCGGGAAAAGTCACAAACTCAAGTGTGGACTGATAGCCGTTGAAACCAGTCTGGGCTTGTTAATTATGGGAAAAGTACCCGGCGAAAGAATTCATGGTTTATCATCTCTAACTGTCACCTCCCTCTTATCTCCAAATGCCTCAATTACAAATCTTTGGGATCTAGACACCTTAGGTATTAAAAATCCAATAGAAACAAAATCCAAGCAGGAGTTGGAAAAGGCTGCTTTGGATTACTTTGAGAAAACCGTCTCTGTGGACAAAAATGAACGCTACGAAATCAATTTACCGTGGTTAGAAAATAAAGACCTAAAGCCAAATATGGAGATGCTGAGAAAACGATGTGTTTCTACTGCCATAAAGCTTCAACAGGAAGGAAAGCTTAGTAGCTATGATGAGGTCTTCAAAGAATGGGAAAATTTGGGTATTATTTAAGAGGTACCTTTCGAGAAAGAAGAGCTCGGAGAACGATTTCACTACTTACCACACCGAGGTGTATTTAAAGAGAATTCCACAACGAAAATCAGACCCGTGTACGATGCTTCATGTCGTGGAAAAGGTTCACCTTCCCTTAATGATTGCCTTGAAAAGGGTCCGAATCTGTTAGAAGAATTAGCTGATGAGATTTCGAAAAGACAAAATAGGAGTTGTGGCGGACATCAGAAAAGCGTTTCTCCAAATCTCAATTGCGAAAGAAGATCGGAACTTCCTCAGATTTTTGTGGTGGGAAGATTTTGAAAAAAGACAATTGAAAGTGCTTAGACACCGACGAGTTGTGTTTGGTCTCACCTGTAGCCCATTCCTGTTAGGTGCTGTATTAAATCATCTATTAGAATCAAGCTCACCCAGTAACCAGGAGATGGTCGAGACATTCTACGTAGATAATTGTGTGACCTTTGTATCAAGTAAGGAAATGTTACAAAAATTTATCCAAGAGTCGAGACAATTATTAGATAAGCCTTGCTTCGACCTGAGGGTGGGAGCACAATGATTTTCAAGATATTCGAATGGTGAGAGTTCCAGATTTAGACCACCTGGATAATGTCAACCTATCTAAAAGGTGGAGATATCGACAATGCTTGAGAGGATTTCCGAAAGAGGTTTCGTGATGAATATCTTGGGGTCTCCTAGTTCAACAACCACCTAAGCATAAACATCTAGTGAGAGAAGCTAAGGTAGAGTACATTGTCCTTGTCAGTAGTGAAAATAAGAAAAGAATTGACTGGCCATTGGGACAGTATTGCTACTTTCCCTGGGAAAGACAATGTTATACGAGTGGTCAAGGTGAAAAATGCAACTGGGGAACTCACCAGACCAGTTCAAGCTGTCTATCCGTTAGAAGTGTCCCAATTTGATCAACTATGCAACAAGGTGATACCTAATTCATTAGGCTGTTCCTGCAGCTGATATTCATACTTCGGAGAAAAAAGAAACTGTTACACCTGTTTATGAGAGGGCAAGAGTTTGAAAAAGAAACTGTTCCTGCAAAATTATTCCTAACATTAAAACAAGAAGTGGAAGGAAAGTTGTTTTACCAGAACGTTATAGATTATAATTTCTTACAATAATTTAATTTAGTATTAAGATTAATTGATAAATATTTTGTTATTTGTATGGTATTGAAAACTAATGTGCTAATTTCTTTATTTTTGTGTTTTCATATTTGTTTTGATTTTACGACCACCGAAAATCAAAAGGTGGGAGGATGTTAAAAGTAGTTCGTATTATCGTTTGCTGTTGGCATATTTTTGTCTTATTTTGTTTCCTAAAAATGGCAACAGTGTGAGAGATCACGCGGCTTCTACTCTTGGCAAGAAGCCAAGTGTCTGTTTACGTTTCTAAAAAGGATGTCTGTTAAGGCAGCCGTGTGAATATCTCTATGTAGCATTTATGGAGTCAGACAAATAAAGTATATTTTTGTAGAGAACGACTGAATAATTTGATTCAGGGAAAGTCTCGTAACAAGTGGCGACAACGACGTGATATTTAAAGGTACGCTAGTGACATTTTGACTCAATTTCGTTTTCGCAATGGATGATGCACATAAGCATCGGAAAGTGGTACGGAGCTCCTTTACATGGCTTTGTAACCAGATAACGGCAGGCATCGACTCAGAGGACGCAGATGAACTTTTGGAAACTGGAGGGAAGTTCGAAAACTTAAACGTGAAGTTCTCAGAATTACAAAGAGAAAAAATTTTGGAACTTTTGCTGGCTACTGAGGAAACTACAGATGAGGAGCTCAAAAACGAAAGTTAAGTCCACTGAGCTCCATCAAAATAGTTTTTATGGGTGAGATGTCGAATTCGAGACCGTGGCGATTTATCGCCAAACATGGTAACCTTGTTGTTTTGATTAAGCTTTATGGCAACCCTATGCAAAAGGTGTTTCGCGTAGGAAAGTCAACGGTTTTTTTTTAACGAACATACTGGCTTAGGACGCCATCTTGATTTGGCAACAAAAATTGCTTGGCGGCAAACATGTCTCGGATTCTACATCTTTACCGTTTTTATAAAATTAAGACCACTTTCAACAAACTATTTAAAGAAATCGAAAGTATTTCAAATGTATGTCAACAAACAGAAGCCCGAAAGTTCAAACTTCCACAAATTGAACTCAGAAAGTACGATGGAAGTATCAAGGGCTGTTATCGTTCTGGTCAATGTTTAAAAATATTGACGAGGATAAGAACATTGATCCAAGTGATAAATTCCAATATCAATTAGTATACTGTTCCGAATTCCCGTGCCCGAGAACTAGTTCAAAGTTATTCAGCTACAGTTGAAAATTATCCTAAGGTGATAGAAAGTTTTAAATTCAGATTTGGGAATGAGGACATTTTAGTGGCGTTTTACATCAGAGAATTACACTAGTGATACAGAACTCCAATTCAAATTCTTCGTTTTCTCTATCATCTCTGTATGATAAACTTAAATCACAGTTAAGAGCATTGGAATCATTGGGTATAACCACGAAAATGTTTGAGGTAGTTTTATTTCCTCTAATCCAGTCGTGCATTCCCGAGGAGTTGCTCAGAGTCTGGCAGAGACAACCAAAATTAGGATACGCACCAAAAGATCGTCTCAACGACCTTATGAAATTTATTCGAAATGAAGTAAAGATTGAGGAACGTATCCCAATGGCAATCGAGGGTTTTGATCTTAAACGATCAATGACCAAAAAAATCGCTTCCAAAAAATGAGAAATACGTACCGACTGTTAATGATTTATTTACAAGTGAAGAAAGAAAGGAAAAGTAGCTGTATTTTCTGCTGTAAATCGCATGATAGCAAAGAATGTTTTCAGGCACAACGAATGTCTCTGGAAGAAAAACAGAAAAGAATTTTAAAGAGAAGGTGTGTTTTACTTGTTTGAAGCTTTGGCATCATTCAAAGGCTTGTAAATCGAAAGTTAAATGCGTGATTTGTGGGCGAAGACATTGGGTTATAATGTGTCCAAAAATACCAGCAAACCGAAAGAAAGACGAAGTTATAAACAGTAAAAAAGGAGGAAATTCAAAATTCCTTGTCAAATCACAGCTGTTCAGCAGAAGTTCTACTTCAGACTTTACAGGTAAAGCTAAAGTCAAGCAAGGAAAGTCGGACTTACGAGCACTTATCGACAGCGGTTCACAGCGATCTTACATCCTGAAGAAAACTGCCGATGAGATGGAATATGAGCCAATAGGAACCGAGGATTTGTCTCATTCTTTATTTGGAGGTACAACGCTGAAAAAAGAACGGCATCAGCGGTACAAGATAAATTTGAGCAGTTTCAAGTGACTATAACTGTGATATGTGGAAAATTACCAAGACTCAAAAAAGGCAATGGGAAAAGGAGTTGAGAGAAAAGAAAATATGGACAGTGGATTATGGAAAAGGTCGTCCAGATATTTGATTGCTGATTGGAGCTGATATTTGTGGAGAACTCTTTACCGGGAAAAGTCACAAACTCAAGTGTGGACTGATAGCCGTTGAAACCAGTCTGGGCTTGTTAATTATGGGAAAAGTACCCGGCGAAAGAATTCATGGTTTATCATCTCTAACTGTCACCTCCCTCTTATCTCCAAATGCCTCAATTACAAATCTTTGGGATCTAGACACCTTAGGTATTAAAAATCCAATAGAAACAAAATCCAAGCAGGAGTTGGAAAAGGCTGCTTTGGATTACTTTGAGAAAACCGTCTCTGTGGACAAAAATGAACGCTACGAAATCAATTTACCGTGGTTAGAAAATAAAGACCTAAAGCCAAATATGGAGATGCTGAGAAAACGATGTGTTTCTACTGCCATAAAGCTTCAACAGGAAGGAAAGCTTAGTAGCTATGATGAGGTCTTCAAAGAATGGGAAAATTTGGGTATTATTTAAGAGGTACCTTTCGAGAAAGAAGAGCTCGGAGAACGATTTCACTACTTACCACACCGAGGTGTATTTAAAGAGAATTCCACAACGAAAATCAGACCCGTGTACGATGCTTCATGTCGTGGAAAAGGTTCACCTTCCCTTAATGATTGCCTTGAAAAGGGTCCGAATCTGTTAGAAGAATTAGCTGATGAGATTTCGAAAAGACAAAATAGGAGTTGTGGCGGACATCAGAAAAGCGTTTCTCCAAATCTCAATTGCGAAAGAAGATCGGAACTTCCTCAGATTTTTGTGGTGGGAAGATTTTGAAAAAAGACAATTGAAAGTGCTTAGACACCGACGAGTTGTGTTTGGTCTCACCTGTAGCCCATTCCTGTTAGGTGCTGTATTAAATCATCTATTAGAATCAAGCTCACCCAGTAACCAGGAGATGGTCGAGACATTCTACGTAGATAATTGTGTGACCTTTGTATCAAGTAAGGAAATGTTACAAAAATTTATCCAAGAGTCGAGACAATTATTAGATAAGCCTTGCTTCGACCTGAGGGTGGGAGCACAATGATTTTCAAGATATTCGAATGGTGAGAGTTCCAGATTTAGACCACCTGGATAATGTCAACCTATCTAAAAGGTGGAGATATCGACAATGCTTGAGAGGATTTCCGAAAGAGGTTTCGTGATGAATATCTTGGGGTCTCCTAGTTCAACAACCACCTAAGCATAAACATCTAGTGAGAGAAGCTAAGGTAGAGTACATTGTCCTTGTCAGTAGTGAAAATAAGAAAAGAATTGACTGGCCATTGGGACAGTATTGCTACTTTCCCTGGGAAAGACAATGTTATACGAGTGGTCAAGGTGAAAAATGCAACTGGGGAACTCACCAGACCAGTTCAAGCTGTCTATCCGTTAGAAGTGTCCCAATTTGATCAACTATGCAACAAGGTGATACCTAATTCATTAGGCTGTTCCTGCAGCTGATATTCATACTTCGGAGAAAAAAGAAACTGTTACACCTGTTTATGAGAGGGCAAGAGTTTGAAAAAGAAACTGTTCCTGCAAAATTATTCCTAACATTAAAACAAGAAGTGGAAGGAAAGTTGTTTTACCAGAACGTTATAGATTATAATTTCTTACAATAATTTAATTTAGTATTAAGATTAATTGATAAATATTTTGTTATTTGTATGGTATTGAAAACTAATGTGCTAATTTCTTTATTTTTGTGTTTTCATATTTGTTTTGATTTTACGACCACCGAAAATCAAAAGGTGGGAGGATGTTAAAAGTAGTTCGTATTATCGTTTGCTGTTGGCATATTTTTGTCTTATTTTGTTTCCTAAAAATGGCAACAGTGTGAGAGATCACGCGGCTTCTACTCTTGGCAAGAAGCCAAGTGTCTGTTTACGTTTCTAAAAAGGATGTCTGTTAAGGCAGCCGTGTGAATATCTCTATGTAGCATTTATGGAGTCAGACAAATAAAGTATATTTTTGTAGAGAACGACTGAATAATTTGATTCAGGGAGAGTCTCGCAACACCATTTGTGTAAAAGACGTTGAATTATAATTTGCAAATTCCATTCTGTTGACACGAAATTGGGCTTTTAAAACGTGTATATTTGGATCATCTTTCTCAAAAGTCCTTTGTGTTAGAGTAGGTATTTTAATTAACGTCGCATTGGAGCAACACATCGGGCTATTGGCGAAGGTCCGAGATCAATCCCTAAGGGAAAGATAGAATTCGTTTTATGAAAGAAAATATCTTTTTCATCATTTTAAAATAATAAATTTAAACTAATTTGATAGTTATTTTTCAAAATAATACATTAATATTTAAAAAATTTGATAACGCAAAGATTGCTATTGCAAAAATGTATTTACGTTCAACTTTTATCTGAGTGTCAATTATCAAATAGGATCGGCACTCAGCGCTTTGAGGCTGTAACAAGGAATTTTCAGTTATGGTAGGTAGGTATTTAATTAACTTCACACTGGAGCAACAGGCTATTGGCGACGGTCCGGTATCAAACCCAAAGGGAAAGACCCGAGGACAACACTATGTAGCCTCGCCCGGTGGCAAAAGCCCTTGGTGCGTTTTTTGGCGCACTTTTTTATGTCGCCAAGGAAAGAAATCTTACAAAAAATATCTTTTAAAGCGGAAAGTAATCAGCTTTTGCGGAAAATAATACAGAACTTTGAAAAAACATGAAAAGATAAAGATGGATTACCTTCACCTGCCATAACTCGCTACTAAAAGTGCGCCAAGGTCCGTTGCCACCGGACGAGGCGCTACATACAGCTGTACCTTAATTTTGAATCATGGTCAGATGTCACACCTGAGCTGGCACCCCACTCTCCAAACTTCCACGCTACCCCAACGTGAGGACATGCACCAGCCGCCTTTGTATACGATGGTCTTTGGTTGGAATCGAACTCCCAACCTTCAGGTTGCTAATCCGTTACTCTTCCAATTCTGGACAGCCGCTGCTATTTTTTCGTCAATCCAGTTAGCCGTGACCGAACGCTTCTTTTTCTAATATACTTTCAATAGCAAAAGATTAGTGTTTTTTTTTTTAATTTTATATCCTGAACTTTTAAATTTGTTAGACACAAGGGGTAGTCAAACATCGGAGATTCCCCTGGTGGAAGGCAGCGTCAACGCAGTCTATGGTACCACAGTAAATTCTCAGTAATGAATATACGGGTTGCCAGGTGTCATAATGCCATCACCTGATAAATTTTAAAATTTTGTTGACTGATAACTCTTTTAGAATCTGTACGAGGGGGAATAATTGAATGGTTGTCTAGAAGGGCGTATGTTACATTTTAAAAATTTTACAGGAGACACCTAAAAGGAGTAATCCTTTCGTGTAAAAAAGACATTGTATCTATGGAAGGAAAGAAGATTGGTTCCGGATCTAAAAAATCAGTAAAAATAATTTTAAAAAAAGCATATGAAAATATTCGTTTTAAGCTTAATATTTTATTTCAACAAAATACACATGTAATAATATGTAATGAAAATGAAAAAAATTCTTCATGAACAAAAAAAATCTGTTTTACATCCCCTGTCATCCAACCTGTACTTGCAGAAAATTCATACTTTGTTTAACTGAAATGAAGTGCTTGGCTTCTTTTCTTTAATCTGTCTATAAATTCTTAGTGCTGTTTGCTTACTAATAATAAGATAAGTCACAAAAAAGAGTCCATCTACTGGTACTCTTTTTTGTGACTTATCTTCTATCCATATTACCAGAGCCTTTCCCATCTTTTCATTGACAATATCTCTTGTATATGATGATGAATCACTCTTACTTTTGTTCCAGAACGTACTGACTTCCTAATTGCAGCTTCATTTTTCTTAATTGTTCTTATGGTAGCTTCATGTACACCAAAATGCTTTCCTACAGACGTAGCACCTTGTTGTAAGACGATCTAAAATTTGAATTTTAAGTTCCAAAGAAATCGCTTTCCTTTTCATTTTGGTAATGGGTGAATGGGTCGTAGAATTGAATTGCATTCAGCGCATAAACGTGTTAGAGTAAAAAATCACATGCACATTTAAGTATATCCTTTCGTTAAAATCTTGTATTACAACACAAAATTTTATTTTGCGTATTATCACAAACACGTTTTCTGAGTACATTCACTTAGTCATATCTTTTGTGAGTAACTATCGAACGCAAAAGATAAATTTTAACTTTACTGATTAGTAAGTGTATGGTGTTATATAGTCCAGTTCTTCGTGGCCTCCAGTTTACAATTATTTTTCCAAGAACAGCTAACGCTTTTCAATAGCAATGCTTAATGTGTACAATTGTGGACTTTGATGGATTTCAGACTCAAAAAAGTTTCTTAGTACGTAAATACGGATACATCGCTGTAAAAATCGCAAGTAGCTTCAAGTATTCGTTTTAACTTATCGTCTTATAAGCATAAACTTAGTGCCAAAGATCGTACAACTGTGCGATATGTTAAAAATTAAGTATGTGGATTTCATTTCTGTCCCATGACATGGCAAATTGTGTCTCCCTTAGAAAGTCTAGACTCTAAGCTTTTAGAATTGTACGAGCAGACCAAGACCTAGTTGCACTAGTACCACTCAGTACCTAGTTGCTTACATAGGTGGTCATGTGGAAAAGAAACGCTTAGATGCATTGACTTCCGAACATCAACTTGGAACGATATGAGTGTCCCAAATTCGAGGGCACTATGTGCTCTAAGTAGCAACAAAGATATCCCAAAACTATCATGTGGTCATCACAAAAATAATTTGCAATGTCCAAAAGCTTAGGTGGCTGTATCGAATAATTGGATTGTAGGAAATATGCGTCTCTTAAAAAATGCAAGTATGCAAAAAACTAAAGTTCTTTTTTACACTACAATGTATTACTTTTGTAAAATATATGAGTTATGATGGTATTTTTCTATAAAAAGTGTTTTAATTAACTTAGTTTCTATGTGGCTTCCTTGAAAGTGTCTCTGTTTTTTCTTGCAGAGAATATTTTAAGAATACATAGAATTTAGACTTAATCCATTATTTCAATAATATTTGTTCATTTTAAAATTCATTAATATTTAAAATTTTTAGTTATTTAATATTACTCATGGGTAAAACTATCAGCGGTGTGAGTAAATATTCAGATTATGCATTAACTATCGAGAAAAGGCAAGTTAATTTGCTTAGCAGCACATAAATGTCCACATTATTTTCAAAACAGAAAACCCATATGCTATCCATTTAACGTAGTAATGAATTACATGTAAAATTAAGAGAACAATATGAAGTATCTTGTAAAATACTTCATAACTACGTACAGCATTGGTGTTTTGCTCTGCAATTTAAACTGTACGATATGCATAAGGTTTCAAATAAATAAAAGGAAGCTCATATTTAATAAAATGTGTGGTTTGCAAAAGCATTAAAGAAAAAGAACATTTAATTTAGAACTTCAAGGATTAAATGGTTTTTAATAAACTATTTTTCACTACTTCAAATGTGCGAGAAGACATGGTATGCGTCTTGCAAAGTTTCACAAATTAATGTATAAAATATTTTTACTCTTACAGGTTTTTTAGTACTGTTCTTTTACTATGCATAAAACACACTTTAATAATCAAACTTTTAAAAATGTCTTAATTGTAAAATTAAAAAATAATAAGCAAATCTCTGCATTTAAATGTTTGTAATAATATCTGATGTATATGTATCAATTGTAAAATATTTTCTAAAAATCTTCAATGTTATAATACGTGTAATAGTATTTAACATATAATTAATTTGTGGATAAAAACATTAACTTTTAAAACATAAAATCCTTATATCAAAGAAATTTTCATTAAAAAGCAGTTTGTAAATCTATATAATATAAATTAAATCACTAAAATTTATGAAGATTTTTTCAAAGTAAAAAATAATATGCAAGGAAAGATTAATTAAAAAATAACATTTAATTTAGATTTATAGGATAAATGGTTTTTATACTATTATAACTTCTTCAAATGTACAAGGAAACATATTCATAGTTTGTCATCTTGTAAAGTTTAAAAAATTTTACTCTTACTTAAGTTTACATTATTTCAAGCAAAATCTCTGCAATAAAATAGGTGTCATAACATCCAATGTATAATTAACATCTGAGTAAAAACATCTAACTTGAAAAAACAAGTCTCTATCAAAGAAAATTTCATTTCAGATCTTGTATTTTAGAAGACAATTTATAAAACTATGTAAAAAAAAGAATCAAGAAAACAGTGTATGTGGCAAGACACGCAAAAGTTTATTTAAAATAGCAAGATATAAGCATTTATATAAATAATATTCAGAAAGGCACAAGGATTAATTGTAGCGTTTTCCAAATACGTTTAGTGTACATCCCTATCAACACCGAGTTCCAGCGGGGCATAAGTGGTCTGTTGCTTATTTACGCTAGAATTTTACGAAACGTTAAGTTAATTCTAGGGCATGATGCATTCCCACGGGCAAGCTGTGAAACCAAAATTGGTTTTTTTGGATACTTCATCCCAAGAAAACTTCCATTTTCCCGAAAATTTTTTAAAGAATTGTAGTTAGAAAACACAAATTGTCTGCCCAAATGAAACAGACGCTATGGATGCATAAAGTTCCAAGTCCTTCTCATTGTTTTTATGGATATCTATGCAGTTCTTACCATCTTTATAACGGTTCACAAACTCGAAATTAAAATCTTGTACCAATTATTCGTTCTATTTCTCCCTTTTATTTCCAATAGTGAAGGAGACCAAGGCTTGGCTCCTCCATACAAGATCCGCTAAAGGTATAGCTTATTCCTTCGTTTTCGTATACTAGAAGTTGTCAAGGCACAATATATTTTTTACCGTACATTTCTATAGCAGTTTCCTCTTTTTTTTAATACGTTAATTCGTTTTCCAATCGACGGAAATATACCCAGCCTTCTCGATCTGTAAACAATTTACCATACTCATAACAAAGAATCTTTACACTATTTCTGCAAACACTGTTCTTTGCACGCATTTTCTTTTCAGGTCTAGATCACTAGAATCCATCATTTATTTAAAAACGATAGAAGGGCAAAAATCCAAAGAAGCAAAGTAATTCAAAGACCCAACAAATATAAGTTCATGCTAACTATGCTTTAAAAACCTTATTTATCAAATAGTATAATCAGTATCTATCGTTATCTGTGACTCCGTGTTTAATTTCGTTCCTTCTGTTATCTTAATTAACCTACACGTGCAAAACAATACTTAGTCATATTCTCACAAGTTCCAGAGGCTTTTAGACTTTTAATCTGATACTTTGCCATCACAAATCTTGAGTAGAATGCATTTGCCTAAAATTGCATGTAATCAAAACAAAAATTTCCCACGTTTGTCACACACATTCCTTAGTCATATTGTCCCAAGTCCAGAGGCTTCTAATAATATCAATCTTATACTTTTATCATCATAAATACTATGTATACCGTAAATTCTTTGGCTAGTTACCTCTTATTTACCTAAAAATGTAATTTTTCATACACCGTTATGCTTGTGTGTCCTATTCATATCTCAAAGTCCTCTCCTCAAGTTGTAATAATGATTTCCCGACAAAACATTCAGCCTTAAGCATGCACATTTTCTTCAAGAACATGCCGTATATAATAACAAGTCCTTTCTCGTAAACTGAGTCTGACGTCACACAAGGCACCGCAATCTGTTCAATCCCACAGCCGTCTAAATACGTCTTATACAAATATTAAGATCGGCTGTGTCAATCCAGACTGTGACGTCACTCACGGCACCGCAATTTACTCATAACATGCACTTCGCATGATAAATTCGTTGCCATTCTGCGAAAGATAACTATTCCTATTGTCAGATCCCAAAAAAACTAAAAAGAAAACAACTAAACTCAACCTATAGCCTATGACGTCATTTTTAGCAGTAGAAGGAAACAACTAAACTCAACTTCCTGTTCATGACGTCACTTCGACAACAGGAGAAAACAACTAAACTCAACATCACGTACATGACGTCATTTCGGGCAGCAGGAGAAAACAACTCAACGCAACTTCCGGTTTCTTTACGCCACTTCCGGAAGCGAGAGGAGAAAACAACTCAACTCCAATTCCGGTTTCATGACGTCACTTCCGGCACCGCCTATTTCAGAACCGGCATTTTCCATATACTCACGTATCCTTCAGGAACGTATCTATCGTGTAAAAACAGAATTAGGTGTACTTTCCATTGCCTTAGCAAGTTGTGAGACTTGCATATACGGATGTTGGGTCATCAGATGACATTTTAAACCATACATATTTCGTGATCTGGAAATTTTTGGAAGCTGCCATGTAGGACTTTGTAAGGATATCCAAGTCTTTGATATCATCCTGGCACATTTCCGTCACGATGAATGGCGAAGTTTTGATGAACCAATCACGTACTTCCAGTCTTCGGGAACGATGGCTTTACTCAGAGTAAAAGATACAGAGGCTTCACTGAATGCGTGACTTACAGCGCCCTCGGTGCAGGTCCGATGTTCCTAATTGTGGGCGGAGTTTGACATGTTTCACTCAGAGCAGTAGTCATTTTGTTGCTGATGCAAACGGAGTTCTGTTCATGTTTCCCGCTTCTCTTAAAAGGTAAGTTTCTTTTTAGTTTTGCATAAAATATATATTCATATATTTTACAAAACCACTAATCCGAAATTGTGTCATTTTAAAAATCGTTTTAAAATCTTGTTAAATGTGAATTACACTAATATTTTAAATCCCAATTGTTTGATAGAAGTAAAAACGAAATCCTTCTATTTAGTGTTAAAACATTCGCCCAAGATTATTGATTTTTGTTAACAATCTTTCAGTGTTAATTTGTGCATTTTTTATTTAATTAAAATCGATCGTAATTGAACTTACGAAAATTCTCAGAATTCTGTACATTGTGTGAGTACAATGCACAGAATTCTGTACATACGTACTCAGAATTCTGTACATTGTGCTCTGCTTAATATATTTTATTTTGTGCTGCTCGTTGGTGATTTTATTTACATACTGTTTTTATGTAATTAAAATTGATCTTTTTCTGAATTATAACCTATTTTATAAATACAACTAGCTGAATTACCCGGCGTTGCTCGGGTTGAAATGGTTAAATGTTGCTTGAAAAGTGAATTAGAATAAGCACTTTTCTTTCACAGAAAAATGCAATCATTTAAGTTGTACGGAAAATACTTTTTCATAGCTTCTACAATATATACTTAGGAAGCAAAATATATACATTTAATTCCTGAATATATTGCAATATGTAAAAGATTAAGACATAAAGACAAACAGAAACGAAATTCCGACGAAAAATTGCATGCAAACATGTTACATGTTGTTATTGCAGAATTCTAAAAAACGAAAGATGCGCAAAGTGCAGTTTCAACTGCTTCTGTTTAAATGCTCTCGCAATCAAGTCGTGGCGCTCACTGGATAATTGACCTTTGGTAAGAACCTCCTTGATCTCCATCCAAGTCAGATTGCAGGTGAAGGTGATAAATACGTCTGGTCTCCCTTACGTCCGTCATAGTATCTTGCGTGTATTCGTGCATGTGTGTGGGACTGCCTGTAAATGAAGCTGGTAGTACGACTAAGGCACCGAGGTTTTCAACGTTCCCGTCATTTGAAACAACATCTCTCAGGTGAATATATCAACTTTCAGTTTACGTTGATTTAGACGAATGTAAAGGAGACGCTCACTCTCGACTTTTGCGTACATATCGACGATTAACTGATGAAACAATTGCCTGCAGTTCAATACGTGGTTCTGCTCAGTATCTCGAACCTTTAATCTGTACGCATAGAAATCCATCGCTGAAACTTTCTTGCTCGTTGTTTCACATGTTCTTGGGTTGATCTGCCTCAGATTAAAATGATGTCCATCTTCACCATGGGGAATATCACTGGGTACTGCAGAGCATCATAAGATCGATGTGTTTCCGAAATACGCTGCAATGATTCACCTCGTCGTTGAATAACGATATTCCGTTGATGAAACTCATCTCCTGATATCACCACCGCAACTTGATCTGTTTGAGGAGAGTTAAAGCGCCGCTCGTGTTCGCCTGCTGGTCATCGGTCTGCTCTTATGACTACTTTATATTCATCTGTTGGCATACGTTCCAATGCTGTTTCAAACGCTTTAATAAGATTATTGTGCTCATGAAACATCCTCTGTAAGTTTAACACAATCTGACGTCTTGTTCCCGAGATGTAGGCGCACCTCTGATCAGTTTCCATTTGTTCGTTTTGAATAAAATATAGTTGTAGAAATTTTGGTGGTTGATCTGGCAACGGAAGCAACGATCCCGCTCTATGGTAAATCAGCGCTTGCACCTTGAATGTCGATGGAAATCCGGGCTGTCCAACAACTGATGTGGCGCCGAATGATGTCATTTGGAAACATGAGTTATATTTTCCGATGTTACTAAGAAAATGCTTTGACTCTGACGTATCTCCTGATGTGTAAGTCAAAAGTTCTTGTGGTGGTGGTTCCAGTTGGCAGAGTTTAACTTTTCCATTTTTACAGCAAATACAAGTAGACTCTGATTTAAACTTTTTGTCTTGACAGTAACTACAAACCATTTCCATTTTCCCGATGGTAACACTTGCATGCAGCGAGTAGTCTTTATGTGAATCGTAGTGGAATTCTTCCAATGCTAAGCTAAAATGGTGCGCAGTCCGTGATCGTTTGGCTCTATCTCTCTTATCCTGTAGTCGGGCCTCACACTGCTGTGCCGTCTCGGTTGCTCTAAATGTAGTAGCATTATCCCTCTTATCCTGAAGTCGGGCCTCACGCTGCTGTGCCGTCTCTGTTGCTCTGGATGTTGTAGCTCTCTCGCAATCGCAAGTCTTCTATTCCTCTTCTCGGAAGTTTCTTGACTACGCTCATCTTTCATCATCTTAGCCGTTGACTGCACTTGGCCGATCGCCTTCCGCTTCCATGGAGGCATTGCTACAGCAAAGAAATCTGTAAAAGAATACAAAGAAATGCTACTTCATAAAATAAGCAAAAGGCACACTCTCACTGAGCAATGAAATCTATTATGGAATACAATAAAAATAAAAAGCTAATATAAACTGAATGGTAAAACAAATTTAAAATTGCGAAGTATTTACACCAGTTTAGGAATATCAAACTTTTAACACAAATAAAAAATGTTAATGCCTTACTTAAAAGCTGTCAATCAAAATACTCAAACACAGAATTCTAAATCATGGTAAAAAATAAACTTTTATTCTGGTGTAAAAAAAAGTATTAATTCTGATCCCATTAAACATATTTAAAAAATTAAGCAAAAGGCACACTCTCACTGAGCAATGAAATCTATTATAGAATACAAAAAAAAGCTAAAATTAACGAAAAAAACTAATATAAAATTATGTAGTACTTACATCCGTTTAGAAATATAAATCCAAAATGTACACTATCACTGTCGAATAAAGTAGGAAACACTTATACAATGAAAAGAGCGAAATAAAACTGCCAGATTCACTGAATGATGATAAACTGGAAGACTTACCGAGTTAGCTTCCTTTAAATACGACCAGCTAAGAATCGAGTGGGTGCTGGAATGTTCTCCACCATGAGTCCAAGGAAGTTTCCGTTTCCCCAACTTTCTAGAAAGTTCTACAAAGTTTTATAAAAAAGTAAACATTAATTCTGGTGCTGCCAGATACCGAGTAGCAAAATTACGCTTTTATGATCAATGAGTTTTTCGTTTGTGCTTTTCGGAATAACGGTGCTTGGGTTAGAAATAAATGTAATCGGTGTAGACAAATTAAACTGAATAGATAAAAAATTTTCTAAAAGCAGAAGGTCGATTTTACAGAATTTTTCAGAAAGAAAATCACTGCTTTCAACGGAGGATTCACATGTATCTATTCCGGACATTTTAAAATAAGTTACACGCCTTACCTAAAAAGCCTTGTGAAATAGAATTCTACAAATCATTACCTATTCAATAAATTATTTAAGGAAAGTTGGTCGAAATATACACCAACTTTCCTTGAAAATAATCCTTGAACTCCTGAAAACCTTTCCTTGAATTTCCTTGCAAACATAAATATTTTAAAATATTCTTTCCCCCTTCATCAATAAAATATCTATAATTTATTTACATCATGGGAAGAACTAAAGAGTCAGTTCAAACATAAATACTGTAATTTAATTTGTTTCGGAAAAAATTGTTTTTCGATCAACAGTGGTAAAGCAACCATCGCTGCCTAAAGCAATCAATCTATGCTCAATGTTATTTCTATTGCGATTTCGAATAGTTTTTAGCCCCCCCCCCAGGGCCAATAGAACGGGGTTAAGAGTTAGCCTATGCTGACCGCAGTGTTCTAAAGTATAAGCGTACCAAATTTGGTGTGGATTGGTCAAACGGTGTAGATTTGTATAGAAAATATACATATATACACACATACATCCTATTTTATATATATAGATTATAAAGATTTGTGTGCAAAATTGTAATGCTTTATACATACTTTCATGGAGTATTTGTAGTTAAGAACCTTGCTGAGAACCTGAATTTTTTTCTAAGAACTTGAATTTCATTTTTCTCAAGTCATCAAGAACATAAAATGACTGCACCGATTTATTTTGTGCCAGCATTTGTTCATATGATGGGCAAACGTAAAGTAAAAATATTAAATGCATTACACATTCGAAGATAAGAATTCTGAAAAAATTAAACATTTTATCGCATATTTAATTTATATACATTTGTATTTTGTTATGTTTATGTCAAGATCTAATAAACTTTTCCCTTTTGTGATATTATTGTATAATTTATCTGATGCAGGGAACACTGTTCGAGGGTGCCAGGTGCTTGAGCCGTGTGAAAATAGAGCAACTAGTGTGGATTTGGTGAACAACTATAGATGCGATTATCTGTCGAATTTCAGAGGAAAAACTGCCAGACTAATTGATGTCTTAACGTGTCGTGTTCTCTTCCTTCATCTAAGTGCCAGACATTGGCAAGCTGGAGTTTATGTTCCGTACTACCCTTCCCAGTGGCCTGTGTTGTGTTGAGCAACTCAGCGGTTTCTCAAGGTTCGAATAAAAGAATTTATTGACATTAATATATTTACAAGTTAGCTGGAGACTACAAAAAATGAGCAGGCAATTTCATTGCACTGCATATTGCGTACTGCCCTTATTAGAGTTCTAGTGATTACATAAGAGAAGGAAATCGCCTGCGCGCGGAGGAACTGTGGCGCCTAGCAGCGGAAAAATTTATTACTTTTTCTTCTTTATACTCACTCTACTGTGAACGATATTCAACATTCTGATTAATTCCGGATATGTATATGTTAGCGGATGGGAGAAAGGTAAACTCAAGTCAACAATAACAACGAATTTAATTAAGTTACTTAAAAGGCATACATGTGCCGCGCACAAATGTCGAAACAGAAGTTCTTTTAGCTGCATCCAAGGCGAGTGACGTGAGCATTATTCTAGGAGCCGAGAGCGAATGAAATTTTATCTCCGTTGCAAAATCTAACCTGTTCCTTTTTTAACAACCAATTGCAGGAACCCGAACAAGGAAAAATATCGTTCAGATATGAAGCCGAACTCGTGTTCTGATTCAAGCTCATTCGATGAGCCTAATCATAAAAGTATGTGCAAATGATTTTAACGAAATAAATTAAACTAATTCTGCGCTCCAACAGAATACTTCATTTTTAGAATATTTTCGTATTTTTAAAAAGCCCCATTCACTTAAAAAAGAATCAACTAAAATTGAAGAAACAAGTTCGCACAGTAGTAAAATTTTATAATTTACAAATGGTTTTCATAAATTAAGGTTCTTTCTAACTTCAGAAGACATTTAATAATTGATAATTTAAAACATTTGTGCTAAAAATATATAAAGAATACTTAACTTTTAATTAGAAAAACAAAGCAAAAATACAAATGGCCTTTCAAATCGTAGAGAATGGAACAGCTAAAGTAAATAAACAGATAGGGATGTACTTAAATCAAAAATCTTTTTTTATCGTATATTTGAAGCTTGTGCTACAGCAGTCCTGACCCCATCTATTTCAGAATTAAAACAAACAAATCTGTTGACATTGTTCGAATAAACCCCAGCAGTGTACCATAAACTTAAAATGTACATACGAAATAAACACCAAAACAATAAATAAACAAATCACCTAGTTCGGTTGTTATGGAAACGAAGCTAAATCGATTACCATGGTCGTGGTGCTACACTCCCACCGAGGGCGCCACCGTCTATGGGATTTTCCATGTTATTTATCAGACCATTGCTTCCTATGGCAGTGATGCACGAATGTCAAAACAGAAGTCCTTTTAGGTGAGTGTCGTGAGCATTATTCTAGAAGCCGAGATCGAATGAAATTTATGCCCAGTGCAAAATCAACGCTGTTCTTTTTTAACAACCTATTGCCGGAATCCGAACAGGGAAAACATATAGTTCAGATATAAAGCCGAACTCGTGTTCTGATTCAAGCTCATTTGCTGAGCCTAATCATAAAAATATGTGCAAACGATTTTAATGAAATAGATTAAACTAATAGTATGCCCCAACATTCATTGTAAAAAGAACAAAACGGAACACTAACCAATAACAAAGCAGAGATAAGCAAGCTGAATAATAAAAACAGAATGATTGTAAAGTTAGATTACAAAACAAAACATACGCCCTTCCATTTTGGTAACCCTCATTTTGATCAGCTGTAACAAGTAAATCACTAGCATCTAGTGGAAGTTTTGATTACTAAATACAAGCAAAATGATTCAGTAACAATACATAGGCCCTTGCTCCACAAAAAAAAACGGTTATGAAAAATTTGTAGCATACACCCTCCTTCTAGACACCCATTCAATTATTATCTTTTGCGCGCTCATTGATATCTTGGCTCGCGAAGAATTATATAGGTTTAGATTTCAATTAATTTTTTATTCTATAGACGCCAGTTGTAGACATTTAAGGTATCTTTAGAACCTTTTGCTTTCGTTATCTTAGAACGTTTCGTCTGTTAGAATTTTTTCGACTAGCTTTACATCGATCGCTGCGCCTTGGAGCAAAATTATTTGTACGGACACATGGAAGCATTATTTTAGAGCTCCGGCCTCTGTCGAGCTGTGGGTATAGATTAAAACTTATTTTTTTAATAAATACGTTTTAATCACATAGTTCATTTATTTATACCAACTACATCGCACGGACGGAATCCATCAATATTTTTTAAAGGAATAATTTTTTGTAAATAACTTCCACATCGTCAAGCCTTCTATTCACTAAAGAACCGTACCACATAAGTAACATTTACTGTAACTAAATTCATTAGTATGTTCGTCTTCTGAACATGGCTCAGGAGTAGTAAAGGGCAAGTGATAAGTCAGTAGCAGAGAAAAGATTCTTAAATCATATTTGTATGCACTCAGCACATACAAATAACATAAGAATATAAAAAGCGAAAAACAAACTAGTGTTTGAGATTTTCAGTGCAACACAAAACAGAGTCTAAAAATTTTATGCATGTCCAAATATGGCCCTTGCGCCATAAAACTCAAACCAACCTGAAAATTTTACTTCTGCTGCCCAAATGCTCTTGCATAAGACATATCAGGATTCCCATAAAATAGTTTATCGCCGCTTTGACAAGGTTTGGCGATAAATCTAATTGGTGTTGAACAATCAACTATAAGCTCATAATTTATTTGTAATTTTTATTGACGAAGGGTTGAAATCATGTACACGACGGTGCTTGGCTGGATTCGAACTCGCAACCCTTCAGTTGCTAGTCCGTTACTCTTCCAACTGGGCCACCGCTGCCCTTTGACAGATGGTAATGGTTAACTTCGCAACTGGAGCAACACAACTAGCTTGACAGAAGATGCCCCTTATATTCAACTTAACAGGTAGGTAGTTAATTAACGTCACACTGGAGCAACACAGCATGCTATTAGCTTGACAGAAAATGCCTCATTAATTTTTAGTTTGTGCGACGTTAATTCAACTACCGCACTGCCTTTACATGCTGATAAACATTTAAGAAACACATGAGCAATATCTATACAACTCAACTTGTCATCGTTAATCATTCTGATTTATTTACCTTCATTCGTTTTTGTCTTTGTATTTCTATTCAGAAACTAATTATGAACAAGCATTATTTTCCTTCTTCGAAATAGTTGTAACACGCGCATACTTAATTATGCAATGTGAAAAACTATTGGAAACAATACATTTATTTATGAAACACGTCATTACATTTTCTGAGGAATAAACGTTGAAATTTTAAAATTTGTGTTGAATAAGTTATTTAAATCGAATCTTTGATGTCTCAATTGAATTTTAATTTTACTTTATATGTAATTAAATCTGCGCAATAGCAGTGCAAATTTACGATGAATTTTATATTATTTCATTGCCTAATTTTAGGGATGTTTGCTGTGTTTCACTTGGTGATATAATGTATTTTTATAATTTATGAATATTTTTAGTAAGTTCGAAAGGAAATGCGAACATATGCTTAGTTATTGTTTATAAAAATATAAATTCATTTGGTCACCTGTAGGAAATGTTTCCTATTTCATTTGATGCAATTAATTTATTTGAACTTAAGTATATGTTAATATCTTATTGACGAATAAAGTAAAATAGTTTGGGGATCATCAATTATAGTTTATTTGAAGAATATGATATAATTTATTTAAAATATGAATAATTTATTTTTACATTCCTAAATTTTAAGTTTTGTAAGTACAAATATATATTGTGCTGATAAAGGTGTGCAAGGTAACAGATGTTGCCTTTAAAATATAGTGTCCTTTTTATACAGATAGTTTTCAAAGTTGCAGCAGCTATGTGGCTTCAATTTTTGAGTTGTACATAAAAGATTGAAATACATTCAATTGTAAATTCAATCAGCTTGAGTATGATTACTAATTAAATAGATTTACAACTGCTTTGTCGCATATTTTTCAGGATTGGAATGTGAAGTGGATCAGCCAGTTTTAACACCCAGGTTGACTAGGAAAATCCCTCATAGAGAAGATCCAAGACGACGTTTCAAATGCAATGAATGTTTGTACTCAACTGATTTCAAATCAAGCATGAAGAGTCACTCCCTGGTGCATTCTGGGGAACGTCCGTACACATGTGCTATGTGCAATCGGGGCTTCACCCAAATGCACGTTCTTAAAAGTCATATGTTGATTCATACAGGGGAAAAACCTTACAGATGTGAACTGTGCTCGCAAATGTTTAGATTCAACAATCAACTCGTTAAACATATGCAACGTAAACACTTCGAATTGACATTGACAAAACAGTGACATTGATTAAACATTGACATTGTCTTTCATGGGACAATATTGTGAAGACTTTATTTTGTTGGGCAATTTATGTTTTCTAAGCTGATTCATATCTAACCTTCAGCTACAATAATTAGCTAAGGTATTATTCAAGTTCCTTTAAGTTAATTTCTTGAAGCTGTTGTACAGCAACTGAACTTTATTTTCAGAAATTTGTTCAGTGAATTACATATTCTTCCAGTTTAGTTTCAAATATTTAATTGTTTCTCAACTGAAAAATACTCAATTACAGAGAATAAAAAATGTATGATAAAAAATGCAAGAAAAAGATATACACAAATGCAGCTAGAAAATAGATAAAAACAAAACACTTCATTGAAGCAGATCACTTATTGTACTAAAATCATTAGAAAATAGATCAACTGCTGAAAAAGAAGTTTTCATTGTGATTATTTTATTATTTAAAACAGTTTAAAAAATCTATTTGTTGCATACATTCTTTTTTTAAGGATTTAACAAAGACGTTTTTGGTGAAAAATATTTGGGGACATCAAACTGAATACTAGAAACTACAAAGGGCAAATTAAGTTTTTTTATGTTGAAGGTTGTAAAAAAACTTTTTTGTTAAAGAAAGATCTCTGGATCTTCAAAGTAATGAAATTGAAATTATTTCACAATTCAGAAGAATGTACACATAGATTCATAATCCTCAAAAATAACCTGTTTAAAATAAATTTAAATTATTTGTGTATTCTTCAATATTTATGATATGGCAGTCATAATAAGAATTAAAGATTCATATTCCAGTACCAATCTAACAAACATTAAATAACAAAATTGATAACGTTTCTGTTATTGTAGATCCGACCATGTTTGCAGTATGCAAATTTTATAATAGATTATATGTGGTATATGAAGGAAAAAACCGAATCATAATGGCATATAGAATTGTAAAAATTATATGCTCAAATAATACAAATTTAAAACCAATCAAGCAGTAATAAACTGTTATGTGGTGTGTATTTTTATCTATATATTTGTTCACAGAATATACAGTAAAATTCCTTGACTTCAAAGCTAATTTGGGCCTCAAGTCATCCTGATATGCAGAATATATAGAATTGGGTATTTTTCTAGAGGCGTAGCATGTTTTACTATAACTTTTAATTTTTTTCATTGACAGAATTGTTTTATGAAATTTTGACCAAATATATATGGCTCAGTGGGTATGCCCATTGCACTAGCAACCTGTGAGTTGTGTAGGTGGCACAGGTTCGATTCCTCCCTTGGTGTAATTCTCTCTTCTGTGTCAGTAAAACTTCCAGTGTATGTGTATGTCTATTTACTTGACTTTTCTTGGTGCAGCTTGGCCGAATATGGCTTTTGTGCCACAAAACCCAACCAGCCATTCGAATATATAGCTCCTTTATTTGAAATAAAACTAGTATTCAAAGATATTTACAGTGAACTTTTAGGCCATATAACTGCAAGTTGTACTGCCCTGTTAAAAGTGTAATAGTTCATCACAGCATTTTACATGGTTTTATTTTGTGCTGTACAAAAATCAATACAAATGCTCAACATGACAAGGGCACAAATATTTTTTTTCAATATTTAACTCAATAAGAAATTTGAAATATTATACACAATCCAGAAAATTATACTTGATACGTGGAGTTTATGGATTTCTGTCTCAAAATTGAGGTATAACAAGCTTCTTAAATGTTAAAACTCAGAATTACATACAGTAATACCCCGACTTACACGAACTCGGAGTTGCACGGTTCTTGATTTTTTCGTTTGGCAATACTGCTGCCTGCTATCTTCAGTGTTTCTCTTGCTGTGATACGCATTGGACGCGTTTCGCGTGAACTCTACGTGCACGATTATGATTCTACGATCGACGAAAGTTAAGATTATTTTGTTATGTTTTCTAAACTCTTAAAAAACTATGTCATCCAGACGAAGTAAATCTGATTCTCCTGCAATGTGAAAGTTGTGTTTTTGCTTCCAAACACAACCAGCTTGCTTCAACCGATGGACCAGGGAGTCATCAAAACATTCAAGGCTTACTACACGAGGTGTTCGTTTGCACATCTGAATGAAGCCATGAGGCAAAATAGTGAGACCTGTTAAAGACTTTTGGAAACAATTCAATGTTTTAGATGCCATAAGAATCATTGAAAAATCTTGGGATGAAATTTCCAAAAAACATTGAATGGTGCCTGGAAAAATTCCATTTTTTTTTCAAAAATGAGACGGAAACACAAGAAACTGATCATGTCGCTCATGTGATAAAAGAAGTTGTTAATCTAGCCGGGTAGTTAGATTTGGAAGTCAATGGTGATGATGTCTACAAGCTGTTGGATTCACGTAGTCAGCAGCTGACGATTGATGAGCTCATAGAGATGCGTGAGCAAAACGTCACTGAAGTATCAGACCCAGTTCCACCAGAAAAGGACATGCCAATTGCAAGCTTGACGGAAGGTCAGCTCAATTGAAAATAGCTTACAAATTTTAGAAAACAGACTCCAACAAAGAACGCGTTATAGCTACAAAGCAAGGAATAAAAAAATTATTAGTTTGCTAGGAAGAAATTCTGCATGAAAAAAAGAAGGCATTATGTCGTCAGACGAATTTGTTAGATTTTATGAGGCCATCGACATTGAAATAACTTTTATTCGTAACTCATTTATTTTTTCAATATTTTGTATTAATATGCCTAAAGAACTGCAATTCTATTAAATATTTTTCTTCTAAACTAGTTTTTGTTAGTCCTTGGTCCCAATTGAACAAAATTTATATGCAAAGTTGTACCCCCGACTTAAGCGATTTTCGTCGGACCCACCTATTGCATAACTTCGGGGTATTACTGTATTTAAAAAGTAAAGAGAAACTTAGATCCATGTAATATTTACTGAGATAACATGATTTTTTCCAAATTTAGGTTTTGTAAAATAATCCTCAAATGATCTCTTTATCTAGCCAAAATTGCTATTTTCACAAATCCACTTATATTGTAAAACTTTAGCATAAGATGTACACACATATGTGCTGCATTTTACAAGTCCAACTAATTTTGTTTTTACTTCTAAAATAAGCTTTTCATCATATTGTTGAATGTGTAATAGTTGTAGATAAAGCTATAGAAAAATGGAACCAATTTAGTAAGTAAACCTTTAGTAATTAGATTTTATTAGTATTTGCCAAAAGAGCTATAGGTTATTTATATTAACTGCCAGATCTGTTTAGTGGTTTAGAAGTAATTCTTATGATGTATACACTTATGTGCTTAATGTAAACCATATTTAATTTATATAATAGTATACCAACTACATTTTAAAATAAGTTTTTTACTCATAACAAAAAGTTGGTATGAATTTAATATTATGATATTCAAGGTATCCATTTATTCCAACAGGAATAATGAAATGTAATTTTTAATGCTTATAAAAATTGTGTTTGGATAAAAAATGTTTCCTTTGTAAAAAATATTGCAATAAAAATGTAAAGTTTTATCTGATTGCTCTGAAGGTATGAAATATGTTTGGTTTATACAACTTAATGATTGCTTTTTTATGTATGCTTTTTCAAATGTACATGCTATGTTTTGTTGTAGGCAATCATAATTTAGCAGCATAATTTGTCATTAAAAGTATTCGTTTTTACCAATGTATTCATTTGAATTCCTTTAATTAATATTATGTTCTGTGAATTTTTACCTTTCTCCTAAATAATATTAATTTTTTATTAAGTGGCTAAAATTTTCAGACAATTTCAAATATTTTTCACAAAACGTTTTAAATGTATTTCAGTAATTTGATCAGAGTAATTATCTATTTTCTTTTGTATTAGTTTCAGATATTGTATTGATTGAGTTTATCTTGAATTTACTTACTATTATGACTTAAGTTTCATTTATGTATAATAAATGAATTATGACAATTTATCTTGATTACATTTACTGACAATGTTTTTGCTTCAATTTAGGTATATCGATTTGCTACTCCGCTTTAGAAAACTGTGAAGATGCTGCATACGAAATGTTAAGTGGAAACAAGAGTAAATATTTTTCTCCGAAAGCTTATTCATGTTTAAAGTGCACATACACAACTACTAGGATGGACAATTTGAGAAGGCATGAATTGGTACATACTGGTGACCGTCCATTCAAGTGTGGTTACTGTACTAGAAGCTTTACCCAAAGAACTCATTTGAAAAAACATATACGGACACATTGTGAATAGTCCAAGAATCGAGTTCAGGTCACAGGTCAAACATATTGGCCATTTTATTTATTTCACTTTTCCACTAGTTTTTCTCATTTATTATCTCCCAACTAGGAAATAAATATTAAATAAAAAATGTGATCCCAATACTTCAAATAGTAATTTTGAAATATAATGTATCATTTTCATAAAATAACCTTCAAAGTATATCAAACTTCGATATAGCTGCATATGGGTGAATCCATTCAAATCCTGGAAAGGCTGTGCACCTCACCATCTCTGAATCAAATGATATTTTGCACAAAGGTACATTTTGGGCCACCCTTGAATCAACATATTTTTTGCCTCGAAAAATTTTTTTCTTCAAGATACAGGTCTATGACAGTGACATCACAAATTAAAATTTTATTTTTCTGAGCATACATCACCTATTTAAAAATAGCATTTCTCCTAAAGTATTTAAGCTAATTCAATTTCGTTTTCGTCAAAAAAATTGTAAAATTTTGGAGCAAAATTTGGTGCTAATTTCATTAGGACTTTATATAGTATTAAAAATATGCATTTTTCATTTTCCTAAAAAAAGCAATGTTTTAAAAATCTGATTATTTTATTTGAAGTTATTAATTAAATATTCTATCCAAGTGTATGAGCACTTTCTGCAGTTTTTGAATAGTTAAGCTTAAATAAATTATTTTGTGTAATGGCCCATATCGGAAATTCAACGCAATCAGAAGATAATAAAATACTCAAAATCCCTTTCTAAATACGAAAAATTCCTAAGTGCATGTCAAATTCCCTGTAAAAGGACAAAAAGGTTCTCGAAATCCATAAATTTTAAGGGATTTCCTTTCAACTTCCAATGGAAAATATTCTTATTTAAAAATGCTTTTTTACTCACTGCTAACCCACAGTATTTATTTGATTTGAATAAATTATCAAGCACAATATTAACCATGCACAGAATTTCTCAAACAAATCAGTTTCGTTGCTCACCTCACTACAAAAGAATTTTTTTTTAATGCACTGTAATTGTTTTGATACAAAGGGATATGGTAATAAACTACATATTTCAAATGCTATACCAATATTAATAAATTCCTATGACTGTTAAAACATATTTGGATAATATATACAAAATATGCTAATAGCACAAAATGTATTTATAAATCCTCAAAACATTTCGAAAACTGCATTGGTAAGAAAATGAAAAAACTCAGTATTTTTTAACTTAGCGGATAAAATAATGAAATAAATTTATTTAAAACTAAGCAAAAGTTGAAAATTTGAATATTAGTTACCCTGATAAAATAAGTTGAGGAATTTGTTAAATTTAGCTAAAGTGTTTAGTTCGTCCTTTTTGCCACACAGAACTCTAAGAAAATATTCACCAGATGTTTCAATAAATGAATGACAATTTCAAGGTTGAGCTTTACGAATGCAATTCATAAATGACTTACTTTCAATCCTCGAAAAATTGCGTTCTCGTGTCACAATATTTGAAGATCGAATTTTTGTGTATTATCAGATATAGACTCATATGAACACACCATTGTAGAACTTCCAACAGGAGTGAACTTGTTAGTTGCTTAAAAACTATTAATGTTGCAACATTTTTATATGCCTACCACAATATTAATTTAATTGATTTGTCTTCGAATCCCTGAAATTGCTTTTTACATACTACATAGATTTGTTTGAGGTATTAATTTCACAGAATCCATTACAACCATATTGATGAATTGTACACTATAAACTTATACTCAAATCCAAGAATGAAATAAGAGTAAATTAGTATGACTAATAAACTTTTTCAGACAAAGGTAATGATTGACACATTAAAGTTACTCCTTCACTATATAATCTTCCCTACATGCGCAGCTGGGTAGATTCAGCTGTTCGTTTGATAAAAATAAACAGTCTTGAGCCTTTTGGAGTAATACCATTTGTTATTTTATTTTATGTCATGCTGCAGGTGCTGTATTAATGACTTAGTGAAAATTGTAATGCAAGGAAAGCCCCAAATCAATATATATTCCAAATGTTTTCCCCTGTAAATAATTGGAAATAGATTTTGACTGATCTTTTTTTATAACTATTTACTGAAGAGTTGTAAAAGTATCTAGTCTCAGACTACATCACATACTACATTGATGTATGTTCAGAAATAATGAATCGTGTTAAAATATGGCATCAAAAAAGGTGCTTGGGCTGTAAGGATTCAAGCCCATACTTCAGTGAAGGAATACCGTTGGTCCCGCTTTGAGCAAGCATCAGAGGTTGAAATTTCGACAATATTTTTCGTTGAAGGCTGTTAAAAATCAACCTTTGAGGAACTGCATTAGCTATATAGGGGACTAAATTAACAACATTCTAATAAACCTATACAAAAATTTTCAGAATTTTTAACAATGGCTTTTTTGAAAAAAATCTTGATCAAACTTCTTGAAATTCCATAATGAACTGTTAAAAACTAATCTATTTTTTTTAATATTTATGCTTATTAATATGAACAGTACATTTAAGTATCACGAACAGAAGACAAAACAATTTTATCTCTAATATTTTGAGTGTAGCAAAGTTTTAAGCATTACACTACATTCTTGACAAGCAAAATTGAATATTTTTATCGCCTTTCAGTCTTTCCATGAAAAAATTGTTTTGCAAAAAATAAATGATATAATTCAATATATGCCATTGGCCATGATAAACTGAATTTTAAAAAAATCGAAGATGTCGAGGTGAACATTTGATTTTTTTTCCCCTGAATTTGAATGGATTCTCCCATATATATCGGATTTATAAGTAATCTGCCATGTGAATAAATTTAATATTTTTTAAAGACATACAAAACTAAATGAAGGAAAATGTAGTGGATATACTTGTTCAACATACACACCTATTCATAAAGTATATTATTCAATTTGAGGTTTTTAAAATGTGTCAATTTTGACGAAATTGAGTTTTAAAAATCCATTTATCTTAAAAAGAGCTCATTGTTTGTATTATGTTAACAAGGTATATTTTACCATGATTTTTCAAAATGCTGTTCATGTTTGTCTTTGAAACTTTAAAACAAAGACAAACAAATATCTTTTCTGATGCTCGACTTAAATAGTTGAGTCTATGTTATGTGTAATATAAATTCAACAAGTTTTTCAGTTAAAAGTCCTAATTGATATATTTATATCATTATTTTTTCAAATTAAAGTTTATTCACACTAACAATGGAAACTTGTTTAACAGATAACAAGTTGCAGTTAAATTCTCTGTCGGATAAATGAGTTTTCTGTATCAGAAAGAGGGATATTTCGAACAAAATAATTTGTTTGATAAAGAAATTACAGAGAGAAATGTTTGAAGATTTTATCAAATCTATTGAAATACATCTAGTCATGCATATTCTGTTACACCATGAATATCTTGAAAATATGCCAGTATGTTCAGAAAAATTAATATTCATCTCAACTCATTAATTTACATAGTTTGGGTTGTATATTTAATCTCATACTAATAAAATTTGAATGAATTATTGATTGTAAAAGTTTTCTAATTTTTGTTCTACACTAACCAAATCTCAAAATGCAACATGTGTAATAATTTGAAAAAGGGTCAGAAAGCAAGTCTATAAAATTGTTATTGGACTGATCTATAAAATTGATTTGAAGGTTTAATTTTCTTTTTAAAATTTTTTCCCACGAAATTTAAAACTTGTGTTTAAAATTGAAAAGTGGGTTTATAAAAAAACATTCTGATTAATGTGAGTTATTTAGAAGTGGGGACAAGAATGTGAGTTATTTTAATGAGTTTATGTTTAAATGTTCAGTTTGATTTTACAGTAAAGTATGAATAACATCTGTGCAAATTTGTAGGAAGTTGTGTGTACATAATATTTTCATTGTATTGTACATTTCATTACTTATACTTCAAAGTAAGTACCTGAATATATAATTTATTTTGTGCCAAAAACTGCATCTGTAAGTACCTTTCATGTTTGTCTGAATTAAAATTTATGTATTTATATTTTTAAATGTAGAGATAAAACTTAATTTAAAAATTGGAATATAAAAAATTAATCATTAAAATTGTGCCCATGAGATATTGTTTATTTTTTACAAATACTTAAAAGTGTAGTGCTGAAATTAACATAAAGCAATGCTAAAGAAATTAAATGTTTAATTACTTAAAAAATGTTAAATTTTATGATTATGTTGTGCTTTTTTAAATACTTTGTCTGCCATAAATAAAAATGTTCTCTCCCAAAAAGCATTCCTTGTCTTATATCTTGCATGATAAATTCCAGAAATATTACCTTATACATATTTTACTGTATATAAAGGTAGAATCCCATAAATTTTGCCATATATAAATTTGAAATAAAAGCATCTTGTAACAATCTTACAGTTGTCTGAATTGTGAAAAGCATGATTAATTATTTGTTAAAAGAATTAATACAAAATTCCGAGATGAGTTGTGTTAATTAAAATGGAATCTATTAAAATAAGAAACAAATATTTAAATTTTGCATGGGTATGATATATTCCTAAAAGAGGCTCAAGCTGTTCTTTTCTCTATTCAGTGATACTGCTTGAAAAAGCATTCATATCTATTTTATAAGATGCAAATTCCTTTTTTATGAAAGAGACTCAATTTAATGTTATAGTGTTACTATTCAAAATTTTGATTTCCTAGTTGGTTCATTAGTACAGCTTTATAAAAGCAAAATTAAGTACAGGTCAAAATATAAACTGCCTCATTAAATATTAAAATACTAGATTCTACCCTCTGAGGGCATGTATATAGTCACTCTGTGACTTGCAGTTTTTATCTGCATTGCTTTAACTAGTTTGGTATTCTTGGTCAATAGAATGATACCTAGAATTCTTTCACAACCAATAGATATGGTTATAAATACATTGCATTAAATTATATTAAAAGACAGACAGGTCCATTCTCTGAAATTACTGAGAGGCTGTACTAGAGGCCAGTAGGACTTTCAATAAAAAATAATGTGTAATTAGACAAAGAGTTTATTTCATGTAGTAATTTAAATGTTTTTCCCATTGGACAGACAGTGAACAATGAAATCTATTCTATCGTAATATGACTAACAAGCTTTCTGTTGAAAGCAAGGTTGATTGTGGTTTAATCAGCCTAATGAAACTAACAGTCTAAAGGCCTAGGGTCCAAAAAAATGGTAGTGGTGTGAGAAATCTCTATCGTACTGATTAATAAGGTAGTAGATAGGCCACACCTTTAGTTCAAAAGTATAGATCATAGCAGTTTCTTAAAAATAATTCTAATTTCACAAATCTACTAATCTTAAAAAGTCTAACTTGGATTAATTTGTGATGTCTCGCTAGTAGTGAGGCAATATATTTGATTAATGGAAACCTTTGACTGAAGATGAGAATTGAAAAGATGTTATTTCCTTGAAAATATTGCAAAAATCACCTAATTTGTAAGCCATCCAATTATTTAAAATTGTATATTTTACTATTAACAATTGAGTTTTCCCACACTTGAGGTAATAGATAGTCATATTTTCCTGGATCAATCGCCCGAGCCAGTCCATAAATGTTAGGTAAAAGGAATATAACACTTCTCGGTAATCTTGTGATGCTCAAGAGTGTTACGCAACTGTCCCTTCACTTGGAATAAAATTTCTTAACATATTGAGGTTAACTTTTTTCCTGATAATATTTTACATCGTTTTCAAAGTATCAAAAAATGCTGCATGCATCTTTTAAGTAGTTTAACCAAGCCGTTTTGTTTCACGTTTATAATTTCATTCGCATGCCAAAGATTTCTTCCAAGTTCCATTTCTTTCAGGGTATCAATGTAATAGATGTCAACGATTTCTAACTACTTTGGATGCTTTTGAGAGACACCAAAAACTCCATCGCCGTGAAGACCCAACGCGACGTTACACCTGCAGTCTCTGCCCCTACTCCACGAATGCTTCAACCAGCATGAAAAAGCACAAACTCGTACATTCCGGAGAGCGCCCACATAAATGCTCAATGTGCTACAAAGCTTTTACTCAGCTACATGTCCTTAAAAGTCACATGCTCATACACACTGGTGAAAAGCCTCATGAATGCAAAGTGTGTCTCAAAACCTTCAGGCATTCCAATACTCTTAACCTACACATGAAAAAGCACTTGAACTTGTATCCATATATGTGTAGGTTCTGTGGTAAACCTTTCGTTGGAAGTGGCGAACTGAATATGCATGAAGGAACTCATTTAAATTTGTGAGAATTTTATAACTGAAAAAAGTTGAGATAGAATGGAAATCCAATATGGATAATTTACTTCTATTCTTAAACCAAAATTACAAATAAGTATGTACGCATTTAAAATTTATCCTCATTTGAAATTTTTGAGATGTTTCTGCATTTTTTTTCAAAATGAAGAAAAGTTATCAAATGTTTTAGTATGATTATGCCCAATAAAACATCTTTTTAAGCTTTGATGTGTGAATTTAGGTACATAAACCCTCATAATATCTTTGATATGTGAGGAGTGTAACTAAGGTTATATTCAAATGTTAATCTCACATGGGGGACATGGTTATAGATTTAAGTGAAACAACTATTTCAGCCAAAATTTGTTTCAAACTTTTTTTACCAAATTAGTTTTATCACATCTGCATAGATATTTCTGATTGTATCTATGTGTAGATTTCATTGAAGACTTGTTTTAACTCACTGAGGGGATCACATGCATATATCTGTTCTGCAACCTGCAGTCTTTTCTGCGTGTGTGCTGTGAAAGAAAAGTAATACTGCACTACTCGGAAGTCTTGTGACACTCAGTAGGTTAGACACTTAAAATGAATAATGCTGACAGAAGGAATTTGTTTAATATCCATTCTTCATCAATCTATCCAGAAATTGTATTGCTTGATTGTTGAAGATTAATTTTTCTAAATTAAATGGCTATAATTTTATTGCATCATCGTAACTATGAAAAGAAATCCAATATTCTTTTATTCAAATCTAGTTTCACTGAACTAAGTGATATTAAAATTAACCATCGTACAATATGCTTATATTAACTGTTTTATTTACTATCAGTATTTTGCTGTCATAATATAAATACTTGTTACTAAATAATTGTTAATAAAGGTACTTCTAAAAATAAATTACAAAACTTTAAGGTGAATTCTTTTCCTTCACTCTATTAAATATATGGTATTTAGTATGTGATATTAGAAATTTTTTACTGCTTTCTATCTAGATCCATTTAAGTTTTTTTTTTAAATGCAATATATTTATGGCTACACATTTCTTATTTCAGGTCACCTGAAAACTAAACTATTTTTGGCATCATGCGAACCGACTAATATGAAAACAAATCCTGCAATTGTAATGCCTCAAATTTATTCATGTGATCAATGCTTCTATACTACTGTGCATTCTTGGAATTTGAAACAACACTATTCCGTGCACTCTGGAGAAAGACCACATGAATGTGTGATTTGTAAGCAACTTTTTACACGGAAGCATGTTTTATCAAGACATGTTAACGCATACGGGACAAAAGCCCTTTAAATGTGATCTGTGTCTAAAATCATTTAGACATTCCAGTAGTTTTAACAGACAAGGTAATACATTTGTATAATCCTTCCTAAGAACGTAAACTTGGGTATCTAGACATTACGAAGGACTGCCATTGGTGACAAAAAGGCGACTTAACTATTTTTCAACCTAGGGGTACATTTTTAAAAATAGTCTCAAAAGCTACTAATTTCAAAATTTTGTCGGCTTTTCGCAAATTGTTTGGCAGCTTTTTTTTAATTCACCAAAGGTCATCGAAAATTTAGTCCCTTTTATTAACTAATAGCGGATGGGAAAATATTTTTCGGATTTTTTTTAGGGAGAAAATTTTCCAAGGACCGTCAATTGCAAACTTTGGCACCAAGCCTGGCAACCTTGAAAGAAAAACATCGGAATCTGGTTGCTAGATAATCATGAAATTCTTATTAAGAAAGTATTTAATTTTTTAATTTAAATTTTGCACATTTTGTGTTTTAGCCTATTTATTTTATATCTGAACAATTAAAATTACGACTAAAATGGGGTTTGAGAGGAGACTTTTGCTACTATTTTTGAAAGTTTCTGCTACTATTTCACACGTGATTTGGCTGTTGCAGCTCTGCATTATCTCACATGCCACTGGTGTATGCATGCAACCAATAGTATGCTGATATCGTGTTTTGTTAATTCAGTGTCGTATAATATACAATATGCTCCTTTGTAACAATTACAAAATAATAGTATACTGAAGTCACAAATGATTAATATACATGCTTTTGATCTCCACATAAGTTGATCTTTTCCAAATATAATTTTGACATATAGTACCTATTGATTTGATAGACTGGAAACTTTACTTTTTATGAATATTATTTTTTGCTTTCCTAAAATTCTACATCTTTAGTGTAGTTACATTTTAGTGGGATTTTGTTGCATAGGAAAAGTGGTGCCATTTTAATAAAATCTGAAGAGATTTGTCTATGATCACTTGAATATGATCTAATATGTTCAAATTATTAATAAATAAGAATATTTTGGGAAAAATTCAGTGTGCCTTTTT
The DNA here is from genome assembly GCA_933210815.1 of Meta bourneti. Classification (NCBI taxonomy): domain Eukaryota; kingdom Metazoa; phylum Arthropoda; class Arachnida; order Araneae; family Tetragnathidae; genus Meta; species Meta bourneti. Next base: position 32,647,153 of record OW119923.1, on the reverse strand, counting down.
ATCTTAACCTCACGTAACACCCTCATGTGGCAAAAAATGACCATAGGGTAAAAAACCAAGCCACTAAATCCATATGTAGTCACTAAATACTTTTCCGTCAGAATTCATTAAATTTGCATTTAAGTGTAATCATGACAGAATATTTGTCAATCATTGGTTATTTATACTCTGATTATTTCCTGTATGTATGAATAGTTTCTTTAAAATTTTAATACTCATTCGAAATGGAATTTTTTTTGCTTAATGCTACTAAATCGAACATAAATAAATTATTTTATTTTTGAAATGCCATACATTCTTCTGAAGCCTTGCCAAATCAGAAACTTACCACATGCAGAAACAGTCCTTGGAATCCATTTTGATTTCTTTAGAAATATTTATTAGATGTTAGACAAACTCTCATTTTACAATTCCATGTTTATGTCAGATTTTTCATAAAATACAGTACTTGAAATGCACTACAAAATCCCAAATTTCTCTAAAATGGAACAGTTTAAAATGTGATATTTTGTATTTTGATATTTTCTGTGATATTTTGTTAATTTGGGTTTTCATAACTAGAAAAGACTACAAATTATTTGTAAGTGTTTTTATTTCACTTTACTCAATTCAAACTAGACATTTAAATACAATTTTATTCCAGAAGTTGTTTTCTTTTATTTTAGGTAATTTAATTTACATGAAGTATTATACCCAGGATGGAATTTTAAATCCTGAATCCAGTAAAATAATTTATTTCTGGGGTTCTGGTATTTTACTCTTCTAGAGTAAAATCAGGAACTTAAGACTAGGTTTTTATGAAATACTATACTTATCCAGCATTTATGACTGAAAATAGAACATTTTAAAACTAATAACTTTTGGGTCTTTATTAGCAGTGGGAACGCTTAATCCTGGAAATATTTTCAAATTTAAAGAACGTTTTCGCATACTGGTCCCCATTAAAAGAATATATTTAATCAAAATATATAACTGAATATCATATTTTTAAGAATTAGAAAAGGGATATTTTAACTTATGGATTTGATTCTTGTGATTTTTATAATAATGTATAAACATTAATAGTCATATTAGTCATTTTCTGCAGTTTGGAAAAAAATGGTAAAATAAAATAGACATTTTGTTCTGAATTAAACGTAAGTCTAGCATTCCAGAAACAGAATTTCCCTGCCTTTGTCATCTAGTAATGAAGTTATTTCTTGGGAATTTTTTTCACCATGTTTTCGAAATATTTGTTGTGTAAAATTTAGAGTAATTTTCAACTTTTTATAAAAAAGATAAGTTTTAATTAATATGCATTCAATAATCCAAGTATTGGGGGAAAATTGCTGAGTACATGCCACATTTTTGAGGGCGAAAAAACAATTGAAGCCAAATCATCGTCACTGATTCATCAGATATTTGATTTTCATGATTCAGGGATTTTACATTTTCATTCTTACTGATACGAATTTCAAAATTTATTATCAATACACAATTGCGGCACAAAAAACACCCAAATATTTTCTCTTTATTAGCGCATTGTTCATAAAGTAAATTTAAAGATAACCATTCAGTTAGGAATAACGCTTCCTATAATTTTATAGCACAAAATTTGCATTAGGGACTGTCTTCATTTGAAATTGGGCATCAACTTCATAATTTGCAATGACGACATTCAATTTTTATGCCAAATTTCGAATAGAATCTCGAATACCAAGTTTTAAGTCATTCGGTTCAAACATTTCTGGAATACGTGAATTGAAAATTTGGGACACCTAATGTTTTATTAGCTTGTTTTGTATTCAGATCCATTGCTGGGAACGTTTAATTCTGCAAACGATTTGGCGCCAATTTCAGGTAACAAGATTTCTTGCTTTAATAACTTGGCTTTTCAACCCCTTAGAATAAGAAAATTCCAAAGGATTGAAATACATTCCTTATGAATCGACTGTTTTGTATTCCCTTCAGACCCTTTAAGTTTTCGGAGAAAGTTTCAAAATATCCTGCAGATGCAAATGCTATTTTTTTATCTATTACATCCTTAAATTAAACTTCTGATATTTTAAACATTTGACATTTTTTTATTAATTATTAAATTTGTTTTGTTCATCAATCTCGAAACTTTTGGGGCACTGCTACAGCAATTTCTTTTCTTCCACGTATATTTATGTTCTTGAATATTAAATTCGAATTCTTCAATTTTTATTTTTTAACAATAAAATACGAATTTTATTGTGTTATTTCTCTGTTGTGTAAGGCAACAATATCGTTTACAAACACATCCGTAAGTTAATTTTTTCATATCTAACAATGCGCAACAGAAGAGTATTGTGTTTCGCATCAATCTTACATAAAACCTTTCAATAAAAGCATACATATTACCCCGACCGTAGTAAAAGCATCGACTTCTGTGAAATAACAAATAAATCAAATTTTTCAATAAACTTTCGATATTCATTCCCGAAAGGCCAATAAATGAAATATCTAAAATACCAAGAACTACATCGAATTTCTGCCTTTTCGTTGTTTCAGTATCTAAAGGCTTTGTTTGGTAAGTGCTTTTTGTATCTTGGAGTTCTAACAAACAGCTTTAGGAATAAAATAAGTTGTATTTGTGATCTTAGATGAACTCAGTTATTAATGCTATATTTATTCAGTATTGAACAATAGACCAGAAGTGCTGACATAACCTATCTTGAAAACTTATTAACAAAAAATTTCACCTTTCATTTTTTATTACATTTAGTGCATTGTGGATTCTGATGACATCGAAAATTCCTTAATTAGTGTTTACTTTAAATTTTGATTGAGTAAATTTCACAACCAAAAATTGGAGATGTAAGATTTGTAGTACGTCAGATAATTGTTACATTCGTATTACGTTGTCTTTAGTTTAGGTATTATTTTACCTCGTTAAAAATATCTTGATTGAACTTTATTTTTTCAAAATTCTGAAACCATTAAAGTCATTCTTTCATTCCGAGCTTAGTGAAACTTATAATAGAACAAAATGCGTTATATTGCTCCTTCCATTTTCCAATAAGCTTATAAGAGCCATTTTCCGTTAAACTAAATATACAGGGTTTGTCAAGTAATGAGACTGACCGCCGCGCGGCGTTCCAGTCACCAGCAGCGTGCTCCCTGGCGGCGGGATTTGTGGTGGTGGGTCTAAGCTAAACAACGCACCGGGTGGCAGTCGCGTCAGAGCTCTGACACAGTGAGGATCACTTGTGGCCCAAAAGCTGTGTTTTTGTCACGGCAGAAATGGAGCAGCGCTACGCGATTAAATTTTGCTTTCGCCTGGGCAAAACAGCTTCCGAGTCGCTTGCCTTATTAAGGCTTATAAAGACGACGCTCTGTTAAGGGCTCAGGTTTTCAGGTGGTTCAGTGAGTTCAAGAACGGACGGGAGACCGTTGAAGACAGAGCGATCTGGACTCCTTTCAACGAGTGGTTTGGACAAAAATGTGGCCAAAGTAAAAAATCTCCTGGACTCCGACCGTCGTTTAAGTGTAAGATTAATCGCCGAAGACCTCAACATGTGCAAGGCAACGGTTCACAAAATTATTTCTGAAAATTTGAACATGATCGCTGGAAGCTCCACTACGACAACGCTCCAGCCCACACCGCCTTCGTTGTGACCGCCTACCTGGCCCAGATAGGGGTTGCAACCTTGTCGCAGCCACCGTATAGCCCCGATGTGTGCCCGGCAGACTTTTTCCTGTTCCCAAAGCTCAAGAGAAGCCTGAAAGGTCACCGTTTCGAAGATGTTCCCGCCATCCAAACATGGCGTCAGTTGACTTGTTTTACCGAGTACGATTTCAGCACTTTGCGAACAAAAATTAATAAAATTCCGAATTGATATGATAGTTGATTGGTCGCTACTATTTAGATTAAACGTCAAAGCAGTGAAACTACATTTTAAGGTAACTTTGACATGTATCATGAGAGGGCGTTTGGACAAGAGTAAAATCTTCGCAGACCGTCTGGTTTGTTTCTTTACACTGGAAATCCCCTCATAAATAAATGAGCTTTTCGTTTTTATCAGGTTTTACAACATTGATTACAAGAATTAACAGATCATACAATGTTTCCAATACGAGTCACAGATAATAAAAAGATTGGGAATGTTTTTCCTAGAGGATCTCGAGATCTTGGCCAGATAAAATTGAAGTATATTTTATTGAATAGAATAAAACAACAAAATTTAGCTCACATTCCAATAAATAATATTTGAGTATTCCCAAATACTATTTATTAATAATTAAATGAAACTAAAAAAGGCTCTGCAGAGCTAAACTTTGTGGTATGTAACGTACGTTTTGATGCAGATTTACAAATAGCAGTCAGTTCTCAAGCTAAAAACTTTCAAATATAGAAATTGTAAAATCAATGAGATTTGTTACCATTATAAATTAAAATTATTGTTCTTTCCCCTTAGATATCCAACTACATTAGAAAATTACAATAACATGAGCAAAACACGAAAAATGGCATAGCACATTAAGCACAAATAATAAAACGCGAGCATAAACATTCCAATGAAATAAACTGCTGATCAATCTACTCCATACAAAACATCAATAAAAGCAAAATTCAAGAACCGCTGAAGAATCCAAATCAATTCAATCCTCCAACTTTCATGCTATGCCATAAATCTATACTAACCAAATATTCAATCAATAGGAATGAGAAGAAACCTCAACTTGAAAAAAAAATCATTTAACATCTATGTAGATGCCTCCATCAATAGAATTGAGCTGCTGTGTCTTGTGGGAGCGTGCACGATGATTAGCAAAAAGCAGCTCAACATCTCATCAATATACAAAACATCAATAAAAATTTGAAAAATAGACGATTCACATCTCCAAGCCTACAACAATAGAAATGAACTGCTTTGTTGTGTACGTTGTAAGAATACGAGCACAAGAAACAAAAGGCAACTCACCCTTCTCATCAAAAGAAACTTCATGTCATAGATCATTAACATCTGGATGCCTCCAATAGAAATGAGCAATAGAGCATTCTCATCTAGATGCCTCCATCAAAAGAAATGAGTTGCTTTGTCGTGTACGTTTCTACAACAGACACGATAGACAAAAAGCAGCTCACCCTCTCATCAATAGGAGCATCAATTTGAACAATAGACCATTGACATCTGGATGGATCCTTCAATAGAAATTAGCTGCTTTGTCTGTTGTGCACGTTGTAAAAACGTGCACGATACTCAACCGTCTCATCAAAAGGAGCCTCAACTTAAACAATAGACCATTGACATCTGGATGGATCCTTCAATAGAAATGAGCTGCTTAGTCTGCTATCGTCTGCACGTTGTAAGAATGCTTCCAACGATAGACAAAAAGCAGTTCAACCGTCTCATCAAAAGAAACCTCAATTTGAACACTAGATCATTCACTTCTGGATGCCTCCACCAATAAATATGAACTGCTTGAACAATAACGCACGTTGTAGGAACGTGCACATTGATAGACAAAAAGCAGCTCAACCGTCTCATTAATAGAAAAATAAACTTGAATAATAGACCATCCACATCTACATGCCTACATCAATAGAAATGAGCTGCTTTGTCTGCTGTGATCGTTGTAGGAACGGGCATTAACGATAGGCAAAAAGCAGCTCAACCGTCTCATCAATAGAAACCTCAACTTCAACATTAGACCATTCACACATGGATGCCTCCTTCAATATAAATGAGTTGCCTGTCTCAACGATAGACAAAGCAGCTCACCTCTAATCTATAGCAGTGCATCAATAGAAACGAGCTTTGTCTGTTGTGCACGTAAAAATGTGCACAACGAAGCACAAAATGCAGTTCAACCGTCTCATCAATAGGAGCCCGAATTTGAACAATAGACCATTCACATATGGAAGCCTCCTTCAATAGAAATGAGCTGCTTAGTCTGCACGTTGTAAGAACGTACCCAACGATACACAAAAAGCAACTCAACTGTCTTATCAATAAACTTCAACTTGAATAACAGACCATTGATATCTAATACATGCCTTCATCAATGGAAATGAGCTGTTTTGTCTCTTGTGCACGCTGTAAGAATGTGCACAATGATAGACAAAAAGCAGCTCAACCGTCTCTCATCAAAAGGAACCTCAATTTAAACAACATCTGGATGACTCCATCAATAGAAATGAGCTGCTTGAGCAATAAATCATTCACATCTGGATGCCTCCATCAATAGAAATTAGCTGCTTTGTCTGTTGTGCACGTTGTGAAGACGTGCACGAAAGAAAAAGCAGTTCGAATTGCCTCCAAATAAAAAAAATAACCTGCTCAACAGCCTTTATAATCTTACCTGTCGACACCATCAATAAACTTACAATAGACATATAATGAAAATCCTTCACTTACAGAGATTATGTTCTTTGTCTAATGTGCACACTACCTCATTAAAAGAAACAGAGCACTCACAATTCGCCCAATAAGCAATTCATCTCCATTTGCTGTATCAATAAATCAGGGATTCAAATTAACGATGCTTTAATAAACATTATTTGTGCATTCTAATACCTTATTTTATTTCAATTTCTTTCATGACATTTAGTATAAAAAGAAATAATGCTTTTATATTGATATCGGGTTGGAGGGTACTGCTATTAAAGTATTTACTAAATTACAAGTCGTTCACATGAATAGAAGTACATAACTGAACAACAATGAAAATTTCACATGCTAGTATGCTACTCCTGATATTCCTCGTCTAATGTAATTGATTCTACACAGGAACCTGTAGAATCAATTACATTAGACCTGGTAGTATCAAGTTTTTTTAATGTGCACTGTAAGTAGTAACAGTATTGGAAGCTCCTTTTGAGTCAGCTTACTTACAATGAGTTCGGAAATCATTTTTAATTTATTGATGACGAATCAGCTTCAGAAGTTTCTTTCTATATACAGTGAAACTTCGATTAACAGTCACTCTTTTAACCGTCAGTCCGTTATTAAAAGTTATTAGTACAGACATACATACTATACTCTATGTACAGTAACCAGATTGCCGCGAAAAATCATCCTCGATTTACTGCCGAGAGGCGATTATTGATGAGTTCATGGCCCTCCCAGACATCGCACACGTGGTCAGTTTCAGTTGTGGCTGAGAAGCTGTTGTGCTCGGTGCTATACGTTATTTGTTGCGTAGTGGCTTAATTGTTTCGGCATACGATAGTGACATTCACACCAGTAAGTTTTGTTAAGGTTTCTTTTCTTTTTTGTTTTTGTGCAACAGATAAACAATGGCTGAAGCGTAAACGGGTCGTGTTAGATCTCAACCAGAAAATTGAAATTATTAAACGTTTGAAAAAAGGTGAAACTGCCACTAGTATTGCTATCATTTACGGTGTTGAAAGAACCACAGTGAATGACATTAAACGCGCTGAATGATGAAGACATAACGACGGCAGAAGTAACAGAGTGGTTGGGATGTGACAAAATGGACGGAGGCTTTGACATTTTGAATGACGATGAAATTGTTTCCAGTGTGATTGATATCGAAGAAGAAATTGAACGAAGACGAGTATTATATTTTGAATGGAAAAACTACGTTAAGCCATACAGAAGCAGAAACAATATCAAAATGCATTGAGTGGTTTGAGGGGCAAGAAGAGGCAAACGCAACGCAAATATTACGTAAAGTACGAAACATTGCCGCTCAGAAAGCACGAGCCTTGAAGAAACAAAAGAAAATGACAGACTATTTTAAAATTTGAATATGTATGTACGTCTAGAGTGTAAGTTCATGTAACTGTGTACATATATACCATACTGTACTTAATGTAAATTGTATATTGTTTATTTCTGTAAAATAAAATACATGTAGTGTATTTCCAGTTCGTAAACGTGCATTTTTTATCATTCGTTCATATGCAATAGATGGGGATGGGTTGTTATTAAGATTTTTCTGTTATCCATCTAACTTCGATTAACCGTCACGGTCCCGACCCTGATGGTTAATCGAAGTTTTCACTATGTCAATAGTTAGAACACCCAAAAGGTCATTCCGAATTGGGCTTCGCAGGTGGAAACGAACACCAATTTTATGAGGTTTCATAAAAAAGGGTCATTGATTTTTCAAGCAGGGTTCAGTTATAATTGGTTGTATTATTAAATTAGAGTGTATGAAGAGTGAACATACTAGGTCTTAATCCTCTGAGGGTTTCACACGTATATATTCACTCTGCAACCTGCTATATTTCCTGACTACTAACCAGTTTTGACCTTGCATAGTATTGTTTCAGGGATTCTTTCAACCAATCGAAGTGGCTATTTTCAGTCACTATGTATGCTGTGAGGTAAAAGCAATACTCGGAAATGTCATGACGCTCAGAGGGTTAGTAAAATTTGATTCTTGTTTCAAAATGAATTGGAAAATATGTGCGACAGATTTGCGATTTTTAGACCAGTTTTAAACAATGTTTGGTGACAGTTCGTTTTTCTCAGTTTATCTAATGTGAAATAAACTTTTTATATTTCCTTACCGTAAAAGTCGGCCATACTCTGCGAAAACGAAGTGATTCCGAGATTATATATCAAATGGAATCCAGAGTTAAAGATAATACTTTCTTCCCATGCACTTTCCCATCACTTAGTGAGGGTAAGAACCCACAATTCAGTCGCAGCCCAAGCACAAGAGGTTAAACTTATCTCTGACGGTAGATACAGATAAGCTGCTTCAAAGTGAAAAGCCTCTTCCGTAGTATAAGTGGTAGATATTTTTGCATGGCTTTTACTAAGAGTTACTGTTATTTCTAAGTGAACTAGGCTTTCATGTAACAAAAAAGCAATTCAAGCTCATGAGAATATCTTAGAAACTAAAATTTCTGTGCACTGTGAGCTTTCTCAAATTTTTTGGTCATGAGCTCTTTTCCTACTAAACACAAGGTAGATCGGGATTTACCTGACGCAAGAGCCAACTTTGGCAAAGATGCACCAAAGCAAGTTTTTAGGTTATGTAATGAAAGGTGATAAAAAAAATGTTTTCAATCAAAAGCAAAATCTACATCAGAAAAATAAAATAACTTTGATTGGTAGATACGAGAAAAGTTCATAACAGATTAAAAGCATTGATTTCTTGTAAGTTAAAAACGTTGAGAACTTAAATTTTTACTATTATATGCAAGATAAGTTTAGAAAGTGTGAATTAAGATATTTTTTCGGAAATACGTATTTAAAATCAGGACATTTGATAAGGCTGTGTCTTACTGTGATTGGGCAGCGGCATATAGTGCATGTAGAGCACTTTGTAACAAACGTTGGTGAGTAAAAGAACTATGTCCTACCTAAACACAAAACTCAGCAGCTTCTAATATTGATGAAGGGTATCCTGTGTCCGGCGTAACTTGGCCCATGCGCCATTAAAATCCAACCTACTTTCTTTTATAAAAACTGCGTTTCATTAAATTACTCATTTGTATAAGGTCATGTATTTAAATTATATTTTAATTAAATTAATAATAAAGATTATTTATATTTAAACTCATTGTTTTTTAATTAATTGTGTTTTAATCTGCCTAAACACAAAACTCGGCGACTTCTTTTTATACAAAATTGCGTTGGATTAAATTTCACATTAAGTTATGTATTTAAATTATATTTTATCAATTTAATCACAGATTATCTACATTTCAACTAATATTTTTAATTAATTCCGTAAAATTAAAAAATACATTGTGATTTTACAATAAACCTTATCTTCTCACTGTCAGAATAAGCTATATTTGATTTTCAAGGCAAGAGCTTAGACGTTATCGGCCTCAGATTACTCCCCAGTGATAGCATCCAACGACCTTAGTTTTTATAAGCAAACGCAAATTTTATAAAATAGCATCTACGAAAAGAATCTGATTTCCCTTCTATACCACGAAACGTCTAATATATTTGCGAAACTCAGTTTATCAAAGGATTACTATCAGTGGAGCCGAGTCTTGCGTTTGGAGCAGCTTGTCCTAATTTTGGACCTTGCGCCAGAAATTCCCAACCAACCCTTGGGAACCGCGAAGCAGTTTCAAAAATTCTGCAGTGTAAAATTTTTGAAAGTGGTTGAATGTGCTTTGTGTGTTAAAAGCAGTGTTTCTCAATCTTATTTACGAGTGTTATTTTGGGACATCAAATTTTAAAGGAAACATGAGTAAAATGCTCAATACCAATTTACTGTTCCTCTGCATAATAATGAAATTAATATGCATTATGTATGAATTTAAATTAACATGGTCCAAAAGGACTTTTCTTTTATACATAATAAACAATATTTTATTGCATAATTGAGAGGATCACATAATTCGACAATTGAAGAGCTTCGGGCAGCATAATAAGCCACTTTCAAATTTTTTAGGCTAGAAATTTTCAAGCTTCCAGAACATTCCAAAATTATAATGGTTTGTTCACTATTTAAGAGGTCATGCTATCTTAAACTTTCAAATATTATGCACTTATTCAAACAATCAGAAATTCTTTTGATGTTGAATATTTTGTATTTATTTTTTTATTGTGGAATTTTTATTCCTTAGTTTATCAATTGTGCCCAGAGTCCTTCAATTATGTTTAATTACTTCTTAGCTGTAGCTTCTGTAGTACCAAATAATATAATAATTATGAGATTTATTTTCCAGTAACAATTTGTTTCTATAAAGTTTAAATAGTACTTTTGAAAAACCGTTTGCTTTTATTCCATTTTGAAAACATCAATCAACGAAATAAAGATTATAAAATTAAAACTGAATATAGCTTTGCTTTTTCATATTTAAGTATTCATAATCATTTGTATTCATGGTTTAGGAATATATTTGAATTTTAGTATTTTTTCTGTTGTTTTATGAGCTTTTAAATTCTACTTTTGGATTGGACGAGGTCTGTATCAAAACAAAATCCATTTCTTTCAGCTTCCCATGATTAATTAACTCAATTATTCAGACAAAAAAGGCTTTCAGTTCTTTTCGTCAATGATCTTGAAGTTCGTTAATCCAATGACAAATAGCCATTGTAAAGTGAAAAATGACAATTCATTGCATGTTGGACGTTTATTGATTATGTTCATAGAACGCTTCGTGTCTTTCGCATTACATTTGCCATCGTCACGTCAAATTAATGTATTTGAGGATAAAAAAATGGACTATTCACAAACACACACACAAAGGAATAAATGCGATTAATGGTGCCTGTTTGCTGAAGTAGACATTTCAATTGTTCAGCTGGCAACAGCTACTGGGTTCTCTGTAATTAACAAGACGATTTCTGACTAGGGGTACTCGTTGAGGTTACTCAATTAAGAAAATGTAGGGTTTGTCATTGGATGAGAAGAGAGAATGCTATCATCAAAGGGTTTCCTGATTACAGTTTAAGAAGCTATTCTCTGTAACGATAAGCATCAAAAGATGATGCATTGGAGAGAATTTTTTTACAGATGCTAAACAAAGATCACTCAAGGGTAATGGATGAGAATAGCTTTTAAACCATTGCAGTTTATTAGGAAACAATTGTCTCTCATTGTTACATATTTATTTCCTGAAATTTACACTGCCGTGGAGGGAAATAGTAAGTTTAAAATGATTTTAGCTGTGAAAACAGGGATCCCGCATGAAGGGGAGGGTCGCCGGTACCTAGGTAACACGGAGGCAGAAAAATGTAAAATATTTTTTGTACTTTAATGTACAATCCATTTTAAATTTATTAATCGTTTCATTGTATTTGTAATAAAACTACAAGGAAACAAAGGAAAAGAAAAATATGTGCATTTGTGCAAATTAAACTCAACTCCACAATAGGATACCAACCTTACAAAAGGTTTTTTATTGAACAAAAGCAAACTCCTCATGTACTACAAAAGTACAACACGGGGCTCGCAGCAGTAAGTTGATTTATCAAAGAAACAGTGAAATATAAAATTTAACTAAAATTACAAGATCTGATGAACTTAACAAATGAAAAGAAAAGCAAATTAGATCCAACAAAAACATTGAGTTTCACTGGCCATGTTTTACCAAATTTCAAATCGTTTTGAAGGCACATTCTGGAATTATCAAATGCAGGACAACTGAAAAGCAAATGATCCATATCTTGTGGCTGCTTTTTTGAATAATCGCAAACATTAATAGGTCGAAGATTAAACCTATATAGGTATTTAGCAAAATGTCCATGGCCAGATAAAAATTGTGTAATTTTAAAGTTGTGAAGAAAAATAATTCTGAGTTCAATGTATACTGAATAGTAGGAAAACATTTTTTTTTTTGGTGTGGCCTGCTTTACAAAAGGTTTGCGGTAAAATTATCCCCCACAACTTACAAGATGACTAGAGAGGGGCGAGGAATGATTTTTTTATAATTCAAGGTTAAAATTTTGAGTTCTTAATGTAAACGGCAGGTGCTGCTCTTAAAAATGTTACTGTAAGGGTTTTAGAGGCAAGAGAACGAATATTTGTGATCGTTATTTTAAAGTGAAAAGTAGAGAACAGTTTGCACATGAAAGATGACTGAATTTAAACCGTTCATACTTTCTGGCGGCCACAAATTGCACGATTTATGATTTTCCGTTGCAGTAAGGAGTGAACTGCCAGGGATCTGTGCCATGCGTCTTAGGGTTGTGGTACTGGTTCCCTGATGTGGAAATGAGTTCTGATGGGACAGGTGGTGAAATATAGTGGTCTGGGTCAGCTTCCATTCCACAGATACAGAGGTCACTGCCCTATGGGCATTATTCATAAATATTTCAAGAACGCGTCTGCGTTAATATTTGGAATACACATTTTTAATTTAACGAGAGGCTTGTCATCTAAACTGGTTTGGAGGCCAGGAGTGTAGATATGGGAGCATGGTTTATAGTTTGGAACTATTCTACCGTTAAACCTTTTCAAATCTCTGAAAATGTTTCCATCTTATATCATTTTAAAATTCTGATTTCTTCATCCTACTTTATTTGACGACGGGTAGGGAAAACTCTCAGTCACAAATAACTTCAAAGCTTATTTGCTAAATGCGTAATTATATCTGATAGTTTTCATGACAAACTATAACAAGTATGAATTATTAAACGCTGAAAAAGAACTCTCGAAGTGTTGAACCGTAAACAATAAAAACTCAGAAATGATTTCATAGTAAATATTTTATTCAAAAAATAAGACCATGATTGCATTTTGCAAGACTTGCTAAAAAATTTCCAACGCTGAATCTCCGAAACCATCAATAAATAAATGATTCGTAGACAATTGCAAAAATGTAAGTCAAAAGAACAAAACAGACATTTTGTGTCTTCGCAAAATATCTTTTAATCTGAATGAAATGAAATCGGAGAAGTAGCAGTCCATAGGGTGAAACGCACGACTGTATATTTAAACGTTCTCTCGTGCAAATGATTTCAACAGATCGAAAAGTTGATACAGCTATTAATACAAGACTGCCCAGTTCAAGCGAAAATATGTGGTTTCTCCCCTCCAATTATTCCCTAAAAGAGACAAATAGTTGTCATTACTACTATCGTAACTCACAATCGCTAGCTGTGTTTTAATGCTTTCTTCGTGATATCAGAATCCTTTTAATATTGTTGCGAGACCGATCTCCGCAAGTTTCTTTTTCGTATGAAAGTTAGTAACGACAAGGTTCTTAGCCTGTTTCCTCGTCTTAAGGCATGCTTTCACAAAATTGCATCCGATTTACAAAATGCAATTCTGCCGATAACTACAAGCTAGAAGAGCATTTTCGTTTTTAAGATATACCTAAATGGGAAATTGAACAAATGTTTTAGAATTCATTTCGGGACGTATGTATCTACATAGATATACACAGCATGGATCGGTGACGGAGAGCGTAGGAAGAATTCAAATACTAGAGTATAGGATATTAAAAGGAATTCAAAGTGTAAAGTTTTAATTTAGGACCAAACATCACGAGCTGCCAAACAGATTTTCGAAGGAAAAAGCAGGACTGTTCCTGAGCAGTCAGATGGGCGTGCACTTGCACGTAATCAGAACAAAATAGAAGCAACTGAAAGGTGCAGTATGCCTCCAACTTTAATCCTCCAAGTGGGTTTCGACGAGATATCTCGTCCATCAAGATCGGATCAATTTTGTTAATGACGAGATACATCAAGATAGTGTCGATTTTTTATGATGACAAGATCAAGATCTGGTCAGTTTTCTAACGAAGAGACAACTCGTCCATCAAGATCTGGTCAGTTTTCTAACGAAGAGACAACTCGTCCATCAAGATCTGGTCAGTTTTCTAACGAAGAGACAACTCGTCCATCAAGATCTGGTCAGTTTTGTTAATGATGGAAAACATCATCGAGACAACCGCCAGGAGGGTTAAATAAACCCATCTAGTAATGAATTTTATGGATATTGTTAACTTTATACTTATTTGTTTTTGCAGGTTCTGCGATTGTAATAAGATACTTTTAAATCTGCATACCCTGTTCTAAATTTATATTAGTATATTCAAAGAGCAGGGATGTTTTGAGGAGCGCCCACAGGGATCGAATCCTCCCTTTGGCTATCAAAAAGATTTGCTCAAGCAAGTAATATCAGAGAAAATGTGAAGTTCTGTACATCACAGGTAAAATATACGTCTGAACTCGTCAAGTCTGAAAACAGTCGAAAAAATCATTAAACGCAAAGCTCGTTTAACATTACAGTATTTAGGTAACCGGGAGAAAGACTGGTCATCCGCAATTATTTTCTGAATGTGTGCTTCGTGAAGGGCGTTCTTTTAAAAACTCAAATGAGTTTGAGAAGGGCGGCTTGTCGAGTTAGCATTAGGGGGAGATATCGTCATACCTCATATACTTCAGGAACAGCTCTGTAGAAAAGAATAATCGTTTTCTTAATAAGTGAACATTAAAATGCTAGAGCAGTAAATATTGAGATAAAACAACGGTGAATTCACCTGAATGGATAAAACAAAAATGGCCTCTTCATAATCGCATGGATGAGGATATTCGAGGAAAATGAAGGTTACTGAAATACAGTTTAGTCTAGAGTGGTTGGATTTAATTTTTTTGTGGTAGAAATCGAAATGTGCATTCCTTCGAATGCGAATAATGCTAATTAAATTATGTCATTCCTTAAATATATCGTCATCTGACCGTGGTTCAAAATTACGTGGTGTTGTCCTCGGTTCTTTCCCTTTGGGATTGATCCCGGACCGTCACCAATAGCCCGTTGTGTTGCTCCAGTGTGACGTTAATTGAAATACCCCCCCCCCCTTAAATATAAATTTTGTGTATTTTTCTTCGTCAGTTACGTAGCGCAACATTTACAACTGGGATACCGAAATTGAATTTCTTTACTATGAACAATGCGCAAATAAAAGGGGTGGTTCCATTTTTCTCTGCAGCTGCACAACTAATCAGTCAAGGGAACCTTTCGAACCAATTAGTGTGTGGTAATGGTAATTAATTAACGTCACACTGGTGCAATACAACGGGTTATGGCGACGATCAGGGATCAATACACAAGAGAAAGATCCGCGAACACCACGTAATTTTGAATCACTGTCAGATGAGGTCAACACCTGAACTGGTACCCCACTCTACAAACTTCCTCACCACGCGAATATTTGAGGCCACGATAGATTTAATGTGAACCAATTCCCACGTACACGATGGTCTTTGGACCGAGTTTCGAACTCGCAACCCTCCGGTTGCTAATCCGCGACAAACAACTGGGTTACAGCGGTCCTACAACTCGCAAGGGCAAACGTTTAAGCGCAGGGGGCAAGGGGAGTCTTGTGGGGTCGCGGTAGTCAAATTGGTTGAGTCGCGGATTAGCAACCGGAGGATTGCGAGTTCCATACGCGATCCAACTAAAGACCGTCGTGTACGTAGGGGCTGGTGTATGTTAAATCTGGTGGGTTCAAATGTCCCCACGTTGGCTTTGTGTGGAAGTCTGGAGATTAGGGCGCCAGCTCAGGTGTTGAACTCGTCATCTGACCGCATCCAAAATGACGAGGTGTCCTCGGATCTTTCCCTTCGTGATTGAAAACATTAGAGGCCACGACAGATTTAACTAGACTTATTAACTTATTTTATCTAGAGTTCCAAGCGCAGCAAACAGAAGACAGTACGCTGTCTTGAACATAGAAGGGCTTTCGCAAATGCATGAATGCCGTGAATCATGCGCGAGGATCAACTGCTCATATCAGCTGGACTGTGGCCAGCATCTATAAGATAAGTGAAGGAAGGTTAGGGGTATCTATTGCCGATAAAAAACAGCACTATCCAATCAAGTACTGTAGGTAGTTGAATTTACGTCGCACTGGAGCAACATCGAGCTATTGGTGATGGTCTGGGATCAATCCCGAAGGGAAAGATCCGAGGATAACACCTCGTGTAATTTTCATGGTCAGATGACAAGGAGTTTGGAGAGTGGCATCCCACTCTCCAAACAAACACGCCCCGCCAACATGATGACATTTGAGGACAAGACAGATTTAACGTGCATCAGCTCCCACATGCATACGGATCTTTGATTCGATCGAATTTCGAACTCGCAACCCTCCGGTTGCTAATACGCTACTCTACCAACCGGGTTACCGCAGCCTCAACCAATTAGATACAGAAATCTTCAAACTCTGGGACATGCGGGCATCAGTCGTGTGGTTCAATGGCAAATACCCCACATGGAGTCATGACGATATGGGTTACGGACAAAAGTGTGCAGATAAGAAATTGAAACTGATGTCCATTAAGATTTCCAATAAAAAAAGTGTTAATACCTGACTTTTATGATTCAGTCGTTCATTTTGGCTGATGCACGTTAAATCTGTCGTGACCCCAAATGTTGTCACGTTGGCGTTGCGTGAAAGTTTGGAGTGGGGTACCAACTCAGGTGTGACATTGTCATCTGAACCGTGGTTCAAAATTACGAGGTGTCGTCCTCGAATCTTTCGCTTCCGGATAGATCCCGGACCGTCGCCAATAGCCGTTGTGTCGCTCCGAGTGCGGCA
Source organism: Meta bourneti (assembly GCA_933210815.1). NCBI lineage: Eukaryota > Metazoa > Arthropoda > Arachnida > Araneae > Tetragnathidae > Meta > Meta bourneti. Next base: position 32,630,211 of record OW119923.1, on the reverse strand, counting down.
TAAATTCAACTACCTACCTCAGTCGATCGTTTGAAATTCTTTTCAACAGGGAACGAGGCTTGACATGGACGTAGTCAGATTTAAATCTTCAATTAAAACTCATTCATTTTTAAGAGCGTACTTTTTATCTTACATTCGACGCTCGATTTAAAACTATTTCATGAACCCACACATTTACGAACACTATCAGGTTTCGTCCAAATATAGAAAAAATTCAGAAAATAGAAATATTCAAAATTAATTCCCTCTAACGACCTTTTCTAGGATCGTGGGGTTCGTAAAAGACTCGATCTTTTATCCAAATTATGTATTAATTTGAATAAATGATATTCGTATTATGCTGCAAAAGGTAACAGACCGATTAGTAAGTAATCAAATAAGAAAAATAGAACAAAAATCAAAGATTATAAAATAAAAACCAAACAACCAATTTTACAAAAATATGCTGTCTGACAGAAAAGCCTCTGAGAGGCTTTTCTGTCAGACATATTTTTGTAAACTCGACAGAAAAGCCTCTATGAGAGGCTTTCCTGTCGAGTTAAATGTAGGTGGTAGGAGTGTTTTTGAAACAGAACTTGCTTCCTTGTTCGCCTTTCGGACGGATGTCCCTTGTCTTGGTTGTCGAAACCGATTTCAACCCGACACCAACAAAAATTCCAAAGAATGAATTCCGAATCGATACATGATAGCTGATTTTGTCTACGCCGATTAAATTGGCGAAACGTCACCGAAACGGCGATAAACAACGTTTTATATGCATCCTGCGAGAGCATTCGGTTAGTGGAAGTAAAATCTCCGTTTTCTGTTTGGTTTTTCTTACACTGAAAATCCCTCTCGTGTATCGAAATACTAACAGCACAGATTCGGCCCTCGCGCAGGCCTCAAGTTCTAGGGTCCCGATCCCCTTTTCCCTTTCTAGTGGGATAAATATTAGAAATACAATGATATCAAGGGTAGCCAAATATACAAGGTGGCTACCTTTAATATTTGGATGTCCTTATACTTAACCTTTGGCTCATATGTCGGCAAAATCAGGATACAAGGGCCCGAAGGTCCAACCCTGTTGGGTTATTTTTATGGTTGGGCTCAACCCAACTAGAGATAAATATAACCAAATCACTGATCATGAGTAATTATCTGTGCAAACAAAATTGTTTCGAAAGCATACTTATATATGAAGTATCTTGGGTTTCACTTGGGCTCCCCACAATTTCTCCGTTGGCACCATTGGCTTATTTAGAGGCTCCCAGTAATTTTTACAAGTTGGAGCCACTAACCCAATTTAAAAATCAGCCAATGTACCGCATCGTTGCTTCAAAAGTGACACAACTCAAAAAGCTAATTTTTGAGTTACAACCATTAATGGTACCTTAAATATTACTCCATAAGTCATCAAAAGCGTATTAACTTCGCTTCACCAGTTGACCAAGAGATGGAGTTTGTGTCGTTTTTTATGATTCAGACAGATGACAATAATGCACATCTCCAGCTGCGCAGTGAACGTTATCGTGCATGTTGTACTTCTGAACTTTCAAAAGTGTATTATTTCAAGTTGTGTCACTTCTGTTGATAAAAAAGTCAGTCTTCTATTGGGAACATTTTGAATTGTGTCACTTCAGTTGATCAAGGTTAGCTAAACCGTTGATTTTACTTTGAATTAAGTCACTTTTGATGAATTGTTACTGATGGCTGGTACTTTTGCAGATTGCAATATTGCAGTGCTTCCCAACCTTTTTCACGTCAAGGCACACCTCACGAGCATAAATAATTTCACGGCACACTATGAAGGAACATTTTTATATTAACATGATTAATTTCTTCTATTTCATACTAGGGATTCAATTAATATAAGATCTTTCTTTCAAATATTTTCGCATTATAATACATAAACATTCCAGCTAGACATTCGTTTAAGATAAGTCTTCTTATGCAGTCATAAGCACGAAATAAAAATAACAAATGGAATGAAAATACCTAATCCATACATCCTAAGTGATTGATATTTGGCATAGTTTTCTATGAACAAAATTGTCATATTTAGTAAAGCTGATTAAATTTTTAAAATACTTATTTTATAAAATTATGATGTGAAAATGCAAAAGTAAAATTAATTATACACAAAAGAATTACTGGCTATGTATAAATATGCTAATAATAATTTAATGACAAAATAAACATTTTAAGTATTAATATAAATATCTCAATATTCTTTTGACACATTTAATACATATATTACCTTCTTATTTCAGTGAAATACTTCGGCTTGTTTCTGTGAACACAACGTTTTTAAATTTGGGTCTATGGTCGAAAGAGCCACACGCAATTCATGATCAAGACTTCAATGATCTCTTTAAATTCTTGATAGTGAGCATAGAAGAAAAACTTTGTTCACACATGTATGTTGTAGCAAATGGCAAAAGAATGTTTATAGCTTTTTTGCCGATGGATAGCCCTACGGTTCCCCATAATCAGGACTGCGGTTAAATTTTTCGCGGGACACTTCCAGTCCTTTCGCGGCACATCGGTTGGGAAGCACTGCAATAACGAACGAAAAACTAAGCCGCACGGATAAAATTATGGAGCTAGCCAGCTGTTCTAAGCCGCACGGATAAGATTATGGAGCTAGCCAGAGGTTCTAAGCCGCACGGATAAAATTATGGAGCTAGCCAGAGTTTTCAATTTTGACTGTAAAATGTGATATTGCGATGCCAGACAATAAAGCTTTACCAACTGGAAACCCTGATAATGGAAATTTAGTATTAGTAGCAGGTGGACCAGATGAAAATTTTGCAAGTTGTACAATAACGAACAAAGAGGCCACATGGGCAGAATTATAGAGCTAGCCGGAAGACCTTTAATTTCCACTACAAAATGTGATAGTGCAGTGTCAGACAATAAAGCTGTACCAGCTGGAAAAGCTGAGTATGAAAATTTAGTTTTAGAAGCAGGTAAACCAGATGAAAGTTTTGAAAGTTATTTTATGAATTCATCGTCCACTACAGAATACCCTGTACCTGCTCAAGATCTGATAGATTCAACAGCTGCTAGAGTATGGTAAACATTGCGAAAATAGTAATTCTTATGCAGTGTCCTGTGATACCCAGTGTCCTACCAAATTGCGTTTGACTAAAGTAAATGAAATAAATTACTGCGTGTCTCCCATAGCAACGAAAGCGACTTCGACGATTCCGAAGCTGATCCAAATTTAAATGTCAGCAGTGACGTTCAAGTAGTTTCTCTGGTATGCTGTAGAATTACCAGCTGATGCTGAAGTAGAGAAAGAAGAGAAAAAGGAAAGAGGAAAAGAAACCCTGAAGGATGGTTGACAAAAAAGGTAAAACTTCTGAGGAATTCTGGAAAAGCCTATTTGTCTACGTCAAAATCTAAGAGGCAGTTTTCTGCTAGAAAAATGCGAACACCTTGTAGGGGAAAATGCAGATTAGGCTGCAGTGCCAAAATTGATGACAAAGTTAGAGCATATATTTTTTTCGAATTACTGGAAACTTGCTGATTTACAGCTGCAAAGAGAATTCATCGTTAGAAATACTGAAACCATCATGAAACAGAAGGGGTGGGAGAGCTACAAATTTCAAGAGTCCTGTTTCAAAAGTCAGGTTGCAAATTTTCATGTCCAGAGTCAAGATTTATGAATCCAGTTTCAATAAATTCACTGAGAATAAAACTTAACAAAATTTAATAAGGTGACATTTAAAATTACAATACAATTCCGCTTCATAATGCGGCCAAGATATTTTAGCGCGTCATTATGTTTCCATTGTTACAATTCAACTGGTTGGCGCAAGAGCGCCATCTACCGTCATTACGGAACAGAAGGGAAACGTGGTGCCGCGGAAATTGGCAGTTGTGGTACAGTAATCTCTTGAAATTGGCGCCACTGGCCCCATTTTAAAATCAGCCAATATATTGGATCTCACTTGGGCCTCCTATAAATTCTATAAGTTGGCGCAATTAGCCGTATTTAAAAATCAGCCCATAGAGCACTCGCAACCACGTGGTCTGACCATAGCAACGCCGGAATGACGTCCCTAGCAACCGTTGCTGTAGGACAAGCAATGGCTTCTGTTCCATTAGTAAGCATGGATGTTTCAATGCGAAATCGCTACGATCAAAAAATATCTATCATTAACGGAATGGATCCGTATGATTTGGACAATCCAAACGCCTCTTCGAATCCTGAAGATTTTCCAAAGATCAATTTATGGTGTATTGGATATTATTTAGTTTTCAAAACTTCCCACTACATAAAACTTCCCAATGCATAACAATTTGTTTGTCCTACAGCAGTTAAGTTAAGAAAAATAACTGATCGTGACGTCACCTGCGAATGCTCTATATATATTGGGTCGAATTTGGGCCTTGTAATTTCTACAAGTTGGTGCCACTGCCACCCCAAAACATGGATAAATATTACAAATAATATGGATAATAAAATTCATAAACAAAATAAAATGTTTCGAAAACACACATTGATCGTTTGAATTGTCGCTGTTATTGTTTGCTACCCCGAGGGTTAATGAAATCTGGACCTGCGGTTTGAAGAGGATTCCAAACCAATAGGGGGCAATCCGGATTAACAACTGGAGGGTTGCGAGTTCGAATCCAATCAGACTGTCGTGTACAAAGGGGGGTGGTGCATGTTAAATCCGTCGTGGCCTCAAATGTCCTCACGTTGGCGTGGTGTGGAAGTTCAGATGTTGCCTCGTCATCTGACCGTGGTTCAAAATATTACGTGGTGTTGTCCTTGGATTTTTCCCTTTGGGATTGATCCCGGACCGTCACCAATCGCCCGTTGTGTTGCTCCAGTGTGACATCAATTAAAATACTTTCCTACCAAACCAATAGCCAAGCCAGACATTGGTCCAACATCAATCCTGCGGTAATTGACTGAAATACGCATGCGTACCCAAATGTTTTCTGTACAGAAACGGAGAGTACGTATTCGTATGTTTGTCGCATGCTGCTCGAGTGCGTGGTTGGGCTTACGAACGTCCATCCTGTAAAGCGCTCGACCAAAATTAAGTCGTGACAAGTGGATTTAACACAAGACTGCTTTAAGAACAGACAAGACTTAATGAAAACAGTTTCAAGAATTCGAGGCTGCATGGAGATTTTAGTTAGCTTAATTTTCTACACAGCAATTCAAATCAAGTGTCCCGACTCGGACGGTCTCGGATGACGGTCAACGACGTCTCTGGAACTGCAAATAACGCAAAAAAATTCCCCACAGCGAGACAACAAAAGGCATTTACGGAGACCTGATTCTTGTCTGCACAGACGCAACCCTACACCTCGCGGGGGGTGCAAACTTCCGCAATCGCTCAGGTGAAAAAAGAAATAGAATAGAACGATCAAACTGCTTTGTCAACTAAAAAAATGCAAAAGGGCAAAAAGAAATATTAAATCATACGGTAGTCGGTGATCGAGAAGGCTTGGTTACTTAATCCCATCGTAATAGATGTTTTCAGTGCGGTGACGACGAAGATGAATTTGATAATGATGTCAAGGATGGAATATCGAGAAACTTGCTTACAGCCATAGTAGAGCAGATGGCTTATTTATCTCGGTGACAAAGTATTCCATTTTTACACCTTTACGGTTTTAACCTTTTCATATTTATTTTAACTAGCAGACCCAATCCATTTATAATGAAAATTGCATCCATATTCACATTTCATACCTCCAAAGGAAATAAAATTATCTAAAAATATATAACAGCATTTCTTGTCTTACTGGTGTTAATATAATGCATGGCTAAGCGTTCACACCTCAAATTACCTCGATTAACTTCTGAAAGTCCACTTCAAACTCATACACATTCCTTTGTTCAAAAGCGATTCGGCATTTTTGGACGCTAAGCTAGTTTTCGCTTATATTTTTTCTCCGCTGATTTCTAGATTTCTTTGCTTTCTGCAATCAGACTGCTGAAGAATTTCGTTAGAATGGCGAGTTCTTACTTGTAGTTTTAGATATATCATGGAGCTCCATAGCTCAAGCATACTTAAACAAGTGGAAAAATTGGCGAATTAATCCCGTAGAAGTTGATTTTTTATATTGTTTATGACCGTAGTTGCCAATCGACAATAAACAAATAATGTTGACTTCTGTGCCACGTATGTTAGAAAAACATATATAGATTTTGAGTCCTAAACATTCAACCGACAAAACAGCCCCCTAAAATTTTTATTTCCCTTTGCTTGACGGATGAGTTTCATTGTTCTCACGGAACCCCTCTTCAATGCCAGTACAAACCCTTTGGGCAGGACCCCTTGCTCTATCAATATTTTTCCCAGGATCCCCTTCGGGATTGATCCTGGACCGTCGTCAATAGCCCGTTGTGTTGCTCCAGAGCAACGTTAGTTTAACTACCTACCTACCGTATTTCCCAAAGTCGATTTACCAACCTAATTTTTCTAGCGACTCGCCAACTTGATTCTAATATTTTACGATGTCCAATCCCCCTTATGCATTGCCACGACATGGCCCCAAATGCCAAATGTGATGTCATTTGAAAATTTCACATTGAAAAGTCCGGTAGGTAGGTAGGTATTTTAATTAACGTCGTACTGGAGCAACACACGGGCTATTGGCGACGATCCGGGATCAAACCCGAAGGGAAAGATCAGAGAACACCACGAAATTTTGAATTACGTTGACCGGAATTTTGAATCGGGAAGACCAGGAAAAGTGATTTTCCGGAAAAGTTGGCAGATATAATATATTTGGCAAGAGTTTTATCAACAGAAATTTAAAAACAAACAAAACAATAAGTAAACGTGAAATTAGGAAGTTTGCTGTAAAACTAATTGTTATTGGATTTAAGAAAACAGTCAAGCAGTGTTTTAGAGGCCAAGTTCAGGAAAAGGAAAGAACTACAAGTGTGTGTGATGATAATTTCAAGTTAATCAAAAGTAGTCTAGAATTGTTGAAAATCCCCTTCCCGTGCAAATAGGGACAATTAGGAAAAATAAATTATCTGAAGACGTTGCCTAATATACTTTTAATATGTTCCATAATCTCAAGTCTGGTAGATGATTTATATAGGTCCAGGGTGACTATCAATGCCAAGATCTCCCATAAACACAAGGTATAAATATAGCAAATACAGATAATGAGTCAGAAACAATCAGGGTAAATCGAACTGACGCAAATGGTCATATGACAGCAACATCAGGATAAAGTGGCCTGAACCCTTTGAGGCCCAGTCCCCAAACATGAAGTATAAATATAACAAATATGGTCATTGAAATGTATAAACAAAATAAATTGTTACAGAAAACACATACATACGTTTGAAGCAACTAGGATCCCAGTGGCTCAACTTGAAAAAATTATTGGAAGCTCTAAGTATTAACTAATCCAGTTGTATCTTGCTTTATGTAAATAATTATTTCGCAACCCATATTATCTGTATACTTTCAATTACCTCGTTTTGGGGAAAAACATAAAAATTGAAGGAGTGAAAGTAAAAGAGGTTTGAGCCCTACGAGTTGGTTTCCCAGTGTATCTTTTATCGAGACAGCTCATTTTTGTTTGCGTGTACTCATATTTGTGCGTATACTTCTCATATTTGTAATATTTATCCCAGGACCTTTCCTAATGTGTTAGCTGCCCCGTGCAAACCTCAGCAAGCCACCCCTCTTCTCAAAAACATTTGGAAGTCTCAAAAACATTTCTCAGTGGGTTCGTCCATTGCGCTAGCAACCTGAGAGTTGTAGCCGGCGCAGATTAGTTAACTCCCTGGGTATATTTCTGTTCGTTGGTCGTAAAACTTTCGTTGTGTGTATGTCTATTATTTGACGTTGTCTGTATTGAGTTTGGCGCATCTTGGTCAAATATGGCCCTTGTGACGTGAAAAACAAACCAACCTAAGGTTGGTTGGTTGGTTTTGGGGTTTTATGGCGCAAGGGCCATATTTGGCCATGCTGCGCCAGACACAAAATATACAATATCCAGTAATAGACACACACAATGAAAGTTTTACTGAAACAGAAGAGAGAAATACACCCAGGGAGGAAAACCAACCTAAGATGTTAGCTGTCCACGCGCAAACCTCAGTAAGCCGCACGTCTTAAAAACATTTGATTTTCTAAAAGAACGCCCTTCATTAAACATGTATTCATAAAATAATTCCATTTAGCCAGTCTTATTTTCCCGGTTCCCTAATGATAAATAAACAGCTATTTATTGTTTTTTTCGACTGTTTTCAGACTACCGACTGATATTTTATCAATGTGATTTACGAAATTTTTATTTCCTAGCTTTAACATGCTTGCTTTAAAAGCTCTTTAATCCTAAAATCTTTTCGGGAAGAATTTGAGTTCTGTGGACACTCTCCCTTAAATACATACTTATCAGTGCGATGAGTACTTTTTGAATACCAACGTAAATTAAAAACAAAATATGCAGATTCATAAGTATCTTTGATTACAATCACAAGAAGAATCTAAAAAGAATGGATTGGTACAAAATTAATAATAACGGAAAACTCATTGGCTGAATGTTTATTTGGAGTCTGTCTTTCGGCCACCTCTATTTTTTCAGATAACGTGCAAGTACACGTCCAGCACGCCACTCAGGAAAGGCCCTGGTTCATCCCTTACGTTAGGACGGCCCAGCCCAACGATAAAAAATTTAGGGGGAGAAGGCCCAAAAGAGTAGAGCTCCTAAGGAATGGTGTTCTTGAATAGGCTCATAAATTCAACATGCTCCCCTTTTAAGACTTGTCATCACATGGGAGACCGTTCAAAAATTTACTTGTGAAAATTAGTGTGCACAGCAGCAAGGCCATCCATATGAGGGTATGTTGGCTCGAGGGCCCGTGATCTAAGGTAGACACCGGGAAATGTGATAAGATTTTGTACTACTCTGTAAAGTTAAATGTAGATGGCGCTAGAGTTTGAGGTCCAGTACGGAATTACGAATGAAAGGAGTTTTCAGTGCAAATAAACAAACCAGACGGACTACAATTATTTTACTTTTACTATTCAAATGCTATCGTATGATACATGTCGGGGTTACCTTGAAACGTATTTTATCGCCGTTTAGGCAACGTTTTGCGAAAATCTAATTGGCGTTGACCAATCAACTATCATTATCAGTTCGGAATTCTTTCTTTTGAATTTTTGTTGGCGAAGTGCTGAAATCGTATTTGAAAAACAATCCTACTAACGACAAAAATAGAATATGCACAGGAAAGACGTATTGCCGCAGAACACCGCCATTTATATTTAGCTTGACAGCTTTCATAAGGTAACCAGAAGTAAAATTCTCGCCTTCCGGTGGTTTGTTTACACTGAAAACATCTAATAGGATAGGTAATTAGGTGGGCATGTATTTTAATTAACGTCGCACTGGAGCAACACAACGGGCTATTGGCCGGGATTAAACCCGAAGGGAAACACCACGTAATTTTGAACCACGGTCAGATGACGAGGTAACACCTAAGCTGGCACTCCACTCTCGAAACTTTCACACCACACCAACGTAAGATTATTTAACGTGCACTAGCCCTTTTTCTACACGATGGTCTTTGGTTGGATTTGAACACGAAACCTTCCGGTAGCTAATCCGTTACTCTTCTAACCGGGCTACCACGACTTCTAATAAGATATGAAGAAGATAATGTAATGAAATGCAATTAGGACATGAAATTCAGAATGGAAATATCAAATTAAATTGAGCAAAAGATGAAACAAATATTACGTGCAATTGCAATCTATTTTTTTTCGTATTAAATTTTAGACGAGCAATATGTATAACAAAACACGAAAAAGCATGTAACCGAAATATCATGCCCAAATGATATCGTGATTTTATCCAAGTTTCAATTTTAGCAAAAACAAGTATAAAACAAACAGCAAACGAAATAGATTGGCATTCAAATAATTGAGTCAATTAGATGACAGTAAGCATCACTAGAATGCAATGCATCTAAAAAAATCATTCATCTAAGAAATTCTTCATTCTTCGTCTGTTATCAACCAAACAAGTCGTCTGAATGTGTTTGATTTCCTTTCTACCTTTCATTCATTATTTGTTTTGAGTTCAATAAACTCAATTTTTGTTTTTACTTATCCACTTGGTATTTTAGATTACTTACCTAGTACATACATCGTCAGTAATCACGTTTCGTTTTCTTAGATATGTCAGCATCTCAGAGGGGAAACTCATTAGCTGACATTATTTTGGACACTAAATTTACATGATGATGAACATTCATGCTGTAAACTATTTGGAAAATATAACACCGTAAAAATGCTTATGATTTTTATATTTTGACCTAAAAGCTAACTGTTAGTCTTACCAGCTGTACTGTAAAATTTTGGTTGTCATTTTCTACTCTAAGCTGATGAGATTAACTTGAACGTTGTCGTTTGTAAAGTGGATCAATCAGTTCCAGAGGCCTTTTCTGAAAATTACTCCAAAAATTTTGCAATTGCAGCTCCAAGTCGAAATAGTAGAATGATCCAAGAAATTCACTTAGAATGAAATGTTTTTTTATGTATTGTACATACAAAAATTTCCATGACATAAAACGTAATGCTGCTTAAATCGACAGAGTATTAAGAGAGATAGAAAATATTTTAACATCAAAATTACGAAAACGTGTGATAAATTCAAATAACAATTGACATTTGAAAAAAAATTAGAATAAAATTTTATTGATCCATAATGTCATCTATAAAATGCAGTTTTCCGAACTCCAGAAGTAGACATGCAACCCTAAACCATTACTGATCCACCTCCATGTTTTACTGTGGATTTTAAATTTTCCAAATTTAACTCTTGATTTGGCTTGCTCCACACTAACTTTTCCGTCAGATCCAAACAAGTTAAATTTGCTTTCATCTGTAAAAAGCACTTTATTCCAAAATAGGTAATCTTTTTTATCATACAATTTCGGAAATTTTAAGAGCTTTAACCTATTCACTTTGCTGATGTACGGTTTGTGTCGTGCAATTCTACCATTCAATCCATTTCTTCTTAGTATAATTCTAAGTTTCAGGATTGGCTTTTTCCCAAGGTATTTAAAAACCTCCTCAGTTAATTTTGGTGCACTTAACATAGGTTTTTGCTTTACTCTTCTTATCCAGCGTTCATCTGAGTCATTAAAAAAATTTCTGTTACTTTTCTTGGGCAATTTTTCTACACTTTTTGATTTTTAAACTGTTTAATTACACCAAATACAGTCGAAGAGCTTCGACAAACTTTTACTGATTTCTCGAACACTTTTTCCAGATTTATAGTGAGAAATAATCAACTTACGAATGTTAATGCTCATATGGCGACCCATTGCATTTAACGAAAACAAAACTAAGCAAAAATTTATAATTGATAAATAATTTTGATATAATATTTACCAAAAAACATCGAATGACAAGTATTCTTCCATGTAACGTTGCCAAAACATGAATTTTGAAGTCTAAATAAGCCAAAAATATAAATTCTAAAAAGCAGACGATTGTTCGGTTTTCATTTTGAGATTTATTGTGTCAATGTTTTTTTTGTTTGATACTTCAAACGATAAAATAAAAATATTTTGTAATTTATATCGAGGGATTTTGATAGCAAGGCCTTCATTTTTCATTTTCGGGTATAATGAATTAATAAGCACGTTTATTTTGATTGTCTTCAAACAAATGTATTAAAAAATATCGTCTGTTCGGTTTTTACTTTGACTCACTGTATATATATTCTTTGCTGTAAAAGTAATTCGAAATTTTGCAACATTTCAAACCGGCTCTTTAGGCTGAAGGGTATTCAAGACTACTACTGGTGCAGTTAAACGAGTCAAGAAGTTCCACCTTTTCGACAAGTATCAACTAAAAAAACCAAAATTTTACAAGAGACAAGATTAAAAATATTTAAGCACATCTTCAATTTAAAATCTGTTGAACTTGCTCATTTATCTTTATTAAAAATTTGTAGCATATTTCCTGATTTGATTTCCATGGTTTACTAGTTTTATCGAACCCTTTATGTTATTTTATTTATTGGACAAATAGCAAATTTGAATTAAATTTAGCTGCCATTTTTTTATCAAAGTGCGATATTACTTTTTTACAGCTGTTCAATGAATATAATTGGTATTTATCAATGTTAATCACTGAAATATGAACGAAATATTATAAAGATCGATAATTTTACAATTTTAACTCAAAAATATTAAAACAAGAAAATGAAAAAAAATTCAATACCCTATTTTCCAGAACTTCGCAGAAAAGTAGTCTCACTATTTGTATAGAATCGTGAAATATAGAACAGAAATAATTTACACATAATTTCTCACATAAGTGACAAAAAATCTCTACTTACGTATCTATGACGCTTGGCTGTGGGACTTTTACACCAACATAAGGCGAGCATTTTAAAAACAGACTAATTCCGAAAATCCAACTTGGTTTTGAGATTATGTTATTGTTGGTAGAAAAAACTTTTCGATCCCCATGCATATAAATTTTCATATATTTTTAAACGCTAATAGAAGAGTGCTTTTCTTTCTTCAAACTTCACTTGTCACAAAAAAGAATTTATCCGCACGTGATATCGGAAGCAGAACAAAAAATTACGGGAGGATTCGAATGTTTGCATTCCACTGGAGAATTCAATACCTCACGATCCTTCGAACAGCTGCATCATTTCAATAGCACATCTGGCAATACGAATGAGCCACTTTTGGAATTCCAAGTGCGACATACGCAAATAAATAAATTCTAGTACAAAGGTCCCACGGGAGTACTTTATTACAAATTAGAATCTTTTTTACGCGTCTGGAATTTTACAAGAAAACAGTACTTTAAGCCTCCCTGATTTTGATGGAACTTCCAATGTTTGTGTTCTTCCAGGAAGTCGAACTTGATTTCCCGCCGGTTTCGTTTCGTTCGGAAAGAGAAGCAAGCGGTGATGTTTCACTCAGGTGCCGCTGTTTTTTAAAACGCTGAGATGCTTGTTAGGGTTAATCTAAAATAAAGTTGGGGACCTAGAGAGGCTGGTTTATCGCCCCGAGAGAAGAGAAACATTCGATAATGTAGTAGAGCGGAGAGCAACAATAAACGTTTCGAGTTTTTATGCTTAAATTTTTAATATGCCTTTGAAAAACGATATGTATAAACCTAATTAAATTCTTCAATGTATTCATCAAATCATCGTTTGAAAACCTGAACATTCTCAACTCCTAACTTCAAGATAACCAGCAATTATACTTTTCTGGAACGTTTCTGTTTTGAGGAAAATTGTATCTTTAAGCATGTATAGTTTTATTGAACGATCGTTTTGACTTGCGTCCCATTTTGGCATCATGAGACAAAACAAAATGTATCCCCTCTTTTAAAAAGCTGTATTAATCATTTATCTAAGCTATAATCTCATTCCAAATGTATTTTGGAGACTTAAAAAATTAGTAGTTATAAATCCTTTTGAAAATGACCCTAACTCCTTGATGTCATGGAAAAATACTGATTAACTGGCGAGTGACTTCCTTAAAAATTAAACATAAAAAAATCTTTACCGGACTTTTGCATAAGTATCCGGCCGGTATATCCAACTTTAAATGATAACACAAAATTCTTTTCGTGTAGGTGGGGGCTGATGCAAGTTAAATCTGTCGTGGTCTCAATGTCCTCACGTTGGAGTGTTGTGGAAGTTTGGAGAGTGGGTGCCAACTCAGGTGTTGACCTCGTCAGCAGACCGTAGTTTAAATTTACGAGGTGTTCTCGGATCTTTCCCTTCGGGATTGATCCCGGACCGTCGTCAGTAGCCCCTAGTGTTGCTCTAGTATGACATTAATTCAACTACCTACCTGAAAGATGCCAGTGAAATGTTGAATGTAAGCAAGTATACTATTCATAATGTAATTTTCATGTGTCGGTAGACAAATATAATTAAAACGAATCACCAACTGGACGTCCAAAGTGTGTCAGTAAACGTGAAGAGAGGTGTATTATGAGGAATATTCGTTACATCCTTAAAACCAAATAGTTAAATTCACTTTTGGAGCCCAAAAAAATAACTTAAAGTCGTCTAATGCTAAAATTATACGACTTTTATGTGTGTGATCGAGGTATCCAGAGAAAAAACCGTACACAAATAAAGCAAATCAAAGGGCTTTCACAGAAAAGAAAAATCTCTAAAGGGCTACATGAATCAGATCCAACAATTTGTACCTCGATTATACTATTAGTAGGCAAATATAAATTCAATATTTTTAGTGATGAAAACCCCAATGCTGAACTTGAACTGAAAATTTACTCCCACTGTGAGATATGGTGATGGTAGCAGTCTTGGGAATGCATGAGGACTTTGTTGGTGTGAGAAACTAATATTTTATTGACTAAAATTGTCAAATTTGTGTATTTAAATATTCCAATAGAAAGTTGTAAAGGCATTGCTCAAAAATGGGCATATTGCCGAATTTTAAGTTAAATTTATCAGGATAACGATCTGATGTACAACGTTCGTTGTGGTTTATGAGACTGAACCCCTTCCCCATTGTCGAAAGTCATCAAAACTCCTTCACCAAGTCTAGATTCAATTTTATTGAGAATATTGGGATTATTTGTAATTGAGAATTGGAAAATTTAAAAATTCTGTGAAAATTAACTTTGACAATAACTCCTTGCAGATTAAAAAATAACAAAACCAATGTTTTGTGTTTTGTTTAAAACCGATGCCAAATAGATTGAGAAACGTAAACTACGTCCAAATAGATATTTATTCTCGTATGTTTGCTACATGCACTTCCACTTGTGCATAAGTGGAAACGTCGAAAATTTGAGTCGCCAATTTGGCTAAAGGTTGGAAAAACTGTTCTTGAGTTTTACCCATTCTATATTTTTAGCTGGGTACTTTTAATACTCGGTTGAAAGCCATGTGTAGAAATCATATCTCCGTATGGAATCAGTTTAAGGGAATGATCATGATAAATTTGAACTTCTACAGTTAAAGAAAAAATAATTTGTTTGATTTTAAGAATTTTCAGTCGAATTTGGTTTTGTTCAAATTAATATTCTCTATGGCTTAGTGTACAATGGTGTTAAGTGACAAAATCCTAATTTTTCACTAGAGCGCCTTTAAAGTTTGGTAGTAATTAAAAATGTAACTATATATTTTCATTTACAACTCAGCACTTTTTATTCTATGATATTATTACCGTATAAAGTGGAGTCGTAAATGAATATTTTTATTACATTTTTAATTATTAATAAACTTTAAAAGCGCTCTAATGAAAAATTAGGATTTGAATTGACACAATTGTGCACTAGGCCATCGATTTTGATACATTTTGTATGTAAATTCCACATGCATAAACAAAAGTTTTTAAATTTTCATAACCCATCCATCCTTTTGTTCTTGCGGCTGAGCTTATTGAATCAAGAGATTGATTTGATTATGTTTTTGGGGAAAGAGTTCTCTCCAAAATTACTACATCAGTTGATGGTGACTATTTTCTCAGCTCCTTCCAAAAAAATTTTAGGCACGCCCTCGTGTAGTAAAAAAATGACGACATAGAGATAAATCAATTTTAACTTCGGTTTATTTATACTACACTTTTTACTATACATTTATTATATTTTGATATATTCATGTCTTTGTTTTCAATAATCTTCGACAATATCATGATTTGAGGTGGTGACATTTATGATACATAAATTGGTGGAATGACATTTTGATAAAAGTGCTCTTTCACTAAACATTTATGGACGCAAAATACATCACACAGAAGCTTATCTAAAGTGTTTGGTTTGATTCGTCGCTTTAGTCCTTTCTGACAATAGGACTTGATGCATAAAATGAACCCGAACCACTACGAACATTTATGTCTAGACCGAGACTCGGATCTGGAACCTCGAGAGCTGGATGGACAGGTTTCATATTTGTACCTGATCAGAGACGTAACTAGGCTAGTTTCCACCCGGGCAAGAACTCGCCTTGGCGTCCCCTACCCCACCGACCAACCAAACCAAAACCCTCCCCGACAACACCTGATATCGCCGCCACACATTAATTCCACTAGTCCAAATTTTTTTATTAAACTTAGATGGTAAATGCTTGATTTTAAAGGTAAATAGATTAATTTGCAAAAATTTCATTTTTAGTACAAGATAAAATATTTAATTAATTCTAAGATATTTCATTGACAAATAATCTAAGAGTAGCATGTTTGGTATATTCTTTCATACTTATAATAGCTGCAAATTAAATGAAAAGGTTTATCAAATGATATCGGATATGTGTGGGCTGCATCAAAATCAACAGACTGTTGCTTTAGAATAGGATATTTAATTATGATAAATACAGAGGCTGTTCGGTCATTTTTTTAATGATTTTGATGAGCTGTAAAAAATCGTATGCTACGAAATAATTTTATTTTCGCAGCAGTTAAGTAGTTAAATTATAACTTATCGTCTGCTAACTCAGAGTTTTGCTTACTTTCAAAATGCGCTTTTAAATAAGCAATGGATGGAAGGCTACGTTTCCGCTCTTTCCGAAGAGAATTATGCTTATTCAATTATTCAAAAACACTGTAAAAGTCATGTTTTTTCTATATCTAAAGGTACGATAAATAATATTATTAATGAGAAAGGAATAAATGCGTAAAAGTGGAAAAATAATTCAAAATACGTATCCAAAAAAGAAAAGAATTTCTGAGATTTGTAAGGTAAGATCTTTAATTTTAAAAGAGAATCCGCCAAAAGTCAAAGGACTATTACAAAGTCATTAAAAGTTCAGTTTCAACTGTAAATAAAATAATTAACAGTGATTTTAATCTTAAAAAGGCCAAAAAATACAATGTTCATCGTCTATCTCAACGAAATATTGCAGAAAGCAGAACTCGCTGCAGAATTCTGTATAAGAAGCATTTAGCTGGAGAAAGATGGAAAAATGTTGTGACAATAGACGAGGCGTGGGTGTATTTAAAAGATTGAAATAAAAAAAGAACAATTTATTATCATAAAAGAGGAGAAAAATCTTAAAACGTGGTTCAACTTTGTAACTTTAAAGTGAGAACTTTCTCTAAGAGATTTATGATTGTTGCCGGTTTTGCATATAATGGAAAATTAAAAAGAGGGGGAAATGTAAAAATCAACTCCCACATATTATCAAGACCCTATTTTATCCCCAATATTCGAAAAAGAAATACTATAACTTTACCCAAAGTGCCAACAATCAGTAGAATTGCAACATGATAAAGCAAGCAGCCACACATCTAAATCCACTATTAAATTCGTTGAATAAATACCCTTTACTGATATTCCTGCTAAATCTCTAGATGTCTCACCCATGGACTTTTGTGCTTTTAAACTTTTAAAAAGAGAATTATCGAAACGTCGACCGAAAACCATTCAAGGATTTTGGAAAACTGTGGTTCAGGAATTAATAACAGATTTTACTCAAGTTATTATCTTGAGTATCATACTTAGACATTTTTCAAAATTTCTTAATCTATTGACAAAATGTGAAAAAAATTAATTTAAACACAAAAAGCTTGAACTAAAACTTAACTTTACGGGCTTTTTCGGCAGCAAACATTTTTACAATGTCCTCAAAAGATAGCTTTGAAGCTAACTTGTGCTCTATTGATATGATGGTCAGGTTGGTTGGTCGTTGCTGTCCTGTTAAGTTTCTTAGGTAATTTTTATGATCTTCAGTTTGCTAAAACTCCTTTCATTTGAGGCGACTGAGACAGGTATTGTGAGGACAATTCTCAACGCTGTCGTTGTGTTGGTGGACGCGTCTTCAAGTCCGTTCTTGTATATTAACGTCAGAAGACCTGATGGTGTAGCCGTTTTCATATTAGGGCTTAAATCCAAGGCATGATACTTAAAACTCTCCACTTCTATCGCCAGCTAGTCATTGTCTAAGTCTTCTTTATATGTGGTAGCTAACTCAAGTGCCTGGCTCTTCAATTCTATTCCATTCATTGTTTCAAATCGAGCTCCATTGAGGAAACCAAATAAACTATTCATGTTTTGAATGACTTGAAACCTTTGCCTCAGTTCATTCAGAATCCGATCTATTATTTGTATAATCAATAATATGAACTTTTTTCTTCTGAGAATTCATAGCTTTCAACTTAGTCCTTCTCATCAACATCCGCTTCTTCCTCCGTACTTCTTTAAAAAGAGGATCCCCTAGGTTAAGCTTTGCTGCTATTTCTTCACACATTCTGCATTTAGCTCCTTTTATAGTTTTTGTAGTCTACTAATAAGTTTTCCTCTTCACTTTTTATCATACGTAAATATCTATAGTAAAAAAGTACTCGGCCAATTTAGCGTCCCCCCCCCAATCCGGCGCCCGGGGCAGATGCCCCGTCTGCCCCCTCTAGTTACGTCTCTGTACCTGATTTGATCCTTGTTGGATTCACATGAGAATTTTTAGAATAAACAAACTAGACAGAAAATGGAGATTATACTTCAGCTAATCAAATCCTCTTGCATGATCGGCATATCGGGGTTACCATAAAATGTAGTTTATCACCGTTTTGGCAACTTTTGGTATTTAATCATCTAATTGGAGTTGACCAATCAGCTATCATAATGTTAAAGAATTTAAACTAAAATAATATTTAATTGAAGTTCAATGTGTCGTGGATCAAAATTGCAATATTTAATAGACTGTAACTATACTTATTTGACGTAGATAGATTCAAAATTACTGTTCAATCGAAATACAGATTCTAATTACTGAAATACTCGTATTAAAAGGACAGTGGGTCCTATGAAGGAACGCTGGCGATATCCTATAGCAGGGGTGTCAAACTGGCGGCCCGCATGTGGCCCACGATGCTCTGAAATAAAATAAAAACAGGACAATATGTTATGAAGCAAATAGCACTTAGGGGAGATCGAGGCAATACCGTACACACAATTTCGTCATGTTAAAAATGTGTGAGCAACTATTTTCGTCCATGAAATTAAATAAAACGGCCTACAGATCAAGATTAACTGATAAACATCTGTCTGCCATAATGAAGATTGTCTGTTCTGTCTTTGAATCCAGATATTGAAAAACTAGTAGGGAAGCGCTGGCAAGAGTTTCCGGTAAGAAAAATTAATTTTAGTTTTATAAATACATTAAATTAAATAAACGTTTAAATAAAAGCAATTATATAGCAATATTATAAATTATTACTCTGAATTCACTTAATTACATAATGTGTTTTAATTATTCTATCCATATTCCTGAATCCTCACTTCAAAATATAATTTTAAGAAAATTTGTAAATGTGATGTGGCCCGCGTTAATCTTACCAGTTGCATTAAATGGCCCGTGTTTTAATTGAGTTTGACACCCCTGTCCTATAGCGTCAAAAGATCAGACACTAACTGACAAGTTGGCAACGTTCTTGGCTCTTGCCAAGCTCATGAAAAGTGATGCCAGTTAAAAAGTGGCACCAACATCTGTCCCGGAGATACGCGCGAACAGAATGAATATTCCGATACGTTGGTTGAAACCTGACATTACGAAAGTGGGCATGTTACCTCAAGTTCCCAAAACATTAAGAAAGTTTAAAATGTCAAGGACAGCTAATTTTACCAAATGAAATGTTTTTTTAATAAAACTGAGTTATTTTCAAACTTGGCATTTTAAAAAAAATCTTTTTATTTTTCTATTAAAAGCCCGAAAAATTTAACTATCTTCGTCACATTTCCCATGCTATCTACTGAAGAGGGAATCTAAGTTAGAAATCAATTAAAATAATTTCTGTCCAATAAATCCCATAGAAACAACTAGCTTTCAAACACTCGAATTTGCTCGTCTTTTTCCCATCTCTTGGGTGGCCATCAGGTCAGCTTCCGTAAACAGACTCATGGGTGTCTGTTCTTGCCAGGTACCAAGTCAAAATAAAAAAGGATAACAAGCGAGCCATCTAAATTATTTCCAGAGGAGACATTAACACAATAAGCTATCAAACAAAAGGATTTGTGCCTTTGTTTCCAATTCACTCTCTTCCCGGCCTGCGCGCAGCACCAATATCGCCATTTGCATCTGCAGAAAACTGACTAATGAGACTTCCACTCGTTTTCTTACAATGGTCAATAAAATTGCCAGCTGCTATACATTTTTTTAACCTCCCTTTTATAAACTTACATTGATTATTATTGAAGTGATGGTGTGATGAACGCTTTCCATTCATGTTTCTGTGGGGAAATTCACTGCCATGTCGAAAATTAATTAGATATTCCAAGGTGCACTTAAGTAATGCAATGGGAAAAAACTGTTTTGGTAAAGAGTGTTATTTTATGAATAAAGGCTTTGGGGGACTGAAAGTGAATGCACGGAGCGTAAAGCTTCTAATTAAAACGAACTATAATTTTTATTCGAAGGTAATTCGACGATTTTTTAAACTGGAAGGTTAATTCGGTTTCTATAATAATTACGAGATAAAATCGATAATCAAGTATCGCTTTATACAGTTCAACACACCTAGTCGTTGACAGAAGAGTAGAAAGGGCAATGCCCTGTAGTACGAGCTTAAATTAAGTTATACTCTTGAATTTAGTACTAAATCTACTAGAAGTAACTTCTACTAGAAGTTACTAAAAGATCTAGAACGAAAGAATTCAGATGTTATCGACTTAAAGGGGGCATAAACTCATTAAGTGACATCTTTTCGGAGACTAAATCTGTATATGGTAGAAAAAGGGCCAATGTCCATTTTGCAAGTTTTGGGTAACAGCTGATTTAGTATTTATAATTAAAAAATAATTTATTACAACCTACAAAAATACTTTCCAATGTTTTGAATCACTCATGTTTTGACAGGACATTGATTCTTTTTTTCTATTCATTATTAACTTTCATTATCTTGAAGCGATTTGTGAACGTAATTCAAAAGCAGCTAATTTGGACATTGGCCCTTTTGCTACGAAGCTTATTTTCATGATGAGAATTACATTGCCTTATTATAATCTATTTGAAACAAATAAAAATGCTCAAAATGCTTATAATTTTTATTTTTTGACCTAAAAAGTGTCTTTAAAGAGAGTAAAATTTAGTCTTTAAAGTAGTGTAAAATTTGTCCTTTGTCAATTAGAGTTTTTGCTCTTAGACGACGATATTCTTTACGGCATCAGTTAATCTTTGTAAAAAGGTGCATATTTTAAATAAAAAATTCCAAAAATAACTCAACATAAACTGCTTTGAAGCTAGTAGATAAGATTTAAAATGTTCTATTTCTTCGTGTAGTTTCTTATACAGGTGCATTACTCTTTTTAAGAGAAATAATTTAAAACAAATTAATAAAAATTACGTTTAGGTGGCACAGCCCTTTCAGTTAAACAACACTCATCTCTCAGGAAACCATTCCAAGTAATTAGCACTTCGAACGGAATCTTCGCGCATCATCACCTCTTCGAATTGTATATTCTTCCGTGTGTGTGTGCCTACTTTTGATACTTTACCCAGCATTTTAGTTGGAGCAATGAGAGACCTCCCAGGGTGGGAAAACCGCTTTACTTTATTTTGACGCCCAAAAGTGGAGGTCATAGGTTAACACCATTGAAGAACTGCAAAAAAAGAAAATGGTTCTCCTTTATGCGAGTTCACGCGGTCCGTTGAATACCGGGAGACCCCCGTGCGTTAGCGAATTTATTTGTTCGAGTTTAGTGTAAGGTGAAGAACGTTTATGCTTCCTGGGCACACAAAAATAGTTTCTTTTATACAGATCGTAAAAAATTCGAAATCCAAATTTCCTTTTTAACTTCTACACTTGGCTCGAACAACGCCCCTGCTTCCTGATAAGAGGGTGGAAATCGCATAAGCACGTGAATCATTCTGTCCTTTTTTAAGTTTTTATCTTTCTGTCGTCTTGAATGTAGTATTTGTGTTGTAAGAATTATATGTGAAAAAGAAACATGAAGTCTAAATTGAAAGCCAGAAGCTAGGTTATGAGGACTAGTTCAAATAGTGAGTGTAGTACAATCTGCTAGTATATCTGAAGTTTCAGTTTGTCGCTTGTCATTTTTGCACACGAGGGCTAATTTGACCGGGACTTACGGTTTGGATTCCAAACCACCACAAACATCCATACCCAGATCAGGATTCGAATCCAGGATCTGTTGAATCAGAGTGCTAACCACTGGACAGCACATCTGGAAGTTATTGTCTATTTTTGTGGTACTGTAGTCAGCTTTTCAACTCACAAGTAATGTTTTCGAAACACATACATTGTCGTTTGCATAAAATATTATAGGATCATTCCATACAGAACGATCAAATCAGCTGTGGCTGACATACCAGATTTTTATGAAAATCAGTTTTTAAATAGGTCACACAGTAATGAGGAACTGCAAAATATTAAGTTTCAGAAACGTATATTTTGTTATTGACATTTCAAGTTCAAGGTCACACAAAGGTAAATTTTTTAGCTCTAAAAGTAGCTTGTTTGCGATTATTTCAATAAGACATCGACCAATTTTAAAAATTTCATATCGTTAGTCGTCAGAAAAAGGTGTATCAGGTAAAGTTAGAATATAATTTAATAGCAGTCAATATTGTGTAAGA
This sequence comes from Meta bourneti, assembly GCA_933210815.1. NCBI lineage: Eukaryota > Metazoa > Arthropoda > Arachnida > Araneae > Tetragnathidae > Meta > Meta bourneti. The sequence continues at coordinate 32,607,684 of OW119923.1, read as the reverse complement.
GATGGACAAAAATATCAATTTTGCCAATTTGCTACAAATTTTAAATTACTCTGGATCCTAGAAATGGAAAGCCAATATTAAAAATTATTCTTAATGAAGATTATTTTTTATAACAAACTAGCTGAATTACCCGGCGTTGCTCGGGTTGAAATGGTTAAATGTTGCTTGAAAAGTGAATTAAATAATTACTTTTCTTTCACAGAAAAATGCAATCATTTAAGTTGCACGGAAAATACGTTTTAATTTTTCATAGCTTCTACAATATACTTCGGACGCAAATATATACATTTAATTCCTGAATATATTGCAATATGTAAAAGATTAAGACATAAATACAAACAGAAACGAAATTCCGACGAAAAAATGCAGAATTCTAAAAAACGAAAGGTGCGCAAAGTGTCGAATATCGACTGCCTGAGTGTATTCTGAAATAGAGCAATTCGAAAAAAGACATTTGAAAAATATTGATAAAGACGATAATGATTTGTGAAATTTAGTAATGCTCAAATATGACTGCAACATTTCGCTGTGGTAACTGAAATACACAAACACGGGATTCTAAATCAAATTTATAAAATAATAAAACATTAATTCTGGTTTGCCAAATCTAAAATAACAAAATTACGCTTAAATGATTGAGTTGAAGTTTTTCGTGTTCCATTACAAAATGTAAATTATGAAAAATCAAATATTTTAAATATCCTTTTTTTTTATCAATCAAATATTCATAATATTCGTGTAAAAATATAAAACTCATCATAGAAATACAATAATAATAATGAACTTTAATTCAATAATGCACATTACACCTGTCAAATAAAGTAGGAAATACTTATACAATCAATTAAAAGTTAGATTTAGTAATGCTCAAACATGACCGAAACATGGCTTTACCCGGGTATTTATCGCAATCATCTATTAGACAGGAAAATGAATCAAATCAATCTATAGTGCAAAATCAAAGTAATTACATTAACAGGTTTTTAAAAGTATAAGGACAGTACACACATCATGAAGTAAAATATTTTACAAATTCACTGTAATATAAATGCAACACAAAACTTGATTATACACAATATTTTTAGTTCCACCTCCAGGAGCAAGAATAAGAAAATGCACATTACACCTGTCAAATAGTGTAGCAAAATTACGCTTTTATGATCAATGAGTTTTTCGTTTGTGCTTTTCGGAATAACGGTGCTTGGGTTAGAAATAAATGTAATCGGTGTAGACAAATTAAACTGAATAGATCAATTTTTTTCAAATAGCAGGTCGATTTTACAGAAAGAAAATTACTGATTTTAACGGAGGATTCACATGTATCTATTCCGGACATTTTAAAATAAGTTACACGCCTTACCTAAAAAGCTTATGAAACAGAATTCTACAAATCATTACGTATTCAATAAATTATTTAAGGAAAGTTGGTCGAAATATACACCAACTTTCCTTGAAAATAATCCTTGAACTCCTGAAAACCTTTCCTTGAATTTCCTTGCAAACATAAATATTTTAAAATATTCTTTCCCTTCATCAATAAAATATCTATAATTTATTTACATCATGGGAAGAACTAAAAAGTCAGTTCAAACATAAATACTGTAATTTAATTTGTTTCGGAAAAAATTGTTTTTCGATCAACACTGGTAAAGCAACCATCGCTGCCTAAAGCAATCAATCTATGCTCAATGTTATTTCTATTGCGATTTCGAATAGTTTTTAGCCCCAAGGGCCAATAGAACGGGGGTTAAGAGTTAGCCTATGCTGACCGCAGTGTTCTAAAGTATAAGTGTAACAAATTTGGTGTGGATTGGTCAAACGGTGTAGATTTGTATAGAAAATATACATATATACACACATCCTATTTTATATATATAGATAGCGTGGTGTAATTTAGTGATTGCGTGTTTCTATTCCTCATTAAAGAAAAACATTTAAAAAGTAAAACAATGGAAAACTGCGATTTTTTAAAAATATTTAAAGGAAACTCCAAACAAAACGTTTCACAATTATAAACACAAGATGTCTATGTCCTGAAGTTTTCAATGCCTTTTTATTTTTGCCTCAGGATCATTTTTAACTAAATGGAACTCTGACTTATTTTATTGCAACTAATAATGAAAGTTAAGCTTCGATAGTATGAAAATGCAATATAAGAATGAAATTATTATGGTGCACATGCAACATTTCACATTAAACTACTTTTGTAAACCCTATTTACCTTGCTTAATCCAAGTGTTCCATCAGTAAAATAATCATTTAGTCGGTGGAAACCTCATTTTATGAATGGTTTTTTTATTTTATTTTTTGACATTCTTATGAAAGGTAAATATTAAATTAAAATAAGTAGTAAATATTAAGTATTAGACTCAATGCAATATGTAATTTTGAGAGTAAAAACGAATTTACGATTCCGGATCTTTCAAATGAAGTGGGAGAAATTTTGCATTTTTGAGAAGCTCCGACAAGATCCCTCATGTAAAAACAATCTGTTTAAAGAACTTTCTGAGCTTACAGATGAAGCCAGAGGAACTGTTTGAAATTGGGTATGAAGTTTGAAAAAATTGTCTTCATTTTTGAAATAGAAACACCAGAAAAGCTGTATGAGTGAGGCCAAATTTCAATTTCAGCAAATGTCACAAAAATTGAAGACTTTTCAGATTGAGTGAATTTGAAAAGATAGGAAAGCAAAAGTTGTTGAAATGTCCATGATGCATAAGTTTTTCTCCAAATGGTAATTTTTTTTTATTGAACAAAAGCAAACTCCCCGTGCACCACAGAAGTACAACACGGGGCTTACAGAAGTAAGTTGATTTAACAAAGAAACAGTGGAAAACAATTTAACTGAAATTACAAGATTTTATGAACTTGACAAATGAGTAGAAAAGCAGATTAGATTTTACAAAAACATTGAGTTTCACTGGCCATGTTTCACCTAATTTTCTCAAATCGTTTTTCAGGCACATTCTTGAAATTTTAAATGCAGGACAACTAAAAAGCAAATGCTCTACATCTTGTGGCTGCTTTTTAAAACACTCGCATAAATCATTAGTCCGAAGATGAAACCTATATAGATATTTAGCAAAATTTCCATGGCCAGATAAAAATTGTGTAATTTGGAAGTTTGTGAAGAAAAATAATTCTGAGTTCAATCTATGCTTAATAGTAGGAAAACATTTTTTGGTGTGGCCAGCTTTCTCAGACGAGACAAGCTTTTCATAATATGAGCCTTTTAAGTAACATTTAGGAATGTTACAATTTACATCAATTGCTAAATTCAAAGCGTCTTTGGTAATTTGATGTTTTTTTATCTTTGTTGCAGCTTGTCCGCTTCCGGACCTTGTGCCATTAAATCCACATTTTTAAATTTGAAGTTCCTTTCTATCCACTTTTCAAAACAGTGAGTTCTTTCATAATTATGACATGAAAATTCACCTCAAAGCTAGAACTTTATTCATATCGATTGCTTCCTATCGAACATTTAATTTTTTTCATTTTCAGAAGGGTCCTTTTTCTGCTTTGAAAAAAATACACAAATCTGGATAGTAAATATAAGAACGGTGCATTCACCGCGTATTATAGTAGAACAATGATTCGTCAGTACTCACTATCCGCTGCTTCAAGAAGCGAGAAGTTTTTATACCCCTTAGCTTTTTATGCAAATTAGTTAATATTTATACTCATTTTGTTCACTTCGTGTTACCAAGAGCTGTAAATTTATGGAATTGTGAGCCGCAGGTGAGTTAAGTTTAATTAAAGTGAAAAACAAATGTTTGTGAGCGGAAACTCATTTTCGCCAATTTTCATTTCGTATGAATCTGCACCTAGCACATATCTCTATGCGAATGATTCACTTGTGTTCCGTACCTTTCTTTAAAGTCTGAGAGAAGTTTTAAAATAACATTTGTAATTAACTACAAGTTTGAGATTTTTATATTTTTTCTACGTTTTAACAATCTATGAGGTTCGATTAACTAAATTCAGTGAAGTTCTAGTAGGATAGAGTACTGGATCGGCAGATTTCCTTGAATGTCATGATGTTGAGTTAACTGTTTTAGTGACTGGATTTATAGTTAAATTTTGAAGGTTTCAGGAATTGTGCTTTCTGTTCTTGACCGTAGACTGTCCAGCAGTTTGGAAGTATGGCTGAGATAGCACCTGTGGTTAATCGTAAATTTTATCCGCTTTACATCCAAGTACCCTGAAGGTTGTTCGTGAGGGATTTTCAGCGTAAAACAAACCATGTCGGTCAACGAAGATTTTACTTCTGTTGTCCAAATGCTCTCGCATGAGACATATCGGGTTACTTTAAAATGTAGTTTATCGTCGTTTTGGCGGTTAATCAAATTGGTGTTGACCAATCAACTATCATACATAAATTTGAAATTTTTATTGGTGAAGTGCTTATATCGTATTAGAAAAAGCCAACTGTCGTAACGTTCAGAAAACACCACCGCTGCCCCCTACGATTATTTTGCAAAATATCGTCTTGCTTTCTTTTTTACAACAGTAATTGCTGTCATCCCCCAGAAATGTGCTAAAAAACATAATTCTTGACAAACTCATTTGTCTAACCGTAAATCGATTTTAGAAGTTGTATTGAGAAAATTCCTTACTTCGAAACTACCTGAACATGTGATCATCACGCTGTACATTTTTTTTGCTAAGCGAGGCTTAAAGTCGGAAATAACGATTAACTAAATTTTTTATGCGAAATTACCCCATTATTCATTTAAAAATCTTTTCAATAAATGTTGTGGTTTAGGACTATAGCATATCCAACCAGTGCCTTCCGTTAAGGGGGAACCTATTAGTATTGAGAATTTTCCTAGGTAATTTCAAATCCCTGTTATGTATATAAATACACATAAATATATTGTCTACTTACAAATGGAAAAACAGTTGAGAAATTGAGGAGGTAAGACTCTACTCTCAGTGTGTTTCTCAAATCTAACCTTCATGCAAAGAAAAAACGACTTAGTGGACTACATCAACTTAAAGATCACGTTCTGGCCTAGAAAAGCTACAAAATTCTTAAGATCAAAGGGAAACAAAATGAACTCGTCATGTTCATATCTGCATTTACATTCTTGATGAATTCGTGTTAAGTTATTTTCTAAAAATCAAAGAAATGATGAAAATATGACGAATAGAAACAATTTTTAAATTTTCAATGCAATATTTTAAAAAGTTCCCTACACAAAATCTATCAAATATCTTTTACAAAAATTTGTAATAAAGTAATCGCTTTCTGGGCCGCCTCTATTCATTTCGAAAAGTGATATATACTAAAATTTAACCTAAATTTTAATTTACTAATGAGGACTTTCAACTAAACAGCAACATCTTTATCTAGTGGGCATCTTGGAAACATTAGATTATATTTTACCATTCAAAGGTAAGTTGAGTGCAATTGAAAAAATTGAATGAAATATTTGATTCTCAAAACTGAAAAAGATTAATTTCTGTGTCATTGAATGTGAAAAATGTTTTTAAATTTCTCAACACTACTTATAATGCAAGCCAATCAAACGATTTTATTTACAAAAGCTACAAGTCTTAATTTTTACACAATTACCAATTAAAAGTTTCATTAATTTACATACAATTCATATACACAATTCATCGCATGCTGTTATTACAATATTGTCACTGTCTATCTCAACAATGACATCAGATATCATGTCCGGGTATTGTTTAAAATATCAATTCTTGGATAGACTGGAAATATATCTACTACTTTAGTAACAATAAAAGCTCTATTAGTAAAAGCAACAAGGAAATAAAATATCCCCTACCAAAAAGATGCAATAACAAACTAAAAATTATTTTGACTACAAAAGATTACATTTTCTTTCTCATATAAAAGACTCCCGATTTGTATTATATTAAAAATGGCAAACCATATTTTCCTCTAGCTGGAGTAAACTTCGACACAAGTTTGGATGCATTACCAGATTTTCGAGATGACTTTGAACTTTTTCTCTTGCTATCTTGCGATATTCTTGTACCACCGGGTTTTCTAGTCGCCAATACTGAACTACGCAATTTGTATCGTTTTGTGCTGTTTAGTTCGTCAGCGAAAGCAGTATAGGTAGTAGTATTCTGTGAAATTTCCCGTAGGGCCAATTGGTTTCTATCTCTCAACACACGTTTTGGATCTTTCTTCTGGGAAGAAAACAGCCTTCCGCACCTGGATGCAAGTTTTCCGACCGTGTTCGGGGTATTCTTTGAACTGTGTGTAGCAGGCGTACGAAACTGAAGTCCGCCTGCCCCAGATTTAAATAATTTACTTGGCGCCGTTTTTGGAGTTACCATTAACGATCCTTTCGAAGGCGTGCCAGCGGTCACATCGGTTTGAAGCTGCAACAAATGCTGTTTGTGACGCTCCAATTTGACACTTTCTTTCTGTTTGATCCGCTCGGACCACTGCCTAGTGACCAGCACTCGGAAGTCTTCACCACAGTAAAGAAAAGGTACAGCGTTTTCCGTTTCATACTCCTCTATGTCATGGAAGATGTCGGTTTCCAGAGAGGGAAGGTCTTTCTGCAGCTTATTCCTCTCTCTTTCCTCTTTCAAGAGGTTTCCTTTCCTGTTTTTGAATCTATTTGGATCCCTGGCTTTTTGGTCAAAATTTAGTAACAAATCAAACAGCTGCTGACGCTTATGGATTTTCTCCAAGATGTGGCCAACAGAACCGAGGTATAATTTCCACTTTTCAACCTCTGCTTCGTATTCTTCCAGAACCTCGTCGGTTGGCTCTGAAGAGGAATACGATTGGAGCTCTGGCTTCTGGGAATCGGAAATGCAGGATTTAGACCATAGTTGTTCCAACTCTGCTTTAAGAGTATCAATGAACATTTTTAGGTTTTCCTTTTTTATTTTTTCACATCTCTCCAATTCCTCCTCAATAGAATTCAAAGTTGTAACTTTGTAATCCGTGTGGTTCGATAAAAACTTGGCCTTTTCACTTTCATCTATTTTCAATCTTTCCCACAAAACGGACAATTTTGCCAGCAATGCCTTCTTCCGAGTTTCTAATTCAGCCTTCATTTTTTGAGCTTTTAAAATCATTTCTTCTAAAATCTTGAAAGTTTCATTAGAAAGAGAAATATTATCTCTGCTGTATACAATTTCTCTTTCAATAACTGTTTCTGGCTCCAAAGCGGTTTCTTCTAGAATTGTTGTCAAATCTGACTTCAAGAGGCAGAATTTAGTATAGCGCCTGTCTTTTTCTTCTTTCAGCACAGAAATATGTTGTTCAAGCTCAAGAATATCGTTTTCTGTCGGAACTCCAGAGTTAGATGAAAATTCATGTTCGCTAAATTTTAAAATCTGACAATATTTTAACTCAATATTTTTCAAATCCTGGTAACTTTTCATCCTTTTGGTTTTTAATTTTGTCAACGAGTCCAACTCTTGACGTAACATTTCTTCCTTTTTAATTAAAGAACCTTGTATTTCAACAGGAGTCACTTGCAAAACATTCGATAAATCTTCAATTTTCTTTGTATAATTCAGGATGCGCTCTTTTACATCTTCACAAAAATTATTTTCCTCCTCGGAAATTTCTTGAAGGAGATTTTGAACATGATTCCACACGATTCTAGCTCTCTGCTCTTGTTGATCATCCTCCAGACCAAATTCGTTCCAAATGCGGTACAGTTTCAACATACAAACTTCTATATTTTGTATTCCTTCTATTTCTACCTTTCTCAAATCACCCCCAATACTGCCTTGTTCCTGGTCATCAGAATTCATATTGCTTGTAAGATTTAGTATAGACAACAAATTTTTTTAAAAAGCTGCGATAAGCTCCAATCTGGAACCTTCCTGAAAAAAAAATTTAAAGAGTAATTAATAAAATTTACCTCTTGTACTCACCTTTTTAATCACTCACTGAATCAGAACTCCAAGATTTAAAAGTGAGTATGAAAGTGCATTGATAAATAAAACTGACAATTATAATTTTCCATTATACGTATGAATATACTTCTTTTTAGCTTGTAGGCTGTATATGACTTAGCAAGCTTATTTGAACAAAGCATGAACTTACGTAGAATAACAATATCAGTGTTAAGTGGTTAATAATGGCAATGTTACCTTTGAAATTTAGAGAAATCTAACAAAATTATTAATTTGTCATCATTACTTTTCAACATAAACATGTGCTTGAATTATAAATTTTGAAAAACCTATGAAAATTTACCTTGACAGTATTTACAGCATCATACACATAACTTTCCCCATACTAAAAATAGTTCATATTTTTACAATAAAAAATAATTAAATTTAATCAAGATTGATAGTTTTGTAAAAATAAAAATTCAGCATCCTTTGAAACAGTTTGCAACTTGGCAAACTTACTAGCTTCTGTACTTAAAATTTAGTCATAAAATAGTTGGTATTAGCCAATCTTAGGTGCAATGTCTACCAAGAGAACTGTTCCCGACACCATGTGTAGGTGGTTGCTATATAAACAGGTTCATTCATTTTGAGTATGGGTATTATGGTGGATGCCTTAATTTTAGTTTGTTTGCAACAAATGCTAGTGTTGGAAAGAGGTAGCTTACTAATATAAGCAGCTAGTACACTGGTGTTCAAAATTAAGAGAATTTGCATATTTTGTCGGATTTCTCGAAAAGTACTGAACGAAAGGTAAAACTAATGCTTCCAAACAAAGAATCAAATCTTTAGTATCGAATACGTAAGCGTGCGATGCATTTAGAGGAACAGGCTTTATAAGCGCACTTGACAATTTTCGCGCTTCGTTCGCTCGCACACCTCGGCGAATTTCATGGTGTTTGAGACTGCCCTGCTTCCAGGGCAGTCTCAAGTGCAGATTGCTAGACTTGAATGTAACATCCAGCGTTGTGTCCCAACTTATGGAAACAGTTTAAGGATACCGGATCCGCAGAGAGAAAGCCTGAGCAAGGTCATACAAGAGCCAGGACGGCCAATGAAGATCGATATTTGTCCGTTACAGCTTCTCAGCTCTCTCGTGACCATCATGCTGCCACAGGAAGCCAAGTTTCAAGGGTTAATGTTTCCAGAAGGCTGCATGAGAGGTCTGTTTGCTAGAAGACCTGCTGTTTGCGTCCCACTCACTTCTGCACACAGGAGAGCCCATTTAGCATGGTGTAGAAAACATCGACTTTAAACACGGGATCAGTGATAGACTGTTCTATTCACTGATGAGTCCTGGTTCAACCTAACCACTGATTCTCGATGTACAATCTGGAGAACCAGGGATCCGCTACCTGTCCTCCAACATCCGAGAAAGAGACCACTATGGCAGCGGAGGTTTGATGGTCAGGGTAGGCATCATGTTGGATGGGCGCAAGACCTCCATGTCTTTGACAGAGGCAGTGTGACTGCTGTGAGGTATAGGGCTGAGATCTTGGAGCCCTATGTTCGCCTTTTCAGGGGTGCAGTTGGCCCTGATTTCATTTTTGTGGACGACAACGCTCGTCCACATAGGGCTCATCTGGTCGACGAATATCTGGAAAGTGAGAATATTCGCCGGATGGATTGGCCAGCCAGATATCCAGACCTAAACCCTATAGAGCATGTCTGGGAAGCTCTTGGGAGGGCAATTGCAACTCGCCCAGAACAATCCAGGACCTGAAAACAGCGTTGCTGGAGGAGTAAACTGTCTTATTTCCAGTATGAATTCACGCTGCGAGAGCTGTATAACTGTAAGAGGGCACCATGCCCCCTATTAACCCACTTTTTGTGTCGATATTGTAACCTGTCTTAGGCCTTCTTGCACTGAGTCTTAGGCAAGATCATGCATGTGTACCATAACTTTTGTATTATTTACCCATGTTCATAACTAATTTCATTAAAATATGTCCAGCAGTTCTGGAGATAATCGCCCAAAAGTGAAAATTCTCTTAATTTTGAAAACCAGTATAAATATTATAATATATTTCCAACTTGTCATTAAGTGCACCAATGAGACAAACTTGAATACATTTCTTCAAGCATCCTCTATGGAAAATGGGATACGGTTCGTTTCTACAGTAACACAGACTCTGTAAAGGGTATGGTAGACAATAAGTTAAGCACATGGCTGAGAAGATTTATTGTGAAGGGGCAAACAAGGAAAAACAAAGTGCTAACTAGGACAGCTTGTTTAATAAAGGATTACATTAATACAATTTAAGATGGTTGGTTTTTATGGTGCAAGGGCCATATTTGGCCAAGCTGCACCAAACACAAGATAGAAAATGTCAAGTAATTGTCAAAAGATACAATTTAGGAGGAATGGAATACAGTTACACTGTATCTATCGCAACACATATGTATAATGGTACATGTTATGAGTGTTACATTAAATTCATTATTCAGCTGAGGAAAATTTATTTTTCCAATTGGAGGGTAAGATCCTAGTAGACAGAGCACTTGCAACGAAGGGGGAAATAAAGGTGTTTCAGAACTCTTAATTTTGTTAACATAAATATTTGTTAACAAATAGTTTATTAATTTAACAGGTAGTTTATTAATGTTGCACTTGAGAAACACAATGGGCTACTGGCGACGGTCCAGGATCAATCTCAAAGGGAAAGATCTAAGAACAACGCCTTGTAATTTTGAACCACGGTTAGATGAGAACACCTGAGCTGGTATGCCATGAGTTTGGGCGTCTGAAACTTTGTGCCCCTTCTGATAAAGTGATCTATTAAGAAAGATAGAATCACTCTGCATACCTGGTTACTCATTATTTATCCTGCATCTTTGAGGGTCCTATGGGGGCAATGTCACAAGATGATGAATAGAATGGTAATTACACTTGGATTTTCTTAAGAGCTTGCATAAAGTTTGAAATTTATTAGCAACTGTAGAAAATGAGGTTTTATAACAATTTGAACTATCTTATTTTTTGCAGTTACATTTACATCAATTTTTCATATGCATGGTTTGATTTACACTATAAAGTAATACAAATAAAACGGCCTTTTAGGGCAAATTTGGACAACACAATTTAGATTTTAAAAACTAATCAATTTATTAAAATTAAATTTGTTTAGAACCCAACAATCCTAGTAACTTGACGCATGCTCCGAAATATTCTAGAAAATACTAGTTAAGTCTATAATGTTCTGATTGGTTGATTTAGGTTTTACAGCACAAGATCCAAACATGGATGAGCTGTGCCAAATGCAAGATGAAAAATCTACTTGAAAGAGATGGAAAAGAAAATAGGACTAACAATCATACCAACATTAAAAGGGTAGTAAAAGAAGGTAAATATGAAAGCATCTTTTTTAAATCAAGCATATCATATAAAAGATTCGTTGAATTGAGAATATTGATTTAAAATTGGTTGCTCAAAATCCATGTTTTTATTAAAAGATGATACATAAAAAAATATTGTTGACCTTTGAAAATAAAGGTTAAATTTTTTTTAAGAACAGAAATGACTAAGATGGAGTATCTCCATAAAGAGATCATGAGATGTAGTTTAAAAAGTGATGGATTACCAATGCATTAAAAAGCCTGAGTAACGTAAAAAGAAAAAAGCCATTGAGTGCAGGGTCACCAATAAGTCTGCTAAAATAGGTAAAGTGTTAAGAAATTTCTAAGGTAAATATTTAAGACAAGGACAAGAGATTAAAATATGGCGTATGGTGAAAGGCTGTTGACAATGATGGCAGATGGAAAAGTTTCACCAATTACTAAATGTCGATGTTTGCCTCTCGAATGGCTGATGCAAAGATGAGTTATTAAAATATCAAGCCACTTGATGGTAATGAGGCAGGAGTGAGGTAGATTGTTGAATATTAAGAAGTATGCCATTTATTTGTGACAAACACAAGATAGGCAATATCAAACCCAGCTGATTATATAGTTTAATACATAGTTCAAAATGACAATAAAATGTAGATTCAAAAACATGAAAAAAAGAATGTGAATATGAGAATAAGAAATAAATATTGAAATTGCTAATCGCATGAATAAATAACGATAAAACAAGATCATCATGTTTGCAACATAGTGAATTAAAATCTGTAATGAAACGATGAATTTAAATGGTGAATGATAAAAACACTAAATAAAGTGAGAAAATTTTATAGCGTGAAAAATTATAAAAGATTTGGGTGGTGATTTTCTCCAATCAAATCCTGCAAGTTTAAAATCAGTTCATTAAAAATATATTGACAATGACAATTAAAACCAGGACAATTAATCAAAATATGGAGAATAGTTAAAGGAACTAACTACACACAGGTGTACTCTCCTGATAAAAGACACCTGCGAGTAAAACCTGTATGTCCAATACATAGTCGAGTTAAAATCACATCAGAATGTTGGATGGGCAATGATGGCCATAATGAAAATGACGAGTGAATGCCATGTAGCTTGTTTAGATGTTGCATGCTCCAATCAATTCGCTATTTGTTCCACACAATGTTTCGGATAGCTTTTTGGAGATCATTATATGAAACGTGAGGACTAAAGTGTCGCAGCATTCTTTGCTGCATCAGCCTGCTCGTTGCCTGGAATCCCGACGTGGCCAGGAATCCAACAAAAACAGATATTGAAACTACGTCGAGCGAGTTGCCGATTGATGTTAAAAACTGCAAGAGCTAGATGATGCTGTGGGGAGTCTGATGATAGGCATTCTAGGCAGGGTATGCCGATTTAAATCAGCTTGATTTAAATTGGCATACCCTGCCTAGCATCACTTGATTTAAATCAAGTGAATTTTATTTTAAAAAATCATTGATTTAAATCAAAATTTTAATTTTCCTTCTTGTTATGTTTAATATTGAAAATGAAATACTGAACAAGCACGTTATTTTATCGAAATAAGATAAGAACTTTGATAGTACTGAATTATATTGAAATTTGATAGTACCTGAATTATACCTAAAAATTATTGAAAATCATTCTTCCTTTGAAGACACTAAATAATAGTATTTGCTAATTGGGATCATAATTTCCAGACAAATATTTCCATCTTGGGCCATTGACCAATAGGTGTCACAAGTCTGCTCATCAGTGTAGGTTTTGTTTTAAACATTCCATGTGACTATAAATCGCACATAGCCAATTTTAAACCATTCACCATGTGATGAGTGAAGATGCTCGAAATAAATTCACTCAAATGATTAAAATTGTGGTAGCTTGCCTTCTTTCTTAATATTTTCTCGTTATTTTTTAGTATTGTAGTTCATAAAAAAATAAAGACACTTACAAAAAAGATTTTTTGCAGTATCACAAAAGCATTCCAATTTTGCACATAAATCTTTATTGGCAATTTTAATAGTTTCATTTTGTTTTGTACACCTAATTCTGTTTTTGCACGAACTTTTTTTACACGAATTCAAAATAAATATTTCATTCTCTTATTACGCAAGTCATTTTGATTTAACACGAGCGGTTCAATCCAATTTCTAACAATCTTTTTTGCCTAAATTCTAAGAAAACAAAATTTTATTTGTGGCATAGATCATTTCTGTTTTCTATATGTATAACAGCTAGTGTGTGTGTTTTGAAACGCATGCTTTCCTCCAGATAATTACATGTTTTTATTATTGAATTTGGTGCACATTTACCGTACTCGTGCATTGTATCTTCGGATGACATTTAGTATGTAGCTCTATTTCAAAGTGAAAGAATCTATAGTGAAATTTGTGCACATATAAATTTTGCCGAAAGTCAATAAATTGTTAAGTTTACAAATTTTTTTATACCTTTATTTTTTATTTTAATTTGAGATATTTTTCGGTAGCCCTTATATGTCACATAATTCACCCATTACCAAAACGAAAAGCGATTTCTTTGGAACTTAAAATTCAAATTTTAGATCGTCTTACAACTGGACAAGGTGCTACGTCTGTAGGAAAGCATTTTGGTGTACATGAAGCTACCATAAGAACAATTAAGAAAAATGAAGCTGCAATTAGGAAGTCAGTATGTTCTGGAACAAAAGTAAGTGTTAATTCATCATCATATACAAGAGATATTGTCAAGGAAAAGATGGAAAAGGCTCTGGTAATATGAATAGAAGATAAGTCACAAAAAAGAGTACCAGTAGATGGAAATGCCATCAAGCAAACAGCACTAAGAATTTATAGACAGATTAAAGAAAAGGAGCCAAGCACTTCATCTCAGTTAAACAGAAAATATTAATTTTCTGCAAGTACAGGTTGGATGACAGGGGATGTAAAACAGATTATTTTGTTCATGAAGAATTTTTTCATTTTCATTACATATTATTACATGCGTATTTTGTTGAAATAAAATAATAAGCTTAAAACGAATATTTTCATATGGTTTTTTAAAATTATTTTTACTGATTTTTTTTAGATCAGGAACCAATCTTCTTTTCTTCCATAGACACAATGTCTTTTTTTACACGTATTCTTCAGGAACGTATCTATCGTGTAAAAACAGAATTAGGTATTATATTGGTTAATTTTTATTTAAATTTATTGGGAAATTTTATGCATTGATCCCTTAGAATTATCAACATTGCTAGAATAACTATTCAATATTGATGGCATTGAAATTTGGAAAGTAAAAGTTAATTCACTCATCTCATAATTGAGAAAAGATGGGTTAAAGCAGAAAACTATTGGAATTAATAATTTTTTTATTGCAAGCTCAAAATTACACTGAATTGGCATGTTATGGGGATGCTGTTACACTTGTTCTATGCTGTTTATAGAGAAGCCTCATTTTTTTTTGTTTTATAGGTATATAAACCCTTTTTGTGTGCTTCGAATACACCTATGAAATACTTATCAATGCTCAAAGAATTCGAAAAATACATATTTGATTTCAAATTTATGTATTTTCATGTCTTGTCTCACATTTTACAGTTAACTTACAAAAAATAATAATTAATGGTACTTACGTATTAATCGCATGCCATTGGTGAATATCAACCAAGTTTTGTTTCGGGCGGAAAATATTTAGCAATTGCCCTTAGGGGGTCGGAAAAAATGATTTAATAATGTGTTTTTTATTTCGTTCATTAATGTGGTAGCACTACAATCGAGGACCATAACAAGAAATGTTTCGCGACAAATGCCCCCAAATATCCATTGGGATGGGAATATTCTTCCAGCATTATTTCATAACGATCAAGCGTTACGTAAAAATTTACTTCGACGTAAAAATAGAATACGAGTATCTAATACAACTGCGCACCGAACATTGAACTGTGGTTCTAAAAAAAGTTTTGCAAAACAATCAGAATCAATGAAATTGTATTTATGGTTCACTTGGCAGTAAATATAACCAGATTGTTCCAGTTCTTCCATCTTATTTGGCGATTAATCACTGGCATGCGGTTAATACGCAAGTACCCAATTTTTTCACCAATAAGTTATTTCTGCAAGCTAAAAATTAATGAGAAGTAGGAATTTTTTCAAGACGCAAGTTCCTTTTATTTGATTTTCTATTGGTGACATGATTTTTTTCTCAAAAGCAAGTCTTGAACCAATTATTTCATATCAAAATAATTGAAGTAATTCAAAACATTTTATTCATATATGATAAATATATAATGCAAAAAACTTCCGAAATTTGTATGATTGAAAAAAATCATATGGTGTTGGTGGGATCCAGTAACCTTATTTATCTGAGTCCAAAAAATTCACGTCGCTGGTTATAGGTTAAACCGCTTGAGAACCAGATGGAAAAACATTGCTCATGCTTGGCATTTGGGGCACTGTTCTATTTACTCTATCATGTGATTTACTTTGCTAATTCCTGTAACTTTTTAATCTTTCAAAAATTTACCTAGTTATATTTCCTAATACATAAATGTTTTACATAAAAAATATTAATGTTTAAACAAATCAAAACTATCTAGAAACTAAACTGTAATTTGAGTATCTTGTCCAACAATTTTAAACTTGTACGGGCAAGAAATTAATTAAAATCATAAAAATCTGATTTGAATAAAATAAATTCGATGTTTTTGATTAAAAAAAAACATGATTTTTTTCATATCAATTCTAGGACACTTTTTGAGTCTATAGATAATGAATTTGCCGCTACTGAGTTGAGATATGTTGTAGTGCTTCATGTATCACACAGAACTTCGACGTGAAAACATACGGGGTAATGAATAATTCAGTGTTTGCTCCACACACAAAGGATGAGCTGACCTGTGGTTTTTGAGCTATCCGTGTAATTTCTGTAGTCATGGCGATGAGAAGCTAAAAGCTGATGGAAAATGACAGCACTGGTGTTTGATTTTTCATAACCAAGGAAGGGTGCAATTGTGAAAAGTTTGGATGTTTCCAAGGTGAAAATGGGTAAAAAACATGCTCAGAAGTGGTAATGGCATTCAAAGATGTACGAGCGAGAATATTCCAAATGTGAAAACTAAAATGTGGGATTATTGATGGACAATTGATACAAAGAGGTGTTCAAGAGTAAATCATGTAGTGGATGACAGGTGTGAGACAAAATGCAGTAGTAAAGTCTGAAAGACAAGAGACGAGTAAAAGCCAATGGAGGCTCGTGGCATACCACATAAAGGCTTTTGACCAGTGAAGTAAAAAAAGCACCGGAACAGATCCTCAGTGCGGTGTGATGTACTGAGTCGAGTTTCTTTAACATAGATGGAAGGGCAGAGCCATAGGCTGCACAGCCATACTCCAATTTGGATAGAATAGTAGCTCCATAAACGTTTGGCGTGGAGGACTGTTCCGCTCCCAAGATGTATTGGAAAGAACTCTCAAGAGGTTCAGCTTTTTCTGGCAAGACAATAGCAAATGATAGACGTGGGGTAGAAAGGTAAGTTTCTGGACAAAAATTATGCCTAGAAACCTCACTCTACCTCTATGATCTTTGTACCACCCAGGGAGATATTTGGGTCAGGATGCAGATTCCGACGTCGGCAGAAATGCACACATGATGTTTTCTGTGCGGAAAAGCCGATACCATTTTCGTCCCTCTACCACGTCAATTGAGAAAAAGAGCAGTCTGTAGTTGTCTCTCAACAAACCGCATGTCTTTACCTTGACAAAAGATGTTCAGTTTATCCACAAACAAATTTCCATGAACGGAAGGAGGTAGCTGAGTGAGGATGTAATTACTTTTAATAGAAAAAATGAGTTGCACTCAGTATGCTCCCATGAGGCATGCCTCTTCTCGAATAAAAGTATCTGAAAAAGTGGAACCAATATGGATGTGAAACTGTCGTACGGCAAGAAACTTTTTGATGAAAATAGGCAAATGTCCTTGAAACCTAAGAGTATGTAGGTCTTGAAGTATACCGTGTCACCATGTACGATCATACGCCTTCTCCATATCAAAGAAAATTGATACCAGATGGTTCCAGCACAGAAACACATGGGTTTTGAGCATTAGAATGATATCAATAGTTGGGCAGCCAGCCCTGAAAAGGTGATACAGCTTCAGACGTCTCTAAGGTATAAACAAGATGCGAGTTTATCATAATTTCAGAGTTTGCATATGCAGCTTGTGCTATGGGCTGATAGTTAGATGGGTTTTTAGGGTCCTTTCCTGGTTTGGGGAAAGATATTACTATCACACGTCTCCAAGCCAATGGGAAAGTATGTTTTTTCCATATGGAGTTGTATATTCGCAAGAGGTTACGAAGGGAGCCACGAGATAGATGCTGAATCATTACATAAGTGATGCCACCAGGGCCAGGTGCTGACATCATGGTTTTTTAAGGCATCTTGTCAACTCCCTATCCGTAAAAGCACAATTATAGCTGAGTTCGGAACCAGTGTTGTAATTTAGGCGATGGGAATCAGCGTGTTTAAAGGTATCTGAATTGGTGTTGGCACTGGAAGCTGCAGAGAAAGAGCGTGCGATAGCATTTACTATCTCAACACTCTCCGAGACAAGGTGACCATTTTCTTCAACAAATGAGATTTGATGATCGGAATAGTCCTACTGCCTTTCAAACTTGGCTCCACAGTTGCTTGGAAGGAGTGGCGGATGTTATACTGGATACATACTGTTTCCACGATTCCCGTTGGGTTTGACGGCATGCTTTCACCTTTTTAAAAGTTTACAGTTGTGAGGTATCGACAGAAGATACCCCATGCCTTACTTTGTGTCTTAACAGCTAAAGTGCACTCTGTGTTCCACCCAGATTTGCAGAGTTTGTGAAAAGATTGAGATTTTTGGGATCACTATATTTGCCGCTTTTACGATAACCTGGGTGATTTCTTAACAGCTTCATCTATGCTCCCCTCCATCTGTTCAGTAAAAATGGCCTGAGATGTAAAATTTGGCTAGTCGGCTGCTTCATAAATGTAGTGTGACGGGCAGCTAACAGGATCATTATCACCGACATGAGTGACAAATATCGGGAAATGATCGCTGTTATGCAAGTCACCACAGACAAAAAACGTAAAAAAGGGTGAAATAGAAGGAGAGCAGATGACAAAGTCAATAGCATGAAAGGTTCAAGATAGTTCGTGGAGGTAGATAATTTCACCGTATTTGAGCAGACAAAGACAGTGATCAGATATCAACTGTTCGATCTGTCGCTCATAGGAATTAGTATCCCTACTTCCCCAAATCCCACTGTGGGCATGAAAATCACCAAGAATAACAAAAGGTTCGGGTAGCTGATCCCAATTCTCAAAGCTGTTGTTGGATGGTCTGATTTGGTGGTACATAAAGAGCATATGGTGATCATCCATCGTACTTGCACTCAGACAGCAACTGCTTGTAAGGTCATGTTTAGTGATAGTGTAAGGGATGGATATGCATGGGAGAAAAGTGAAACACCTCCCGAAGCTCTTCCATTATTGTGATCACTTCAAATGCAAGTTTTGTGACAGATCCTTGCTCTGTCAGTCGACTTCAGGTATGTCTCCTGAAGTGCAACACAAGCGGGCATTAAAAAATCGTTTTCTTTCAACGTTAACTAAACAATAACACTGGTCTATACGATTTTTGTAACAGATAAGTCAATGAGTGTTTTATAAAGTATTTTTAATGCTGAAACAGAAAATGTAATCAAAAATTTTCTATCACGTCACATTTTTTGTTTATATAACTTTAAAGATCCCTATTATGTCATTTTTGGCACATAATAGAAACGATCTGCTATCTTAAAAAACAAAGAGTCACCCACCCAGAACCAATAAATAATGAGTCGAAATTGATGAAAACTGCTTATATACATTATTTCAGTTGTCCACTCGGAGATCAGGATAAATTGTGGGCGCCGCATCTAACGTGTATTAGGTGTTATGTGGAGCTTACGCAGTGGTTAAAAGGGAAAAAAACACATTTGCCTTTTGCTATATCTATGATTTGGCGTGAACCGAAAAATCATTATGACGACTGCTACTTCTGTTTAACAAGTGTCAGTGGTTTCTCTGCAAAAAATAAAAGTAATATTGTGTACCCAAATGTTCCATCGGCTATGAGACCAGTTGCTCATGGAGATGGTTTACTTATTCCTACAGCCCCAGCTTCGTGGCAGGAAATTTCTGATTCTGAAGAGGATTGTTCTGAAAATACTGCGGTGGCACAAGCTTCAAAAGACGTTGATTTCGTACCAGAAAAATCAAATAGTGAACAACATCTCATTTCACAAGTGGAACTGAACGATTTGGTTCGCGACTTGAATTTATCAAAACAACAAGCAGAAGTTCTAGGTTCACGCTTAAAGGAGTGGAATTTATTGCATAATGATACCAAAGTTTCATATTTCAGAAACAGAAATAAAGAATTAATGCAATATTTCACTAAGACAGATCTGCTGTGTTCCTGCTGCAATATACAAGGTTTGATGTCTGCTCAGGGTATTCCTTATAAAACTGATGATTGGCGGTTATTCATAGACTCGTCCAAAACCAACTTAAAGGCTACTACTGCATAATGCAAACAAGCATCCCTCCATACCAATAGCGCATGCTGTTGGAATGAAAGAGACATGAAAGTATGTCATTGATTTTAAAAGTAGTGAATTACGATGCTAATTTATGGCGACCTCAAAGTTATCGGTCTTCTTCTAGGCCTTCAAGGTGGCTTTACAAAATACTGCTGCTTCTTATGTTTGTGGGACAGTCGTGCAACAAGTGAACATTATGTGGTTAAAGACTGGCCCAAAAGAGACACCTTCACTCCTGGGGAAAAAATATTAAGTATGTTCCATTAGTCAACCCTCAGCATGTAATTTTGCCATCTTTACATATCAAATTGGGGTTGATGAAGAATTTTGTGAAAGCACTGAATAAAGAACAACAAGGATTTAAATATTTAAGCCAAGTGTTTCCAAGGTTAAGTAAAGCCAAATTAAAAGAAGGTATATTCGTTGGACCTCAGATTAGAAGATTACTCAATGAAAATTTTGACAGCAAGTTGAATAATGTAGAGCTAGCAGCATGAAGTCATTTAAGGATCTAGTCCATGGTTTTGGCAATAAAAAGCACACAATTGGGATCTTTTAGTACAAAATCTTTTGTTGAACTATAAAAATTTAGGCTGCCGGATGTCATTAAAAATTCATTTTTTGCATTCTCATCTGGACTTTTTCCCATCAAATTTGGGTGCAGTGAGTGACGAGCAGGGAGAACGCTTCCACCAGGATATATTGCAGATTGAGCAGCGTTACCAAGGTAGATGGGATGAATCAATGATGAGTAACTACTGTTGGTTTCTCCAAAGAGAGGACCTTACCGTACAAAGAAGGAAGTAATTTGTGTTCTCCAACTCCAGTTATAACACATTGTAGGTATATTCTACAAGATTTTTTCATATAATAAGCTAAATAAATTATGAGTATTGCAAATTTATTTAACATTTTGTATAATTTCATATACTACTGATAAACTTAGTCACTTTGCAAATTTTATACTTTTCTAGCAATTACTCAAGGTTGTATAGCAAAAAACTGACTTCATTTCCAGATTCAGTGTCGTCAAACGCATAAAATTCAATTATTGTGGTTTCTGTTATGAAAATTATTTTTCAATTTGTAGACTAGTGTAATTAACAGTGACATATCTGCATTGATAAAGTGAATGCTAATAAATTATTTTTTTATGGTTATTCAACCAAATTCTTTAACCTTTCTGTGCTACTTGGATTATTGACCTTCATTAGACACATATTCGTTTTCAGTTAAATTTTTTCTAATACGTCAAGATAACACACACATTACGGTTAGACCACAAAACATGGTACCATCGCTAACTTTCCCACCACCAATTGACCATATGGTAACCCGTCGTACGCCTATCCAAATAACCGTTTGGTAAAAATTTTAGTTGTCAATTTGGCGATGGGCTGGTACTATGTGTTTTTTCTTCAGTTTTACTCATTTCTACTAGAAGTGACTGAAAGGATAAATATTTGCTATGTTGAATA
This sequence comes from Meta bourneti, assembly GCA_933210815.1. NCBI lineage: Eukaryota > Metazoa > Arthropoda > Arachnida > Araneae > Tetragnathidae > Meta > Meta bourneti. The sequence continues at coordinate 32,586,351 of OW119923.1, read as the reverse complement.
AACTTGCTAAGAACGGGAATGTTAAATATTTTTGAACACAATGGAACTGCCATGCCTTTTCTTAGTATAAAACAAAACTAACGTTTAGTATCAGCATAAAACGGTTACTTTAGAAATAAAGTACAATTACCTTTCCAAATATTCAGTCAACAAAAGCAGGATACGGTACAAATACAAAATTTTCGTAAAGCATCACAAAAAGTGAAACTTGAAATTCAAATATTATGCTTTTCGATTCATACGGTGAGGTATGTCAACATGAAGATAAAATAAAATACAGCAGAAACCCGCCGCAAAATCAAATCGAAAACAGCCGTTGCCAATTCATGACAACTATGTTCGAAAATATTGAAACGGTGTAATGGAGACGCACCTGAATCAATTCTGAAATGGTTAGTTGGTTTGGGGGTTTTGTGGCTCAAGTGCCATATTTTGGGCCATGCTATAAATTCTGCGGAAATAAGTACTAGTATTGAGGTCCTTTTTATATGAGCGATAATGCGAGAGTTTTCCTGCAAAGATAAATGCAGAAAACGGTAGTGGTATGGTAATCACTAGTAATTTGTGACGCGATTGCACGCCACAAACGTTGTGTTGCTCCAATGCGACGTTAATTAACTGCATGCACGCCACAAAATTACCAGAGGATTGTCGGTTGTATTAAAAATTAACGCCAAACGTTTTCAAAAAGGTTGATCAAATTAGTCTTTGGGGGGGGGGGGGTATTTCAATTAACGTCACACTGGAGCAACACAACGGGCTATTGGTGACGGTCCGGGATCAATCCCAAAGGGAAAGATCCGAGGACAACACCACGTAATTTTGAACCACGGTCAGATGACAAGGTCACAGCTGACCTTGTACCCCACTCTCCAAACTTCCACATCACGCCAACGTTAGGACATTTGAGACCCCGACAGATTTAATGTGCACCAGTCCCCATGTACACAACGGTCTTTTGGTTGGATTGAATTTCGAACACGCAACCTTCCGGTTCCTAATTCGCTACTCTTCAACCGGGCTACCACGACCCTTCTTCTATCATAGAGGCTATCGATATGGGGGGGGGGAATTTCAATTAACGTCACACTGGAGCAACACAATGGGCTATTGGTGACGGTCCGGGATCACTCTCAAAGGGAAAGATCCGAGGACAACACCACGTAATTTTGAACCACGGTCAGATGACGAGGCAACACCTGAGCTGGCACCCCACTCTCCAAACTTCCACACCACGCCAACGTGAGGACATTTGAGACCACGACAGATTTAACGTGCACCAGCCCCCTTTGTACACGACGGTGTTTGGCTGGATTCGAACTCGCAACCCTTCGGTTACAAGTCCGTTACTCTTCCAACCGGGCCACCGCGGCCCCTATCGATATGAGAGAGGGTGTCAGCGTAAACAAACCATACCGTCTGCGAAGATTTTCCTTCTGCTGTCAAACCGCATTTGGACAGCAGTAATGATTGGTATTGGGGGGGGGGGGTATTTCAATTAACGTCACACTGGAGCAACACAATGGGCTATTGGTGACGGTCCGGGATCAATCCCAAAGGGAAAGATCCGAGGACAACACCACGTAATTTTGAACCATGATCAGATGACGAGGCAACACCTGAGCTGGCACCCCACTCTCCAAACTTCCACACCACGCCAACGATTGGTATTGGTATTTTCAATTAACGTCACACTGGAGCAACACAATGGGCTATTGGTGACGGTCCGGGATCAATCCCAGAGGGAAAGATCCGAGGAGGACAACACCACGTAATTTTGAACCACAGTCAGATGACGAGGCAACACCTGAGCTGGCACCCCACTCTCCAAACTTCCACACCACGCCAACGTGAGGACATTTGAGGCCACGACAGTTTTAACGTGCACCAGCCCCCTTTGTACACGACGGTGTTTGGCTGGATTCGAACTCGCAACCCTTCGGTTGCAAGTCCGTTACTCTTCCAACCGGGCCACCGCGGCCCTATTTTCGCTGGGAAGAACGAATATGTAGGGCGTCTCCATGGCGCTCTTTATTTTGCTGTAGGACTTAGTAGCGTAGTACGAACTACAAATTTTCTACTTAAAGCAACGAAAGACTCGTTCATTTCTTTTATATAATTTTTTTCTTTTCTCACTTTCCTGAAAAGAGGGACCTTACATTATCTAATTTTGAAAAAAGACTGGATCCGAATATAAGCGTTTAACAGATGTAGCATGATGACGTCTTCAATATTTAGGGTTACTGAAGAAACGAGTAACCTTATGGAGGAGCCTAACTTAAATCCGGAAATGACTTTCAACCCTAAATTCCTCAAAACAAACGACAAAATAGAAAACTCGATAAATTATGCGTTCCAAAAAGGTGCTACCTACTGCAAATTATTTCTCAGCCCGTCAAACAAAAGCATTCCAAGAAACAACCCAAAAACGATTAAAGAAATAATATATAAAATCTCAAACTACAAAAAAGTAACGTATTTAAATTTTACAAGAACAGGAAAACTACTTATATCTACTAATGATCCCACAGTCGCTAGTAACCTCGTAAATATAACTGAAATTCAAGGAGTACCTATAGTCCCCAAATTATTTGGGAAAGTTTAACAAAGTTTCATGCATACCTCAACTACTTTAAAAGAAATTGCGGAAGAACTTACTGCAGAAAACAACATTAACATATTGGAACTTAGAAGATTCCAAAAGGGTACCAATGAAGGTGTTTACCCAATTCTAATAACTTGCTTAGGAACAATCATTCCCAACGTGGTTAAATTATTTCTAACAAACCAAAAAATTAACATCTTTGTCGACAAACCAAGACAATGTACAACTTGCTATAAATTCTCCCATAATCCTAACCACTGTAAAGCTGAAAGTATCTAACTTGTGGTGAAGCAAAACACCCAGATTCATGTCAAAACCCAATAAAATGTGTAACCTGCGGCCAAACAAACAGCAGATTATAATTGCACATATAAACTGAGAGAAGCGGAATTTCTAGAATATAAAGCAATAAACAGATTAACCTACAGTGAAGCAAGACAATTTTTCGCAAAAAAGAATACGTACTCAACAAAAATAACGGCGTCAACTCAAAATAATGAAATTAGTAATATCGAAAAATCCATTGATCAGATGTCAAAAAAGCTATATGAAGCTTTTTCAGATAAATTAGATCAATTGCTAGAAAAATGACTAATGTTCATATCAATGACAGAAATGAACGTAAACAATACAAAATCTCAAATCAACGACAAAACAGATACAAGCCCACCAAGAGAGAAAAAAAGAGAACGGAGAATGAAAACAAAAATAAAATAGAAACAATTAAAAATAAATCAATAACTCCCAACGATATTCAACAACGAAAGTTCCTCGAACTATGGATGCAGGTAGGAGATTCAAATACACTGCTGGCCACCCAAATTGCAACACCAAGAAAGACAAGAGATATCACAACAAAATTTATTTTGTAGATAACATGTTGACCAAGTATCAAATGATTAAATTTATAGACTTCTGTGAAGTGTGGTTCCTGCCAAAATCAGTAGCCAGAGTAGCCGCCATTGTTGGAGATCACCGCTGCCATACGCCTCGGCATTGATTCAAAGAGACTTTGGATGTGTTCTTGGGGTACAGCAGACCAAGCAGCTTCCACACGTTGCCAAAGTTGATCTGGTGTGGCAGCTGGGGATGTATTCTGGGTCAATCGTTGAGCAACCATGGACCACATGTTTTCTATCGGCGAAAGATCCGGAGAGCGAGCTGGCCAGGGAAGCAATTCAATCTGGCGATTGACGAAGAACACTTGGACAATGCGTGCCACGTGTGGTCGCGCATTATCCTGTTAAAATATGGCTGTGGGCAAGCCCTGAAGGTAAGGAAGGACAACTGGCTCCAACACCTCGGAGATGTAGCGCTGGCTGTTTAAAGTACCGGCAATGCGTACTAGAGGAGTGCGAGAGTGATATCCAATACCGCAATACCCGGTGCAGGACCAGTGTGGCGGTGCATAACGCAGCTGTTCAGCATCCTCTCTCCAGACTCGAATCCGACCATCGTGGTGTTGCAGACAGAAGCGTGACACGTCAGTAAAGACAATTTCATTCCATTCTGCCGTCCACATCCTTCTTTCATAGCACCATTGGCGGCGGAAACGTCTGTGGTTCTGCGTCAAGGGTAGACGAAGCAATGGACGTCTTGCGGACAGATCACTCTGCTGTAAACGGCGTCGAATGGTACGCGCAGACACTGGATGATGCGGTACAGACTGAATGGGCTGAGCGATCCGTCACTGCCATACGCACAATATGCCTGTCATCACGTGAAGTGGTGCACTGAGGTGGATGCGATCGAACACGTCGGTCCGTCGTACCCTCCTGCATCCAACGATCACATATCCGCATTACAGTTGTTTGGTTTCGTCCAACACGACTACCGATTTCCCTGAAAGATAATCCACAATCTCGGTAGGCCACTATCCTTCCTCTGTCGAACTCGGATACTTGATCAAAAGATGATCGCTGTTTTCTACGAGGCATAATTGATCGTTTTTTTTGAAAAAACCACAATTGCCGTACTTGAAATCGTCGAAATCTCCAAGCCTTAAATAGCGCTTTGAAGTGGCGCCACAGGCGCGCGTGATGTGCGTCTGCGCTGAAATTCTAATCATTTGCATATCTCACCTCCGCTAATGCATGTTGCAAATTTCATTTTATTTGCATGCTTCCTTCAGGGTGTTGCATTTACGGTGGCCAGCAGTGTAGATAAAGCAAAAAACCTAAAAAAAAGCATGAATATCATACGATGGAAAGCAAGGGGGATTCGAAATAAAAAATGGGTCCTAGACACAACAATCTTTCAAACAGCTCAAATACTAGTAATCCAAGAAACCTTTTTAAAGCCACCATATAAATTTCATATACCACAAAAAGTAATTCACAGAAAAGATCGTCCTCACAGAACTGGAGGGGCCTACTGATCGCAATCTCTAAAAACATATTCAAAAATTATCAACATTAACGATTCAACTAATGAAAATGAAATTTTAGGTATTCAATTCATACACAAAAATAAACCTATCATAATTATAAACTTCTACACCTCTGATGGTAAAATTGACTATTAAACAACATCTCAAATAACCATAAAAATAATAGTTTCCTCCTCGGCGATTTCAACATTAAACATGACCTCTGGGGAGGCAATTCCCACTCCACAGCTGGCCATATTTTATTGAATTGGGCATTAGAAAAACCTATGCCTCATTAACGATAATAAATCGACCCATGTTGCCCCAAATGGAACTTTCACACTAATCGATCTTTCCTTTTGTTTATCCGAAATTCTACCTAATTGCAACTACCAAATTGAAGAAGACAACTACGAAAGTGACCACTTTCCTATCGTAATTAATATCGAGAATGAAACCTACTCTCCAATTAGCAAAAGTTATAGATGGAACAAAATTATAGAACTAAATATAAACATTACCAGTGAAAACTGCAACAACTAGTATGATCAATTACAAAATCTAATAAAAGGCCAAATCAGGAAATAGCTGTACGAAACTAACTATCGAAAAGATAAAACCACCATGGTGGAATACCATATGCAATCAATTACTGTTCTTAAAAAAACATTATCTAAAAAAGGCTAGAATCTCTCTTAAAGGTGACCAATGGATAAAATATAAAAAGTTCTCTGCAAAACTAAAACAAGCTATTCGACACAGTAAGAAAAATTATTGGGACGAGGTCTGCAGAATGCAGCAAAACCCTTACTCTCTTTCGCATCTTTAACGCATTGAATCGAAGAAAGAATGAAAATCAGAAATCTAACATCATTCTACAACTCAACGGTAAAGAAATCATGTCAATAAAAGATCAAAGCAATACCTTCACCATATACTTTTCTACAAACGATAATCACAATCCAATTCCTATTGACTACAATAACACAAAACTTTGAATTAAACAAACCAATAACAATGGAACTAAATAACACAATCAAAAATACTCGCACTTCAACCCCTTGGGAAGATGGCATCGCAGCAAAACGTTTCAAAGGCCTAAACCAAGAAACAACTAAAATAATAAAAACCATTTTAATGATATCTGGCTAAACTTCAAAATTCCGCACAGCTGGAAATCAGCATTAATAATACCCATTCATAAAACACAGAAACCAAAGGATAACTTCAACTCTTACCGTCCCATATCTCTTACATCAGTACCAGCAAAAATTTTTGAAAGAATTTCCTCTTAATCAAACATAAAAAAATTGAACCTACTCATCTTGGTTTTCTACCATTCAGAGACAGCCAAACAGCAATTCAAACACTATTTTCCGCAATAAAAAAGCCCATTCTCCAAAGAAATTTTTAATTGGAATATCTCTAGACAAAATCAGCATACGACTCAATTTATATAGATGGTCTAATAATGAAATGTCTCAAAATAGGAATCTCAGGGAATATCTCCAAATGGCTCTATAACTTTCTTCAAGATCGAACAATAAAGGTAAAATGGGAAAACACAATATCAAACTCAATGGAAATGAAAAAAGGAATTCCTCAAGGCAGCGTCCTGTCTCCAATTCTTTTTACGATCTTTATGGCCGATTTTCAAGAAACAACTCCAATAGGTATAAATTATATTATTTATGCGGATGATATTTTTATCTACTGTTCCCACGACAATCCAGATTACATAAAAAAGAAATTACAAAATACAATAGAAAATCAGTCAATGGTGCAACTATTGGAATCTCAAAATCTGACACAATAAATGCTCAATAATAAACATATAAAAAAAAAAAGAATTACTTTTGACTGGATGGAGGGTAACCTGATCGAATGGAATGATGAATATAAGTTCCTCGGCATCACAATATCCAAATCTGGAAACCTTAATTACTTTGTCAAACTAAAAATAAAAGCATATAAACGCATAAATATTCTAAAAGCCCTAGCAAATAAAAATTACGGTGCTCGCACACACCACTTAATACAACTCGCAAAATCCTCAATTTGTAATCTCTTCCATTATAGCAGTACAATCTTAGACTCACGCAGAAAAACAAACATAAATCATTTAGAAATATGTCAAAACATGGCATTGAGAACAGCATGCGGACTTCCCAACTGGACACCAAATATTATTCTCCACAAAATCAGACAAGATCCAAATTAAAACCCAGATAAAAAAATTAAGTAACAAATTCTTTGGGAATCTTCTCCCCATTGCATTCCATTATTCAAGATAATTTTGATTTACTCGAACAAAATAGTTCGTCAATTATTTCATGTTTTGATTTACTTGAAGACTTTAAGACAGATCATCTAATCACGTTTATCTTTCCAATAGACTCATTCCCATCTAACATCTCGTTTTTTATTGATAATTTGGATTTCCAAACAAAATCCCTACCAAATAATTGCATCCAAGGTCTTTTTAAAAATGCTATTGAACACCTATTCTACAATCACCTAATAGCAATAGATGCATCTAAAACAAACAATATCAGCAATCGCAGGATATTCAAACAAATTAAAAATCGAATACAGAATTAGCAACATCAACTCTATACTGCGGAAGCCTTAGCCCTGTGCCAATCATTTGATGAACTTATTGACTTCACTACAGGTAGCTGTATCTTTACCGATAGCAAATCTGTCCTAGTGGCTCTACAAAACTGTTCCATCGAAAGTAATCCTACGATTTAAAAACAAACAAATCAACACCGCAAAACTCTGTACAAACTTAAAATTAATCTGGGTCCCAGCACATAGAGACATCGAAATAAACCAAAAGGCAGATCAACTTGCTAAATCAGTGGGAGAGAAAGACATCCTCCTTGAATGGTTATCGCCGGAAGATACAACAAAATACATAGGAAACAAATTGGATCTCTGATCGATCAATTTTCAGCCATAGCAAATACTACCAGATCTCAGGCAACCTTCCAAACATATACAATGTAAAAAATACTCTGATGTCAAGAAAATATGTTTATTTTTCAATATCTTTATCCCGGATGTTAATTACACCTGATCTCTTCTTCAGATTCCAACCGGCAGACACAAATCTCTGACAGCTGTAAAGTCAACGACTCATTTCAACACATCATATTCGATTGCAAAAAGTATTCACGCCCTAGAAAAAAACTCATCGAAAAAATAAAATTCCAATATAAAAGCTTCACCTTCAAAAATCTCATAAAAAGCATTATAAATAATCCACAAGCTAGACAATTAGATTTCTCACACATATCAATTGAAAAATTTTGATCTCTATATTTTATTTGTCTGAAATCTAGATCAATTAGGAAGATTGGATACAAAAGCCTGATTTTGCAGCTAAAAGTCTCAGAAACCAACCAACCTTATTTTCGTCCAAGGAAAGAAATCTTAGAAAATATCTTTATAAATCTTTCCGCCTGCCGAGGTTGCCATAAAAAGGGAATAAGCCTAATAAAGATGGGTTACTTTCACCTGCCATAACTCGCTACTAAAAGTACGCCAAGAAAGTAGTAGCCACCAGACGAGGCGCTGGATACAGCTGTACTCTAAAGATGCCAACTAATTTTCATTTTAACCTGACCCTTACTTAGTGCCATTTCCTTAACTCTTGACAAGATTAGTTCAAAACTATGAAATTCAATACCTAGAAAAAGTATTCAATAAATTATATTAATTCATTAGCGAATCACATTTTTAAATTTGAGGCATATAATAATTTAGATTGAATGCCAAATGCTAGGACCATACAGTTGGAACTTCCAAATGTTTTAATGTAGGGACTGGACCCTAAAATTGGGGATAAAAATTACAAAATATGCATGTAGATATAGGAGATACACTGAGCCTCAAATAATTTCCTGGTGGGTGCCATTGTCAGACTTATGCAACATTCAATTTTTAAAAGAAAGCTTGAAAATTTCAAGCACATACACAAAAGCAATATTACGAATTTACTTTATTTCATGAATAAATTGTACAGTTTCAAGACAATGTAAATATTTTCTTGGAGTGCAGCCTTTTATACTTACAACAAATATCACAGATGAAAGCAATATTGAATTTATAATTTGTTTCGAGAAAAAATGTGAGAAGTTTCATGGCGAAGTAAATGTTGTTTCTGAGTGAAGCCTTTTCCACACATCCTACACATAAAAGGTCGTTCTCCAGTATGTATTCTTATATGTTGTGTTAAATGGCTTTTGATAGGAGTTTGGTAATTACAAAACACACAAGCATGCTTGGGCCTAGATGACTTACCTAGTACTTGAACATAACCTATTAAAAGAATTATTGCAAAATTAAAAAGCCTGAGTGATAGAGAATGTATGAAGAATTTTAAACTGATAACAATATTAAGTCTACAGGAAAAATAGTTCAGTTAAAGAAAATTTACACCACAGTAAATAAAGTAGGAATGATATATTGTTTTATATAAAAAAAAACAACCTTTGGTATATATTCAATTTGGAACTCAAGTTTGCCTGTTAAATAAAAATATTTTTAATATGTATCAATTTAAATAAATTATTAATCTTAGCACAAAAATGCCATTGTATTAAGAAACTGTATTTTTATAACTTGCGGAAAATAGAATTTACATAATTATGCTTATGAATTTCGTATTATGAAATACAAATGAAAATGTTTATTCAAAAATATAATGCTTTGTTATCAAGACAAAACGAACAATAAGTTTTGGCACCAAATTCAACATTAGAATCCGTATTTGATTCTTGTGACATCAATTTATTTAATATCAGTTCACAATGGGACTTTCTAATACTTAAAGTAAATATTTAATTTTTATTCACAAAAAGTATTTTCCATGACAACAAATTTTTTGTCATGAGATGGTATAAACTTTTCAGAATATAAAATTTTAAAATTGTATACCAGGTTAAATTAAAATTTTTGCTTCTCTAAAATGGACTAGTTTAATTTCATTTAAAATTGTTTAGTACGAAATCAGATTTTGATACCTAATAAAAAATAGTTATAAGTAATAATATCTTGTGAAAAAATTATAAAGAAATCGCAATGTATAATGCACCTGAACAAAAAAATTAGGATATTAAAATACCAGAAAGTAACTAGAATTTGTTGAATGCAATCTATAACCAAATAAAGTAATGATTTCACAATTAAATTAGATTTTTAAAGTGGTACTATTCAAGAGTCAGAGGGAAATGTAATAGATAAAAGCATAGCTACAAGAAAAGAAAATCAGTAATTTCAAATACTTTTCCACTTATAAAGTAGAACACAATTAGTTTTATAAAGGCTACGAAACATTAGACAACACTATGCATATCTGGTAAAATTTCCAACACTTTAGAATTACAAAATTAGTCAACTTTTTTACATAATATATACTTTTAAAATCATTTAAAATGTATAACTGCATGTCGAAGTAAATGGGCCTTTCTAGAGAAATCTTTTCCACAGATATTACATGTAAAAGGTCGCTCTCCAGTATGTATTCTAATATGTTGAGTCAAATTAGTTTTGATGAAAGTTTTATAGTTACAAAAAGAACAACGAAACTCTTTGAATTTTGTAATCACTGCAGATGTTCCACACTTTTCCAGGACAAAACCTAATAAAAGAATAATCATTTAAATAAGTAAACTTATTTATTAAGGAATTTACATAACAGTCATGAAAAATGTAGCTGTGTAGAAAAAGGTTATCCAATCCAACTTAAGTCAGGAAAATAATCATAATAAAATTCAACATGTAAGTAACCAATGAAAGTTTATAGTAACTTATGAAATATTTCAACTGTACTCTTCAAGATGAAATATGAGAAAATAATAATTTTATTATTACATTGATAGAAACTTGAACTTCAATTGCTTGGTCAAAAGTTTAATGTTTGAAATGGTAAAATTCTTTTATTTAAATTATAAGTTTTTACAAGCTAACACACAGGACCGCCTAGGTTAAGCTTATAACAGAAGTGAAAAAATGAAACATGTCCAAATTGGCAGAGAAAAATTTACTAACATTTGTAAGAAACAAAACAGGAGCAACTTCATGCTGCATTTGACAAATTTTGAAAATAACATTACATGGGCATGATTCAGTTCTAAGTATGAAGATATTTTGGCACATGATCATTATAAATTTCACCACCCTATATTTAAAAAAATCAAAGCATTATCAGATATGATAAAGAAATAAACTTCGATTTTCAAAACGTTCATCGCAATTAACATACACTATGAGAATATTTGAGTTAGAAAACGAAAACAAAAAAAGGAATAACTTCACTCCAATGTCATCCTGTCAGTATTAGAAAAACTTTTGCTTCATCTTAAGAGTCCTCATCACACTTATATTTTCTACTAAAAGTGGGGGTGCAAGTTAAAAATTTCAAATGAGCTTTTAAAATTTAGAAAAAAGTACATTAAAATTGAATTGTAACATAAAACACACACATTTTTTCTACAATGAAATGTTTAAAAGTTTGCCTGCCAAAATTTGTCAAAGTTGACAGAATTATGCTTTGCATAACCATGTCCCTAATGGTAAAACAATCCAAAATGTAGAACATTCTATATTTTTTTCCAAATTTGCTTGTCATTGAAAGTATTGCCATTTCACATAAAATTATATCCAAAATAAAATATAATCAAAAGATAAGAACAAAATTATAGAACTATTTATAATAAACAAAGTTTTTACTGTTCCAAATTAAGATCAATAGAATCCAGGTTTGAAGTGAGGTAAAGGATTTTCAACATTAGTATATGCAGAAATTAGGCAGTCCACAGCTGTTGACAAGTGTTAAAAGGAAACGATGACAAGATTCAACAAAATATTAAATTTTTCCCCTATTTGGAATTTCTAAAATTTTGCAAGAGTTTCTGCTAACTCAAACATCAACACTCACAGCGACAAGATATTGGGTAGTAATTGGAAATATCTGCATTCAGTGTTAGTATAGCAGTTTTAAAACACAGTAAATAATTTCTAGTTCATCTATTATTCTAAGCACTGGAAACAAAAAAATATAAAAATCCCAAGATGAACAGTTAAATGGATGAAAAACACATCCTGAATAAAATGTATCCACAGTCATATGATGTATGTTTAGCAGGGCAAATTCATTCCTATACCACTTTAAGATGGACAATATTATAACAAATTAAATGTTGCTTTTTAATGAAACATTTTCCACAGATATTACGCATGAAAGGATGCTCATCAGTATTTATTCGAAAATGTTCAGTCAAATGACTTCATGATACTCGAGTAATTACAAAATGTGCAAGTATGCATTTTACATTCGTACATATTTTTAGAGTAATTGAATTAATTCGTTATCTTCCTTGAAGAGAACCTAATAAAAGAATAAGCATACATGAGTAAGAAAGTGGATACATATATACTAAAATCAAGATACAAATAACAAAGAAATGTTTAAATACAAGTTAAAATTTCAATGCACAAGGTAATTTAAAATATACATACTCTACAAAAAACAGTACAAGCAACTTTTGGAAATAGGTATTATTTAAATAACTTGAAATTAATTGAAGCATCACATCCATTCTCTTTGCTACACATAAGTATGTAACACATAATTACTTTTTTTAAAAGTGATTCACAATAAGAGCTATGTACAAAAGCAAATACAGTGAATACAGCAAATCAGTAGCTCCTAAAATTTCAAATATTGCAGTAATGATTTCCCCTATCTGACACTTCTAGACCACCATAATAATTGACTTAGATATATGGCAAAGCTATATGATTCAATGGATGTGGCAAATGTCATGGAATCGATTAACACATCACTACCAGGAGGTCGATGTTCTTTCCAATGGAAATCGTGCTTCTGAAAGTAATACAAGTGATACCACATTATTTACAGAAAAATACCTGCATTAGCGAATTTTACAAATTGAGATCAAACTGGCTTTGAATGGCTAAATTGAAACACTTATTGCCAAATTATGAACATTTAACTGATGATCCTATAAACATTAGAAAAATTGCAAAGTAAAACAAAAGTCGAAGAAAATAACAGATTTCTCAACCTAAAATATAACATTTATCAACATTGTACTGTACTGATGGCTGGTTTCAGCTTTGTAGCACTGGGTGTTGTGTATCTACCTGATAAATGTTTCGTGTTGACTGCTGTTCCAAATTAGTAAAAACGTTTTGCTGGAAAAATGGATGATTATTTTTGATTCAAACAAAAATAAATATTCAATATTTATTATATGTTTATAACAATGAGTCGTTATAAGTTAGAGCCTGTTATGCAAGCCTTTTCCAGAGTCCAATTTACTTTGCCCATGGGAATTCAGATCATTCAGTAACTTGTGTAACCCATTCCAACAGGTAATAGGAAGATGAGTAGTCTGCTTCACAAATCAATTAAAAAGTTACTATATTTTTTATCAATGTTTTCAAGAGATAAACACTTATTTTTAAATATCGGAGGATAACATTAAATTATCAGTCTAAACAAATAAACCAGAGATGCAAACTTAGAATTATAGAAACAGAATAAACACAATACATTTATAGGTATGCATATCTTTCTTTTAACACACATTGAAAAACCAGATTGTGCACTAAAATATTCGGGACAGATTATTTTCTATGAAGAAATTGCACCTTTCTATTGAATTTAGATGATTAAATGCATGCAAATATTTATAGTAAGAATTAGGCAATTACATGATAATGTGATCTATATATAAATAATATAATGCATGCTACATACACATAATTAACAATATATGCAATAACATAAATAACTTTAATTTACAATCAACATGCACTTTTGCTCCAATTTTGTATTTATTATCCATTGTTTGAATATCCTATGATTAACATTTTTCAATCAAAAAGTATTAAAATAATTAATAATTTCCATGAAAACACAATTCTTATTGTAATGTTGAATTGTTAAAATATTTTATTGATAGTCTAAAGGAATTCTATTCAATAGCACAAGAAATAAACAATGAAATTTATTCATTTTATTTTGAAACATTTCTAGCTAAAGGAAGATGTAGAAACTAGTACATGAAAACGATCATTCTCAGTTTAGGAAGCATCGAATTAAAAAGTTTAGTTCACAAATGAATTTCAACACCACCACTTTTAAAAATTTAGCTCCTTTGTTGTTGATGGTTTAGAAAAATTTTCATAATACAAATGAAAGTGCTTTAAAGGTAATGAAAATCTTATGCTTCACTGGACAGAGGTCTCGGTTAAATACTATCCAAGGTACTAAATACTATCTGGGGTACTACCAATAATTAAAAAATTATTGATAGTACTAGATTTCCCGATAAACATACATACAGTAGCTCATATCAGTTTTAAAACAGCTATTAAGTTCAAATTTGTTTGGAAATTTCAAATACTTCATGAAATAAACTGTCATCATCAATCGCACAGATGTGAAAATTCATGGCGCAGCATATTTTGTTTCTGTGCAAACCTTCTTCCACAGTATTTGCATGCAAAGGGTCGTTCACCAGTGTGAGTTCTTACATGTGCAGTTAAGTGGCTTTTTACAAATGTAGAGTAATTACAATAAACACAATTGTGAGCTTTGTATTTACTCAATACCTTTATCCCTGTAGGTAGCATCTTAGACATGCCTTCGACTGAACCTAATAAAAAAAGTTCAATTAAAAAAGTATTTTTCATCCAATATTTTAAAATATACCCATACATATATAGTATATATATATATGGATATTTATATGCACACATTATAACAAAATATGCTTTTAGTACAATATTAGAAAAGAAAAAGGGGTATAATCATTATTTGTACAAATCAAGTAAATTATTGAGTGAAAATATATATTTTAAAAGACAAAAACTATAAGATGAGTTCAAATGTTTAAATACTAAAAAGGTACCATGAAAAAACTCCGAATTACATGAGAAATTGGTCTTGCTTACCTTGATCTATAAAATCAATATTAAAACTTTTTTATTTTTGTTTCTGAGTCAACATTATAAGTAACCTTTGAAAAATATTCAAATTACAAGTAATATGCTATTGAAGATAGAGAACTTCAGGACTCCATGAGTCAGATCTGCTACTCTGATTTACATAATAGTGCATTGAAACTTAAGTTTTTGAAATGTAAAGGGTATGTTCCCCAGAGTACTCTTCAATTTAGAAGATGCTAAATTTAATAGATGCAAAATTGGGAGGTTCACTATTATAGATTTAACCAGCATAAACGAGGGCCAAAAGTTCCCACATTATTAGTTGACTGATTGCTATTAACCCTCTGAGAGGTTCATCCACATAATTCCACATTGCAACCTGTAGTCTTCTCTGCATGACTTCTACCCTATTTTGACCCTCTAATCTTTCAAAAGGATTCTATTTTAAGGAAATGAGTAATAGAATCTTAGCAAAGGATTCTTTTCTTAGGAAAGGACTAATACAATCTTTCTAAAGGTTGAAGGATCCACGGACTCTTTGAACCAATAGTCATCTTTATTTAGTCATGTGTGTTGTGGGGTAAAAGCAATAACTATGTACTAGTTGGAAAACTCACAATACTCAGAGGGTTGCATATTCAGATTAATATAGCTTAATTTTCAAGAGTGGCTAGGCTTGTGAAGGTCAAGAGCTACTATCCTCCAACTGTTACTCTATGTATTTATTATTGTGTATAAAAACAATAATTTCATCACATGATCAAATAATGTATTTATTACCAAAAACTTCAGTTTCAAACAAATTTAAAGTAGAATAATGTCCATCAAGTTGTTGAAGACTTAGAAATATTCACTAATTTCAAGTTGTCCATTGTGAAATATTGTACAAGTACTAATTATTAATTTTTGATATTTCCAACCAAGATGCATTTAAAAGACAAATGCATGCATTCAGAAAAATTGGTTATTTTACTGTCTGGACAAATGAATTCTCTATTATGAAAATTTGAATTTGTCAAAAATATATTTAGAAAATTTTAATGTTTTCCTAAATTCGGCGATTGCCCTGCAATTCCTTTGCAATCTCATTGATGGACTGTAATAGATATCTTGCATAAACCTGCAGAGTAAGGAAAATATACAATACTGGTTTCATACAATTTCAAGGGAATAGAACAGAACAATAAAAATCATGTTTTTCCACTAACTGCAGCATAAGAAATGAAAAAAATTATGTTTTTGTTTTTCACATTTGGCAGTAAAAATCGTATACATAAATGCAACAGAAAACCATGAACGTAATCAGAAGATATGGGTATCTTCAAGTATACACATTATGTATATAGCATAGGATAGATTAGACAGCCAGATGTTAATTTAGGGGCTTTAGCTAAATCATGTATTTCAAAGTTAGACTAAGCATTGAAGTTTGAAATTTTGGTTTATAAATGGAGTCTGGTAATATTTTGTTCCTTTAAATCTAAATTGATACATTTTTAAGAACAGGCTGAGTCATAACGGTTCCAGGGATTTTAGTATACATCGTAAGGGAAATGGTAATCATTCTTTGCTACAAGAGGGCCAATTAGACATGGATTTTCATCTTGGAGTACAAACTGCAATGAACATCCATGCCAAGATTGGAATTCAAACCCATAGGCTTTTGAATCGAGGACCAAAGCAACCAGATCAGCTAAAAGGGATCAGATGAAACATTTAATTGTGATGGAAAGATAAGTTATTTTTACAGATCAATGAATGCTTAATGTCCATCCTTCACTGAAATTATGTAATCCAATTAGGCCCATACTTGCTTTAGCATTGCTTGGACTATCTGAGTGATAGCTAGGTAATGCATGGTCTCAACTCTATTAAAACTTGAATTTAAGGTGGTGCAAACACTTATCCAGATAGAAAATATCTGATGTTAAGTCCAGTGACAGAAGTGGATAGACATGATGGGGTTGGTCATCAGCAGGCGTATCGCCAATCCACTGTTTGGTAACATCTCATTTAAATAGGCAGACATCCTTTAGAAAGTGGGTGCAGCTTCAGTACATTTCAGAAAAACTTCTAGGACTTTATCTTCCCTTTCTAGTATCATGCACTGTGTTTCATAAACTTATTCGTTATTACCAAAGTAGATACCATTATGACTCACCCTGTATAAAGTAAAATATGCTCAACTTTGGTTCGCAATCTGATGCTCTAGCATTACTAACCATATAATAGTTTTTGAATTCACAGCCTAATATACACATGTTACTTTTAAAACATAACATGGTAGCAATTGAAAAAGTAAAAAATTTGTCAGATTTAAATATTTAAATCTGAAGCAATCTCTGTGATTCCTAGTATGAAAACTAAATACAAATTTTAAAGGATTCCAAATATGTATATTTCATATCATGAAATCACATAAGAGAGTTAATACTAAATTGCATTCTGTGTTGTGATCAGTAAGTCACAGAATTAGTACATCAGAGTTAAATTTAAACAAATGTGATTCATAAACAAATTTATCATACAATAATTCAAGCAACATGCGTGTGTGAAATCATATGCCGTTGTAGATGGTGCCGCTGAACAAAACTTTGCTGACAAAATTTACATATATAAGGCCGTTCTCCAGTATGTATTCTCAGGTGTTTAGTTAGGTTACTCTTATTGATACTTTTGTATGAACAATATGTACAGCAATGAAACAAATATCTTGGTTTTTCTGAGACTTCTCTTGTGGAGCTAAAGTAAATATCTTGAAGCACACCTAATAAAAATGTAACAAAGTTATAGCATTTGGGAAAATATTGCATTGATTTGATGTTTAACAATGTATATTTAGAATTAAAAGTCATAAAATTTAAAAAAACTATAATAGCTATTTTTATTCAAACCGAAAATCAATTGATGTAGTTCTAATAAATATTGTCAAACTCTATAATATACTTTTCTTTTCTTTAAAGGTATAAGTTTCAAAATAGTCATAATAAAAACATTCTGTATATTGACGAGCAAGGTATATTAAAACAATTTTGATAGAATTCTTGAGAAAAAATATTGAAAATTATAATTGTTTTAAAAAATACAAAAATGTGATTCAATGTTAAGAGTTTGGTATGAACACATGCTCGATTCAAGACATTTTACAAAGCTTATTAAATTTATATATAATGTATTATATGACATTTAAAAGCAGTCTTTTTTGTAAATCTATGATCACAAACTTTGTATTCAAAAGGGTGCTCTCCAGTATGTTTTATAACATGTCACATATGAACAATAAAGGCAATATCTGACTGGTGTTACCATACATTTTTGTACCTGAAAATATGTAGCAATAGCATTAATATAAACATGAAATACAGTAATCCGGCAGATATCAAATCAGAGGACTGCCGGATTAGTGGAGGTTCATTTAAAAAAACCCACATTTTAATAGCAAAACCTATGTTTATTGCACAAAATACATATATTAAAATGGACATTAGTGTTGTAAAAAAATTATGAAACAAGATATTGCATTTTCCTGTAGTTTACATAACAATAACTAGGCCTGCATTAGGCATGTTTCTCAACTAGATGTTTTATGTTTTCATTTTTCACTCACAGCAATAATTAACACTGAGACAAAAAACGGTGCACATGGGGTTGCATGTGCAATGACGCGTACAGATCACTAGACTGAGCCTAGTGTTTATGTTGTGCTAAGATCACTGATACCGACATGCAGTGACTTGTTTCCCTTTCCCGCCCTTCTCAAAACTTCGGATTACTGAAGGGGCCGGATTGGCGAAGTGCCGGATTATAGAGGGACCACTGTACTATGTTATGCATCAATTGCTAGGGGCTGGATTTTGATGAAATTCTTTTTTGTACTGTTTTCTTTAAGAGAGAACAATTTCAGGCACTTTTTATATTTACTGAACATTAATTTTTTTCTTAAAGAAATTCTATTTTGTTGTAAAAAATAAAATTAAGATTCGGATGCTTTAAAATTGTAACACTTAGAACGAAGATCTTACAGATTTACAGATTTTGAAAAATTTTAATGCACCCTTTCATAAGATTTTCCCTCCAAATTGCAAGATACTTTGTTTTTATTTTAAGGCCATTTTGCTCCATCATGAAACATGAATAGTTCATATTTCTTTATGAAAGTGCAAGTTTAATTTTAAAATTGCTCAGTTTATAAATACCATTATTTTTTGTATACAACTTTTATTAGCTCAAATTTATTTTCCTTCACAGGAATTTGCACTATTCAGTTAAGCGAATATTAACTAGTTTTATATATTTGAAGAGCTTTTCTCTAGGTCTTTTTTGATTTAGAATTTCTTTACTATCAAATAATAAAAGGGCAATTTAAAAAACTGCCATAAAACATTTGGTCTAAAAGTAAAGGGTTATTATTGGGTATGAATTCAAATGCAGCATCAAAATATATTCTATGTCAGTTCGCAAAATTTTAACTAGTTTTAAGGTTGAATTTAAAAGTATTGATCTAACTTGCAAAGTACAATCCTTGGCCAAATTATTAGACACTGATTTTGTTTAACAAAATTCTTATTTGGAGGAGAAATATGATACTTATTTAATTTTTAACAAGTCTAACAGTGATAATTTATTGTCTATGAACATTCCAGAACAATAAAACATGCCAGATTAGGAAGTAATAATTCTATATTTACTATACTTTTGTCTAATATCTTGACAATAAAAAATTAGACTTTGAATGTTTTGTTGAGCCACTTTTTGAAATGATTCAGAAATGTCCAATCTTCGACAAATCTCTCGATTGGAAATACTGTTAGTGAATTTTATCTCTGCAATCTTTCGAGGCATTCACTTTATTTTAATATTTTTGTGAACAATATTAATATTTTTTATACAAAAATGATGGTTAATAAACAAGTACAGGTAACCCCTGTATAACACGGCACTTCTATAGCATGGATTCACTCTAACACGGTTCGAGAATTGGGAACATCCTGTATAACACGGTGCTTTTATGGAATGATTGGAACAACGATGCGAAAAGGACAGGCATTATGAAAGTTTAATTTAAATGGTGTAGCATGGGAATGTCCTAAGATCTACACGCGTGAATATCATCTCGAGATAAATTAAATAAAAAGTAACTTAGCTTAGGAGAGACAGTGTCTCTTGGGGATCCCTGCTCGTCATCAAAAAGAAAAAATGGCAAGAGCGCTTAACATATTTCTTTCTCACAAAACTGCAAGGTCGTTGGACTGAGGCGAAAAGAAAGAGAGCGTGTTCTTCCTCTCCACTCTTTTTATCAGTTTTTCAGGGGGTCGCAAATCAGGGGAGATGGACTTGTCAATCAAAGGAGCTGGACTTCCTGATTCGCTGTTTTTAAACTAGCTCATCTGTAATTTGTTAGACGGACATACATGAAATGGTATGACGTAACTTTCTGGAAGATTCTTAGCATAGTTAATGAGCGTCACTGGAGCGAGGGAGAAAACGGAATTGTGAAGTAAAGGACTTAAAAAATAAATGGCATCACTGATCTCGTGGATGTCACTCAGAGGATGAGTATATCTTGCCAAAAAGAAAACACCCTCGGTTAATAGTGCTTAGTGATGACGAAGAAAACATTGTTGAATTCATATTAATATGTATTACTTAAGAAAATTTTAATAAAGATATTTATCTTAATTATGAAAATATAGTAGCATGTTTTTTAATTTTCGGAACCTAACCCCCCTTTTCGTACTAGTTCTTTGTTTCGTATAACACGGCAATTTTTTGGAACATAAAATTACACAATACAGGTAACCCCTGTGTTACACGGGGGTTACCTGTATTGTGAAATTTTAAGTGACATCACAAAAATTATATAAACAAAATAAAAAACCCCACAATTTCTTAATACATAATCTGCTGTCCCTATTATCAACAATGCATATTCATACTTGTTCAAGGCTCTGGTAATGGTTGTGTGACATTGCATCCTAAAAACACATTATTTCTATAGAGGGAATATCAATTATTTAACATAATTTGATAACATCAATAATAGTTGAATCATAATATACTGCTGGTCCTTGAAAGTCATACAAAAAGTAAAAGTGTCCAAGAAATTGGACAGGGACTGTCGATGCAATTTGCAAGAAACTATTTCTATGTCATTCTTCAGTCAATTATTTCTCTAGAAATGCTTATAAAATCACAAAACATTCAGTTGCCAGTTAATAAAACAATCAAGTAAACATGGTAGATAATATGATCACTAGAAAAACCAAACTGTATTTATATATAAATGGCCAAGATATGAAATGTAATAAATACCGATACAGTAACAGTCATATCTTTAAGTGTGTAATATATAAATAAAAATTTGGGTTTTAAAGTATAAAAAAATCACAGAACTCAAAAAGCGAGCAAGATAATAACAAACTTTGAAGGTTTTAAAACAAGTTTTCACTTTCCCAGAACTGATCATCAAAATGGTACTAATAGCTGATATGGATAATAAATTACTTCAAATGCTTGACCACTTTAATACGATTTAATTGTATGTTGGTTTACTTAAACATTATCTAGTCTGATAGGTTTTACCATAATCAATATTTCCATTTCTGAATGGTATCGAATTGGTGCACTTTACTGTTTTTTATAAATTCTACAGATCTGTGTTTGCAGTTTGGATGCCCATTTTCAAAATTATGTTACATCGAGGCATATTTCATAATGCAATCTTATTTTGTATTTAAATAAACTGTTAAAAATATTTATTTATAAGCAACAGTATGTTAAGAAATGTGATGGTTGTTCAGATTTCATTTCAATACAATAAAATTTTACTGCTGCAACATAAAATAAATTAGTCCCAGCATCATTAAATCCAATTGAACAAATATTAAGTAATAGATACGTTTATATCAATTAAATATGTAACTGTGTTATCAGTTAAGATATAAGAACAAGCAGCACTTGGAAAGCTTTAGTTCTTGTGAATCTACCCTCGAAGACTGCCCTGATTTTAAAACGTTCCAAACATTAAATTCACTTAAAATGTTCTAAATAATACATAAGAGTTCTAAATATCTTTATCTTCACAACTTTTTGTATTCAGAGGAACAAGAACACAATTCAGAGAAATGAAATTTATGTATCCAATAGAGGTAGCAAACAACCTATACAGAGATCAGTGATACTCATAGGAAGCTGACTGACCTCAACAGGACTTAGAACCACAACTAATCAGAACCACATTGTTCTAAAAAAGAATGTTCCAAGAACACTTTTTGGGTTACAATAAGTTAAGTGTTTTTTTTATCAAAATAAGTTAAACATAGTAACTAAATTGAAACAAAATTTTGTTTGATTAATTCTCTTGAAGCATCAGATTTCCTAGAAGTGTTCTATTGCTTTTACTGTTGTGTTCTAAACATTTAATCTTTGAGGGCATTTGCAAGTATTCTACATTTCAAGCCTTCTTGATTAATGTTTTCTGCGATTCTTTCAACCTAAGATGTGGCTTTAAAATATTGTAGGGTAATGGTTATATTACACTTCTCAGAAATCTCATGATGTTCAGAGGAATAAACATACATCAGTTTTAAAGATGCTGCAGTAGCTGAAGTCAATGTGAATAAGTGCATCATAAACTAAAGTTCAATAAAACTCATGTGGGGACATAATCAAAGTGAAATTTATAGTGTGCACTGCCCGAAAGGGCTTGTTCTGCAAAAAATAATTATAGTGACAAATAAAACCTTAAAATAAGTTTTCAACAGAAAACTCATCAGTTTGCTATTGGCTCTTCTACCAGCCTCTTACAGCTGGACACTACTTGTGTCAGCTGTGAAGCTCAAGCAACATTCTCAGTGGAATACATCACCATGTATACAATGCACACATTCATGTGCAGAAACAGTAAAGACGATATTGGATAAAAGGTAATGGAACATTCTTCAAATTCATCAGATTTGAGTTTTTGAGATTATGAATTATTGCACTATATCAATGAGTTTTATGAAGAAAAATCATCTCCCATTGAGGTGTTTCATCACTGCTGTCATCAGAAGTACCTTTGGGAACAGCAACCAATGGCTTCCAATACTCAAAATGAGGTATTAGACATGGCCATTGATTATATACTGTAGGCATGTAATGGTTATTTTCAAGTAAATACATTTATTCATATCGTCACCAGAACTAGGTAACTCAACTTTTTTAGTTTTTGAGGTAAAAGGAAAATCAGTTTGCTGCCAATCTGTTTCACATACACCTACATTTTTCACAAGCCAATAGAGCTAAAGTGGTCAAAATATTACCCAGTGCTTGCCTTAAATTCTGTATGATCTCAGCTTTACAAATTTCAGTACAATTCAAAGTATACTATTTTTCGAGTTACGTAATTCATGCATTCAGGTTACAATTACATATTGCATTACTTTTATTACAACATGTATTACCCATTCTAAATGTACTTCAAATAAGTGAAAGAATTCTAATAAAACGTGTGATTTTGAATGATACTGATACAAATTAAAATTATATTTATTGTACAAAATGATTATTTATATCAGAATTTTGTCATCTCCCAACAAGGAAACTAAAAGTGCAAAAAACTTTCAAAATTTCACTTTTAAATAGTTATTTTAATTTTTCAGTCAAGTTAAAATAGCATAGAACTAAAAAGAGTATACACAATTTCTTACTAAATGTTGATCTATAAATTTCTAAACATTTCAGTGTTTCAAAGAATAACACATTTTAAAGGAGAAAATCAATTTGATACAGAACAAAAAAGTTTATTTAAGCTTAAGAGAATACATGAAACAGGAGTAGTTATTAGTAGGTTGTAAGTAAACATTCAAAGCACAAAAAGAAAAGCAGATTTTACTACTGCAGTTTGATATTCATTGAATTAGTGAAGAATAAAATGCAGTAAATAGTAGTATATTAATAGAACTTTTCTGGTTCACTTAACCATATAAATTTGAAAATTTAAAAATGCAAGACATTTATACATCAAAAATATATTTCATATGGAATTCCTTGTTCAAACGAAGATAGTTCAGCATTAATACAAGTTGAACTAATGAATATATAAATTAATATAACAGTTCTATATAAAATGTAATTACTGACCTTAATGAATAGTACAATGCACATTCTGTATATAAAAGCAAATAACTCTGATATAACAGATCTTTGTGATTTAGTATTAAACTCTAGCCTTAGTTTGAAAATCTTTTTCATATAGTGAAAAAGGCATGAGAAATCATATGACGTTGCAAGTTCTGCTTTTGTGTAAAACCTTTTCCACAGATATGGCATGCAAAAGGTCGCTCACCAGTATGCTTCCTGATGTGTTTTACTAAGTCACATTTCATTTTAGTACTGTAGCTACAATACGAGCAGGAATGAGATCGTGATTTGGAAAGAAGTCTAGGAGAATTCAATGTTTGGTGAGGTACATTTTTCAATTCAACCTTTAGAAGCCTGTTCTGATCTGAAAGAGAAAGTAGATAAAACAGATGGAATAAACAAACTTGTAAATTTTTGGACAAATTTGATATTGTTGAAGCCTGTTATCAATCTATAAATGTATTTAATACATTTAAAGAATTAATCACTGAATGTGTTATTTTCCAGTATGAAATGAAACGATTTCTTATCTTTCAACTTTTAAAGGTTAACATTTTCTTATTGAAATTTTCTTAATTTTTTTGTTCTGGATGGTGTAAAGTAATTTTTGATAGGCATATTAAAAACTTCACATTACCCAATATTTTAATACACCAATAAATGAAGAACTTTCATTACATTGCAACCAAAACAAGACACTCCATACAAAACTCCTTTCAATGGTTTTTTGAACATTTTAGTTTAATTTTAAAATGTTAACAATAAATTAATAATTCAATTTTTTTTATGTTAGTAAATTTTACATAAAACGATAGAATATTAACAAATAACGCAATAAATAATTATGCCCACTAAAGGCAAGCAGCTTTTAGAGATCAGAGAAAACTTGCTAAATTGAGTGAGACTTAGCAATGCAAAGAAATAAACTCGTTTCAGGATTTAGAGTGTATGGACAAAGGTACTTCTATAAATTTACCAGATATAACTTAAGAATAGAATTTAAGTCAAAGTTGAATATTTGTTTAGTCCTTTGGCCATAAATAATTTTTTTAGGCACAAATCAAAATGTTTTGGTACAGTGTGTATTTTATAACAAACAAAATTGAGATTTCTAAAACATCAGTTCTAAGACAGATCAATAAAAATAAAGAAATGCAATACAAAAACACTGATTAAATAATAGATGCAATACTTAAAAAAAAAAGGATTTTTCCTAAAAATATAAGGATTCCTTCATGCCATAACATGTACAGCACTATTAAAACATAAATGTCAGTGTCCCAGGGCTTGAGTAAAAGTATTACATTTTGGGGTAATTATGAATGTATGAGTATTTATATTTTAAAATTAGAAACTAGCTAAATACATTTGATCTAATTCAGAGAATCAAATAAGTTCTCGTGATTTTTATAACTAAGCATTTCTTTTTACTTAATACATTTATACTATATCTGTAAATTTTTGAAAATTGCAATTTGGTCTTCATTCCAGATATTTTGAAAAACAATTCAAGTCTTTGTTCAACTGTTGCAGAAACTGAATAACCATAAAAATTACAGAAATTAGTCTAAAAGATTTTTATGTTTTAAAGTCCTATTTCTTGGTTAAAGGGCAACAATAAAATAAAACCATTAAGTAAATGTATGAATTCTATAAATGTTCCCACGTCTGGTATAGAAAGGGACACATATTTCTACAGAACAAATTAAACTAAAATATATATGAAAAAAGTTAACCATAAGAGAATCAAGTTTATTGATGTGTTTTATAGAATGCACAGAAACATTGGATTCTCATGATTATTATGAAATCAATACATAGTGAGATATCAGTAGACTTCGCTGAGTATGAAGATTTAAAAATACTACCTATACGCACAATAATTATACATAATTCAATAAGTGAAATTTGGTCAGTTTAAAACATCAAAATACAACCAACAGATCAAAACATTTCAAAGTTTTAGTACTATCTTTTTTTATGCAATGTTATTCAAATTATTTTAATATCTCATTACAAGATACATTTTATATGAACACAAATAGCATTATGTTAGTAATTTTTAAGGCAATCACCATCAAAAAGAAAAGTACAAATAAACAGAAAGCAATACTGCATAATAAATAGACATTTGAAACAAAAACTGAAAGAGGAATTTTGTCAAAAATCTTGGAAGTTATACATAGAAAAGCAATAACCACTCTCAGATAATTAATTTTGTGTGCTGTTGCACTACAACCAGCTTTAATTCCGCAGCAATTTATTGTTTTTGGAATAAAGTATGAGAAATCATGTGACGATGCAAGTTTTGCTTCTGCGTGAAACCTTTTCCACACAAATTACACTGGAATGGTCGCTCACCAGTATGCTTTCTTACATGCTGAACTAAATAACTCCTGAAGTAAGCTTTATATGAACAATAGGAGCACTTATAGATTACTCGGTTGCACTCTTCATTGATTTCTTCCATAATAGGAGACAGGTGATGCTTCTCATTTATCTGAGCTAAAAAAGGAAAGCATAGTAGATAACTTGAAAATAACAGGAAGAAAAAGATATAACCCACAAAAATTGGAAGCTTAGAAGGGATGCATTACACAAAAACAATTTTCATATTTTTCAAATGCTTCACAACTTTAATGATTTCAAATGCTTTCATTGGCAAACTAATGAAATCAATTTTAAGTGGTAAAATCCTACTTAACAGAGAAGTCTTGGCATGATTTCAGTTTTTTGTTGCCAAGTCACTGTCAAATGCTAATGGTTAGCATTGCTGAAATGAAATCAATTTGCCGAATGTTGGCAACTGCACCAGTCTAGGATTGAGTCAAAATGAAAGCTTAAATTGCAAAGAGGGAGAATATTATTTTAAAATGGAATGATATATAGCCTAACAAAAAAATTGTATTACTATATCTTGTATATTAAGTATAATAGTATTCTGCTTTATTCCAGGGTTAGTGAGATGAATAATTGCAGAACAAGTAAGAAATCACTTCCACACAAACTACAAATTTCCATCAGTGTTCAAGAGATTTGAAATTAAGCTTTCACATGTTTGAACTACTGAATGGAATACATAATCAAATTAACCATCCAAACATCATGCCTGAATAGTTTGGAGGGTTTTCTGTGCTGGGCCCCAGAAAATGCAAAATATTTAAGGTTTGCTATTTACCTTGCAAGAATTTTGCTGGTCTGAATTGAACAGAATTTTCCAAGCTGTGTTAATTGGAGGATTAAGATCTATATTTACATTACTGGTAATAAAAGTAAACAGAACATGGGCAAATTATTATAAAAGGAAAAGTAATGTGAGAAGGCACAGAGGGATGTCTTTCTTAATGCAACAAATAAATATTTTCACACATTATGGCTTAGCTTATGCCACCTGAAATGAAAACTACTGCACTTGTTCCAATTAAAAAAAAAGGAACTAAAACACTAATTGCAAACATTTCCTTTTATGCATTACAAGGTAAATTGTTCACAACATAAAAAACATTTGAAACCACTACAGCATTCCCTTCCAAGGCAAAGGATTAAATCATAATAGCAATGAAAAGTAAATAAAAATAATGCAGTACAGGAAGTACAAAGTAAAAACATTTTGCAAGTTTATTTGGTTAGCCGAATTTGTGCACAATCATATGACGCTGTAGATTTTGCGTTTGTGTAAAACCTTTCCCACAATGAATGCACTTGAAAGGCCGTTCCCCTGTATGCTTCCTCACATGCTTTATTAAATCCTTTTTATACAGAGTTATATATTCACAATAGTCACAAGCATGAATTGGGTTATTTGAATTTTCAGAGATGTTATGTTCTGTATAGTACATATAAGTGTTTCTCATGTTGCCTAGATTAGTGGAATCTGAAAAAACAAAAATGAATAATTAATAACATGATTCAAGCAAAGTATTTATCTCTTACTAATACAAATAAAACTATTTACACATCCTATTCAACCAAAATAATACGAATGCATACTAAAATGTAAGGCCTGTCATGGTAGGCTGACACATTTAGACTTTATTGCAAGTTGCTATGTTTCACAGGACTTAAATTTCTAGAAGGGTATGATGCATCATATTTTGGGTCAATTATTTTTAACTAATCTGCACTTGGTTCCGCAAAATGCATTTCCATTTCTCTTGAAGCAGATTAAAGTCATCAAACTTTAAGGCCTTAAAAATAGGCAAGCAATTATCCATTACTTCAGAGTAGTTAGTTTCTTCATGGCTAGTTTTTCCAATTTTTAAAATCAATGAGGTTGATATCATTCAAAGATGGTACCACCATATCAGTTGCAACCCAGGAAGACCTTAGAAAAGATGGTTAGTGAGGAGTTCCATAAAGAGTCACTTAGTCTCTGCTACTACAGTAGCTGAGTGATTAGTGTATTCATCTAAACAGGTGCAGACTGAAGTGCTTGGTTGCAAATTGGATCCTTCCATGTACCAATGTCGAGCTGTCTGTCTTAAGTTTCCTGGTTACTTCAACACAAAAATGTGTAGGCCAGCTTGTATTTTTGTACTTTAGAAATACTTAACATGACTTGAATAGCAGATTTCTGGGCCCTAGGAGTTTGCCAACCAATACTATTTGGACGATTTCAAATTGGGATTAATTGATAGAAAGTTAGGTTAGGTACTGTTAAAAATTATTTTCAATTCAATATATCTTATTACCCAATCTGCAACAGACTTGGCTTTTAAGGTACCTCAACCATAGGAATTATTAGTAACTGTACAAACCAACAAGAGCTACATTTCATTGATTGGTCAGTAGTACATAAGTACTGCATTATTCACTTTTTTGACAAAAAATTATTACAATAGTGCTGAGCTACTTCAAAGGGCAACAGGAAATTGGTGAAGAGTGTCAATTACAACCACAAAAATTTTAATTCATGCCATGTTTATATTCCTTGAACCTAACTTTGCCTTGTGACACATTATTATGGAGAACTTAGTGTTCTACAGGATCCACAGAGAAACATAATTTCTAAGAAAATAATTATTTTTGAATTGAAAACAAATTTAACCAAAGTAAATTTTCAAAAATAAAAACATTTCAATGCATAAAATTTATCAAAATATTTATTTTCTAAATCTGACACATTTTATGAAGTAAACAAACATTCGTTATAAAAGAAGAAATTCAAATAAAATAATCTTGCGACACAGTACTTGTTTAGGAATCATTTTGCACACAATTATAGAATTTTTCAGTTTCTACAAGATGAGTACAGATATGTGAATAAAACTTTACCAAGAGAACCTTCATGTAGAATTCTTAAATATCGGGAAAAAACTGCTTTGAAAAATTGAATACAAAATGTTAAGAAAGTATTGAGTGATTTATTTCATATTAAATAGTCTTAAAAATTATTTTGGACTTCAATCACTTGCATAAAATTCAATGATTTTCTACTTTTAAAAAAGTTCATGAGAAATTTTTAAGATTGTTGCTCTAATCAATGCTTTTATACAGATTAAAATATGACTATTAGAATGAATTAACAAAATAATTAACTAAGTAATTGTAAGATTGAAATTTATAAAAATATAAAGAAATTACACATTAAGAAATAAATATAATATATTATAATTCACAAATTTAATAAGTATAAGTGTATAGGGTCTTTAAAGATTCATGCATTATATTGAAATGGGTAGAAATACTTTAACTTAAGATGATGATTTTAAAAATGTGGGGCATAAAATGGAATTAAAATTATTCATTTGATGTAGCAGAGAATGGGGCATGGTGTATAGAAATGTGTAACTTTTGTCTATCTCTCATATTTATGTAATAAATGAGATATCTTTTTTAAAAATTTCCAATGGCTAGGGCGCAATCATAATACAATAGAAAAATGAAGTCTAACCCACAAAGACAAACAGTGAACAATAATAGTAAAAAACAGAAACAATGGAGAAGAGACTGAAGACTGCCCTAAAAGTTCTCTTACATCACAACATCTAGACACCTCAGAAAATACATAATGGGTTTTACATCGAAGCAAGTGGTTTCTGTCCATTACTTCTCCAGAATTAGAGGGGACAGCAAAGCTCGGTGGAGATACCTAAGCAATGCAAATGAGCAGTAAGGCAGTCATGTCTTGTTACCAGATGGAAAGCTGCAACTGCTGCTTGTCAGGCAACATTCTTGAGACATTCACTATTTTAGCATTTTGTATTTGTTCTATCTTGAAGATCATGCTAGTATTTTGATGTCATATGTAGAAACAGTTTTATTTTCCAAA
The DNA here is from genome assembly GCA_933210815.1 of Meta bourneti. Taxonomy (NCBI): domain Eukaryota; kingdom Metazoa; phylum Arthropoda; class Arachnida; order Araneae; family Tetragnathidae; genus Meta; species Meta bourneti. The sequence goes on along the minus strand of OW119923.1, from coordinate 32,555,997 downwards.
AGGAAGTCTCGTCTATTTGGATGCTGCAGCAATTTCATACCCTTTTTCAGCAAGTCTGCTTGCTCATTTCTGTAAAGATTACAATGGCCTGGTATCCGTTGCAAAACAATTTGTTTTCGACCTTAAGGAATGTAGCAGTACTTGGCACTGGAGATTCTCAGATGGGGTTCAGAGGAATAAATAGATTGGATAGCTGCTTAAGTGTTTGAATCAACAAATTATCTTTTCTATAATGTGCTTTTTATGACAACAGTGTAAATAGTTATTGTTAATTTGCAATAAGTTATTAATTGCTTTGTTATTAGTTAATTAAAAGTTAGAAACTAAATTTAACAGCTATTAACTGTTAAAATTGACATTAATGGCTGATTAAGTTATTGACTGTTTAAATTAACTAAAAAGTAATTATTTTTTTAACAATTTCAACTTTTTACTATGTAATTTTCAATTTTTTAATGTTATATAAGCAGCTATGGGAATATCAGCCCATCTATACTAAACATGTCTTAAATTTCACACTTTAGGCACACTTAAATTAAAGACTTCTTCCGATTATCATTCAATAGTACTTACTGAGTGTCTTGTGAAAAGTTCAATGGTATTTCTAACAATTTTACACAGTGGAAGTACTAGTTTAGCAAACAACTGGGTTAAAAGTTACTTATCAAGAACTTGTATACACTCAGTTAAAAGTCATTTGTCCAGAATCACAGAAGCAGGTTTGTTTTTTATGCTCTTTCATATGACATGTCAGATTTGAGTTACAGGGGAAACGTTTCCCACACAATTTGCAAACATATGGACATTCTCCTTTGTGGCTTCTGATGTGTCTGAGTATATCACTCTTAGAATAGCCCATATAACCATACTTTCTTTCCAGAGGACGAAAGGTGCGTTTCCTTTGGCAAAAGATTTTCTGCTTATCTATTGACACAAGTATTAGTCCTAATAAATAAGATAACTCATAATTTTTTTAGGTTTTTAAACAAAAATATTAAATGGAAGTAATACAAATAATATAGTATTAATTCATTGATGTATTAGTCTTACCAGATTTTTTAACTCTTAAGAATGGTAGAAGATACAAAATACATTCTGGTTTACTAAATAGTACAACTTTTAATTAAATTTCGATTACTTATAATGCTCTTCTTTTACTCTGAAAAATATTAAATTAGTCACCAATAATGAACTGTTAAATCACACATCAGCAAAAACTTAAAACAAAATACCACTTTAATGTAAAACCTGAATCTGCTTCATTGAGATTTATTCATTTCACATATAATCATATTACATCTCATCAAAAGATTTCCAAATTTATTAGTGCTCATTTAGGCAAAGCAAAAATGTTCTATAAAGCATTCTAGTGTCAGAAGTATTCAAGGCAATGAAAACTTGTAGTTTTCACAAGTGCCTTTTTAAAATCAGAAAAGATAAAAATGAAAATTGGGTTTTCTCCAGATATTGGATTATTTTTAAATCATGATTATTTCAGGCACACTCACACATATCCCTGTTACTCTTTTCTCTTTATAAATTATCATGGCTTCATGTACAATAAAATGGTATGCTTTTACACACATACAATACAAAGTTTTACCAATAACAAGAGACAATATTAATTGAAAATAGAATTAATGATTACAGGTGTAACAACTGCACAAAATCAAGAAAAAGTGTATCACTATTGGAAAAATCTACATTATATTGGAATAATTTTTATTACATTTGGTATTTATAAATATTTTCATATCTTGCAAAATACCAGTGAACACAATAAATGTGTAAATTGCCTGTTGTATTTAGTTTGTCTGAAAATAAAGCAAGAAATGTAAAAGGTTGAGAAAAAATAAAGCCACAATGTAATAATTAATCAAATAAGTTATCCATTCCAGGTATATACTGTAATTAATTCCAGATATAAGTTATCAATTTCAGATTCTTAAATAAGTAATCTATTTTAGATTGATAAGTAATCCATTGGATTCAAAACAATAAGCAATCAGTTAATAACTTTTTAAAAACAAAGCAACTATATTTTAAAATATTTGAGCATGTGATGTAAAGATGAAACAATTCCTGTAATGTATATAGCATACAACCTAGAATGTATATAAAAAACTGTTTTGTTGTAAGATTATATTTTATTTAAAAAAAATGCTGAGCACATTAAAACATTATGACAAAGAATTTAAATAAAACATATTAAAAACTTTTTCATAGATTTTTATTGAGGTATTTAAGCTAAATTACACATTAAAAATATAAAGAAATCTACATGCAGAGTGAAAGACAAAGATCATTCAAATAATTAATATGCAAGAAGCTGGAATAAATCATAAACATGCATAAATAAACATAATACGGTATGACACTTTCTAACTCATATTCACAAAACAGATTCATATTTAACTACCTTAAGATAATGAATTAACGAGCTTAAACTTCAATTTTTTCAAGTGCAAAAATCTACACTGCTTAGTTAATTTTACAAAACTATATATATTTAAGTTATGTCCACAGTCGTTCTGTTGAGTACTAGGTGCCTCTTGCAGTCTAATCAAATAGCCTCTGAATGGGGATGGCCAGAACAAACATTACAGCCAAAAAAGCAAAAAGGTGTTCGCTAGTCACATTCACACTACTGCTAAAAGTAAATACACATTTCCCAACTTAAAGAATGGAAATGAAACTAGAAAATTCAATAACAGTATTGGAAATTTAAGATTTAATAACTAAATTTTAAATATAATTATATTTGCTGAGTAGATGAATTTTTCAAAGCGAGTCCTAGTTAAAAAGATCACAATGCTGGTATTCCTTCCTTCCCAACGACGTAAAAATGTCAAGTTTATAGTCAGTGTCATATATATGTCAAGTTTATAGTTTAAATTTGTCAAGTTTATAGAAGCATCAGCAATGCTTTTATATGCAATCAGCTGAACTATACTCAGCAATTCATAACACAGTAAGAATTTATGAAAGAATTAAACAAGAGAACAAATATATTTGTGATTTTTATAATCTTTTAAAAGAGCAAATGAAATGGCAGGCCTAAAAGAGCATACAATCACTAAATATCAAGCCCCCACATACATACTCTAAGCTCTGGGACGACAGATGTTGACCCCGGTACTAGGTTCAGACGATGGGTCCCTCATAAAATATCAAAATGCATCCCAAGTACTTATTGTTTAACTAGCACAAATGTAATTTTTTCTGTATTTTTTTGCATTTATTGCACAGCTTTATTGTTATAAATACAGTGAGGATTTAACTTTCTATTATGGGACTTTCTATATTAGATGGGACTACATTATGGTACAAAATCTTTTCACACTTTCAGGGATGCCTTTTACTCTGGTAGAAGGGACTCCCATGTGGGGACGCTGATAAATATGCATAATAAATAATCTTTCACATGCTACATGGGTAATTTAAGATCCATGTGCGAGAACATGTGCCGCTGCAAATTGTGCTTTTGAGTGAAGCTTTTTCGACAGACGGAACATATGAATGGCTTTTCTCCAGTATGCTTTCTTAAATGTACTGCTAAACTGCTTTGAGATGGAGCTACATAACCACAATGAGAGCAAGAATTCTTAAAATCTTTTTTTCTGAAGTTGGAAACTTTTTTACTAGGGCAGAGTAGATGTTCATGACCTAAAAGGAAATATTAAAATACTTTACTTATTGAAAGGAAAAATATAAGATATACACAAATTGAACAGTATTCTTTCATGTTATCGAAATTTAAGAGAAAAATCTGAACCAATTTATTGTGATTGTACTAATTACACAAAACAAAAAAATATCGTTAGATTTCAAGGAAAAGCATTGAATTTCATTATTCTAAAAACATCAGTCAATAAAATAAAATTATAACAGACGAAAAATTGTATATTTTACTTCCAATAAATTTTGTGATTGAAAAGATTTAAACGCATCTAATGCAAGTAGTTTAACCAGTTTCATTTGTGAAGTGTTTTTGAAATAATTTTGATTTTTTTTAAATAAGTTATCCCAGATATCTTTTCTTAATGTGATCATAGTTATATATTGGAATTTGGTGTTATATATCATTCTATTCAAAGCAGCTTTAAAATTAGAAAGTTCATTTTTCATTGTGGAGTAAATTCAACTTAATTTGAATAATTTTTAATTTCAATTATTTTTTGATCCATTGAAGACATAAAAATTACGCAGAAATGTATCCAAAATATACACAACACATACAAATTGAAATAAAATTTGAAAAATATACTATTTCATCAAACCATATAAATCATCTCTTCTAATGATGGCATTTTACATAATTTTTCACACATCAACCTAAGCCTAAGATTAAATAAAAATACTTTTAGTGTAGCTTAAATACATAATATAAACTGATAATGTGATACATTAATATTTTACTTGAAAGTTAAATGAAATTATTTCATAAAATGATTAAAATGTTATAAAGTGATTCAGCAACCTTAACTTAAAACTATTTGATATTGAAAATTCAAACTGACATGAAATTTCAAAACCATTTTCAAATTAAAAATATAATTTTAATCACACTATATTGAAGTATTACAAATTCTTAACATTTAGTACATGATACATCACATGCTTATTGAGAAATGTACTCAAGTATATTCAATAATTTCTAAATACAAAGGCAGTTCAGTTCCATAAAAACTGAGAGAAAACTCACAAAAATTTAAGTAATGCCTTTGCAACAATTTTTTTACTCCTTTTCAAAGTATTTTCCCTCTGACGATATGCACCAATTCACATTTTGAAGCAAGTAGATAATGTATTTATTGTCCAGAGTTGTTTGAGTGACTTCTGTAGAACTTGAATCACCTACACATCGAGGAAAATTTCACTCCATGGAGCATCTTTCAGATTGAAAATGATCAAACATAACACAGGGTAAGTTATAAATATAAAGGGGTGGGACAAAAACTTAATTTTGCATGTATCAAAAATTGTTGATTGCTGCATGCAGCTGTATGCTGTGGTGCATTATCTGGACACAATTTTCTACCAGCTTGCATCACTTCCACAATGTGTCGTATTCAGTTTCAGCAGCTTCTTCAAAACCAAAATGTGATATTGACAGCCATGCAAGGGGGAACAGCATACAGGTAGATGACTGCCATAATAAAAACAATTATCAACAGCACCATAAAGTAGAATTTGTTCAAGACTTTTATCAGAGGCAAATTGGTGAGCTTCAAGGCACACGTTTCTTACTTTGTAGGAGGGTTAAAACAGTGAACCCAGTATTCATCACTAATTTTTACTGTGTTTAAATCCACAGCATTAATTTCCAATTATAAAAGCATTGATTCCAGGTTTCCTCTTGTCAGTAGAAAAGGTACCCTTGTTTCAATGACAATTTCTTGTGAACCATGTGGAATGCTGACAGTTCAAAGTGTTCATAACTGCATATGTAATGTATTGACCTCCTTGGTTCAACACTCCCTGGGTATATTTTTCTCTTCCTGTGCCAGTAAAACTTTCTTTGTGCGTGTATATCCATTTACTTGATGTTATTTGGCAATCTTGGCCAGATATGGCCCTTGCACCATAAAACCCAACAAATCAACCTGACTCAAGTGTTAAAAACAGGACTGAAACAGTGTGAACATTGAAACAAACCCACCAACAAGCCTACGATTCAGTTGACAATCAAACATCTTTGAACTCCTTGCACTGTCAAAAAATTGTTGACAGATGCTATGTCCATAGCAAAATCTTACGTTAATGCAGCTGTTTCTGGAATCTGCAGTAGGATGCGAAAAGTACAACAGAAGTAGTGATTAGTAGCAGATAACTTGATAGCAGTATGTGTTATTACAAGGTTTTGGACAGATGTTGGAAGTGGTTAGTATCGAATTTGCAATACAACTATTCTTCCTGATCCACCCATTAAAGTGCATGCCGAATAGTGCAAGCATTATCTTGTGTTAGTCAGATGTACCATCTGGATTGTTTGAAAGCACATTTCATAATCATATTCGTCAGTAGTAGGAGTGTAAAGATGGAGCAACTTCAATCCACCAAAAAGTACTTCATGGTACAGATGTATTCCACTACTATACTGAAAGGTGTAGCTGTGATAAATTCATGCCTTTTTGGTCAATCGATGAGTCATGCCTTTTTGGTCAATCGATGAGTCATGCCTTTTTGGTCAATCAAGAGTTTCTTGCACAACGTACTTCATTCTGAAAACTGAATTACTCTTCTCAAAAACTATGCAGTGGTAGATGATACTCATTTCACAATGCAGGACCTATTCAAACAAATGTATTTAAACTAAAATTAATGGTTGTTATTGATACAGATGGAGCTGAGGAACACTGAGTCACTTGATTTGCATTTACTTGTTGAGAAACCATAAAAATAAGTTTTCACAAAGCTTTATGTACATGTCACACATAAATGAATGTTCCCTGTGGAGGTAGTGTGTAACCATGATAAAAGGATACAACTTGTCTCCAAGGGGTAATAAGCATATTTGCTACAAAATTTTTTTGATAGCCAAACACTATATTTAGAACTTGATCAGAAAATTTCAATATTTTAATACATAGAGAAAAAATTCTGGCAAACTTGCTGGTTGAATGGATAACGTTCTGGTTCCCAGTGTAAAAAGTTCAGTTTTCAAATCTTGTGGGCATTGATTTAAATACAAGTTTGGAATCCATGTTAAGAGGGACAAAATCTACAGTTCAGCTCCTGGGAGAAGGCAGTCAAGGATTGAGTCTATTAGGTTCAATTACCTAAACAGAGCACATCCACTAATGGCGTTTTTAGCATATTCTGGTTTCTAAGAATCAACAATTCATATAAGTTTATCCTTTGGTGCAGAAAGTGATGAGTTGGCAGGGGAACATATGTGGCGATTGTCATTTATGCTTTTGCTTATGGCAGCCTTCTCCTTACATGCACACACCCTTTCAAAAATAAACTGATCCAAGGTCGACTGCCGTCTTGTTGGAGCCTATACTTAAGCTCTTTATTGCAAAACGTGACTGCAGTGACACACTTAACGGAAACCTTTTATTATACATAACCATAGCTTTTTCTGTTGGTTAAAGTCCACATATTGAGTCATTTGTTTTCAATTAGATTTCTTAAGGTAGTTAGAGAAAGCATTGAAAATGCTTTAAGGGCTGGATATAATAAAGTAACACAATTTACTAATCAAAGTTAAAATAAATAAATGGGTGTAAAAAAGACAAATAAAAGATGTTAGTTTAAATAAGCTATCTTCATCCAATGTTGCCAATGCTCACTTTTCCAAGTTTACACTTTCATGTTAGAGGTAGAGAAACACTAGTATCAAATTCACTAGTTAATAATAGAAGTTCACTAGTAACAATTTCTGCCTTTGTATATGGCCATTTTAAGGTATTTTGTTCGATTTTTAATATTTTCAGCTTTTAATAAAACACCAAACTTGTATTATAGAATAACAGATGAATAAAAATGACTTTACTGGCTATAAATTTTCCAAGCTTTCTTCAAACACTTGTCCAGTCAATGGTGTGATGATCAATGATATAAATATTTTATCAATAATATAACATCTGTCAATATAAAAATACTTTTATTTACATGTTAATAAATTTATAAAACAGTATAAGCATAACAATGTGCATTTTAAAATACAGAAATTCTATGTATTACTTTAAATCTAACTTTATATACTATTTGTTCTACTGATTTAGCAAATACCTTATGAAATTAAAAACAAATTACAATTTTTGCTTTCAATGAAAACAAACATCATTTACACTACTCCTTCAAATTTGGATAACAATGTATAAAGTAAACATATTAATTCAGTTTCATTGCTTTCTAAAAACTTTATTTTAGCTATATTTTGTATAATATTCCTAAGAATTATGCAAATAAATGTTTCAATGATGACAATTAATGCATAGTATTATTGATCATACTTTCAATTACATTTAAGAGTATTCAATTCAATGATTATAAATGTTTGATGACTTACTTGCATTCCCTTCAACACAGTAATAAATAGGATATGATTACAAAAATAATTATAACTATAGGAAGACTGTCTACAAATAAATTGATTAAATTATCCAAGGAAATTAAACAGATTATGTTGAAAGAGTCAACTAGTTATTCAGGTGATTTTTTCTATTAAAAAGGCATTCAAACTTTTTTGAAAATCTAATAGGAAAAGCTCCCCTTTCATTGAGATTGGAGGATCATGAAACATGTATGTATTATTTACATGTCATAATAAAAATTGGATGACTGTTATCAAAAGCTGGTATACAAATTAAATACCAGAATCCAAGGATTAGTTTGAATGAGAAATGAAAAGCAAATATGAAATCACACATTATAAATACGAAATGAAAGTTAATATAATAGTAACAAATCTAGACTACTGGAAAATGCTGAAAATTTTCTCTTGTCAATACAATTATCATACAAGAAATATAGACTATTAGTGTTAAAATGAAAAGAAAACATTTCTGGCTGTTTCATTAAGCTACCAAAAATTCAACATTTTTGTCAAAGACCACCTTATAATATATATTACATGTACATAGTCTTATGCTTATGACACAGCATATGACGTTGTAGATTATAACTCTGAGTAAATCCTTTCCCACATATTTTACAAATATAAGGTCTTTCACCAGTATGTTTCCTTAAATGCTTCACCAAGTTACTTTTACTAGAAGCAAGATATCCACAATGAACACAAAGTGTTGTAAAAGCATCTGTTGAATTTTTAAGGTTTCTTCTAGTAAATAATTCATGCGTCTTGATTGAATGAGATAGATAATCAGTGCCTAGAAACAAATAAGGATGATTAATTTTATGTTAAAAAATCATATATAATAAAACTTAAAAATAAAAACAGAACATCAAAAAGAATAAATCATACACCAATAAGAACAGCACCTTAAGAACTTGATTAAAAGAAACAAAATATCTCAATTCCACTGTTTTTATAAATTTATCCATAATCTTACATTAGTAAAATTGGCTGCCCTTTGTTTTTTCAACTTTAAAATTAGAGATGTAAATAAAATATCTTCAGATATGAGATTCAATTGTAGTAGAGATCACTACTACTGGAAAATCGGTTTTGTTTAAAAATGGAGAGCAGCATTTATTATTTTCTGTGACAATGAGTTGAAAACCTGAAATAAAAATCAGATTTATGAATTTGATATATCCCAATGAAATTTTTCAGAGAAATTTTTACTAACTTTTTTGAAGTATAAGTAATGAAGGACTATTGTAATAGGTTGAGTTTGAGTATAATTAGGAAAAATTGTGAATTGGAAGAAGCATTATATTTCAACCATTCTTCAGTCATTAGGAAGCTATTATTCAAGAGCACCTAACAGAAAAATTGAAATTACAGCTGTAATTTTGTTTGTATTTAAGCTGATTCATGGAAAAACTGCAAATGCTTACAATATGGGTATGACAAGATATTTTATACCTGCATCGTTCATAACCTATCACTAGAATACTCTGTATATTAAACAATAATTGCACTTAGAGGAAAATACACGAAACAGATAACATAAAGCAAACTTAGTTAAGATCAAGAAAATAATTTTTATTTTCAAAGGTTAGTAAAATCACATATATTCATAACATAAGCAATTCATTGTGTATACTGAGGAAGTATACAAATAATGTGTTCTATTTCAAAACCATTCAAGTAATTCATACAGAATAAGATACATAAATAACCAGTTTTTGGTAAAAATAGTCAACATAGGTACCTCCATATAATGAAGGCCCAAGTTAAAAAATTGCTTAATAGAATTCCTTTAACTAATTATTTTTGAAAAACGCTATGGAAACTATTCTGATTCTTTCAGCTGTAAACTTAATAATTATGCATTGATCGTGAAAAAATATTTTTTATATCGTTGGTGTTATGTAAAAAGGGCAAATCAACCAATTCAGCATTTTCAGGAAAGCAGTTTGAAATGTTTAACATTTCATTGCATACAGATTTAAAACTTGGTGAAGACTTTTTAAAAAAGGTGTTGTTAATCAAAATTAAAAGTTCCATAAATTTTGAAAAGTATTTTTTGAAATATTAAACTGCTTTCCTGAAAAATGCTGAATTGGTTGATTCGCCCTTTTTACAAAACACCGACGATATATGTAGAAATACACACTATTTTAGAGCTGAAATTTATGTCATGAAAAATAAATACTTCATATTATGTACAATGCATATAATAAAGCTACACACCACTTCTTTTTAAAATTTGAACATTCTTGCCAATTAACTGAAAATTAAGTTTTCTAAATAGACAAATATAAAAGAATTATTGAAATCCAATTAGCCAAAATTGTATGAAAAAATAATGCTACACTTAAAAAAAATCAAATCTTAAATTAACACTAATTTCTATTTTGTACAAAAACATTTTTCTAATAATCATTGAGATGAAATCAAATAAAGTATGAATAAATTCATACTCTACCCTTCACAACAAATTTACTGCCCAGAACTTACTTGCAAGGGGTAACTGAACCCATCTGACCCAATGTAATTGATATTTTAAGGAAATTTCTTGTCAGGTCAACAAGGCTGTCAGGTTTATTTAACACCTTATATTGAAATCTGCATTCACATATATTTTAATTCTAAAAAATCTGACTCTCAGATCAGAAAGGGAAATTTCGTCCCCATTCCTTGAATCAGTGATTTGAACTTGGGAAATTATTGTGGTGGTGGAGAGAATTCCAAGTGTGCTTCATAATACTCACATTCCAATTGAAAGGCTTTGGGCAAAATAATACAAACTTTTTTAATTTTTCAAGAGAACAATTTTCAAAAATTATAATGTTTATCCACTATTCAAGAGGTTATCTGAAACTTTCAAGTATTGCACTCATTCAAACAATCAGAAATTCTTTCGACCTTCTTGAATAATGTTTTGATTTTTTTTTTCATTCTGGTACATATTTTTGTGGCTTATCACTGTTGCCTGGAGCCCTTCAATTGAACACACACATATGGGATATTTAAAAGCAGCCATGATTAAGTGTTTAAGGATCCAAAATATCTTTTGTGGACTTGGGAATGGGATGTACAAGTTATATGAAATCTAAAGCCTGAAGAGGGAGAAAATTAAGTGCAAAGTCACAAGTGTGAACATTGCAAGATCATAATATGTAGAAGACAGGTCACAGGCATCTGAAACAGGAATACAATGGTGAATTAATAAATCTATGCCTGGGAACATAATAGAGAAATGAAAAGCACTTAACTGGATGTGTTAGAGGTTCTTTGGTTGGTTGATTGAGTTATAAGGTGCAAGGGCCATATAGAAATACACTCAGGGTAGTTACAGGTACTGCACGTTAGCTACAACTCACCGGTTAGCACAGTGGGAAAACCCACTGAGTGACAGCAGCCCAGAGGTGTTTCAGAATTTTGCCACATGCAGACATGTACTTCGTTGAAACAATCTTTTGTTCATTTCACTACCTATAATATTGAAATATTCTTGGAAGGGTACCAGTCCTAACCATTAAGATATTGCAGGAGGCTCAAGGGGCTTTGTGCTCCATAGGATTAGGTACCTCAGTGTAGCTGAGCAATTCACAGCTCCAGTGGTTTTTAAGCCTCAGACCCCCTTCATCAGATAAACTGGCCAGAAAGAGTACAGCAAGTGATGAGGACGATTGGAAGTGGTGAGTAAAGTGAACTTACGAGTGTTAGATGGAAGATTTCTTATTCACTTAACAGAATTTACAGTGACTATTGGTTTAGTTTCAAGCAGTGACAACATTACAGCAATGGAGATAGATAACATAAGGCTAGTTTTAACAAGTCACCTATGGTGATTTAATCAATGTCCATGCTTATGTGTAAAAGATGGTGCCCATTCTTACTTTTACAGCCTAACATAGATAAATTCTTTGATTCCTGGACAAAAATAATATATATAAGACACATATTTAACTTTGGTGACATAAGATAGCAAATTCCTTTTTAGCTAGAAGTTTATTCTAAAGAACATAAAAACTTCCATCATGACTGATGTGTATGCATATGCCGTTTCAAAGTACTTCTTTGGGCAAAGCCTTTCAGACAAATCTTGCACAAAAATGGACGCTCTCCAGTATGTTTTCGCAAGTGATCAGCAAAATGACCTTTGTTATGGCTTGTGTATGAACAATAAGAACAAGCATGAATTGTAAATGACTTCTTTCCTATTAACAGATTATATTCTTCTTGTGATGCAGAGAGACCAAATGCTCCTATAATTAAAAGAAAATCAAGTAGATTTTAATAAAATGTTCTTAAAATAAATTGCAAAATTGGATTCTTTATGTGGTTACATTAAACATAAATTACTTTTAATATTGCTGATAGATTTAAAAATTAAAATGAATACAAATGCTAAAACAATAGGATTTGTCTGTTGTAAAGAATCGATTCTATGTGATAACTAACATTTATGCACAAAAGAAAAGTCATAGAACAGTTGGAACATTACATTAATAAATTTTAATTTGCAAATATAAAAACTTTCACACATGCAAATTAATATGAATAGAAAATTTTGAACAAAAATAAAAAAAATGACACTATTAAAACACATTTGTTCCCTAGTGTAAGATACATACCATTGCATGACTTCATATAGTTTTTTTCATAAGGAGAAAACAAACACACCCTCATGTTTTAGATAAAGTAAATCAAAATATGATTTTTCTGTTTAATTTTAAAATTGCTGTTACATCAAGCCTAAGATTCCTGAGTTAACTGTGCAAAGGCATAGCAAATCATTATTCTAAATGCATGATGCTTCGCTACTGCTTAATGTGTGTGATTCAACTTAAGTCTTTTATTAACTGTCAAATACCTTTTACACAAAATCTGAAAATAAAGAGATGTTTTATGAATTGATCATAAACAAAATTATATATGCTGATAAGTATGAGCTTGAAATGGCTTCGTGTTTCCAAATGATTGAATTTTCTTTATTAAAATATTGAAAGTTATTAATGTACCTCTCTGAAAGAAAAAGGATTGAAATTCTATCTGCCTTTAGCTATATTATTAAGTAAAAACTTAAGATTTGTTTAAATGCTTAGAAATGTCTTAGTACAAATAAACCAATACACTACAACACAAATTAAAGTACTCAGCAGCTTATAAACTTTTAACGTATCACAGAATACTCTTTAGAAAATAATTATCCATGAAGGAAAATGTGTGTAACAAACTTTGAGATCAACAAGATATTTATTTCCAGATGCTCACAACAAACTAAATTTTTAAGTCAACTAAAAATATTAGTAAATTTATAGTTATACTGAGAACATACAAATTCCATATTTTTTCCATTATACAAGCCATATTTCCATTATACGCAATAAAGAGATGTGTAAATTCACTTTATTTCATTCAAACATAATTAATTGGTATTAATAATGGCTATGTTTAAATAAATTGATAAATATTGTACAAATTAAAACTATTACCCATAGAAAATGCATAAACAAATTGCACCTCCATAAAATCAAGGCTTATAGTCACATTTTTCTAAAAAATGCACACAAAAATTAAGAAATTTTAAATTAATAGCAAAATTATTCAACATGCGAGGGTTAAAATTCGCTTTTAGCCCCACCCAATAGACTATTCAATAAGCAATGATTAAAATAATAAGCAAAATACCAAAATTAAAATTGTTCAGCTCTAGAGACTCAGATGTGTGCACATATGTCGTTTCAAAGTACTTTTTTGAGCAAAACCTTTTAGACAAATCTTGCATAAAAAAGGACGCTCTCCAGTATGTCTCCTCACATGGTCAGTGAAATGAGTTTTGATATGGGTTTTGTATGCACAATAGGAACAAGCATGAACTGTAATTCGCTTCTTTCTGAGCAACAGATTGTATTGATCTTGAGATGCAGGAAGACCAAATATTCCTGTAAGAGAAAAAGAAAATTATATGCATTTTACATATATGTTAAGATGAATAAAAATGTAATTCGTTTCTGTGATAACACTCAAGTTAAATGACTTTTGATACTGTTGATGCATTTAATAATTAAAATGAATGCAAATGCTAAGACAATATGCTGTGTACATTGTGAGGAACTATTTCTATGTGATATCTAGTATTTATTCACATAAGAAAAGCCATGGAACAGTTAGAAACCTATATTAGTATATTTTAACTTCCAAATATAAAATACAAACTAATAACTTACATACAAAATTTTTCACACACAAAATTAATATGCAAAATATTTTAAAACTAATATGGAAAAAAATGACATTATTGAAACACGTTTGTTCTGTAATGTAAGATTCATACCAATAAACGACTTTCTGTATGTATACCAATAGAGATGATTTTTTTATACAAAAATAAATTATTTCTAACCAAAATAGTTTTAACTTACATTTCCTAAGGAAAACAAAAATGCATTCTGCTTTCTATCAAGTAAAGCAAATTTTGATTTTCAGTTTAATTTAGAGATTGCAGCATTACTTCAGGTCTGAGATTCCCGAGTTAACTGAGAAAGCATAACAAAACATCAGTGCAAATACCCAATGTGCCACCAATGCTTAATGTGATTCAGATACAAAATCATTTTATAACTGTGTAATATCTTTTTCAAAAAATCTGCAAATAAAGTGTGGGCTTCATGGTTTATGAATTGATCATAAACAAAATTATATGTTAACAAGTGTTAACTTGAAAGGGCTTCCTTCATGTTTCAAATGATGGAATGTGCTATAAAAATATTAAAAAATGTTGATGCAGCTAAATGAAAGGACTGAAGTTATAATTTTCTCTAGAACAAGTTAGCCAATAACAGTCATGTACAAATTAAAGAACTCAAATAGTTTCCAACAACTTTTCACAGTAGAATACAAATTAGAAAATAATTATTCATACTGGAAAAAGTGGGAACAGAACTTGTCAAAAGAACTTTGTTATGATCCATAAAGTATTTATTTCCAGGAATTTATAAAATTGTTTTTAGTTAAAAACAAAAATTAGTAATTATATATTTATATTGCGAAAATATACAATTTCCATATTATTTAATTCATTAAATAGGCATACAATTCAAATAAAAACAGATGCATACATTAACTTTTATTGACAAAACATACAAACATATCAAGTTTATACAATATGTGAAGACCCCTGATGTTTAAACCATTACTAAATATAGTTGAATATTTCTCTCATTAAAATGAAACTTAAAAGAAAATGCACCAAACACATTGAGTTCATATAATAAAAACTTATATTTCAACAAATTCACTAAATAGATTTTATGTTAATAAACCAAAATGCACACTAGAACTGTTTTTTATCCTGCCTGAGCGCATGCCCCAGATGATACTGCATTGTTGTGCTATCAATAGCCAATTTTACAACTCTGTGTTCAATTCAGAAACTGCGCAGGTGCTATAGTCAATCCACGATAATTCCCGGGTTCATCAACATCATTGAAGGCATGCCATCGCAAACAAGATATAAACAATACCAAAATTAAAATTGTTCCCATTTTAACATTTTTATCAACTTTAAAGACTCAGATGACTGCACATATGTCGCTTCAAATTGCTTCTTTGGGCAAAACCTTTCTGACAAATCTTGCACAAAAATGGACGCTCTCCAGTATGTTTTCGCAAGTGATCAGCAAAATGACCTTTGTTATGGCTTGTGTATGAACAATAAGAACACGCATGAATCGTAAATGGCTTCTTTCCAAGCAACATATTATATTCTTCTTGGGATACAAGACCAAATGCTCCTATAAATAAACAAAAATTATATAGATCTTAACAAGTATTTCTTGGACAAATTATAAAATTGAAATGTTTGTGTGATAAAACTAAATGTAAATTACTTTTAATTATTCTGATAATTTAACAATTAAAGTGCATGCAAATGCTAAAAGAACATGCTCTGTATATTGTAACCAACAGTTTCTATGTATTTCTCTCAATTTACAAAATTATTTATTCACTAAAGAAAAGCCGTTGTGGAAAAAAATTGCATTGATAAACTTAATTTTGAAAATACAAAGTGATAATACAAGAACTTTCACACATACAAAATTAATAAGCTGTTTTAAATCAATATTAAAAGATAAAAAAATGACACTATTAAAACATATTTGTTCCATATTGTAAGATAGCTTACATTAGTAGGAACTAAAATTTCTTTGTTTTAGATCAGGTTTTGCAAAATTTGACTTTTCAGTTTAATTTAGACTGCAATGGTCAGATTCTGGAGTGAAGACAAAAAATCATCAGTGTAAATGCGTTATGTGTCACCACTGTTTAATGATTCAATTACTAAATCTTTTTTGTAACTGTCAAATATCTTTCTCACAAAATTTGCAAAGAGATGTTTTATGAATTGACCGTAAACAAATTTATATATACTGACATGTGTGAGCTAGAAATGGCTGCATGTTTCCAAATGATACAATTTTCTTTATTAAAATGTTGAAAGTTATTAAGGTACCTCTTTGAAAGAAAAAGGATTGAAATTCTGTCTTTAGCTATGTTATTAAGTATATACTAAAGAATTATTTAAATGTTTACAAACTTCTTGGGACCAAGAATACAGTATATTAAAACAAACGAAAGCAGCTTATGTGTTACCAATTTATAACAGCAGTATACTCATTAGAAAATAATTACCCATGGTAGAAAATGTGGAAAACAGAACTTTATTTAAAACAAACAAGATATTTATTTCTGTGCTCATTAAAAAATTAGACAACTCAAATTATTCAAAATTAGTTAATTCATATTTATGCAAGAAAATATACAAATTTTGTATTATTTTTCCCACTTTTGACCAATAATTCAAATGAAAATATGTGTACATTTAACGAATTTTTATTGCGAAAAAATTCAAATATATCAAGTCTGTCTATACAGGGCGAGTCTAAATTGTTTTTACAAAATAAGAGGGGTGATAGTACCCATCCAGACGAGCAATAATTACCATGGAACATAGGGTCGCATTCTACTCTGAGAGGCAGAAAAGAGTAAAATTAGAATTTGAACATGAACTTACAACAGTGCTGGGAAAGCGAATGAACGATACCAAAAGTTGCACAATCTGATTTATTGATCAGAGAAAAACTCACAGCAAGTGCTCAAAGTGGCGGCCACGCGTGTAGTTGCTCAGTTCACACCAGTGAAGGAATGACTGGCGCACCCTCTCGAAGATTCCTGGTGTTGTGTTAATTTTGTCTGTGGCAACATCGATTCCCGCTACGAGATCTTCAGCCGAGTCCACAAACGTATGGTACACTAAAGATTTCATGTGCCCCAAGAAGAAAAAGTCCAGTGGGTTGAGGTCCGGCGAGTGAGGAGGCCAATCCACAGGTCCGCCATATCCGATTCATCATGCGGGATATGTGACATTCAAGAAGTGCTACATAGGCAGGTACAAAACAACGTCAGAGGCGATGACTGGTTCATGCTCGACACGTTTCGACTTTACTCTTTTCTGACTCTCAGAGTGGAATGCGATCTTATGTTCCATGGTAATTATTGCTCGTCTGGATGGGTACTATCACCCCTCTTATTTTGTAAAAACAATTTAGACTCACCCTGTATAATGTAGGTTCATGTTTAAAAAATTGCTAAGTAGAGAAAACTTTAGTTGAATACAATTCCTCATAAACTAATTTTTTAAAAAGTGTGATTGAAATTTCATTTCTAATTATTTAAATTTATCCTGAGTTTGTCGAAATTAAAATATGTGATTTCACAATTATTTATGAAACTAAGCACAAAAGAAATATACAATATTTTATGGCTCAAATTATTTAATACATCAGAAAACACTACTATGTAAAATACAGGTTAACAAGCAGTCAATATGCTAAGCATTTAAATATTTTTGTACAATCTAGCTCAATAGCTAGAAATTAAAATAAATCATGGTTAATAAAAAGGAATGATTGGAATTAAATTATCTAAACTCTAACAGTAAAATTCGTATGTGAAAACAACTGTTCATCTTAAAATCTCTATCAACTTCCATGTTTCTGATGCATTCTTATATGCCGTTTCAAAGAACTTTTGTGAGGGAAAGATTTTTGACATATCTTGCATGAAAATGGACGCTCTCCAGTATGTATCCGCAAGTGGTCCATGACATGACCCTTGTATGGGCTTGTGTATGAACAATAAGGACAAGCATGAAATGGAATTTTCTTCTTTCCAGGCAGCAAATCATATTGTCCTTTGGATATGGGAAGACTAAAAGCCCCTTAAAGTAAAAAAATAAAATAAATAAAACATTTTTATCCTACATTAAGATAAATTATGAAATTTATTGTTTTTATGATAAACTTAGAGATAGAAGTATTTTTTTTCATGCTGCTGATGTATTTAACCCTCTGAGCATCACAAGATTTCCAAGTAGTGTAGTATTGCTTTTACCCTACAATACACATGACTAAATAACCACATCTATTGATTAAAAGAATCCCAGAGAAGATTCTATTGGTCAAGGTCAAAACTGGTTAGAAGTCATGCAGGTTGCGAAGTAGATTCCTGTGTCGTTGGTTGGGTTTTTATGGCGCAAGGGCCGTATTTGGCCAAGCTGCGTCTAACATCAAGTAAATGGACATACACACACAAAGAAAGTTTTACTGACTCAGGAAAGATAAATACACCCAGGGAGGAATCGAAACTGCCAAGAATTGTGCTGCCTACAACTTGCAGGTTGCTAGTGCAGTGGGCAAACCACTGAATAATGTATGTGAAACTCTCAGAGGGTTAATTATACTGTACATAAATTCAAAAGAATAGAAGCAATTTAAAGGAATGCTTATATTCAGAGAAAAAACATATAATACATAAGAGTTAACATATAATACACAAAATAGTTTTCCCATAAAAGTCATGGGAAAACTATTTTGCTAAGACCTTTACAACAATTTGGTAACTAAATTTCACAAATTTACTGCATGTGCATATATTTTGTACTGCATAAAAATATAAATTACTCAGGGCAGTTATTTTTCATACAGTAAATACATAGACAGATGATTATATAAATTTTATTGAAATAGCTTTCAAATACACATTTCATACAAAAAACAGTCAATACTCTTTAGGTCATACTCTTAGGATATATAAAGCATAATCTGATTTTCAGTTTAGTACTGAGTCTGTATTCTGTTAAAATACACTAAATTTAAGATTTTTGCGAGTTAACAGGAATAACAAATCACAATGAAGCCATACAATTTTTTGAATTGAATAAAACGCGTTTCGTGATTAGTGCATAAAAAATGTTTTACACATTAAGCACAAACACAAATTTTGTGAACAGGTATAAGCTTCAAGAGGTTTCGAATGATAAATTATCAGGGTTTAATTTATAGGACAGTAATGAAAGAAAAATACACAACTCATAAATGATATCCTTATTATTCTCTAATATTGAATAAAATAGATTTACTCTGGATTAAAAAAGTTAAGATAAAATAGGCATGGATGAGCCTACATTTTCTTTACTCCAGTTTTTATCGACCCTTAACTCTAATTTTGAATGAGATGTGTGCTGCTTGCACTATTGGAATTCTACATTAAGAGTACAACAAAAGTGTAGCTTCTTGTAATTTTGTTTTACATTTTTCACAATCCTGTAACTATCATGAAATAAAAGCTGTTTACAGCTTTGTTATATGGCATAAATTTTAGTTGATTCTCTAGGTGAATCTGTAAATGCTTAAAACTTTTTCACTACAGAGAGATAAACCGATAACAAACATATACCACAGCATAGCATAAAAATAGCTAATATATAGCTTCAAACTCCACTCAAATCTTAACTCCACAAATTAAAATAATTACACGTGAAAATGCACAAAGCATATTTTGTTTCCTAATTAAATTTTCATATTTCCCGAGGGCTTCCTAAAATTTGAAATTTTCAATGTCAAAAACATTCATACTGAAAAATATACAAATTACAAAATTAAAATTATTTACTTCATAATACACATACTGTATACATTCAAATAAAATAGATGCATACACGAGAAAACATTCCAACAATTGAGTCTACGCAGTTAATAAATTTGGATGAATTGTTTTAAAATTTTGTAATTACACATATATGAAAAAATTACAAATTAAAAAACTTATTTTAAATTCAGTACAGAAATTTTCAATATTTTGAGGATAAATTCACTATTAACCAAATTTACTATACCATAAGCAATGATTAAAAATAGACTAAAATAAGAATAATACCAAAATTAAAATTGTTCAAGATTCAGATGAGTGCACATATGGCGTGTCAAATGACTTTTTTGAACGAATGCTTTCAGACAAATCTTGCATAAAAATGGACGCTCTCCAGTATGTTTCCGCATGTGGTCAGAGAAATGGCTTTTTTGACGGCTTTTGTATGAACAATGAGAACAAGCATGAATTGCTAATGGCTGCTTTCTGAGCAACAGATTATATTCTTGGGATACGAGAAGACCAAATGCTCCTATAAGTAAACAAAAATTATATACATTTTAAATTAATTCATTAAACAATTCAATTGTTTCTATGTTCACATTAAAGACAATTGATCTTCAGTTGGCAAAATACTTAACTGAATTGCAAGCAAAGGCTAAAATATGCTCTGCATTCTGAATAGTTGTAAAAAATGCCTTTTTTAAACATCTCTACATACATTCATAGAAAAGGTATGAAAGAATCAGGAAAAACTGCTGAAATATATTTTTAATAAGATATGATAAAAACTAATATAAACACACAAATTAATACACAACATAGCAAACTCATAATAGTCAAAGATAAAAATTTAATTACATAGCACATTTATTCTATACTATGACATATTGAAAACCAGATGATCTACACACATGTGGAAATAGCTTATATTGTCAGTTTAGAGCAGAAAGTCAAACTGACAAACCATTTCTTTACTGTACAGAGGTTTTAAGACAGACAATTAATTTTTAGATAAAAAAATGAAAATTTTGAGAAATTTGATACTGTTATATATATTTTAAACAGATTACAATATGACGATGCATTTCTCATCAGCATGAAAGTATTTTGCGTCTCTGAAAACATGTCAGTTTGAGTTTCTGCTCTAAGTCGAAGATATACCAAATATATGATACATGCAAAGCAAATATTAATTTTTTAGCTCAGTTTAGATTCAGTATAGTTAACTGGTGATAGCTAAGGCAGTGGGACCAATGTTCTACTAAAATGTGTATTCAATTGTGCACTGGAAATGTCTTAAATTCTTTCTTAATAGGTAGCCATCAAAATCTTTTACATCAGCACATGCCCAATGTCTAAATTCCATTGGGATTTTAACTGTTTGGTCAGGCATGGTAAGAGATGCACACCCAATTTTGATTGAGGCTCACAGTGGCAATGCTGTGAGGAACATAACCTAGGACTTATTGGAATCCAGGATTCAAGGTGACGTAGTGAGTTTTACTATTAAAACCTCATTGAATCTTAAAACCAAAATTTTTCAGGAATAAAAAAAAACACCTAGATACTGAATTTTAGACCAGTTATAAGATAAGAATTCGTCGATAGGGTTTATTATAACCAATATATTGACATCAGAGAAAAATGACATAGTTGACAGGCCGGCCGAGGAGGGTTCTTCAGATGCTCCTGGGGTGCCTGATTCTCTTACTTCACATCAGCTCATCTACAAAACAGAAAAATTCAAATAATGCAATGTGACGAATTCCTCCTACTCATGATTGGTACCCAGGAAGAATTTCTGGTTCATTCTTGTTTTACAAAGGGAAAAAGAGGACGCTAATAGCTTTATTCAAATTGTGAAGTGGGCATCTTCGGAACATGAAATTCCTGAATGGTTCAAAATCTTTTCCAGGTTTCCTAAATACAAGAGTGCTAGCCTCTAGCAATCACATTCTTTCCTGTATTGAAATGAGCTCTTCAGACTTATTTCAGAATCTTGACAACAATAATTTCTTGTAGGATGAATGACTTGATAGACTTAGTTTAGCAAATGGTTAAACCAGGAGGAATAAGCAACAATACAATATAGCTGATGTAGACTTTTGAATGACTGATGAGCTTTTGAAAGAAGTTTAGTAAGCATATTTTTAACCAAGTAACCTCACAAGCGAAATAAATTGAACCTACAAGGTTTCGATAATAAAACGATGATATGCAAGGGGAAACAATATGCTCACACAGTTCTCAGGGGTTACCCATCTACTGACTGTGCCAATGAGGCTTAACATTACCAATATGAGAACTTTTGTATTCCAAACTGGTCTGCTAACCCCCAAAATTGGATTTAAAAGGATTAATAATAATTACATATATATATATATCACTGCCAAACAGGATGCAAATAACAGTTAAAGTAAGGCTTGTAGAAATTGAAGGACAAACAATTACTGCTCCATTTGATTTGCCCAGCGAATTTATATTATAAGTGAAATCAGGGATAAAAATAATTTATCAGGTTTATGAGATTTTTGATATAGCTGTGTGAAGACGAAACAAATTTCAAATGCAATGACTAACATGATTCAGTTAAAAAATCTTTTTCACAAATTCTGCATAAAGATGTTTTTATCTATTGAACATAAATAACAAAGCTATTTATCTAAGCAATAAGTGGTTACAAATGATTTAATGATTAAAAATGACTTCATTTCACAAATTATACTTTTCATTATACAGCAAGAGCTTTTAAAGGAAATAAATTAAAACTAACTTCTTAGATAAAACTGCAAATGGTTAAAAGTTTTATACAGTGGATAAGAAAAGAGAGGGAGTAAAGACAGCATTCAACAGATATAGAGTATCCAATTTAAGGGCAGAATATCTTCATATATTAAACAATAATTATACATAAAGGAAAAAGCATGAAACATACTTTATACAACAGTTTTAATTAGATGAGGTATGATACATTGCTAAGTATACAAATTTATTTTTAGAAATATAATTTCCAAATTTATTTAATTTATAACAAGAAAATAAAAAGTTTTACTAGTCAAAAAGTATAGTATTAATTCAAATAAAGTAGATCTATATACCATTATTGTAATAACATTATTCAAACACGCTGAATTTGTACATACTCCCATACAAATGTGAAAGAAATAAAATGTTTTCAACTGTAGTGACAAAAACTGAGAAGTAATATTAGAAAGAACTTAATTTTTTATGAAAGACTGAGTTGAGTTAAACACACTAAGTACTGCAATCAAAATTGACTCTGATGTGTAAGCTTATGGCGTAACAAAGAGCTTTTCGTGGCAAAACCTTTCGCACAAATCTTGCAGAAAAATGGACGTTCTCCAGTATGTTTTCTCAAATGTACATTTAAATGACCTTTGTGACGTGTTAAGTATGAACAAAATGAACATTTATGTACTGGCAGTGGCTTCATATTTTCAAATGATTCAATAAAATTCTCAACATCACCTAAAAGAAAAAGAATAATTAGTTCCCTTAAAAACACACACAGAAATCAGGTGGTTGGGTTTTATGGCACAAGGGCCATACTTGGTCAAGCCGTACATTAATCACAAAACATTCTTTATGATGTAATTATAGGCAGCACATCAACTTATACTTTCAACTTGTAGCAGCAACTGTTTTGAAATTTACTTTTTCTTGCAATATTACCATTCTGCCACTTTTTCTCTATGCAAAAAAACCCTTAAAGACTAAAATTGATTTTTTCTTGGTAAATATTTCACAGTAAAAAATCTAAATTCTTTCAATACATTTTTATTGTTATAAAATTACAATAAAATAGCTATGCTGAAATGGAAATTCCAATTAAGTAAATTGAAAGTCATATGGTGTATGAGTTTCATTTGCAATGACAAAACACAAAATGGCATGCTATAGTGTTAACAATGCATTTCATAGTTCAGAGTAACATAACAATTGACTTCTCAGCACTTGGTTTTATAAGCAAAAAGCAAATACAAAACATCTAGAAACATAGAGAATGTATGTGATTATGAAATTTTTTTGACTAAATGTAACATTACTAAGCACCAATTTACAAAGAGTAATAACATACAGAACCTTATGTGATGACATAAAAAATACAAAAAGTAATAAATCCAAGAATGCACTAATCACATATTTTTGAATGAGTCATTGAAATTTTTTTTTGCACAGGTAAAATATTAGGCTTCATCCTTACATAAAGAACATCTCATGTGTTCATTTAAAAAGTTCAGTTGTATACACATGTTTCTATATTTGTGTACATATGCATATCAATTGTGTACACAAATATAGAAAATATACATTTCAGAAACATATTTCACATTAATGTTTCTTTCTTTAAAATTCAACATAGATTACAACTCGACAGCTAAAGAATATTACCAAGTCTAAGAAACCAAATTGCTTTAAAATGTCTGCACAAATTTATACATACAAGAATGAATTATTTTAAAAATCTCAAATTAAAAAAGCTTTAAGACAAAGATACAGTTAATAGATGAATTCTATCCACACAGCTACTAGATATACAACAGAAATGCTCAATTCCTTCCCCTTGGAAGATACTGGTTAGTTATAAATTAAATATGTTGACTACAAAATTTGTGTGTGTGTATTGAGAAGCTTTTATATTGCAGTATAATAAAGAAGTCTAATTTTATACCATCACACAACTCTATTACTTGATCCTTTTAAAATTTTTTCTCATTTCTAGACAGATGTTGCCAAACATTTATGCTCAATTTTGATCAGAGCTCAAAGTGGCAAAACTGTGAACTCATATCCCCTTCACATCATTCATCCATCAGTCAACCCATCATATTCTTCAGAGAGCAAGTTAATATATAATTAACTTTAAAACCAGAAAAGAGTAATGAGATACTGGAAATAGTTGGTCACTTTCAATAACATGCTCCTCCTGTGATTCACAAAGGATAGTATTTTTAGTTTTTGAAGGAACTTTTACTTTTGAATATTAACAAAGGAATTATTAAATATTTTTTACAATATGTGTAAAACAATAAACATTTTGTGTAAAGATAACATATCAAAAGGTGTAAATATTCAATAATGCAAAAGCACACAATGGTTTGACTTTATATAAGGATCTTAAATACAAAATGCCATGTACATTTAAGGAGACGAAGTATTCAACATTATTCACAGACAACACATTCAAATATAATTTAAATGTGATTTTCTCTCGATATTTCAGACATGATTTATTGAAGGTTCTAATCAGCTTTATCAATTTTGAGAATTATTTTACTCTTAAATTACCAAGTAGCAAATAAGTTTATGAAATTCGAATATTCTATCAGACAGCAACATTTCTCTGGTAAACAGAACAGGCAAGATGAATTTACAAGAAATATATATTTAGGGAATTTTAGAAGCATACACAATAAAAATATTCACACCTAAAAGTTTTCGGAATCCTGCATACAATGAAAATAACAACCCTGCTCTTGACAGAGTAGCTAACATCCCCAAGTTGACAAGATAGAGCAAATTCGATTTTAAATCATATCATGAACAAATCTTTTACATTTATTTTTCTTTTGAAATCAAAGGTAAAAAAATTCAATTAAATATTATTTTACTAACAATATGGTGAAATATAATGTCTTTTAAGGGTCTATCCTTAATTTTCACACTAATTCATAAGGTATTTTAATGACAACACAAACTTTGTTGGGGCTAAGTTATTAAATCTAATATGTCGAAATAAAGAAGCAAAGAAACTGGAAAAGTAAAATGCAATACCAATCAAACTAAATATCATCAATTTAAAATAAAAACAATTCAATAGCATATTTCTTACTCATGACTAAAATGCTTAAAAAAGCTCTTATTATGATATATTCTGCAATATATACATTTACTTATGAATGACAGCATAGTATGTGTCGCTGTAAACTGACTTTTTGTGAAAAACATTTTTTACAAATTGCACATGAAAAGGGACGTTCTCCAGTATGTATTCGTAAATGTGAAGTTAAATGGCCTTTATTTTTTGTAACATATGAACAGTAGGTGCAAGAATGTACTATACCCTCATATCTTTTATAGGCAATGCGTGGTAGATTTTCTTCATGAATGTGACGAAGAGAGGCTCCTAAAAGAAAAGTGAAATGCATAACAATGTTGCATATAAAAACAATTTACTTTTGAAACTTATCTCTTCAGATAACAAACTCTAGAAACATTTTAAAGAACTATACAGTGAGAAACAAGTAATGAAAAATATTTATTTGGATTCTAATTATATGTAGTTCAATATGTAAAAATATCAAAATACAGTTAATGAAAGATAAATGTCTAAAAAAGGCTTATAACTTATCTAAGCAAGCTAAAAAGGTAGTTAGGATTAGATTGGATGTTAGGTTTGATGGCATAAGGTCCAGAAATGAGCATGTTCCAAAAGGCCTACTACAAACAATAGGAATAAAAGGTAGGTATAGTTAAAAAATAAATGAAATTTTCTGAACATGAGTTTTCAATCATGCTCATTTTGGTTCTAAAAATAGTGAGTATGGCGTCTTAACAAAATAGTCTTGGACTCTTTTTGAATTAATATTGTTCATTAGTAATATTTTTTATATTTTTACATACTTGACTATTATATTGATTAAAATGAATTTTACCTTTGTTTATTACATCAAGTATTAAATCTCACATGAATTCCATTGTTTTCAAATTAACATCATCTCATATTATGAGTTTAAACTCCTTACCCATGTGAAAGCAACCATTCTGCAGTAAAGTACATGAAAGACAAACACTAACCCAAGAATGCAATTATAAGGATGACATTTATTCCGTTCTTTTGTGCATGATAAACATAATCAGTGACAATCACACATATGAACTTATTTCTAATACAGAAATTTCCTTAATATTACACAATGTGAAAATTTAGATGTTCCAGTATGTACCCCAGTTGTTATTCCAGTATGTTAGATGTACCAAAATATGATAAACGTACTTTAGCGAATGAATATAATATATAACACATAGTTTACATACATAATTAACTAAGAAACAAATCAGTTACTTCTCAAGAAATTTATTAAACAATTGGTCATTACATAAACAAGATGAAAAGAACAAAATCAAATATTTATGAAGTTACAATGATACAAATAACTACTGTTTCACACATAAAACCAATGAAGAGAATAAGAGAGATTTAGTTCTTACCATATAGTAAAACGTATAAACATGGCCCCAAATGGGAACATTTTAAAAATTCTCTAGACATATATTTTCAGCATGTGGCTGACAGAGAAAAAAGAGCACATTTTGTCTTCCAGAGAAAAAACCCGTTTTTTACAATAATTAATTGAATACATAATCCTTATTACAATATGCATTTCATGAAGTAATCCAAGCAAGTCAGCAATCATATTAGGCTTTTATCATTATTTACCAAAGGGAAACTTGAATAGTTTATAAAAACAGTTACCTACATTTCAAATAATCTAGGAAAAGATCTAAAATGTACCACTAACACAAAAATAATGCTTAAAACAGAACCTGCATCCCACTGAGCAGAAGCAAAGGTAACAGAGCATAGTAAAAATTCAAAATTTAGCTTTTTTTTGTAAAATCTGCAACCAGATTATTTTTGTCTTGGAAAAAAAATGTCAGGACTTTTAAAATCACCTGTATTTCAAAATCCATCTCAACAAATGTCCAAAGTATGACAGATAATGCTTCAAATATGCGCAAAAGAAATTAATTAAAATTTCACATTCTTTGATGTGCTGAAATTGTATGACGAACTAAACTGCTTTTTTGACTGAACCTTTTCCCACAAATGTAGCAGTTGAAAGGCTGTTCACCAGTGTGTGTCCTTAGGTGGTTCTTTAGGTTGGTTACATATGGCGATGAATATGTACAATGAGGGCAAGGATACACTTTATGGTTCCTGGAATAACTTCTAAGTGAATTCCGTTGAGATAAACTTCTTTCATCATCTATAAATAATAAAAAAGTGTTAAGTTGATAATTATAGACATTTTAAGTAAACTCTTGACTTGTACTTTAATTTTAATACTCAATTCGAAATATTTTAAGAAATTCCATCATAATTTTCTATTAAAATACATCATATTTTATATTTTGAAAGCACAGCATTTTATTTGTAAATTCATTTTGTGATTAAAAAAGGTAAAAATTTCCATGTTTAAAATAAGAAAAACATTCCTTTAAACTTTGTAGATCATGTTTCATGCCAGTCTTAAGATGACAATGTTTTACTTTAAATAATTATTAATTCAGAAAAAACTTAAATTAATAAAATTAAAATATCTTAAGATTATAAAAATATGTACCAAACTCACTGCATTGTAATAATGGATCTCAATAAATGTCACAGGATCATCTTTCAAATGGATAAATTATCAGGATAGATTCACATTTTATATGCAAGCCATTTTGTAAATGATCAAAATATACAAAAATCTTAATTAAATTTTTTTAATAAACTACAAAATAACAATCAGCATTATAATACAAAAATTGAAAATAAAGACTGCATTCAAAGTTTAGATCAAAGATAGGATTTATAAACAATTGAAGTTGCAATAATTACAATGAAACAAATATCTACTATTTCACACATAAAAAAATAAAAGAAAGATTTAGTTCTTGTCATAAGACATGTTTAAAAAAAGTAAAACGAATCAATATGCCCGCAAATGAAGCATTTTAGAAATATTTCTGATGTCTATTTTGAGCGTGTATGTGGCTGGCAGAGTGAAAGCTAAAGAGGTACGAAAAGAGAAAACACATTTTGTCTTAAAGGGAAGAAAATCGCTTTCTATAATTGAGTCATTCCATGCAAAATGAGCAAATTAGCTATGGATGACATCAACGATTTTGATAAAAATAAGTTTTTAAAAGGTCATGCATAGAAATGAACAAATGCAAAATATTAGGTTTCAGAAATGTTTCATTTATGGACTTTAATAAAAGTTCAAGGTAACACAAACGTAGATAATTTCAGCACTAAAAGTAGCCTGCTTGGGGCCCTATATTTCAATAAGTTATTGACACAAATTTAAAACACATTTTTAAAATTGTTGTTTCCAAATAAACAAAAAGAAAAATGTTCAAATTACAAAAATATAAGATTTTTTATCTATGTTAAATAGTTATTGAGAAACCGATCATGTTTCTCAAACATGCAAACTTCAAGTGATTTCACAACTGCTCTTCAAAGTTGCAAGTCCCTAAAATGCATGAAACTTCCAAAATATATTTTTGAATTAAAATATCTTTGGATATAGTTATTTATGCCTTAACTAAACCCGTAAACAAAATTTCGTGAAAATCCGTCACCAAGAGGCCACAGGTTTTTATTTTTACTCATTTCACATAGAATGACCTAACAATTAATTTGAATAGTCCTTACTTCAAGAGTTGTGAACTAATTCTAGCAAGCCAGTAATATTAGGCTTTCATCATTATTTACAAAGGGAAACTTGAACAGTCAATATAAAACAATTCCCTTCACATCTCATAATTTAAGCAAACATTTAAAATGTACCCCAAAGACAAAAAAGAATGCTTAAAGCAGAACTTGCATCTCGCTGAGCAGACACAAAAGATTTTACACACACATATAAAACACCACAATTTAGCAAAATTTTCTGAATAAAACCATGTTTTGGAGACTATTTATGCTATACAGACTATTTCCTTTCTGCAAAATAATTTCAGTATTTTTTAAATCACCTGCATTCACAAATCAATATCTCTTACAAAATTTTCAAAATACGACAGAAAATTATTTAAAATAAGCACAAAAGAAATTTTTTAATTTCACATTCTTTGATGCACTGTAATTGTATGACGAACTAAACTGCTTTTTTGATTGAACCTTTTCCCACAAACACGGCAGATGAAAGGCTGTTCACCAGTGTGCGTCCTTAGGTGGTTTCTTAAGGAAGTTGTGTATGCTGATGAATATGGGCAATGAGGGCAAGGATGCAATTTATGGTTCCTAAAATAACTTCTAAGTGAGCCCTGTTGAGATAAACTTCTTTCATCATGGAAGTTGATGACTTTACCTATAAACAGTAAAAAAGTGTCAAGGATTCAATTATAAACAATCTCAAGGAACTCTTGATCTGTGCTTTAATTTAAACACCCAATTAGAAATATTTTAAGAAATTCCATTATAATTTCCTATTAAAATACATCATAACTCTTTATTTTCATGTTTTGAAAACACATCTTATTTGTAAACTTGTTTTGTGACTAAAAAACAAGGTAGAAATTTCTGTTTAAATAAAGAAATACACTCCTTTAAATTTCGTAGATCATGTTTTGTGTTAGGAGTTAGTCTACCAGTCTTAAGATAACATTTTACTTTATAATTAATTTACAAAAAAATTAAAATTAATAAATTTAAAGTGTCTTAATAAAATCATAAAAATTATGTACCAAACTCATTGCATATGAAACTTATTAGATTGTAATAATGGATCTCAACGAGGTCACAGGATCTCTCACAAGATCATCTTTCAAAGGCATAAATTTGGAGGATAGATCCACTAATTTGCAGATTCACATTTTATATGCAAACCATATTCAAAATATACAATTTTTAAAGTTCAAAAACCAAATAAATAAAATATAATATAACAGGCACTATAATACAAAAATTGGAAATATTTGTATTGTAGCATTCAAAGTTTAGATCAAAGATAGCATTTATAAATCATTCATATTACAGAATTGTCCATGTTATTGTGATTTACAGTGGTGTATGATTTAAGCATTTGGTACTGTGGTTAACATCTTTAGCTGATTCTCTCAGGTTGAAAAAGTTTTATAAATAAATCAGTTTCTAATTGCAGAAAATGGGTTTTATGGTGCAAGAGTCATATTTGGCCATGCTGTGCCAAACACAATACAGACATCAAGCAATGGATATACACACACAATGAAGAATATGGGATGGCCTATATGTATTTTTTTATTGGGATAAAAGAAATAACTGTAATACAATACTTGGAACTTAATGATATAATTAACAGTACAATGAAATGGAATGACAAAGTAGAAAAATATTTTTCTGGCTATTACAAAATAAAATATACACGAATGAGTACTTTTTAAAAAGATATACTTCAGAATTTGCGGAAAACAAATTAAAGATTATCACATTCCGAGTTAGTAAAGCACAACTCATATCTCAAAAATTTTGATTTAGTGTTTCAGTGGTAAGCCGATGATATCTTGCTAGGGTAATTTTCAATAATGTGACAGTAATATTTATGCATTGTAAAAATCAAAATATAGTCCAAAGCACAAGTGAGTATCAAGACTCACACCCCTTTCAAACAAAAATAAAATTGTAGTCGTGGAAAAAACCCTGAACCACACACCCTTTATTTCGAGCACCATTCATAGTAGAGCAAATTCAGATATATCATTTAATAGGGATAAAGTCCTCTACAAGATCAAATCCAAAAAAGTTGCATAAGGGGACGTTTTCATAAAAAATTTTTGCACAAACATAATTTCCAATGGAAACACCAAGTTTTGATGTCTTAATCAGATTATGCATCATTAAATTAGTCTAAATATAAAATTTCATGACTTTACTATCTTTATATTCGAAGATATTCAACGTTAAAGTTGCTGTCAATTTCAGGGATCATCACCACATTGAAAATCGCTATTCATAGAATGAGATTAATTGTAGTTATAACTACCTGAATTTAAAATTTGAACTCTACTTCAAACATATTTGTCAGTGTGTGCAAACGATCTGAGAATTAATATATTTACTATGTAAGAGAACACGCGATTCGAGAATTACATTATTTTATTTATCATGCAAGTGCAAATGATCCAAGAATTATTATCCGTGGTTTGTCAGATGTTTTTTAAAAGTTTGGTTGCCCCCTAAAATAGCAATAATGAGGAAAATTTAATGTAATGCAAAAACTTACCATTGGAATGAGCTGAAATTTTGCATGGTCATATTAGAAGTCCTTCTGAATCGATTTCCATGAAAATATAGTAAGGTTCCAATTCAGAATTTTTTCAAACATCAATTTAATAATTATTATTGCATACTAAAGACTATTTTAAAAATAAATATTAGGTGGATTTTGTTTGGCTTGCTGTACAGTAGCAGGGTACAAAATATCAGTGCTATAGAAATATTATGTAGGAAGATATCCATAAAAGTCTAAGAAACTAATTTAACACTAGGAGCTCCAATCTTTCTGTACTCATAACTTTGAAACGGTAAGACCTAATCACATGAAATTTGGTATCTGAAGTTAAATTTTGATGTAGATTCGAAATTTTGTGTCAAAATAGGGGTTTTCCCATTAGAAATTATGAAGTTGGTGCTCAACTTAATATGAAGACAGCCTCTTATGCTTTTGAATTTATAGATGTTAGTTCCTGTCAAACGCCATCTTTGAATTTTCTCTACTGTTAAAATTGCTCAAATGAAGAGGGGTGGTTCGTTTTTTTCCACAACTGTACATAATTAGGTAGAATAATGAGTGAAAAGAACATTTACACAAAATATGAGCCAAGACCAACATTTTAATGACATTATAGACAAGGGGCTAAATAACATAGAAATATGGTCACTAAAGAACTACAAGCATAATTACTGATAATAGACAATTTCCAATGCTTCTTTGGTTGAATAAATATCAGGGCCCAAGATAAAACTTATGTGATGTAAATAAATAAATATAACGGAAGATAAAACATCAAATAAATCTAGCAATTTTCTGTTGTAAATTTAATAAAATTGAAAAGTAAAATCACTTTGCCAACAATAAGATGATCACTGCTTTAAAAGTTACATTATCATATACAAACAGCAAGTTTGAACTTTGTTAAACTTGCTGTTTGTATTATTTTGAGTAATACCTTCCCACAAATGCATGGCACACCAATGGTTGCTCACCTGTGTTAAATGTGATACTAATTAGGTCACTTTTGAAAAAGGTAATATACCTCCACAAAAAACCACTAGTTTTGTTTATTATCAGGTTCTTGAACTCACAACCATTTAAAGACATTTCAAAGCAGTCCAAGAGGTTTGTAAAACAAGATTTGTACATAGGCTTGAAATAAATAGTGAATACAAAAAGCAATAAATCTCTCAGCTTTGTTGAGACATGCTTTAAAATTTAAGATATATGGTCTGTATGCATCATACATGTCTTTAATATTTGGAAAATTTGAGGGCAATCAAAATAAATGATTGAGTAGGCACAATAATTTGAAAACACAATTAAAATAACTGGTAAGTTGAAATGATGAAAATGTAATATTTTATGAAATAAGTATACTATTAGAACACACAAACTGCACCAGATAATGTCAAGTAAATGGACTTACACACAAGGAAAGCTTTACTGACACAGGAGAGAATACACACAAGGAGGAATTGAACCTGCACTGCTTATAGCCCTCAAGTTGCTAGTGCAGTGGGCCTCATTTGAACTAGTCATAAGCAAAAATTAATAAAATTTCAATTCATATGGAATTTGAAAACTTTGTTATTTCTCAAAATGTGATTTTTACAAATTATAAAAACATCAGTTTATATTTTTAGAGACACTGAACAGTTAGTTGAATATTGAAGATAAAAAGTATACTTTACCAATTCTTGAGCAAAAGCATAATTTCTTTAAAAATTTCTTAAGAATGATTAGCAATAGCATATCTACCAACCACCAAGAAAACAAAACCCAGAAAATTTTTACAAGAGCAACAGAAAAGAGAAATGCGAAAAGTAATTAAAATAATACAAGTAAAAGCGTCAAATTAGTGACAGCAATTCAAAATAGAAAAAGTAACCCCTCTTTTACAATTTTTTTATTAGGTTGATGCAAAAGTTTGTCCCGTTTTTTTGACAAAAATTGAAGAAAAATTTCACTTACTAAAAATTATATTTAATCAATATAGTATGTGCCATTCTATTCGATGGCCTTCTTTCATCTCTCCAGTAGCTGCATAATCCCGCGCTCATAGAAGTTCTGAGGTTTTTGGCTAAAGAACTGATCCTTTTTTTAAATCTGAAAACTTTCTAAATCACTTATGGCATGTGTAATCGTTAACAGCACCATACACAACACGTATCTTCTTTTGTGTCTGTGAAGCATTCTTGCCTTTTCGGAAATAAAAAAGCATGTCGAAAATGACCCTTATTTTCTGCCATTTTTAATGCTTAATAAAATTAAAAAAAACACAACCAAATAACACAATTTTTTCCCTAAATACTCACTGAAATTCCATCTTTCAAACATCGAAACTTCACACATGGGAAGTAGATAACACTTAAGTTTTGCAATGCAATGGCATCTAGCGCCAAAGAAGGAATGAACTTTTGCATCAACCCAATAGGTTGGCAGCAGATTCACAAAAATGAGCAATTAAAACTTTTTTGGAGACATTTATAGGTTTTACTTGAAAATTAGTGCCAAAGAAAATTTTCATGAGTCTAGCAATTACAGATTCTGATGTCTTTCTTTCATGATTCCTATGGCCTTGGAGCCAAAACTTTGAAATCAGTGTCAGAATTTTATCCCTAAAGAAAACAATTCTTCCACCAGGAAGATTGGAAAAATAATGTGATTTCCGATAGACTTCCGAAAAAGTTGGCAGGTAGGGTTAAATGGCACCAATTCCAAAATACATTGCATAGAAAAAGATAAATTATTATCTGGTTACTAGGAGGTGTTGCAATAACATTGATGTAATTAATCCACACTCACCATCTCTTTTCATTGTTGAAAGGCCAATAAGAACTTCAAATATACCCCACAGAAATAGGAATGGTTTGGCACTCTATGGTAATTGTTTGCTATGCAAGAGTAATCAAACTAGTACCTATACTTTAAAGTGGATTTCATACCACAACAAATGTTCACAAGCATACTAGAATTCAAACCCAGAGCTTAGGATAAATGCAGGAAATTGGATGTCACAGTGTGAAATCAATTAATTAGAACTTAGCTAGCATAAACATGATTATGAACATTGTAAAATATTTCAGTAAAGCTTGAATACTTTTACAGGATCCTACATTTAACTAATAACTGAATCATGGATGTCAACTGAATACTTTGTGTTTAGACATCTAATTTTAAAAAATTCTGCATTTTCCACTTCATTGCGGCAGGTCATGTTTCATTCTCGCTTTATGGCGAAGTAAACTATGTTTTTGAGTGAAACCTTGCCCACAAACTTGGCAAACGAAAGGTCTTTCACCAGTGTGTTTCCTCATATGTTTAATAAGGTCACACCTGAGTGTGGTGACATAATGACAAATGTTACATACATGACGCTTCCACTTTATACCAGAAACGTTCATATTCTCAACAGAATATTCACAATTTTGTTGCAGAGCAAATAGGCTATCGATACCTGAAATAAAAGTAACATTAGGTATTAATTTCAAATACTTTTGCTTTAGAGAAATTTCACAAATATTTTGACATTACATATTTCAAAGCAACTGTAAAAATATCAGCATAGATGTATACATACAGTGGGCATTCAAAAGTTAAAACAAATAAAAAATGCTTTTGCTTTGCATTTCAGAATATAAAGAAATTCTTTTTTCCAAAGGTTAAAGAAATGTGTATATCATAAAATGTTAAAATTCGTAAAATATTGTACATTGAAGTGTAGAAACTAGACATCTTATAGTATTTAAGTGTGATTGGGACATAGTAAAGGCAAGTCTTGAAAGAATGGCAAATATGTTGACATAAATTAAATATACCATTATGGTTCTTTTTGAACTTTTTACAATTATTCCTTTATAACTACTCAAATATAATGAATAGTAATAAAAAGGAAAAAGTACACTAAAAGGAAAGTGTAGAATGTGTATAAATTACAGAATTTATATTTAGTCAGTTAAAGTTTTTGAAATGGGTAGATTGATAGATAAATTATTTAATGTCAAATTTATGCAACAAGCTCAATTTCAAAATGAAATAAGCTGGAACTTGGCTAGAAAATTCTGAAAACAAATTTCAGAAAACTTTGCTTTTACTATTTAAAATTTTGTCAGCATATAAATCCCGAAAAAATGTTACATTTACATAAAATAGCTGTTTGTAAGTCATTAGCTACAGTATTTTGCTATAGGTATTTTTAAAAATATCTTCTGTTGGGCACTTAAGATTGAAGATGTATCAAAAGTGATGCATCATGGTTTTAGAAAAAATGAGAAATTAGCTTAACAATTCTACTCTATTGATGCAACAACCAACCGATGCAAAGATCAACAATAGATTCTTTGAACAAAGAGGAAGGAGAAACGTGATTTTAGTTAAAACAACTCCAGATATTTAGAAATTATCATACAATGTCAATAATTTTGTTCTTACATCTGGATCTTGGTCAAGGATTACCAACACCAAAACCTACTCTTGTTTGGCAGCAACACTTGGTTAAGTTTATTTCTCAGTTCATTATTACTACACAGGGGCCTACATCTTAAACGTTGGTTGCAATGAAGTAATTCTTAATCTTAGAAATAAGAGGATGTACTATAAATATCTGATTACAATTTAACACTGCTAATGTTTCGAGCATCAAGCAGGACTGTCATAGCCTAAGCACTTGTGAAATAGAAGCATAAATTTTCAAAATAGTTGCAAAAAGTCTCTTCTTAAACAGTATTTTAGTACCTCAGATACAAAATGAATCAGATAAACACAAATTGCATTAATTAAGTAGAAATAGATGTTGAAGATCTAATCAAAAAATTAAAATTTAAGCAAACTAAACGTTTTCTTGATAAGGTTTTTGATTACAATCTAGCAACCACAGATCCTGGTGTTTTTATTTTATAAGACAGCTTAGTGCCAAAACTTTGAAATTGGCATTCCTTGGAAAATATTCCCCTAAAGAAAAATGTGAAATTTTTTTCATCCAAAAAAGGACTAAATTTTCGTTTACCTTTGGTGAATTAAAAAAAAACTAGCCAAAATTTTGAAAATTGGAGCTTTTGAGACGATTTTGCTTAAAAAGATACCCATAGTTGCCAAGGTTGAAAAATAGTAGCAAAAGTTGTCTTTTAGTCGCCTGTGGCAGCCCTAATAAGTGAACAAGAATTCATTAAGAAAATTTGATAGAAACTTGATATCTTTGATGGTTCTTGCAAAATAAATGTTGCCATTGGGAAAAAGGAAACAGAACTCTTCTACATATATTAAATACTTTGAAAGAGATGTTTCTGAAATGTGTCAATATTAACCAGAAATATAAATTGGATTCATAATCTAACTAATTACACAAAAGCATACAAGAGAACTAAATGTTTTACACTATTACATGGATTTGCCAGATTCAGAAAACGTCAGTTTAATGTTAATTTCAAAGTACTTATAAAAATTAAAATATGCAAAAACATAAGCAACTCAGTAATGAAAATTATACTCAGTTATTTTTAAATATCCCACATACAGATATAAAATTAGTTGAATGAAAAATAACTAACAAGGCACAAATAAAAAACTTTAAATCTAGGTTTAAAAGGAAAACCCCTGCAAGGTAAAGAATTAGAATAAAAATAAACTTGATCAAAACAAAAAACACAGATATAAAATGATTTAATAATCAATATATGGGCTCTTCTGATATGATCAAGGCTATTTTAAAGCAAAACCGATTGAGCTCAGAATTCAATCAATACAAGTACAGAATCAATAAGATGGATTTAATTTTTCCAATGAAGCTAGCATGAAACCTACAAGGGCAACATGACTAACCTCTGCGGAATGATAAAGCAATATACATCTTACTACTTTATTTTAAATGCATTATTCATTGAGAGACACAATTAATGAAGTAATAAATAAATTTATTTGACAGAAAAAGATACATATTCAACGGTGTATAAATAAAATAGGAATCCAATACAGTAGGTCAGTAAACTATACAAAAACAGCATCAGTGAAACAGAACTAAACGAAATGTGAAAAGTTTAAAAAAATTGTAATGTTTTGAAAAAAATTATCCTTGTAAGAGACACTATTAGTAATTATGACAGCATCACCCCAACACTGGAATAAACGGATAACGATAGGGTATAAATTTTATTTGGATAATTTAGGTCAAGCCCGCAAAATTTAAATATTTTTGACTGATACAAATAACAGGCATTTTTAAATATTCTTAAGAGGTGAAATAAAATTCACCTACACATGTATAAGTATTGGATTAAATATACAGTAATACATAGCAAAAAGCTAATACTTTTTAAAAAGTTTGATACTTTTTGGAAATTCGGCAAGGTTGAAGAAAGATGAGTTTCAGAAAAATTAGTCAAAAGTTTCAACACATTAATGCTACTTAATAACATTACCTTAGAATATCCGTTCTATTGTTTTAAGAATTCCATTAATTACACGATTCACATCCTAGTGATCTCAATTTACCCTCAGTGATGATTCACTCCACACAGCAACCAAACATCTTCTCAGTTTTAGCCTTCCTAATCAACTGAATGTTTTTTTAATCATGAAATATGATAAAGAATGAAAACTACACAATAATCCCTCATTACATTACACCTCAATATTTTTATGCATTTGGCTACACTACTTCTTATTCCCATGATAAAAGTTGGATAGTTATTTGAGAAAGAATATAAAACTTTTGAATCTTTGAAACCTAAGTATTTAACTAAAATGCCAGTCATTATATTCTACACAGGGTTTCCACACTTTTAGCAAAAGAAAAATTAGAGCATTTTAAAGGCTATTTTAGTATTTTTAAGGCTGCATTTAACATCGATCAAAGTAGATTAACCCTTAATGCTCAGGTGAAGAAACTTTCGTGAGTGTTAAGGTTGGATTTCAGACCCAGTAATGACACTTATCCAAAGTCAAGTGTTATAGACATTGGTTTTCGGCAGGTGTAATGAAAGATCTGCATTGGATACAGATCTTAAAATTGAAAATTTCTTGTCTAAGGTTGCATGTCATGGCTTTCAGGTGCAAGTGAAATGAAATAAGTAATATTTTTGTAAAAATATCTGACTTTTTTTAGACTTTAAGCAAATACTAAGGCATTTTAATGGTCCTTAAAATCTAAAATGAAAAATCAGGCCTTTTTAGGCCATGGGAACCCAATACAAGATTTTATCATAATTTCAAAATATTTTACTGTTTTGAATTATTTCAAAAGGCTTTATGATTGATTTTGTACTTTTATTTTACATGAAATCAATAATTCATGCTTTCACAATGTATCATGCTTTTTCTTGTCTCTCAAGAAGTGCAATATATTGAGTGATCACTGTAGTAATTTTCTTGGAAATCTCATGGAGTCAGGAGAGTTTAGATAATGTTCAGTATCTTATTACATATACTATTCGAGCAATTATGTCAGAACCACTTAATCATCCTTGTGAGCCAGCATGTGAAGTTCCAGTGATATAGGAGTACGGAAGCATTCTTTACACTCAGTGCACATGAGAAGTTTTTTAGACTCATGCAAAATTTCATGGGAAAGCAGGCTATGCTTCTGAGTGAAGCGTCTCTCGCAAACCTTGCATTCGAACGGTTTCTCCCCTGTATGTTTTCTTAAGTGAGTTGTTAAATGTGTTGAATATGGTGTAGTATAGGAGCAATATGGACACACATGCATTATACATCTGGATTGTGAGGCTATTCTTGTTTGAAAAGGTGGATACATCCTATTGGGATTGTAGTTTGCATCACCTGAAAGAGAAATAAAATAATACACATGAAAATGAACTTTAACTCCATTGTGATTATTCCAAATGCATTTTTGTAAATAACATTTGTTTACTTATTTCTATCTTTGGAGAAATAAGTAAACCAATTTTAACAAATGCTTTAGTAATTTATATTCAATTGTGTTCAAACTATGTGTCAGTTACTTTTGGAAAAATGTTGTAATGGTATTAAAAAAATGCTTGAAAAATATGAAACTTCTAAATTCTATTACTTTAAGTAAGCAATATTTTCAATAGAGCTTTTAGTATTTGTAATCATTACATATTTTCATGACACACTATGTTATTAGTGTAGATGTCACAATTCCTTTAGGATTCATCATAAATTTTAGACATCTTTAGTATAATTTTTTGAATTTTACTTCAAAAAAATTGACTTAGTAATAAGCATGAAAAAGTACAATTGTACTTGCCTGGAAATGTTTTCACCAAATGAGAATACGTTGCTTTTAATTCAGAAATTATTTGATTGTTAAAAATTAGTTTAACTAATCAAACTCTCTTAAACAAATGGCAGTACCATCTGCATTTTTTCAATAAATTGCTTAATATCACTGATTACACACAAAAATTTTATACATAAAATGAATAATTATACAACTATATTATCTAAAAATATCTTGTGCACATTTACTATCGGATAATATGTTTAAAAAAGTTTAATCTGAAAAATTATTGTATAGTATGAAATAAACACCTATACATTTTAAATAAAAATAACAATATCACAAAATTTGGGATTAGGTTTTTGAATACATACTTTAAGTCAAAATTTATTACAAATATTAAAAAATACAAATATAGAACCTTGATTATCTGAGTGCCAATTAACTGCATGTGTTACGCGAGCCAAATTTGATACTGAGTATCCTTGCTTCATGAATCTTTCAGTAGCAATAGTAGTAACATGTAGTACAAAATTTTTTTCTGTATTTTATACATCTGTTTAGTGTTACTAAGTCCGTATTATCAGTTTCTGATTATTCAAAGTGACCTCAGTTCACATTATCTTTCATAATCAAGGTTTTACTGTAAACATCTGGATCATTATATAATGGTTAATTAAAAGTTACATTGTTATAAATGGCTGCATTGAATTATCTTTAATTATTTTAAGACTTGAATTTCACTTTAACAATTATTAATTTAATTGATATTTCACACTAATTACAGCTAATTAGTATAAAAATTAATTCTTTTAGTTACTAATTAAAATATTTTCAATCATTTATGAATAAATTTTAGTATTACTTATAAATATCTAGTCTCAGGGCATAAGATAACAGCTTTTTTTAAAAAACACTTTATTATTAAAACTGAATATTATCTAACCTTTCTTCTACGAAGTTTGAGAAAATGATAACATAATTCCAGTATTCAAATAAAGTTAATGAGAAATGCAAAAGAATAAAAATAAATATTCAAATAGTTATTAAAAGCATACTTCAAAGTAAATGAGTAACAAATGATAAACCTTAATATCACAGAAAATATTTAGTCATAACATTATAAATTTCCAATAGAAAAAAGATAAATGTTTCTTTCAATACATGTTTCAGATATATACTTCAAGTTATGATTAACAATAATTTCATACTTCAAATGAGATTCTACATTTAATGATTGGGAGAGTTGTGATCAATTTTTCATTTAATAGTTTTTGATATTTTAAAACCCCTCTAAGTCAAAATACAATTTTGGAGTTCTTTGAGTTTTGTTTGAAGATATCTATCCAAAATTTAAAAACACTATCTTTAGAGTGTCAAAATAAATTTTCAATGAATTACATTTAAAAATTAACACACATAAAGATACACTAGCTATCAGAGTTTTAATTCAATAGCAACAAGAGTGATAATAAAATATTTGGTGAAATGTATAACTCAATCATACACAAGGCTTAAATTTGAGTACCAAATATATTTATCATTTACATGCAATAAAACCTTTTGTGTATA
Organism: Meta bourneti; assembly: GCA_933210815.1. Lineage (NCBI taxonomy): Eukaryota > Metazoa > Arthropoda > Arachnida > Araneae > Tetragnathidae > Meta > Meta bourneti. The sequence goes on along the minus strand of OW119923.1, from coordinate 32,514,209 downwards.
ATATAATAAATAATTTATAAAAATCTAGAATAAATATCTTTTGCAAAACCAGAAGTTACTCAACAAATGAATTTGTAAAATACAACAAATTTCATTGACATTTATTACCATTCTATGAAAATTGGTATTATTTATAATAAAAAAAATTGCAACTAAATTAAATTAATGTAAAATAATTCGGTAATTAAGTAATCTAAAAATAAATACTGAAAGAAAAATATAATAAATCACAGAATATTATTTCTGTATAATAAATAAACTGATATTATGACAGAAAGAGCCCATGAATTACGGTTTAATGCTGTATACATAAGTATGAGTCACCAAATGCAGTTGAATACTATCATCTGAGTGGAAATTGTGCCCACATACTTTGCAGAAATACAATTTATTTTCTAAATGTGATTTTCCATGGGATTGAAGATGCTATTTTGTAGTAAAACCTTTCTTACAAATATCACATACAAACGGTTGTTCTCCATTATGTTTTCTCAAATGCCTTTTAATAAGTCAAATTGATAGAATATCCACAGAAAGTGCAAGAGTGCCCAGACTTTTGCAAAAATACGTTCTGTTTTAGCACTGTGATATCCTTTTAAAACCTAAAAGGAAAATAGAATATTAAATGCTTAGAATTCCATTACGTAATTAAACACTTAGTTTTCATTTTGAACTTTAATTTTAACAAATTATGTAGATTATGATTACAATTTTTTTTACTTTTTTCTATGCAGTATAAACTAATTGCATGCATATAACAATACAACCACTTTAAAATTAAATATAAAACTGAAGATACTGGCTCAAAACTAGTCATGTCAATTTCTTTTCTTTGAAGAAAAAAGGAAAATTAATTTACGATAAAATAGAAACATAAAAGTAATTCTTCAATATTAATATGGTGAAAATATTATTTATCTGTTTCTTAAATGCGAAACATCATTTTTTTGTCCCTAAACTTTAAAACATGATTCCATGGAATAGTAACTTAAGGCTGTCTTGTTTCTTACCCTGGGGCCCATGTCGTCCATTAATTTTTCTCCTACAGTAATGTTCTAGCACTGGCTGAAATGATTTTTTAAAGCATTGTTATATGAATGAATTTATTTGTCCCCAAAATGAAGTTGTCTTCTTGAACTGTTGTTTTCAATTTTAAAATTTAAAACAGGAATTTTTAATACATTAAGAGTTAAGGTAGAAAATATAAGAGGATTTCTTAGTTGGTAAAAGCATCAATATTAAATTAACTTTTTACTCAGATGAAATTTAGAAATTAAAACTACAATAACAAATAGTAATAAGCAGAACTATATATTAAGTTGCTTAAGATACTCACACATACAAGCAACCAGAGATGAGTATGCACAATTTTTATAACTTGACTATACAAGTTAATAATGCATAAATTTTCAGTAATCTGAAGAGTATGAATTTAGAAACATAAACATACAAATTACTGATAAAACAAACCAGTTGTCACTTATTTTTAATATTACTTATAATGAAATTGTAGTTCCAAAAAATTAGTTAAAATAATTTTAAATTTTATATCAAATTTGTTTTAATTTAAATAATTTTTAAATTATTAAAGCTATAGTTTCGAGAACATAGCAACACAATCATTCTGATATGGAAATAAGTAAAACCAAAGCAAACCACTTTTACTTGTTTCTCAATTTTTTACAGGATGTTAATTCAAAGAATTTAATCATAAATGTAATTCATGCAATTATTTCATATAAACTTTTAATTTGTTGAGTTCACAAAATTTTCAGTTTTTAAAAAATAAAATGGTTAACTAGATAAAATATTTCAATTTATTTTTGTTTGTATGACAGTTATATAACTGATTCTTTTCACTTCAAGCAAAATATAGTAAATAATTACATTCAAAAATAAATTTTTTCTCGCAATAACTTGATAACTATGAGTCACATTTAAATAGATAAGAAAGTAATTCATTTTCTAATATAAATTTTAGTCTATTGAGTCCATTCAATATATTTTTCAAAAGGCAGACAACAAGCAGTTAAAGTAGAATTCCTATACATTTAAAATAATCATATAGTTTGAAATTCTTTAATATAAATAGAAAAAATATCAAGAAACACCTTGACAAAACAACAAACTTTTCATTCAATAATGTCCACATATGTCCAGTGTAATGTTTATTACAAAAGTAGAATATAAATTAATTATTAGTATAAAAATAAGAAATGTGGAAATAAATCTGAATTTATTAGAAGCTTTAATACATTTCTTTTAATGTTCAAATACAAAAAGAATTGTTACATTGTACTTTTACTTTTTAATTTGACTGGACGTACTTATTCAAATTCATTCACACACACACTTTATGTACACTACTTATCTTAATAGAGAAGATATTTATAAAAACACAATAGTTAAGTCGAAAAATATTAAATAATTTCATTTTTCAAACTGTTAAGTTCATAAAAGGTTTTTATTAAAAGAAAAATTGTCTTTTTTCTTTGTTATAATTTCAGCAGTACTGTACAATATTTCTCAAGCATTAAAAAATATCAAAAATGCACTTGTTGCTCAAAGCAATCTTAATTTTATCATTTCCAAGCAGGTTTAAATTCAGAAAATTTTTGTCAAAAATAGAAAAAAACTAAGTAAACAATTCTACGCTTAAAACACAATTATCAAGTCTTTTAAAGAAAATTCTTATGGAATTCTAGAAAGTATTTTATGAAGGCAATAGAAAACTTTATTATTTTCTGAAATAAAATATTAATTAGAATTAAGTCATGCAAGAATTATGGACAAATATGTAACATTAACCTTAAAATTTGAAAATATAAAACAAAATCTTAGAAGATAAAAGTTTTTTTCCCCAGGGGTACTTAATCCATTAAATATCTAAAAAATTGTTTTGTCTGAATTTTCAGGGAAAATTTTTAACACAATTATTATAATCTTGAAAATTCTAATTTTTTTCCTGGTTATCAAATGGGGATAACTTTCTGTAAAATTTTTACACATCATTCAACTATGTTACAGCTGGTAAAGCATTTGTACTGTCGCGGTATAAGGACTAATAGTAAGCCGTAGTGTAAAGGTTAATGGTATAAAACATTTTAGCAAGTGAATAATAAATAAGATATTGAATGCAAATTTTATAGGCTTAAGAAAAACACATAAACATTTGATATAGTATATATTTACCTTTCTTCAACTAAAATCATATACAAGAGGCCAACCTATACACTATGTCAGTAATACAAATGATTTGAAGGGTCATAATCTTAACTTTCACAATATTGAGAAATTTAATTTAAAAATACTTCAGTTTAGTGTGAAATACAGAAGCACTATCTCAAAAGTTTAAAAAATATTATAGCTAAATTTTCATACTGACGTAAAAAGCCTGATAGAAACAATTTTAATAACTACTATTCAATTCAAAAGATCAATTTAATTTTAAAATAAAATCATTACCAACAATAAATTACGACACAAAATAACCAAAGATCAGATTAATTTCAAAAAGTTTAAATAAGAAAGTATCGCACTTCTGAATTGTTTGATTAGAAATACAGATTATTATGGAAGTTTATAAATCAATTTGAAAGCGGTTCTTTTCAAGAATTTATTTTTTAAACACAGGAAAATTTTGCAAGGTATGAGAAAACTCATGTGCTTGCAAATTTTGCTTGGATGAATAACGTTTACCACAAATTTTGCACTGAAATGGACGTTCCCCAGTATGCTTCCTCAGATGCACAATAAAATTACTTTTTTTTAAAGTTTCATATTCACACTCAGGACATGAGAAAGTTGGATAATTTGGTGATTTATCATACACTTTTCTTCTAGAACTTTGTACATTATATGGATTACTTCCAGTAACTTGTCTTTGATATCCTGAAAATATAATAACGGATAAATTAGAAAATGTAATACCTTTTACAGATGCAGGTAATATTAAAAATATATCCAGGATATTATCAATTATAAATATTAGATCAGATTTTTAAAAATACAGGGCTATTAAATTAATTAATGCATTTGCATCCATCAGATTTATGATGCATTTTTATGGTATTCAAATATCAAACAGGACTTGGAAAATTATGCTTCAAGAATCAACTCACATTAAAGTATTTAGAATTAAATTGCAAGCCATAAAAGATGAGTAAGTTGAGAATATAAGCTAATATGTACTTCAAAATTTTATTTTCTACATACAGTTGTTTAGAGGTACAATTTTATTATAAAGATAAAGGAAGACAAATATTCACATATTGCCATAATAAATTCTAATTTGCACAAGTATAAAATATAATATACAATATATTGTACAATCTTATCAGCACAAAAGAAATCACAATAGACATCTTTTGTAGAGATGAATTTAGTAACATTAAGACCTTTGCTGATTGATAACATAAAGTTTACATAAAATATCTAACCCTTATTACAAAATATATAAACTTAAAATATTACAAATATTTCGCACATGGAAAAAGTATTGTTTGACAATGTATCGTTTATGAAATAACCTGAAAAATGTGTGCTCTCGTAGGTATAGGCAAAATATACAGCAAATCTTCCAATACTTCGTCTTTCTTTTGTAACTGTAAACAAAATTGGTAAATAAATGAAATAGCAGTCTATTTATCTGAAGTTGTTTGTCAGAAAATGTTTGATTTAAGAGAAATTGTTGCATCTCAACAGAAAGGCGAGTATCCTATATAAACCTGTGAGGGACTCACATATTTATGTTCTGAAACCAGAAATCTAACCAGTTTTTACTTTCTTGACCAATAGTCTTTTCTAAGAGTTCTTCAATTAATAGATGCGGTTACTTAGTCATATGTATATGTTGTGTGGGAAAAGCAATAGCTACTCAGAAATCTCGTGATGCTCATAGGTTGAAAACAAAGTTTTGAAACATCAAGTCAAGAAAACAATTGCATTCTTTCTCTTAATTTTCTAAGTATACTAAATTAAATTTAACAGATATACAATATTTGGTGTTTTAGTCTTAAACTAATATGGAGCTTGACAAAGTTTAAGTTTCATTTTCAGAAAGCTTAGAACAGAATTCGTGCTGATAAAGGCACATCAGTTACAACAAAAAATTCATGTCTGCCTACAAATGATTGAGAAAAGTACACTAAAATAAAAAATGTATAAACACAAGTAAAATAAAATTGGCATTTCCTGGCAAAATCCTTATTCTCTAAAGACTGAAGGCATGAACCATGGTTGTGCTACATAATAAGAGTTAATTTATATACTAGATCTGACAGGAAGATATCAAGCCATAGTTAATGTAATGAAAACCATTTGCGGGGCATCTATGCAACTTGGCAGCCAAGAGTGAGTCCGTTGCATTCACAATGACCGAGCGGGTAGAGAAGCAAATTTGCATTACACTTTAAAATTTGTCCCTGTTTTTTGGGTGCAATGCAATGAGAGCAGATCAAATTAAAATGTGATACAACCACTTAAAAGACGGCCGAGAATATATTGAGTTATCCACATTCTGGAAGGCCTTCAACAAACAGAACACTTGATAATGCTGAATGTCTTGCCTACAATCAAGAAAGATCAGCAACCGGCGGTGCAAGAATTAGAAGATGATCTGGGAATTCCAAAAGCTATTGTGTTTGAGAATTTAAAGAATCTTAGCATGAAATGTGTGGCAACTCCGATTCACATCATGTCTTGAGCAGGGTTCTTCGGAAAACATTAAATCATTCAGGTGGCTCAGTTTGGTGCCCTGAGCTTCTGGCTTCTCTTAAGCTAAAATCACTTCTGAAAAGGAAGAGATTTCAGAATGTGGATGTGATTAAGAACATGGTGAGGCAGATGATGGCAATTTCAACAATAGAAATTTCAGTTTTTCCAAAAGTAGAAGATATACTGGGAAAAGTGCTTGAGGTCCCAAGGTGTCTAATTTGAACGAGACTAGATGCCAAAATTATATGCCTAAGTATCTTGTTTCATATTATATGGCTGGATACTTTCTGGACAGACTTCGTATCTTGTGTGACTTATTTATACATATATATAACAATAAAACATAATAATCTCAGCTTATTTTACTGACCATATCACCAAATTAGCACTAAAAATGACCATCTTCAACATATGAATAAGACAGCAATATAATCAACACTTTATTATTTCCAAAGAACATGTAAAATTATAGGCAATCAATATGGCATACTTTTTTTGACTGCGAAATCACATTTTTGCAGAGCAATAACTTGCTAAAAATGATGCAAAACAATGTGTTTAATTTTGAACCAGTTTTTTAAAAATGTATTTCAATTTAATACGTTTTAACACATTTGAGGCAAAACAATTAATTTACTTAAAAAGCACATTCTTTGTGTTATATATTTAAAATGCTGCACACAATGTAAATTTCAAAATGAGTAGCTTCGACAAGTAATAATAACTCAGTCCAGGATTCTTAAGTTTTTACCTATTTAATTCTATGCCCTCTATTTTAAATCTATCAATTTATTTTTGCAATTTGATATATCCTGCATAAAATATGCAAATTTTGCAACATCTAAATATACCTAATTTGGGGTTCAGGATCAAAAAGAACCTAAATTGATTTTAAGTACTTTAAGATCTTTGGAACCTAAAAATTTTTTGCCAAATCCTGAGTTCTGTCTTAAATTTTTTTTTTTTTGAAAAATCAATATATTAGCTGATGATGAATGAAAAATTATTTATATACACTTTTAGAAGATCATATTTTTATATGATCTTCTAAAAGTGTATATAAACCATTTTTTACAGGTGTGTACCTCGTTTTCACAAAATATATCAATATTTGTAAATTGTTTCACTAAATGTGATAATTTAAATTAGCCAAATGTAATAACTGAAACAAAGACATGTTAAGAAATCTGATGCTATGTTCACTGAATGGAGAAACTGAAAGCAAAGAGCACCTCGTAGGAATTGGCCCAGCTAATCACGTATAGTGCATACATTGATCACAACACAAAGAAGCAATATGTTTTGCTTGTTTTTTTAGCAGTATTGATTAATAAGTTCCTAAGCCATTGGAAAGACCCTCAAACAAATTCCTCAACACAAAATTTATAAAACAAATAAAACCTTATAAAATTGGGCAACAGAAAATTAAAACTCTTTTTGCCAATTAAAAAGCTTCATGTGCAAAAACATTGCTTTTGTGGTTCAGTTTTGTTTGTGATAAGGTGTCCTTTCCCCGAAAAGACTAAATATACTAATCATGGTTTTAATATAAAAATAAGTCATAATTTCAATTTACCAATTAAAATAGTTGAGTTAGAGAACAGAAGCTCAAAAATCAGAACATGAACTAAATTTCCTTCTGTATGATGTAATAGAGAATTCTAATGTCTTCTATTTTAGATGTTGAATCAAAATGTTTGGTTAGTCTTGCTTCATTTTGAAAACGAAAAAACCTTAACTGTTATCGTAAATTCTGGACCTGTTTTTAAGTATGTTCCTTTTATGTTCTTAGTTAATAAATTGTCAAATTAAAACCATACAATTGGTTTTAATTCCACTAGATCTCTTGACAAATAGCAAATTTTAAGAGTACAGGGTTTAAAAACTGTCATTATATCAATCACAAAAAGTGTTAATATTTCAACATAACGATAGATATTTTTGTCAGAACTATAAAACCTAAAATAGACATTTAAAAACATAACATAAATTGAAATAATCTAAGATTTTAAAAACCTAAAACTCCACGGCTTAGTAATAACAGAGATAAAAAAAATCCAAAATGTAATTGGATAGAACGAAATTTGATCAGTTTTTAACCTCCAATTAAATTTTACATTTAAAAATTATGCTGACTTAATGTATGAAATTGAAGAGAGGAACTACTGCGGAAACATTCCTTGCAAATGCTACACATATGTAACTTTTGCATTGCATGCGAGTTTTCATGAAACTGTAGATTTTGCTTGGATGTGTAACTTTTACCACATATTTTACAAACAAATGGACGCTCTCCAGTATGCTTCCTCAAATGTGCTTTGATGTTACTTTTATGAAGAGTTGTATACGTACAAAATGAGCATGAAAGAATACCAGGTTTTAATTGTCCAAAAGAGGTTTTCCCAGGTGCAGAACTAAGTTTCAAATTCATAGAAGACATGTCTTGGGTTCCTAAAAAATTAAAGAATTTTATCACTCACCATTTTCAAATTTAAGATATGATCACCTGTTTTTAATGTCAAAGAATAAAGAATAAGAATTGAAGAGGAAAATTAGCATTGTAAAAACAAAATGTATAAGTTGTGTCCATTTCTGAGTCAGATGTAGCTTTTCATAAGTTGCTGGATACAGTTAAATGTTCTTTAATTCATATTTGTAATTCAGTTTTTTGTTATTTAAGTCTACTCACTTCAGACAGGTTAAGAGATAGTCAAATATTTAGCTGGGCCGTTTTAATCTAGTTAACTGTCTTTGATATGCTTCTTATTCATCTTTGCTTCTCATTTTTATAATGAAACATATTTAGTACATTGATGACATTTAAAAGCACATATTTTCACAGCAAAGAGTAAGATTCACATGGAATTTTACAATACACGAAAAGTACTCTGTATGCTGTTTCGCATAGAAAATTTCACATAGCCTGCCATTTCATAAGGCACTAATTAAAGGAATTGCTTGCCACATTTGATCTACAGTGCCCAACAATATATCAATCAATGCATTTTTTACTTTTAACAAAATGAAATTAATATACATCACTTTACTTTCGAAAAATTTTGAATCCAATATTTTTGGTTTGAGGGTCTAACATTATTTGGTTAGAAATAAGCTTACTAAACTTGCTTGAAAAACCTAAATCAGTTATAAAGCCCTCTATTGGCGAATTTGTAAACTTCTGGTTTGCAATTTCATGACTAGTTTTTTTTCGCTCATGATATTCTTTGACTTCAAGCCCTAAAGGTTTGTTAGTAAAACGATATTTAAATTTTTTCCCTCAGATTGATATTTTCTTTGAAATTAATTTTCAATAAAATTAATTTTATGGTAGAGGTAAACAATTCCAACAGCTGCTTATGAAAACATGAGATATGTGTCACACAATCATTTTGTAATATTCCATACTCAGAGGCATATACAAAACATGGAACAAATCCAAAAAATAGCCCAAACTGACCTATTTTTAACTTCAAAAATGTTCACTATATACATAGATTTGGAGAGGATGAGTTAATGCCAAATTCTATATCAATTTGAGCCATTCCATTTTATCTATATATAATTATGAGTTCAGTAATGCATGCCATCACAGTGTATTTATTTGTGATTTTTCAATTCTAAAGAATAATCAAGATGAAATTATAATACTTGCAATTAACCTAAATGTAAATTTCAGTAGTACCTATTTTGAAATTAAGTTTACAGTTCAAGAAATAAAGCACATTTTTGTCCTCTTAAATTGTAATACTGAATAAATGTTGAGATTGACACAGCAGTCTATTGAGGGTTGTCCCAGCATTATATCCAATTGAAAAAGAATATACAGAACATTTCACAGTAAAGAACTTTCAGAGAAAAGGTAATTAAAAAAAATTTAAAGTTTAAACAATTCTAAATAAGTTCTATTGCATGCTTCAAAATGGAAATAATACTGTAAGTCATCATTACAGTTTGTTATGATTTTTTAATAACCATGCATGTTGACTATATTCTACAAAACTATGGAACATTAATAAAATACATAGCATGGATTAGAGCAGAAATGTGGTTACATTTAAATTTCTTGTTAAATATCTGATACAAAGCATAAGATTTTTTACTAGTTTCAATCTCCAACAGCTGTTCTTCATATTTGAGGGGATTTGATACATTTTTTATACATGTCACAGATTTGTAAATTTTTAAAAGGTATTTAAATTTGTTTACAAAACTAGTTTTCAAATATCCTTCAAAAAGCAACATTTTGACTTACATCAGAAAATATGCTAAAATGAGAACTAAACATAAATTTCACCTAATACATTTTCATCATGCAAAATTTACTCTTTTGGGAAAAGTAGGTTGAATATAAAATTCAGGTAAAATTCTAAACTAATTGAATATATTTTAATAGTGAAATTAAGAATAATTGAAGCTTTTATGTTAATACTCCCAACATTTTGTAAGTATGTTATTTTAAATGGAAGTTAACCAAATTAATTCAGGTAGGTATAAAACAAATTGGACTCTGCACCCTCAGATTTGTGATAAAGTAAAACAGCACATTCATACTTTTTACAATTCATTCGATCATCACAGGATGCATGGAAGAAAGTTAGAGAAATATAAACTATCTTCAACAATAGAATAGACTGAAATTCCTAAAAGTTTATATTTATTTGTGAAAATTACTATATTAAGGTTATAATAGTGCATATGAATTCAATTTTTATACTTGATATATGAAAAAAACTTGAGTTAAAGTATTACTGTTCAACAAAAGAATTAGTGTGCAATAGCAATATAAATAGCTATTACTCTCATATAAAAACACAATAAAAATCGATATTCACCATAACTTGTAATGTAATAACAGAAAACACCACATATTCAGAATTATTGACTAAAAAGTACCCAAGTAAATAAAATACACGATGTATAAAGCATTAGTTTCTTTATTCATATAAAATTTTTCTAGATACAAAAATTTAGATAGTCATTAAATTATAAATTAACAATTTATTCTACATATACTGGAATCAATGCAAGATTTCATGCGATATTAAACGATGTTTCTGAGTGAAACTCTTTCCACAGTATTTGCACACAAAAGGTCTTTCTCCTGTGTGTTTTCGAACATGTTTGTCTAAATCAGCTTTTTTAACTGTAACATAATTGCAATAAACACATGAATGCATTTTAGGATTCTTAAAAGGTTTTGAAAGCTGAGAATATGTCCTTGGAAAAAGTTGCAATTCATCAAATAAATTCAGATTTTCAGTTCCTAAAACAAATAAACATAATATAACTTTCAACAAGAAAAGATATCTGAACTAATTCAACAAGATTTAAAATTAAATAATCCTTGAAGATATTTGAGGCTTTTAAACTTTCCACTCCTGACTATTTGTCATCGATCACTTTTGATTTTAATTTTTGTTTAGTACATATGCTTGAGTTATTTTTTATAAACAAATTATCACAATAAATGCTGCTAAGCTGTCTTAATAAATACTTCAAATCAGTTTAGCAGCATAGGATTAATATCTTCACAATAAGTTTCATTTGATCTTCAAATTATTGTAGTATGTCTCTTGGGAAAAGGTGGAGTCATGTGGTTTTGAACAAGTCTATTAGTTAAATTAGGGGTCTGGTGGTAACGTAAAGAAATCCCTTCCACAATTATTGCCATTGTTAGCATGGATCCTGGTTGTAAGTTTATGGTTGGTGTCAAAAGCAATAGTATTGATAAAGTGGTGGCAGGGGGAAAACATCCATGGAGACTGCCATTCATGCTGCATATGGCAGTCTTCTTCCAGGAGCTACACTATAGATGCTTCCTATTTTAAAATGTATAAACATTTAAGTTTGCTCTTTCAAATCATACTTTTCATAATTCTTTATTCCCATACTGTCATTGAAGTGTAAGTTCGTTAGTTACTATATGATGCCAAACAAAGCATGTTTTAAAATTTCTGAATTTCATACTTCAAAGAATTGCAGTTTTAAAAGTAGAGTTATAGTAACTTCAGTCTATTTTATAGGAATTTTTCAAGTAAAAGAACTTATAAATTCAAATATAGTTGTAAGTTTATCGTCTGATATCAAATAAAATAAAGACTTACAAAATATAATTTTTCCTTTCAAAATTAAATGATAAATCAGGCCTAAAGAAATGAGTTTCCATACACAAATTGTAAAGTTCATTTTTTTTTAAATCAAAAATACAAAATAGAAATATATTTACCTTGAGAAATCAGCTAGCAAAAATTAAACAGTGCTAGTATTTGTACCATCAAAACTGAATACAATTTTTATAATGTAAAATAAAAAATTCACAGTAATACATGCCAGTTTTCATACATGTCAATAAAAAATATTTTAGGTTATATTTAGATCTATATTTGCTTTCTTCAAATTGAAATACAACATTCTTGTTGTGTAAGAAACATTTAAAACTACATATTTGTATCACAAGATATTTATTTGTTTTATCACTTGGAAATCCCAATGTTATGAGAGTACAAATGGAATATCCTGAAATACTTTCGAGAAGTCTTTTCCACATGTCTAGCACAAATGATTCTCTTCAATATCCTTGGAAATGAGTCACCATGTCACATTTGCATACAGTATAATTGCAAAATGTATAATTGAATGAATAAATTTCAAGGTAAAGTGATGATTGTAAAATTTTCTTAGTTGATCTAAAATCCATGTAACTCTTATTTTAAAATCTTATAACAGAAGAAAAACAATATAAAACCATTATGATTGGAAAAATGATCACTCCAACTTAAAAAATTGAGAGTAAGGACCATAATGCTAACCATGCTGAATTTATGTGTAGAAATTTAAGCCTACTGCAAGTTTAAATATTTGAGTACTTTATCAACATTTAATGATAGCAAGAATCTGTTTTATTTTTATCTAAAAAGTTTAATGCTCTTAAATACTTGTGCAAATTTTACTACTATTATTTAGAATAATAAAGATTTATGTTAGAGCATGGATTTTTATAGGCCAGTGAATTAGCATATGAGTTATTAGCATGAGGGTTCTGAATGAGTCTATTAGTTAAATTAGGGGGCAGATTAAACACAAGCAATGACCTGCTATTGGTATCTTTAATGTGGATTCTGGCTCAGAATTTAAAAATCGGTACCTGGAGCAATAGCAAGTTGGCAAAACAAATAATCACCAATGGCAGTCGTCATACATAGCTATGCATATGACACCCCTTTCCCTTGGCATGCTTACCACCTTTGTAGAAATTGACTTCTCCAAGGTCATCTGCACAAGTTTACTCATTGAAACTGTACTATAGTAAATGTCAGTTTACAAATGTACTATAGTAAATGTCAGTCAAATGCAAATTAAAACATGCTCATGATTTGTTAATTAGAAATTCAGTCATAAAAAAAGAAGGTAATGTGATAATCAAGAACTTGACACACGAGTGTTTAATTCCAAAATATAAAGAATAAAAAATAATTTTAGTGTTTTGTGAATCTTACATGTAAAAAATTCAAATATTTTGTGAATGTATTATTGCGCAACAATATATAACATCTTTTATACATTAAGAGACAGAAAGAAACTTAAGTATTTAATAAAAAGGTACAATTACAACATTTATTTTCTATTTATAGCGAAACACACTGTCTAAATATCCTCCATTAATATTCCAAGGCACAAAGCTTTTCATTACAAAATTTTTTATGCTTTAGCTACTCACTAATAGTCATAGGCAATAAAATTAAACCTCAAAGCCAATTGAATATTATTTGTAATGCACAGAAAGCAAACAGCAAAAGTCAAAATTGTTGGGAAAGATTTGTCTTCATATAGTTGATATTATTTGATGAAAAGTTAGGAAGGTTACACTACAAGATAATAAATAATATACAGTACCAATTCTTTCGTATTGTTCTAAATAGTAAATATTAAAAACAAAGTTCAAAGCCAAAATCAAGTTTATACCTGGTTTTTACTATCACTCAAACAAGGAACTATCATTTAAATATTCCACACAAAAATGATTTTCATTACATACAGCTCATACAAGATAAATGCTTTACTATGCAATCTTTCAGATGTGTAGCATCATTTATGTGCAACATGTTCAATTGCTCACCAATGTTTACATAAATATACATGGCAGTATTAATTTTACGTTTGAGTACATTATTGTGCATCCAAAACATTTTTACCTAGTTTCCATACATTGTCTTTAAATAAAAAGTGATAGCTACAAAAGGATTTTGAGAATTCTAACAATAAATTTCATTATCTGTAATACATTTCATACCTGAAATAGTTATATTTATAATATTATACCATACTCTTGTCTAATACATTGCTACCGTTATGACTTCAGATCTATCTGACGCTACACTCTCGTTATTAATTTATAAAGATAAAATTTGTTATTTCACTATTTTACAGTTAGGGTACACTTAGGGCTTTTGAAAGTGGGGAAGAGATTGTAATGGCTGAATGGCCAATGGCTCCCTTTTCACATTTACATGTTACCAAATAAGATAATTTCTTATGATCAAGTATACTTCTGTGTAAAAAGCATATTTCACTGATACCCTCCGTGTTGAGGAAAAATTCATTCAAGTGAGAAATACAGTTGTGCTGAATCCTTACCCATCACAAAAATACTTTCAATATAATAATATAGATAGTAGTGCAATGGTCTGAACCTCAAAGTATTCTTTGGTAGATTGAAGTTGCTATCTTTACACTATCTTCTGCATTGATTATTGGCAAAGGTGATTATGAACATGTGGACTTTCAAACAATTCAGATGGCACTTCTGACAAACACCAGATAGCATTCGCTTCTGTAGATATTTCATAAAAATACTTGGATTAAATTCAATACAAACCACTTTCAACTGTATGAAGCCTTGATAACACATTGCTATATATACTACCATAATGGCCTTACTATCTCTCTTCATTGCCACTCAGACTTTATTTTACACAGCAGTTCACAGTCTGCTGCTAAAGAGGCAATATACATAGGACTTACAATTGACCATGTCTTGACAGAAGTACACCCATAATCTTAACATAGTTCTCATGCATTGGTAATTAGTCAAGTAGTGGTAGAATTTATTGAATTCAGTTACAGAGGGAGAGTACTGTGGTGAATTAAAAAACACTACAATAATTAACTTTAAATATAATAGTATACAGGACCTTCAGCCATTTTGTTATGTAGTATTTATTGATAATTACTTTTCAAAATATCTTTGAGTGCCAGATTGATTAAAATTAGCTAAAATAAAAAAGGTAACATTTTAAACTGGTGTAATGAAATACAATTGGAAAAATATCACTTGCTTAAAGGATACAAAAGAACGTAACTCTATTCAGCAAAATTTATAATTTCAATATTTATCATGATGGCCAAGTTAAAGGTGTTCAAATCAGTTTAAAATGGTTTGCATCTCTGCATTTGTTTACTTTTTATGCAATAGCTTGTGCAGATCTAAAGAAGAACTGGTACGAAAACACTCTTTGCATATGTCACACATAAGTAGCTTTTTCAATTCATGCAAACTTTCATGAACCTGCAAATTCTGCTTTTGAGCAAAAGCTTTGTTACAGTATTTGCACACAAATGGTCGTTCACCAGTATGTATTCTTAGGTGATTTATCAAACCACTTCGAAAAGCTGCTACATATCCACAATAAGAACATACATTGTCCTTTGCACCCTCTTTTTTTTTAGGATGAGATACATTTAACTTTTGGAAGAGATAAACAGCACCTAAAAGAATAAAGTACAACTTGAATTCCTTTTCAAATTCAACAACAAAGATTAAGAATGATCCTAAACTATTATGTACATATTTAAAAATATAATCTTGAAACGGTTAATTCAAAAACATCAAACAAATACAGCTTAAATAATTTATTTAAAATTTTATACTTGAATACTTGTGCTCATGTAGCAACACACTGTGGAGAATGAAGTAAAATACATTAAATAATCAAGGCTTCAGAATTTCTCTACAACATATTTTCTCAAGTTTTGAAATCAATCATTTTCATAAAATTACTGGAAATAAACATTAGTACAACAAATATGATAAACATGATATATATGCCAAATATATTTATAAAACAGCTCACAATAAAACATGTGAACTGCTTTGGCATTTTTGAAGCACTGCAAGGAAGGTTTTATATTCTGCTATGTGCAATTCTCGCATCACTTTTGAATGCAAAATCCTGAAATGAAGACCCAAGAGCTCATTAGGAGTGAAAAAGAATAAAAAAATAACGAGGATAGAGATGTGGACTGGAAAGGTATTTTGCCAATACTAGATACCTCAAGAAAATTCAGTCTCAACAATAAATCCAGTTAATTGAGACACAAAGATGATTTATTTAAAAAAGGAGTCCCATACTGACTAAGGAATCAGTTTAACTGCATGACAACACAAGGCTACCTTTTGAATGTTATACAAAATCTGGTATAAAATTTAGACAGGAGCAAGTGATCAATCCACTGTATAACCCAGACTTAGCACAGGGGTATTATGATGTTTCTCTAGTTGAGACAATTTCTTGAAGGTCACAGATTTAATGACAATATGTGACATGAACATGGGGGTAGAGAAGAGATGGGGTTAAGATTAAAGCCAGGAGCCCACTACATCAAATTGTATACAGAATCTTTATGGCACAATACAAAAAACATGGAACAATGCCATAAAGGAATATATTGAAAAAGTAAGTTCACTTTAGAAAGTTGTTTCAAAATTTAAGAAAGAAAAGTTTTTTGGATACTTTTGTATATGTCACTTTTAGTAGAAATTCATTAATTGATAAAAAATACAGAACAGCTTTTTGAAAACACTTTATTTTTAGGTAAAAAAAATTAAAAAATCTAAGCATTTTGATAGTATTATATTTTTTCTGATTACACAATGATGAGAAAGTATTTATCATCAAAATAAGCATTTAGTGCCTGAAAAATATCATTTAATGAGTTTCTGCTCTAAGCCAACAATATAAGAACTGCAAGAAAAAATAAAAAGATTAACACTGGCTATTCTTACACTATTATCTTAACATATATATATGAACAAAATGTGACAAATACTTAAGTAATACAAAATGTTGATACGCATGATTGTTTTATTTCACAGGGTTTCTCAAAGAATGTTACCAAAAGTTATGAATAAAATAGGTTTATTCAAAACCCATGAATTAAAGACAAAATTAAAGTTTCAACTATATGTAAAATACACATGGAGTCACATTCATGTCAGATAATTTAACGTATGCTGTAAAGTGATATATATTCATACAAGATTAAGAAAGCATACCTAAACTATATACAATAAGTAATATGAATACAATATTTTAAAAGGACATTTTTTATATGTATACAAAGGTTTTCCTTCAATGTGTTACCATGTGAACTGCAAGTCCAGAATTAGTGCGAAAACATTCTTTACACAAATTACACATAAAAATTTTCTGGGATGAATGTAGTTTCTCATGATAACGCAAATGTTGTTTCTGAGTAAAATTTTTGCCACAGGTGGAGCACATAAATGGACGTTCACCAGTATGTATTCTAACATGATTAATCAAACCACTTGGATAAGCTGCAACATATCCACAATATGAACACACATTGGAGCGACCCTCTTTTGTGCTTTCAGATACATTTCTCTTTGTGAAAGAAACATTAAAGCTCCGATTTGGCACACACATTTTCTCAGCACCTGCAAAATAACGAAGTTCATTTTGAAATACTTCATAAGTGAAAAGCAAATTTGTGAACCATTATTTTTTATGCCCCATCACAATAGCACCAATTAAACCTTAGAGGGGACATTTTAAATTTCACAAGGTAAAAATTTTTAAAGTTATAACCGCACACATTTGCAAATCGGATTGGGTATTACAAGATTGATTGAATTTATTGACACTAGAAAATCAAGCATAAACAGTAGTGACTAAACGCTATTCTGCATCAAGGCACTTCTGCTAACGTGCTAAAAATGTTGTTTGAGCTAATTAAAAAAATTACACATAAGTCTAAAGATTATTAAGTGTGACTACTTGCAAATCATTTCCTTAGCAAGAGTCAAGGTGCTGAAAAAATTTGTTAGTAAGATGCAGATAGATCAACAAGAGCATTTTGTATTACAAATTATTAGCCTTCTGTATAGCTTGAAAAAAGGGAAGCAACATCAAGTATTGTTATAGACAGTAGGGAACCTATATATACCTTGGCAAGTTTTCATTTGAGTTGCATGGTTTTGAATAAGTCTACTTTTTAAATTTGGGGTCAGTTTAAACATAAACAACATTTTCCCACAATTGGCATTTTTATTGTGGTTTCTGGCTTCAAGCCAAAAGCTTCAAGGTCTGGCTCCCATGAGTTGGCAATCTAGTTGAGTGTTTTTGAACAAGTCAAGTAGTCAAATTACGGGACTGGTGGTGGTAATGTAAACAAATTTCCACAACTGGCATCTTTAGCATGGATTTTGGTTCAGAGTTTATTGTCGAAAGTGATAGCAGTAACAATGATTTGAGGGAAACCATCCAGTGATTGCCTTTTATGCCTCTGCATATGGTAACCTCTCAAGTTATCACACCTTTTCAAAATTGTTGTTTCTCGTCAGAGCTGCTCTGTAGCAGTGGCAACAAGGAGAAACAAACCATCCCGATAGTTGCCATACATGATTTTGTGTACGTTACCCTTCCCCCAAGTGAGCTTGTCAACTTTTTACAACGAACTTCCCCTGGGTCATCTGCTTTCTCACAGGTTGGTTTTGGGTTTTATAGCACAAGGACCATATTTAGCCATCAAATACAAGACAGACAATGTAGAGTAATTCTGAAAAGAAAGATCGTTTGGGCATTCTGGGGTCATGGGCCCCATGTTTACCAGAGGCAGTAAACCCCATGACAAAGATCACTAGCAAACCTCGGGTTCGTGAAGCCCATACACACATAAAGATATGCCCCTGAGGGAGCTTTCTCACAGGAGATGCAGTACACATGTGAAGTAAATGTTTGAAAAACTGCACCAAGTGAGGACTACTCAACCCTTTTAGACCTAAAATGCGCTACTACTTTATTGGATATATAATCCACTATTAATTTCCCCTATAAATATTTCAGGAAATTTAGGGTTGAAAGGCCTAATAATCTTAGATACATTACATTCATCCTCAGCAAAGTATCCATTGATCATGGTTTGACCATGTGGAAATGAATAGTTGATTGTACAGAGGGATTATTATACAGCAAACAATGTTTTTATAAAAGATAATTTTTTAATTTTGATTAACCCCAGAACATCTTTGACTGTCGCACAGAGTGCACTTTTTCTTCACGAGATGAGTGAAATTTCAAATGATTTGTCTTATGCTGATCAGCTAGTTAACATGGCAGATTGAGCGAGCTTTCTAACCTTCTGTAGCATTTGAAAGAAATGTGATTTAAGCATACTCTAAATTTACCACGATTAATGGAGAAAGACTGATATGCTCACTGGGTTTATTAAAGTAGACTTGTGAACCAATGGCAAACAATTCATTTGGCAATTATTTCTTTATCCAAATGTTCATATATTTTGATTGAAAATGATCTGCTCAATATCCTCAGTTTTAAACTTATCAAAGAAGATAGTATTTATTTGTCTCCGTTACATGATTACATATATTCCTAGAGAATAATTTTAAAAGTACACAAATTGCTACATCAGCCATGCTTCTATACCTTGTCAAGCTTAAAACAGAAATTTTCATAACACATTCAAGTTTTAACATAATTGGCATTCCTTCAACTGGTTATTTCATCTGTAACATTCCATTAATACATTTATAAATAGCTATTAATCTTATTGGGAGACAATTCTTAACATTTTAACTACATCCATTACATAATTCCAAGCGAATAAAACAACTAGTATTGCTAAAACCGTATGGAGTAAGTTTACAGCATAACATGTCTTCAAATTACATACCTACAGAACTTCAATTTTTGACCATTATTCATTTTTTCTTACACAAAATTTTGTAGCTGACATTATACAGGAGCTTGAGTTTTGATTTAATAAATTAATCATTTGATAACTAAGTGGGTAGAAAGTAATTTTAAACTCTTATAGCGTTTTAGACCGTTTGAGGAAAGTGACTAGAGTGTAACAAAAATTCAATAAAGGCAAATCTTCAGATCTGACAAATTCATAAAATTATTTAGATACATGAATAATGGTACAATATAAATTACTAAATATTACCAGGAGACATTTTTGTTGAACACCAAAATATTTCCCCATTTAGTGGTTAAACATATGAAGTTCCAGCATAACACTTGAGCGAAAGCATTCTTTACATATGCTACACATGAGAAGTTTTTGGGATTGATGCAAACTTTCGTGATATTGCAAGTGATGTTTCTGAATGAAACCTTTGTTACATATTGAGCACACAAAAGGGCGTTCACCAGTATGTTTTCTTATGTGCTTTTTCAAATCACTTTTATAGCAGGTTTTATAATCACAATGGGGACAGGAATGGAACAAGAGTTTAAAATCTTCAGGTTTCCTGTATTCAGCCCTTGATATACTGCACTGTTCTTCAATTGTTAACATCTGAATTATTCCTATAAAAAGTAGAAAAGAGTATACCATTCATGCACGGTAGTTTTAATGATTTAATACTAATATACATTAATCTGGTCAAGCCAGTGATATACGAGGTCTGTCTGGAAAGTATCCAACCATGTTATATAAAACAAGATACATTGTACCTGACTAGTTACGCTTAGTCTCCTTCAAAGTGGGCACCTTGAGACATCCCACTTTTATCAGTATCTTCTAGTTTTCAAAGTACTCTGCAGAGTCCAATGTTGGAATCACCATCAGCTGACTCGTCATGCTCTCCCAAATCACATCGGGTCTGAAATATCTTCCCTTTTAGAGGTGATTTTAGGTTTGGGAAAAGCCAGAAGTTGAAGGGTGCCAAATCTGAGAGATAAGGGGTTGAGCCACCTGGGTGATTTTATATTTTCCGAAGAACCCTGCGCAAGACATGATAAATAGGCAGATATGTTGTCATGATCAATCTGTCACTCAGCAAATGGCAACCATTTCCTTTGTACTGCACCTCTGAGCTGGTGAGGAATATCAAGGCAGTACTCCTTAGTTGCTCTACTTGCTCGGTCATTGAGAATGCAATGGTATCACAGAACATTCGCTCACTCCAGGGCATCTAGCATCCAACTGATTAGTCCAATGTGTTAGTAACTTATCATACATACACATCAATGTCCCCTCTCCTTGGCTGCCAAATTACATAAATGACATACAAATTGTTCTTGATATATAAGCAAAAGTTGGATATTTTCCAGAGAGACCTCATATATATACACTCATAAAAATGAAACATCCAGCTGAACCAGTATTTTGAAATAAACAAATTTCAATAGCATACATAAATAACGAACATTAAATACAATGCAGTATGTTCTACTTAAAAAATATTCCTTATAAAATTACACATTTTATTCCTAAGCTTTTCTGACAAATACAACACAAACAGGAAAACTGAATTGCAGAATGTGAATTTTAATAGAATTAGAACACATTTTTTGATTGCCAATAGTTGTTTGTGAGTATTCCCTTTTACTTATATACTTCCAAACATATTTCACGTATAAAAGGTCTAAAGGACAATATTTTTCACATTTTAAAAATCTTATAATATACTTAGACATATAATTTGAATAAAGACACCAGGAAGCACAATCTTTTCACTTTTTAATCCTTATTGCAAACATAATTTTATTAAGTTATTTTTTCTACATTTCAATAACTATTAAGAGATGAATGTACTAAATATACCCTATTTACATTTTCACTGTTTCAGCAGTCTAATAAACAATATAAATCAATTATAACATTACAGAGAACAAATAACAGATAATTGTTGAAGCATAGCAAAAGATTTTATGAGAAAAAATGAAGGTAAAAATAGTTTATTTTACATAAATTTTTACAGGTTTAGGTAACAAATACATCAGCTCTTGAAACAGCTCGGACTATCATTAGCACAAAATGGTGTCAAATAAGAGAGCGCACAAGACTCGTTTAATTCTTTATCGATTTATGTTATATCTTCTCAATGAGCCAAAGGAAATGTAACCTTACCTATCACCATCACCAGAATAGTAAGAGTACTGTATAAGGCAAATACTACAAATATATCTCTTGGAATACATAAAACTTGTTACTTATGAGAAAGCAAATGGCGAGTCAGATTAAATTTCTGAATAAAGCTTTTCCCACAAATGGTACACACAAAAGGGCGTTCCCCCGAGTGGGTTCTGCCATGTCTCTGCATAGAAGTCATACTAGTTGTATTGTAAGTGCAAAACTTGCAGGAGTAAATGCGTAAACGAGAATTTTTTCCTCCACATGTTAACCATTGTTCATCTGTTACATATAATCTTTTGCGACCTGAAACAAAATAATGAGCAAATTAATTATGGACATCAAAATTTATTGGGGTGGCTTTTAATGTACCACAAAAAACGGACAATTTTAAAAACAAAGAAAGATACAAAAAATAATATTAAAAACCAGAAGATAAACACATTTTGCAACACAGAATTGAATAAGTACATCATATTTTTAATAACTCTGTGTTTAGACATAGGTTATTCAACCATTGTATTATTCTATATTTCCTGAATGAAAAGCATTATAAGGGGAAAATGAATTTTATTTGTGTAATTAGTAATTAAAAGTAGTAACTAAATGTTCCCCATTCTAAACTCGGAAGGATTTTTCTTCAAATAAAAAAATACAACTTGGGAGGGGTTCATGTTTTTAGTCAAAGTAGATTTCATAGCAATCATGTCAAAATAACAATTGTTTTATTAAATATTTTTTCAGTAAGTTTTTCTAATGAACATCAAAAACTGAATTCTATAAAACATGACTATACAAACGAAAAAAACTGCTGTTTCACGCTATTGTTTAAATGACTTAAGACATAAATTATTTAAAGAATCATCCAAATATAAACTGAATATTTAGTTTTGAATTGTGAATTCAACTGCTTCAAGTTCTTTTATAATTCAAAAGAATAAAAAAGCTAATTTGTCAAAAGTGTGGATCAGAAGGTCCTGGGTATAAGATTCAGCACTGTTTACTGAAATGTTCAGGTGTATACTATGTGCATGTCAAATTTATAGGCTGGTAAGAATATTTTGGTTTTCAAACAAATTCATTTGTTTCATAAACACTACAGAAAATAATGGGAATAAACATGTAGCAGGCAATAAGAATGTGAAATACTTGATTTTAACGAATTTAAAAACAAAGTTAAAGCTCTTTAAGTATCATGTACGTCATCATTGTAATGACATTTGACTATAATTTAATGTCACACATAAATTCAGATTTTAAATAAGATTA
The DNA here is from genome assembly GCA_933210815.1 of Meta bourneti. NCBI lineage: Eukaryota > Metazoa > Arthropoda > Arachnida > Araneae > Tetragnathidae > Meta > Meta bourneti. Next base: position 32,491,043 of record OW119923.1, on the reverse strand, counting down.
AAAAGCATTTAATATCAAGACTTATGAGATAAAACATGCTTTTATATCTGTCTAGAAAGCAAACTATAGGATGACTATAATTTAACGTCACACTTATATTCAAATTTAAATAAGATTAAAAAGCATTTTAATATCAAGAGTTATTTGATAGAACATGCTTTTATATCTGTCTAGAAAGCAAACTATAAGAATCTATATAGTAAAATTACAAAGTAAAAAGGGACCAGTGAACAAAATTAAAAACATGCTAATTTTACAAATACAATAAACTTAATTTATCAAGTAATATAACTTCACTCTCAGACCATGCTAAAACCAAAGATAGTTCAGCTAAGTCATCAATGAGCATGTGGATCGATAAATTCTATACATTAAACTGAATAAAAACACCAATGAAGGAAAGCAGCATTTTGACTAAAACGAAAATATTTTTTTTATTTCATCAATTAGCATTGCAATCGGCAATATTCTTACACAAAAAGAAAGGGGAAAACATGCATTGAAGTTCAATTCCTAAAAAAAGAAATAACTTATTAAGAATGCATTATACATTCATATTAAAAACAAGACAATTTTATAAATTGAAAATATGTTACATAAAATTATAATTAAAAACAAAATATTTTTTTACATAAATCTGCATGCAGAATTTTTTAAAAATAATGTTTTTAATAAATTTTAAGTGGAAGTGGATGAACCAGCCAGTTGAGTGGTAGAATATTGTTAAAAGCTACTAATTAGAATATCAGTTTCTGGGTTTCAATTCTAGCTTCTTCCACTTGGTTGGGTCATTTTCCTTGTTCCCCTGATAGTACACAAATGTTGACAAACTTTAACTAACTCTTCCATAAAAAACATACCACATTGGTATGCAATTAAAAATTGATTCTCAAATGGAAAAAACTAATATCACTCAATTATGCCAAGTTAAGAATAATTTGAACAAAGACCCATAAGCAAATGAAAAAGTGGAATTGGAACTTACCTGTCTCTTCATTTCCTGGTAGTATTGTTTTCAAAGGTTTTTAATGATTTAAATTTTAGATATACCAAACCAATTATTTAAAAACCAAACATATTTTTATTTCAATATAGCTCCTTTTGGAAGAATGTCAAGGAATTGAAATAGAAGAAAAATATGAGCCTTCTTTTAAGTTCGTCTGCATGAATGCTGACACTTAAGGACCTAATAAACTTCTTAAAAGTGAAGGATAAAAATTACAAAAACAGATAAAATATGAGTAGCTAAATGAATAAATTTAACCAGCAGACAAAATATTTGGTAAAACACGCTCAACATACTGAAAAGTTATTCAGCCTTTTAGAAAACATACATGAAGCAGATTCAGAAATAGAGAATGCTGGGCTTAACATTCCTCCAAAATACAATACAATACCTATTTCATTACAATAAAAAATATTTAAGAATTTTACCAGAATCTATTTATATTATACAAAATAAAGTCACTAACATAAAATCACATTTTGTATTAATTCTTTATTTATAAATTTTACATAAAATTGAGCTTTAATAATGGATGTCTTCATTCATTGATTCAAAGAGAAATTTAGACAAACTTAGGACAATTTATATAGGTTTCTATTAGCATTTCTTTTATAGATTTCAGAAAGCGCACTTCTATAACATTAAGTACATTTTTCTTTCAATTATAATGATTCATTTCATGTGACACCATACTGTGCTTCTGGGTAAATCTTTTAGAGCAAATCTTGCAAACAAAAGGTTTCTCACCAGTATGTTTTCGTAAGTGTTTGGTAAGATTACCTTTGTGGTACGATACATAGCTACAGTAACTACAAGAATACACTGGTATATCCTTTGTAGTTTCAAAAACATCTCTTCTGACACTGTACTTATTATACTGCTGAGTTAAACCAGTGGAGATCCCAGAACCTAAAGAAAAAGATGCATTTTACATTTTGATATATCATTAAGACCCATTTATAACCTAATGATACAATAAATGCCTTGTAAATACCATAAAACAAATTTTGCATAAAAATATTACATTTCATAACATTGAAAGTCTGGTTCAAACATAATAAGTATTGAATAGCTTAGTAGAATCATATTTCTAGTCTTACGGTTTCAAAGATGAAAATTTTATGTATTGTATGCCAGTCAACAGTTGCATACATTAGACAATACATGTTTCCAAAGCATTTTAATCTCCATAACCATAGCCAGTATTTATCAACTAAAAAAATGATGACATGTTAATGTTGCATATGGTACTTAAAAGTGGGTTGGCATTCCAATTCTAATACAAATTTTAAATTCATTTTAAAAATAGAGGTTAACCTAATTCAGAAAACCGATTTTATCCTAAGATAATAGCTTTAGCAGATTCTTGTAACCTACTACTTAGGTAATAGAATCTTACAAGATATTAATGACATTCTAAGCATATTTAATTTGTTTACTAATCAATGTCTATTCATACCTAAATTACCAACAATAAAACTGAAATAAAAGCCTACTCATTTAAGAATTTATTTTCAAGAGCTTGGGAAGAATGTTTATTTGTTCAAATTTTAATTTACATGAGGCAACTCAACATAGGAAGTTGTCTGTGTGTTCAAGGCATTATATTTAAAAAGTAAATGGGCATTAAAACTTTAAGTACAGAAAAACCAGTTATCATTTTTTTAAAAATAACAAGAGAGAACAGGTTGTTGGAAAAAGGCATATACATTCATTGGGTATCATACAGAATAAATTTTTCAAGCAAAAAAAATCACATTTCATTAGTATTAGGCAATTTACAAAATAATACTATATCCATTTTTATTAACAAAACATCATAACTTTAGACAAACAGAATACATTACTTTGAACAAATTAGCTTAAAAGTTAATGACCATATTCTCTATAGAATAGTAGATAAAATAAAGTTTCTTGTTTTCAAAAAAGCTATCTCTGCCAAATATGCGAATTCTCATGAGTATTCAGATTTTGCTTTGTTGTATAGCCTTTTCCACACACTTTACATTCAAAAGGCCGCTCGCCAGTATGCTTTCTAAGATGAGTTATTAGATTTGTTCTGTGAACAGTTTTATAACCACAGTAGCTGCACAAAAGAAAACGTATAGGTTTAAAGCCACCAATTTTCAAAATTTCACTTGATCCTAGGAAAAAAAGGCAAATTACTAAATGTATCTCAGATTGTCTTTACATGTTTCAAGTGTGCACAAAAATATAAAAATTTGTTAACACATGTTGCTATCAAAAAGAGTACATTGTATTTTTACACACATTAAATTTTACATTTTTTAAACATCAAGTTTTCCAAGAAATATCTCTTATACAGTATCTTTTAATGGTTAAGTGAAGCATTGAATTGTAGTTGCAATGGATGATATATTGATCACATATGGCTTTTTTGCCAACCACAATTTTGTAAATGAACCAAATTTTTTAAATGTAGTAAAATAACTTACAATTGTTATTAAATGAGGACTAATATTTTTGAAAATTTAGTGAGACATCAGTTAATGCTTTTAAAAACATGGCTATGCCTATAGTTTTCTATATATGTGATGATAGTAAAAGATAACAGAATCATTAAGACAATTTTTGGATAAATATTTTTACAAATTAAAATAACAAGGATATACTTTAAATAAAATCCAATAGAAAAAAAGAAACACACAAGACTGATCAAGTTATAATGTGATGGTGGGTGATCAATTTGAATACTAAGGTGTAAAAAAATATTTGAAATCCACAATATCCACACAGCTCCTCACTGAAATGGAAATAATAAACTACATTTAATATACTTTCCATGTAAGTGAAAATTTTAATTCATAAATTTTTTATCAATAGACAGGAATCTCTATTCTGTCGGTTTTAAGTTCTAATTGCACCACATTTCAATATAAAACAATGAATTTTGTGGACATTTTATGAAATATAATGATTAATTGGGGTACCAGGAACAGAAGGAAAAATTCTATCCAACAGATAAGAAATTTATATATGAACATATTTTTGCCCAAATATGAAATGTAGAGTACTAATAAATTATTTATTACTATCAATTGATAATAGCTACTTAACAAAGAATGATTTAAAAGATTTTCACTTTGATAAAAATTTGTAATCGAATGCCTACCCACACTTAAATCAACAATCCAATGATATAATTACTATTTCATTCAAAAGTACTTGTAAAATATACTCACATAAAGCTCATTCTTTGTTGAGAAATGGTCTTTTAAACCAGATAAAGTAAAAAGTAACTAATTATTAGGGATAAACTATTTTTCAGCAATGACTTTAAGTAATATACTCGGATACCAAAATGCAAGATGCACAATTTTATTTTAAATACAATACAAATAAAACATAGGAACTTCAAAATTGTAGTTTTAAAATCAAATTTAATAACAAGTCCAATTTTCAATTTTGCTTTTTAAAGTCCAAATCAACCCTAAATTTATGGATTGAAATATCCAGAAATAATTCTAGGATACATTTCTTTATAGTCTATTGCTACTGACTTTGTTGACATTAAACAGAAACACCAAACAAGCATACCACTATCCAAGAGCCATATTATTTATAAAGAATACAACTTACACACACAATATTCAATTTTATTTTTATTTGTGCTTAACATTGATTACTGCAAACTATTTAGCCCAATGAGAAAAATAGTATGACTTAAGTATACTTATATATTTAAATTCTCTTAATTTTTCAGTATCGAAAACTTCAATTTGAGTAGGAGTCTTGCATAGGAAATCACATAATGCAAAAATATTTCAAAAGCCTAAATTATGAGTCATGATTGGAACTTTTTCTTCAGGAAGACACTTTTTAAAATTACATGGACCAGGCATTTGGAGTACAAACTTATTTTCATAACAATATCTTCACTTCGCAATTAATACAAAACCAAATAAAATTGGTTACCATAAAAGTGTTTATAGAAAACTGAAACACGTTTCCAGTTTTAAGACATAAATATTGATACACAGGTTTCACATAATGGAAAAACTTTGAAATGAGGCTAGAAAAGGAAAATTACCCCAAATTTATCAGACGTATATAACTGAAATCAGCACAACCAATGATAATAATTTAGGTAAATTGATATTAATCAGTTATTCAACTTTAATCCTTCTGAAATTTTCATAAATATGTACAGGTAATATATACATTGCCATCAACAATGACGAAGCAAAAGTTAACGTTTTAAATGCTTACACGCCATGCCTTCCCATCTGCACTTATAACTCCATTACCAAGTTAGATGAAAGCCTCCTGTATATGTTTAGATAACAGGCCTTTCATGAAATAAAAGTATGCATTACAAGTACTCATTGTTTAACCAGTATTAATGTAAAAAATGTTCTTGTAACAAGAGAAAAATGTACACTTTTATTATATAAACACAATAGAATTATTATTCTATAACTTTGTGAACTTGGAACAGACGACATGACAGTACAAAAACTTTTCACATTTATTATGGCTCCCCTTAAGATTTGGGTCTAGTACATGCCACAACATTTCATTTGAATTCTGATAAGATAGTTTTCAGATTGATTTAGTTTGCATGTATGCATTTAAAGCAAACTGATTTTTTCATAAAATTTCATACACAACATCCGATGGTGAATAAAATGATTAAAGTAAATGTATTTTTCAGTTTTGTTTCCATAAAAAATGATACCTGGATTAACGTCTACTTTCTGTGGTTCAACATGTGTATTTCAAGGCAAGAAATTGAACGAAAAGACTCTTTGCATACTTCACACACATGTAATTTATTCAAAATGTGTAGAACTTCATGAGATTTAAGACTATGCCTTTGCGTAAAACGTCGATCACAGTGTTTGCAAGCAAATGGTCGTTGGCCACTATGTTGCCTTAAGTGTCTGTTGAAGTTACTCTTATCATACGTAACATATTCACAATGAGGGCATGGATGTGAGATTAGGCTTCCAGAATGGTTTCGTTTTCCAGGAAATCTCCATCGCTTATTCATCATTTCTAGAAAATATGTACCTGAAAATGATAAATTTTTGATGAAGATGAGGAGCTTCGGAGGTAAAAATTGAAATTCATTCACTTTTCAAAATACTATATAATCTTAGTTATAAATTACTAATTTTTAACAATAAATGACTTTCAATTGTATAACCATGTCAAGGTACTTAGAGCTTTTAAAATGCAACTAGTTCAGGAATTCATGTGTAAATGGACTTAAAACGTTTACACAATCACGATAAGGCTGACTATCTCATTGAGACAAAAAGGTAATATTGGTAACGAAAAAAGGGACAAGGTATTCTGTATTTATGAAAAAGTAAGATGATAAATTCTTTCTTAAGATCATTAAAACTATTTTACCTCTTTGATATTGCAAGGACAGACCTATAACTTTAAAAAATGAATTTTGACTGACAGCATAGAATAACAAAGTCACTAATTAGCATACAGGCAAAACAAAAACTAGTGCTATAGCAGAACAGATGCACAAACGTTGCCAATGTGTATTTTTTATTTTCTCTTAATAAACCACTGCAGATATCAATATATAGTATCGAATAATGCGACTCCATGTTTATACAAATTACTGCTATCCATGGGGATATTGATATATGATTATTGGCAATGAATAATTTATAATTAATCAATATTAAAGTATAGTTTTTATTAAAACAACAGGATGGTACGGAAATTTGTGTGGGAAAAACAATGGTACTGTCCCATTCAAAACAATATGTATTGGTCAGCCTCTATTTATGACAAAGTAGTTCTAAAAGAACAATATTGTGGGTGATTCATTCATTGTGCATGTATAGATATTAACCTGATAAAATATAAATATATCATTCATATGAAAATTAAAGATTTTAATATCAATTTTAAACTAAGCATTTTTGAGATCAGATGAAATAATTTATATTCAATTACATTCAAACACAAATGACAAAAATTGAATAATTGTGATTAAAATGCTCTATTGCACCCCTATTTCCAGAAGATTGTCTTATATTTGCTTGAGCAATATAGGCAAAATATTAAGCTTTTTAAACTACTCTTACACATAAAAGTTATAATATACCAAAACACCTAATTTTGCTATGCAAAAGATAAATAAGACAGTGATTCGATGTTTAGCAGAAATTATATAATTTACAATATCTGTATACACACATTACTCAGGAAAAATCCATTTAGAAATATATACTTTTAAATATATATACAGCATAGTACTATAATATAGAGCTGAACAATTGAAATTATATTTCTATACTCACAAGTTCATAGATGGCTTGGAAATACAACAGCAAAAGAACAAGACTAGTGTCGAAACATATTAAAATGAAATCTAAAAAACTTTGCCATAAGACATTTCAATTCACCACTCCATTAACATTTTTAAGCAGCTATCTGATTGTCATAGAAATTTAAGTATACAACTTTTAGCTTATTATAATTGCATGTAATTGTAATTTTATACTATCAGTTTTACAAGACAAAAAAAAACTCCTTGGAGTTTAATTTTTTATTTAAGAAATTTCATTTCATAATCTTCACAATGTCCAACAGAAAAGACGGTAGCAACAAGACATATATACAAGCCAAATGGCTTTAGTCATTATAGTAAAGAATTGAAATAAGTCATTTTGAGATAATACTGTTTCTGGTTTAGTCACAATAGTTTGCATTTTGGAAATCTTAAGATCCATATATGATAGTATGAAACAATTTAAATCATGCTATGGTTAATCCTATGTACTTGAAGTGAAGTTACAGAGCGAAAACTTTCATTACATATATCACATATAAGTAACTTTTGTGTTTCATGTAATTTTTCATGATATTGCAAATGAGGCTTTTGGGTAAATCGCTTTACACAAAATTTACAAGCAAAAGGTCGTTCCCCAGTATGTTTTCTAAAATGTTTAGTCAAAGCACTTTTATCATGGGATTTATAATTACAAACACTGCAACAGTATACAGAAAGAGAATCGGTAATATTGATTCTTGCTAAGAGATCTCTATTCTTGAGTAACATGTTTGAAAATCCTGAAATGGAATAAAATCTCATTTAAAATCAGTTAAAAATTATATGCTCAGAACTATAAAATAGTAGAAACACTACATCATGTACTTAATAAAGATAAATTTTACTTAATTGAAAATTATAAATATTGATGTTCATAACAGTATGAATACAAAAATGGAAAAAAAAAGACTTCTTAAATATACATTTCTCAATCAATCAATCATTTTCTTTTATTAAAAATTCAATGTTTTAGTTTTCTTAAATAGGAATGGAAAAATAAAAATAAATTAAGTACATTCATCTTTTTCCAGCCAAATCATATTAGAAGAAAATGAAACTAAATGAAAAATAAGTTACATAATCCATTCAATAAGCTCATGATATACAATATGTATTAAAGCTTAAAAATGCCAAAAAATGTTAAATTAAAAAATTGTAGTCGATGTAAATTATACTTAGTAAGACAATTCATAGCAATACATGATATATGTGATTCAACTGGATTATTTATTTTAGCAAGGGAGACTGTAAACAGCTTTAATTTACCAAATCACAATGCAAAATTGGTACAAATGGCAAAAAGATATTCTTAATGATATAAGGGATCACAAAATACAATTACCAGAAGATATTCACAAATCAGAACTAAAGTTTTAGTATATATTGTGGTTAAACTTATAAAAAATATTTATCATAAGGTCTCATGTTTCAAGATAGAGGATAGGGATAAACAAGTAAGGGAAATATTTTTTTCAGTAGTAGAAAATTAAATCCTTCAAGATTAAAAGAAAGCCCAAGTTCAACAAATCATACTAAACATAGTATTAGCCAGACCTACAACCCATGCTATACCCTAGTACTTACTACCAACCTACAAAAATAATACATAGTTGCCAATATTCGGCCTTCCTATCTCTCTAGTGCTAATGTAAAAAAATCTCATGACATAAATGCATGCTATAAGTTTTGATCATGACATATGAAGTTCTATTCATATGTCAGTGAAGTTCTATTCCTGAAATTACCTTGTTAAGGAAAAATTTAGCACCAGTTTTACATTTAGGGATATATAATAGATTGAAACCAAGTAAAAGTAAATTTCTACTATTCATTTTTGTTTTCATCTAGTGTTGAAGCATCTCTATTGGTAAACACAAAAATGTCAGATACTAAAACAAAAAATTAAAATGGTGTAAACTTCCCGCTGCACAAATCAGATTTTCTAAAATAAACAAATTAGACTCTGAAATTTCAGTCAGCAGTTGAGTCTTACCTCAGAAACTATGAATATTCCTCAACAGTTGACAAGTATGGTATTACATAAATTGAGAAAATGTACCAAGCAGATAATTAATACCCTTGAATAGTGATAACATGTTAATCACAACAGCCTGGAAGAAAGATTAGTTAAGTTTTCACTACTATTAGAAAGTTACATTAGTGACTGCCACATTTAAATGCATATTATGGAAATGGCAACCAGAAAATTCTGTTCCATTAAAGATTTGGTGCCTTGCTCAAAACCTCTCTCAATTACAGCAATACACGGTATGCTGAGAAATTCTGATAACAAAGCTGGTACGTATGAATCTTTAAAACATAAAATGGTTAAAAGAAATAAACATAAAATTACCAAAGAAATATAGAAAAGTCAGTGGTAATGACCAAATAAAATGGGAAACATCACTGGTAATTTTTCTTGAGAATAGTCAATTCAATAAGAAATTGAATTGCAAACAACAGCAAGTCATTAACTAAAACAATAACACTTATGGGGAAATTAGGAATACTAAGATTGCAGATGACTGTTAGTGGTAAATAATGACAATGACTAAGATATTGACTAACAAGGACATAAGAGAAAACATTTATTAAAACTACTACTTTGCATTTTCAAATTACAATAAACTGTCTTGTGAAATTTTAAAATAAAAAAAACTCAAGAGAATAAGGCATCATTTACATATCACACCAACTTAAAATCTAACAACTTAGTTATATTCTCCAAAGGTACACAAAATGTCGTTAACACAAAATCAAATTTTGTATAACTTGATTTGAGACACATTAACAAACGTGTTTCACACTTTCTCAACATTGTCGTCTTTCTAACGATAATGTAGCCTTTCATGTGACACCATCCTGTGTTTCTGTGAAAATCTTTTGGCACATATCTTGCAAGCATAAGGTTTTTCACCAGTATGCTTTCGCAAATGCATCTTTAGGTTACCTTTGTAGAATGACTGATAGCTGCAATAAGTACAAGAATACACTGGTATATCCTTTACATTTTCAAAAATATTTCTTTCAGTTGATGCAGTAGAGCTTCCAGAGCCTAAAGGAAAACAAATGTATTTACATACTTTATTAATTTCTATTGATATTTAAAAATATTAAAGATTGATTTTATTGCCTCACATTTGGAGAATATGAAAATAATGATAGGCTACTAGAAAATCATGCATTGAGACTTAATAGCTCAGTTTGAAATTGCCCTTAATTATTATTTGAAAAAACAGCAATGCAGAATGCAAAGAGCACAGATGCTGTTAATCTTTCATATTAATACCAGAATTAGCATATGCTATTTTCATACTGCAATGCTGTTTTAGTAATTTTAATAGAGGCAGTAGTCACCAAATACGAACAAGGTGGTTTCAGATAATGACTTAACACTTTACAGCTATAATGAAAGAAAAGTTTGACCAAATCTATGAATCATTTCAATAACACAGAGAAATTGCAGTTGTAGTTTAGAGCAAATAGAAGAATAAAGGGTAGAGACAAGAGGAAAGGAATATTGTAATGTAGACTTATAAGTTCAGGTGATATTCAGTTTGCAGTAGGCTTAAACAGCAATGGCTTTTAAACTCAAAGCTCACTTAAAAGACAAATACATAACAGAAGAAACAGTTTTATAAAAAATTTTCTCTTGTTTAGATTTACAAAATATCTAAACTGAAAAGCAATTTTAAGCAAAGATTTAAAACAAGATACATATGTCAAGGCCAATACAGAAAAAATCCTTAAAAAGTTATTTCCCCCAAAAAATTATTTCACTGACTGAAAATATTTTCTTTGAAATAACATTGATTCTACCAATACAAAATTTTTAATATTTAATTGGATTCCTGAAAACACTTAGCCATCTTTGAAATTTCTTTTATACAGTATGTCTTTTTTACAAATATTCAAACTGTTGATAATTGTTTGTATTATGTTTCTTATCAACAGATAATCAAATATCATTTACAGACTATAGGAATCTAATAATCATTGTAATAATAAAGAAATGCATTATTAGTAGTTTCACATATAAAAAGGTAGTAAATCATCAGAGTAGAAGTAAATGTAAGTTGACTGGGTTGAAAGGCATAAGGGAATATAAAAGTAAATCAAGGGCTATATATTTATAAATATGCATTCAAACCCAAGTGACCTGATTGGACATGGTATTAAATCATCTGACGGTCACCTGATTAAACTTGGGTACTTAAGTTAATAAAACAAAAGTCATTAAATCAATGATGAAACAAAAATTTAAGTTTGGTATTTTGGGGATTTATGGTGCAAGAGCCATGTTTGGCCATGCTATGCCACACACAATATCAAGTAATAGACATACACACACAATGAAAGTTTTACACCCAGGGAGGAATGCACCTGACAGGAATCAAATCTGCACCCCCTTCAATTCAAAGGTTGCTAGTGGAATGGACATACCCACTGAGCCATGATGGCCTCAGTTAAATAGAGGTAAATCATTTGTTGTAACTATAAAGGCACACTCAAAGCAGTTTTCACTAGGTGGATTAATGTGATGTTGGAATAAAAATGCCATGGTAATGAAAGCATTCATTTTTGAAAACCCCACTTTTATTGCATTTCTTAAAAATATTCAGATGCCAACTTTTGGCTAACTATATCAGTGATAAGATGATTGATTTTCAGTATTAATACCCAGAATTTCAGTAATGACTACCTAGAATTTTGGTAGTATTGAATTTTTAAACTAACATTTAAACATAATTAATAGTCAATTAAGCTTAAATAGATATTGTGGTAGATAAATATATTGCGTTCATTCAAAAAAATTGCATCAATCTTTGTCTTATATTTACAGTGCAACAAATTAAGTAAATTTGCGATTTATCATTGACATAAACACACAATAGTTTCAATCATCCATACTTATAAAAGCAATCTTGCTCCCATAATCAATATGCAAAAAACACAATGCAGAGAGTCAACCTCCGATTTGATGGTTTAGGAAACCACAAGGTGGCTTTCATAAATGTCATTTTAGTCATAATTTCATAAATGACATTTTAGTTTTAAGATTAAGGGTACAAGGTAACCATGTAATACATATAAATATATTTAGCTTTGCTGCTTTCTTGGTTAAGTTATTTTCTCCTTTAGAAAATTATTCTCATAACATGATTCAACCACACATTATCTAATAAAATTTCAAAATTTTTTGACACTGAAAGCTTCTATCAACACAGGTTTGAACTCTAAAAAAGTACAAATAGAGTAAGATTATTTCTATAAAAATGCACTTTTGTCTAAGAAATATATTTTTTCATTAATGCCTCAAATATTTTCAATACAGAAAAAAAAATCGCATCAACTGCTATAATGGGGAAAGTGGGGGTACAATGGTATTATATCAAAATTAAAACTATTAAAGTAATCACAATGCACAGTATGCATTTATTATTAATAATTAAAAAGTAGCGATTTGCATAATTCAACTCTTATGAAACCATTTAAATTTGAAATAATACTCAACAATTAGGTTCTCTACTTAAATTAATAATTCAAGATGAAAGAAAACACCAATTTTTTATTGTATTGCAAAAATGCAAAATTTATTCCTTATGCAAACCATATTTAGAGTAAACTTCATTTTAATAATTTCATTAAGTTGGGAATATCTTAATCAATAGATAATCTTCTTCCAACATGGATTATCAGAAGAGGATATTTTTAAAAATATATAATATTAAAATCATAAAATGTAAAAACATCATATTTATAAAATTGAAGGGGAAAACATTTAGATATAACTTTTTCTTAATATATGCAAAATAGTCTGCATACCACAGGTCAATATTTCTAGACGGTGTTCAGATAAATTACTTTCACACAATAACATTAACGAATAATTTTTATAACATCTATCTTGTTTGAAAAAGAAATCAAATCAGCATTACTGTTAAGTTTATAATCAATACATTACTTTTTCAAGTAATGTGATTAATTTTCATTATAAGGAATACAGTTAATTAGAAAACACTTTCCATTTATTTCTGTTTGTTGAAGGTGTCCAGTTTAAAGGTAAATCAGTTTTACCTGTGGATTCGCTGAACTTTGGCAAGCAGGAGCTTTCCGTTGGATGAGGAGTGGATGGAACGCTAATTACTGGTGACTCGCCCGGAACACCTGTTCTCTCGCCAGAGGATGGGTGTTGGCATGAATGCTGGTTAGTGTCCGGAGTTCTGGCAAACGTTCGGCTCACTCATGTTTTTTACAACAATCCAGTCTGGTCCTTCTCTGCTTGCTGTCTTCATTACGGCAAGGATCCCCTTTTCACCTCAACTCTCGCCAATCCAACAGAAATCCCAAGTTCTGATCATACATAGGAGCAAGCAAGGGGCTATTGAAGATCATAACATAACAATGCACAGAAAATACACACCCTTTCATGAATTCAAATTGTGAGAAATTTCATGATTTTCAAGGGAAGACACAGATCGAAAACATTCTTTGCATATGGTACACACATGCAACTTTTGTAGAGCATGCAACTGTTCATGTGTGGTAGCTCGATGTTTCTGTGTGAACCCTTTCCCACAGTACCTGCACAAGTATGGGCGCTCACCAGTATGTGTTCTTATATGGCAGTCCAAGTGACTTTTAGAATGAGTCGTGTAGGGACAATAACTACAATTATGTAGAGAGCTAGGTTTCCTTGGAGCACTCCGGGGTGTAGATAGTATATATTTTTCAAAATATGAACTATGACCAGATGCTAAAAAGAAAAAGAAACTATTAGTTAAGGATCCAGATCAATGTCACAGAATGTAATTGATAAAACAATCCTGCTCTTTATAGTATATTTCTAATTTAAAAAGCTCACAGAGTTGCCATAGCCAAAGCACTAGTGAAATAGCATAAATTTTTAAAAATAATAGTAGTCAACCCTTTTTTTGGAGCAATTTTAGTTGCTCAGACACAAAATGAATTGGCTAAAACAAAGTATGCTGATTAAGTATGGAATGTATGTTGAAGATCTCACCAAGATATTTAAATTTTAAAATTAAAAAACTAAATATTTTCTAAATAAGTTTATCGTGGCAACCTAGTAATCAGATTCCTATGTTTTTACATTCATGGTATCCATGGTTTGGGGTGCCAACTTCAAAAAGCAATCTAAAAAATATTCCCCAGCACACTATTAGTTAAAAAAAGGCACTAAATTTTTATTGACCTTTGGAGTTAAAAAAAAGTCACCCAAAATTTCAAAAATAGGAGCTTTTGAGACGATTTTATTGAGTTGTTTTAAAAGATACCCCTAGTCACCAAGGTTAAAAAACTAGCAAAAACTTGCCTTTTAGTTGCCTGTGGCAGCCCTGAGCTAAGCATACAAACTTAATGAAAGTACCACATAAACATTTTCAACGGTGCACTAAACTATGCAGTAAATAAAAAAATATATAACCTTTAGGCATCAGTTCTAAGAGTAATTTCAGATTTTAAAAGGTTTTTGGAAAATGAAAATGATAAAGCATTTTGAGAACTGCAAAGAATAAGTTGTTTAAAGAGAAAAATAAAACAATGATTTAAACATTAGAAAATAAATAATTTTTAAATACAATAAAATGGACCAAAACAGGGAAATAAATAAACGTGCAAAATTAGATATTCTTTGATGAAGAAAGGGAGTTAATGAATTGTAAATTTATAGATGACAAAACCATTTATTTCTGGAAAAACTATGTAATAATGCTACAGAACAATGTACCATTTATATATTCACAAGATCAATAAAAACAATATAATTAAAATAAATATGATTGAATAAATTCTTTTAATTTTGAAAGAAGCAAAATTTTCATAATGCAATTTTTTTTATCAATACCAGTTAAATGAATAGTGCAGATAAAAGTAAAAATTATATTGTTAGTAAAGCCCTATCCATTCCAGAATTTTAATTTCAAAGTAAATATAAATAATTTACAATATTCTTCAAATTAAATTCTAACTCTACAACCTGCATCACTTAATACCAATGACTTTAAAAATAGTGCTAAGCTTTTATCAGAAAAACACAGGATAAAGCAATATTTACAATTTTTCAAATCTTTTCTGCCCCTTATTCCTGTTCTACTCAAATCAGACTTAAAATGCATGGAAACTATTACTCGAAGGTTTATTTGTCCACAGAAGTTTTCATAGGATTTATACACATTTAACTTCAAAGAAAAAGAAAGATTATGAACATCAAACCTCTTAAAAATCTTCTCACAGGTACAATATTTAACTATCTCCAGCATTTTACCCTAAAATTTAATGCTTATGACAGAAATTTTATAACTCTAATTTCAAATAGTTTTTTAATAGAAATCCTACTTTTAATGTCATAAGATACAGAAAAATGAATTTTTTAAATCAATATTTATCACTTTTCAGACCTAAACGTTGGTATAACTAAGAGCATGGTAGTGACTAAAAGGTAATTAGAAAACTCCTGATTTGTTTAATTCTTGTTTAGGTCTGAATTTTGAAGGAAATAAAACCTTACCTGCAATAAAGACACATTTTGAGAAACATCATTTACAATAAACCATTTTTTAACACTTAATTTGAGCAGATTATGATATGAATGTTTGTATATGCTGATAACAAATTCAGTTCAGTTTAATAGTCTTCTCTATCTGTGGCCAACCATATGAAATGCTAATGTAGAGCTTGAACGAAAACATTCTTTACATATTTCACACATGTGTAATTTCTTTGATGCATGTAATGCTTCATGCCCTTGTAGATGATGTTTTTGGATAAATCTTTTACCACAGTACTTGCAAACAAAAGGGCGTTCACCTGTATGTTTTCTGATGTGCTGTTTCAAATGACTTTTGTTGAAAGTAGAATATGAACAAAAAGAACAATTATGAAAGTTGACTTTTCCAAGTGGAGTCATCTGAGCAGAAGTTGTGTTATATTCTTCTACTATAATGTTTTCCGTTCCTAAGAAAGGGAATAAATAATCAGTAGTGCAAATATACAAATTGAAGGCTATTATAAAATATTTTTAAAAATATAGAAGATCCAAAGTAGATTGTAATTCATGAAAATACTGTCCGAGATCAGTTGAAATGTGGTATACTCTTAAAAACTAATTACTGTAGATAATTTTCAGCAATGTCGCAAACAGGAAAAAATTATTTTAACTTATCAATATACATAAAATTTAACTTACACTAAACACCTCTAACATTAAGTAAAAAGGTGAAGTTGCCTTTAAGACCATAATACTGAATTTTCATGTGTTTAGTAGTTAATTTTTTTTTAGATTATATAGACAGACAATTGCTACATTAAGAGAAGAGAAAAGTTGAGGTAATTTAATGAAATCAAGTTGGTAGTCACATGTAATAAACATCACTATTATAAAAAGTCCTATCTGTTCAAATCACTGCTGTAATATTTTAAAGATAAATTTGATTTTCGTTAGAATGAATAAGCCTTGCCATGGTAAAAAAATTATTTTAAAAATAACAGTGTTTTCTTTTTACTATAACTTACATCAGGTAAATGTGATTTGGAAATAAATCCCTTTACAATTTAACCCTCTGCTAATATTAAATTATAGATAAAACATGCATTTTTTGCAACAAAAAATCATGTGATTCGAATTTTATTGAAATATTTTATCCAACGGAGATAACTGTGTAATAAAGGCATATATTTAAACAAGAATTGAAGTTTTATTTTAATTGTAAGACATGAATGTTCTGGATGTATATAAGACTCAATTGTTTCTTGATTATTACATTTTGGACAAAGAACAGAGATGCTAACCTAAGACTATTCAGGAATGTTTCAATAATTATGTATTATAGAAAATTTTTCAATGTTATATTATTAACCATTATTTTTAATAACATTTTAATAAATACAAGAGCTTTCTTGATTGCATTAATTCTTCTTCAAGAACTATTTCTAAAATGTAGTTTTAGCTTTTCACAAAAACATTCATTATTCTACTAAAGCAAGCATTTTTCATAGGTTGTAGTTTTAATGAACAAGGGAAAGGGAGGGGAGGGTTTTTTCCAACCAATTCATACATATATTTTCATTTTAGCCTTTGAAAATAGCTATACATTCTTTAGTCAGTGCTGTGTACAAATATTTAATTTTTAGGAAGAGAAAAATTGTCTACATTGTGTTTCAAACATCAATGGGATCCAAAAGATGGATTAGTTATTTAAAAATGTTCTAAATATATTACGATGAAATTTATAGGTTCATTAGCAACTGTAACGAAAACTAGTGATGCTAAAAGAATGCAATACATCTAGTGAGATATATTTTAATATTCACTATCAATTACACTATTCATAGCAATACCGTACTGAAAAGTGAAAATATGTTATAAATATGAAATGATTGCCATTTCTAATAAAGCTTGATTAAAAGCAAGTCAGTTTTAAAATAAGCAGTAAAACCAAAATTTATCAATACCATTACATTTTTTATTCTGTTTAAATTCAAGCATTTGCATTTCTAAGCTTTATACCATTAAGAATAACTACTTTATTAAATGAAAAATACAAAATTTGCACAAAAGGGATTTTACTGGTATGCATTTTGATAAGTATTCAAACTCATGACTTTTAATGTATAAATGCAATTTGTACAAAATTATCAGTATTGATTGTAGTACTATTTGATTCTTTAGCTTATAAAGCCATACTCTTCTACGTTATGATTTTTTTCAAAAAGAATGTGTAAATTTTGTCATATTTAAGATAGCTTACCGAAATCACTCACATAAACAATTAAAATCTTAATATTATATATATTTAAGTAAACAAGAATTGTTTCTAATTTCATGAACCAAGAAGAAAATGATCTTAGGAATTGCAACAGTCACTATACTGTCAGCCCAACACCCAAAACACATATCTGCCAAATATTGCTAGCATATAAAAAACATGCTCTTAAGTCTGATGCTTTGAACATTATAAAATATTGAGTTACAAATTGAAAATGTATACCAAGTTTTGTTAGCAAAATATAAATCGGAAATTGGCTTTGGTATAGTGGGAAATATTCAATAACAGAGCAGTAATTACATTTAGGTGAAAGCAACCAAAAATGGAGATGCAAGATTTGGTGTGGTTTCTAATGCTGTGAAAATCACATTAGTCATTTTGCATTGACACTTAATGGTCTTTCAATAACTCTGAATTTTATATTTCCAGTTTGTACATGCAATTGTTCTTAATGTCTATGATTAGAATTGTGTTATAACCAGTTTTGGTATCATGTCTCCTTTTAAATATGAAGTTTATTAAATTTCTTGCTGTGCATTGAAATCAGATCCATTTCTGACTTTTTATGACCTGCCATGGTTACAACAAATTCAAAGGCTCGTTAAAATAAAAATTATGGAGAATATGAGAACATGTGCTATGCAAAAGGGATGTTCACACAAGCGGACATCATTAAAAAAATATAAGGCATCTGCAATAGAACCTTAATTACAGAGTGTCCTAAAAGTTCTCGTACTGACGATTCATGAATTTATTATACGAAAACAAAAAATCATTTTTATGCTAATGGTGAAAAGCACTTTTAACATAACGTAGGAAAAAATTTGAACTCACATTTATAATAAATGTTCAAAATGTCTGCCCCTTTCTTGGAGGGAAAGCTGAAGTCGTTTGCACATATTTTTAGAAACACGTTTCAAGATGCTGGGAGTGACTTCTTGTATCCTTTGAGTAATGGCAATTTTCAGATCATCTTTTGTTTGGGGATTATCTTCATAAACTTTGTTCTTTAAATATCCCCACAGAAAAAAGTCAGGGATGCTCAGATCAGGGGAATGAGGTGGCCAGATTTCTTGAGATGAGTTGATCGACAAAAAAAATCTTGAAGCATGGCCATGGTTTCATAACTTGTATGGCAGGTTGCACCGTCTTGTTGGAACCAAGAATTTCGTTTATTCACTTCTCATAATGCAACAAATTGTTGGATAAGTTCTCTGTATACAGTGCCATCAACAGTTGATTCGAAAAACAGAGGCCCAACAATATTTGTGCGTGATACGGCACACCAAACGCCAATTTTTTGAGAATGTAAAGGTTTATGCATTAATGAATGGGGATTTATCATTGCCCAAATGCAGGAGTTTTGGGCATTCACATAATCGCTTAAATGAAACCATGCCTCATCAGAGAAAAATGTTTTGTCCTAAATGTTGATGCAAATAAATCTCCGGAACCATCAGTAATAATAAAGCTGCTTCTCATTGTCCGGTGGCTTTAGCTCCTGTAACATTTTTACATGATAAGCACGAAAATGCAAAGCTCTAAAAGCCTTATGTGTCGATCCACGTGATGTGCCCATTTGTTGTGACAAACGCCTCATGGATTGATGAGGAGATTGCAATATCTTTCATTGAGTTTCTTGCACAAAGTCTGGTGTAACGACTTTCGGTCTTCCACCGAACTTGTCTCACGAAATCACAGAACGAGTTGATATAGCGTATCTTTACTCGGTATTGCATCATCTGGATATTTGTCGTCAAAATTCTTTACATCTTTCATATGATTTGCATTCAAAATAAGCCTCAAGAAGTGCAATTCTCTGAATGCGTGATAAACTCATTTTGCAATGAACAAAATGACATGGAATTTTATTATCGCACAACTTCAATGAGAAGAAAACCAAACGATAAAAATTAAAGAATCCATAAAATTATAAGCAGATGATAAAATTCAACAATTAAAAAAACACAGGCAAATGATTTTTTAAAGTTGGAGTACGGGAACTTTTAGGACACTGTAGATTGAAATTTCCTTAAGAACCAAAATATCTTAACAGCAAATCTCCGTCAGAAATTGTTCTAAAATAGAACTAGTTACTTGTAGATTATTTCTTCAAAAAGCAGTTTTACACATTTCTAGATAAAATCTCAACCACTCTTAAGGATTAATTTTTATATTTTAAAATTCTTAGATAAAAGGATTATTTTTAATACTTAAATATTATCACTTAAAAGAACTAGGTAACTCAATTTTTTGGTTTTTGAGATAATGGGAAAACTGTTTGCTGTTACTATCCCAGTTTCCTAACCCTTACATTTTTCATTAGGCGATAGAGCTAAAGTGGACAAAAAAGTTACTCAGTGCTTGCATTAAATTCTGTATCTCAGATTTACTAATTTAAGTATAACTCAAAATACACCATTTTCTAAGTTACCTAGTTCTTGCATTCAGGTGACGATTTGTATAAACTCTTTTCTCTTAATGTAAAATAAAATCCTACAAATTAGGTAAGAGTATGAATTAACAGATTTTGAGTTTATTCATTATTACCCTTGGGGGTAGCAGCAACCCACAGAAGGGAATCTGACTGACCACCATAGGGATAATACAAAGGAAATAGAAAAAAGTTTAAATTTATATACGATGGCAAGATTATAAAGGATGTAAAAACTTTAAACATATTTAAAATTTGAACATAAAATAATATTTAATTTTAAAACACGATTAGAAAGCAATTCTTCTCTCATGTTTAATAGAATCACATAAGAAAAATATAATACTTAATTTTCATGGTTAAGAGCACATATTTCCATTTAGGAATATATTTCAATAAACCTTAAGAAATGTTTGTTCATACTATAAGTTTTCCCCCATGATTTCTAATTGGTTTTACATTGCTGGACTAGTTGGTACGATTCTTGCAACCTATAGAAATGATATCATTTTATTAAGGAGTAATAATTTATAGGGCATATTAAAAAAAACTAAGATTTTATTTTTAAATTCTTAGAAAATTAATAGTGAATGTGTTTATAATTCATAAGTATCTTATTGTTACCTGATAATACACAAGTTCTTATAATTTTCAATCATTTTAACTCACTTAACAATTTTGTGTAAAAAGGTGTTTCAATTTTGGAGAACAGAAATTTAATACACCAGTTAAAAAAGAGGAATTCAAAACTTCATGAAATATTTTCGCTATTTGTACAAACAATTTTTTCCCGACACTGAGCTACATTTTATTTGTAAATATGTACAAAACTTTTACATATGAAACTTTCAAGAGATGATTATAAATATTGTTGATGGCTTAACATATGCAAACTCAATGATTCTTCACTGCGTAAACTTAGTTTACAAATGCTACACACATAGATCTTCTTTAAGGAATGTGACATCTCGTGTGAACGAAGATAAACTTTTTGTTGAAAAGCTATTCCACATATCTGGCACACGAAAGGACGATTCAGTGAATGTTTTCGTACATGGCGATTCAAGTTACTTTTGTAGTATGTTGTATAAGAACAATCAGGACATGAATGGTTACAATATTTTCGATGCTTGTTTTTCCTAGCACCAAAATCACCACAGAATTCTTTACTAAAACTTGGGTTGCTGATTTCTGTATCAAGAAAGAGAAAAGATTATCAAACAACTTATAACTCCTAAGAAGATAATTTAAAATAAGTCTAACAAGTGATAATATTACTTTTTGTTATGTTTCAATGCAAATGAAATACTTTAATCATTTAAACACACACTAATTCACTAATTTTACTTTTTCAGCACTTATCAATGGATGAAACTTGAGAAACTAATATTTAGTATTTACATATAAATATGTTTATAATAAATACAAGTGACTAGATAAAATTATGATAGCTTGAAAATACTGAAATGATAATACAATATCATGGAGAAAAATATTCAGAGTAACAGCTTTTCATTATTCCAAAATAAATCTTTTTCAAATCCGTATTTTAACCAAAGTTATCGAAACTGCAATTTAGTATAACAGTGAAAATCATGATGAGTAACAGTTATTAAGAATGCAACAGTTGGACACAAAATAATATTTAAAAAAATAATAAACTCTTTATAATTATTTGAAAATTCTTAAAACTTTCCCAGGAGAGTAATTTTAAATTCCAATTATTTTTAAGAATTCTAAGATTAAGAAAACTAATGAATTTTATTGACACATATTAAACCCAAAAATATGGTCATTAAAAGGTCAATTCCCATGTCCATCCACTATTGATATTTTTTATACATAGTGCATTCAAACATAATAGAGTACTTGTTTCATAATGAGTACTAACATCACATTTGTGAAGGTAAAATGGCTGTTCTTTTTCCTTTAAACATTACTCTATACTTCTCTACAAAAATATAAATGCTTTAAATATGAAGAATTATATTGCTAGTATAACATACATTTTAAATAAAATAAAACAACACATCTAGTGATTGATATCCAACATTAATAAGATACTTATTTTTACACAAAAACATGTAACTATACTATAATAAGAAATGAATAAGTTCCACGCAGATGCACACAAAAACATTGAAACCACTCAGTACTATCATAAAATCATGTTTATATCAATTCAGATACAAGAAAGTCTATAAAGTAATAGTTTAATTATATTTAAAGTATTATTTTACTGAGATATTTATAATATGGTACCATACATGTAATGAGATGACTTATTGAAATACAGATGGTATTAGAAAGCAGTGTTTATCATAATTTGACGAACAATCTTAAATAGTTTGCAAACATAAAATTTTTATGCAACTTTAAAACCTATTCCATCTTTATAAAAAGACTACTGTTTACTGTACTCATAATATTCAAACCAAAGCTAATTTTACATCAGTAATCAGTATTAAGTAGCTGTTACTCCATACAGCCCAACTGTGAACTGAAACATTACATCATGCTCCCCTGCAGATAGTCATATGTAGCTAACAGGTTCTAAGATTAATTAATGAAGACCAGAGTGAATCACATAAGATATGGGAAATATACATTTTCTGCAGCCGAAAACCCATTTCTTTACAAATTCCAGCTATAATATTCTAATTAAAAATATATATGTCTAACTAGTATTTCAATGAGAATATTACTTACAACTTTACAAGTTGCAATACAACACAATGATCAAAATAAAAACTTCAGTAAAACCAGAAAAGTAATTTATTTTTTGTTTTGAATGATTTATTGCTATCAAAAAGATCTTAAATACTAAAAGAAATGGTGCAAGAGACTTAAAGTAGCAGCATGCTGTTATTGATTCTTCAAATTTTTTCAGTTTTTTAACAAAAGAAACAGAAATATGGAACAATAATAAAGGAACATTTTAAATTAACGCTGAAAATAATTGAAGGGAAAAACTTTTACTCGTTTATTTTAAGAATAATGGAAATATACTTTTTAAAACAGTTTTTAAATTGATAAGACAATTTTAGATCATTAATCATGAGTAATTTTTTAAAAATATATTTTCTAAATACATCAAAAGCATGTGAAAATTAAACCAACAGAAAAACTAAAAAAAAAGTTTTGGATAAACAATTATGATTTTATGAATGTATAGAAAGAGAAGTAGCTCATACATAAATTATTTTTGAGAACTCTGACGTAATAACTATAAACGATGTTATCCTTATCTTTCAGGATGTCAAGGGGGTTTATGGCACAAGGGCAATATTTGGCCATGATGCACAAGACAGATCATCATAAATTCTTTAGTGTCTAGGGGCACATAAGGCCTTCAATCTAGATTGCCAAAGTTTCCTGCCCGATGCAGCAAGTCTAGCTACATACAAGCCTCACTTCTCTCTTGTTCCAACATACGTCGCCAGGTGAAACGGGAATGTCCACGCTTTCTCTTTCCATCAGGGGTCCAGGTCAATGCTTTATTAGGAATACTGTTCCTGTTCATTCCTAAAATGTGTCCTGTAAACTTCCAACGTCTCAATTTGATTTCTTTTAATTTAGATTTAATTAATAATTCTTCATTTGAAATGTATTGGGATGTTGAATAAGTTCTCGCTGTTTTCCAACAGATGGCGTTACCGGAACTGGTTGCGTTAGTTTATGATAGTGACGCATCTATTTACAAGTACTATAAGCAAGCTTGAAATCCAGTGTATGTTATTTCTCGGAAGTGCAAACAACTTTATTTTTCATTGCGTTAAATATGTCAAATTTCGTGCCAAAAAAAGAGTATTTGCGGGGAATTTTACTGCACTATTTTATTCAAAAAAAAATCTGCAGTTGAAGCTCACAGAATTCTTGTTGAGACTTACGGCGACCATGCTCTGTCTGAAACAACTTGTAGAGATTGGTTTAGATGCTTTAAAAATAATGATTTTGATCTTGAAGATAAAGAACGCTCTGGCGCACCGAAGAAGTTTGAAGACGAACAATTGGAAGCATTACTTCATGAAGACTCATGTCAAACGCTAGATGAACTTGCAGAATCATTAGAAGTTGATCACACAACAGTTTCGAAACGTTTGAAAGCATTAGGAATGATTCAAAAGCAAGGTCATTGGATGCCGTACGAGTTGAAGCCGAGAGACGTCGAACGGCGTCTTTTCACCTGTGAACAACTGCTTCAACGGCAGAAAAGGAAAGGATTTTTGCATCGTATCGTAACTGGCGATGAAAAATGGATACACTACGATAACCCTAAGCGTAGAAAATCGTGGGGTAAACCCGGCCATCCATCAACATCTTCAGCAAAGCCGAATATCCATGGTTCCAAGCTTCTGCTCTGCATTTGGTGGGATCAGCTGGGTATAGTTTATTATGAGCTGCTCAAACCAAATGAAACCATCACGGGAGATCGCTACAGACTACAATTGATGCGATTAAGCCGAGCATTGAAGGAAAAACGGCCACTATACGAGCAGAGACACGACAAGGTCATTTTGCAGCATGACAACGCTCGGCCACATGTTGCAAAACCGGTAAAAACCTACTTGGAAACGCTTAAGTGGGAAGTCCTACCCCACCCGCCGTATTCACCAGACATTGCCCCTTCCGACTACCACTTGTTCCGGTCGATGACGCATGGCCTGGCTGAGCAGCACTTCCGTTCTTATGAAGATACCAAAAATTGGGTCGACTCTTGGATAGCCTCAAAAGACGTGTCGTTTTTCCGAAGTGGAATTCAAATGCTGCCAGAAAGATGGGGAAAAGTAGTGGCTAGCGATGGACAATACTTTCAGTAACATGTTTTTTAAAATCAAACATTAATTTTCACAAAAAAACAGCGAGAATTTATTCAACATCCCAATAGTATGGCCAAAAAATCTTTAAGATAATTCTTAAACATTTAGTTTATTGCACTGTGTTTTGGTAATTTTTCATGTTTCAGAACTGTATCAGAGAACTGAAAGTACTAGTGATTTGTAAATTTAATTTGGTTTTTACATGCATGTTAGTTACTCTCCACAATTTATTAAGACTCTTAAAACAGTTGCGAGCTTTTGACATTCTAAGATCAATATCTTCATCAGTACCACTATTTTTTTATTGTTGCTCCCAGATATGAAAAGGTGCTTACATCTTCTGTTGAATTATTTTGCACATTGATGGGAGTGCTAGATTTTTCGTTAATTGTGAGGACTTGTTTTATTCTGACTAATTTTTAGTCCCACTAGTTTAGCATTTTCTGAAGACATCCGTTTTAGTTTGTAAATCTTTTAACCTGGACGACAACATGACAATATCGTCTGCAAAATCAAGATCCTCCAAAACAGATGTAAAATTCCATCTTATTCCTGTTCTTTGATTTCTAAAAGTTCTTAACATGATCCAGTCAACAATGATGATAAAAAGACCCGACATGACACAGCCATGCCGAACTCCATTTTCCACTAAAAAGAAATCTGTTAATTTTCTATTTACTTCAATGCAAGTTTTACTATTTCTATACATTTCCTGTATTATATTTATGATTTTTTGTGGAATACCATGTTTTAAAATTTGCCACAATTTGGGTCTAATAACAGAATCAAATGCTTTACTGAAATCTATAAAGTTCAAATATACTGTAGCATTACAGTCTAACTATTGATTCTGTTTGATTATATTTCTAAGAGTAAAAATATGTTGTACTGCACTACCTCTTCTGAAACCAGCTTGTTCTGGTCTGAGAATGCTTTCTATTTCATTCTATTATAACTAGAATTCTTCCAAATATTTTTGATGCTGTTGGCAGTAGACTTATACGTCTCCAATTTTCACCAACTGAATTTATCACTTTTTAAAAATTTTTAATGATTATTGCTTCTTTCCTTTGTTCCGGTATTTTTTCAGTTTTCCATATTGTGTTATAGATTATGTAAGTAATGCAAGGTTGTATTTTCATCTGCTTTTAATATCTCAACAGAAATATTATCTATTCCACAAGCTTTTTCTGTTTTTTGAGCTCTCAGAGCCTCTTTAATCTCAGCCAGTGAGATATCCTCAACAGAAATGCTAAGGGTTTGAATGATATCATATGTGCACAAGACAGATAATATCAAGTAATGAACACACACACAAGGAAAGTTTTACTGACACAGAAGAGAGAAATACACCCAGGGAGGAATTGGACCTATCCTTATCTCTCAGACTGTCAAGGGGTAGCGGGGCTATGGCACAAGGACGATATTTGACCATGCTTCATCAGACACAAGAGTGACAATATCAACTAATGGACACACACAAGCAAAATTTCAAACAAAGAGAAATACACTCACGGCGAATCAAACCTGCACCGTCGCAGGTTGCTAGCGCAGTGGGAATACCCACTGAGCCACGACAGCTCCTCATGCTGTCAAGAAAAAATTTGTTATCTGATAGATAAAACTCAATACAGCCCCTACTGGTCATATTATCAGATGTTTTTCAAATAAATAAAAAGTGACTTAGCTTGTCCTGATAGTCAAGGGGTTAAAGTAATAATAGGTATTTATCTAATTTCCCAAACAGTAGAAAAAATCAATTGAATCTACATTTTTTCAGATTAATTTACAGCATTCTTTACACAAAACAGAAATTGATCTTACTAATATTCTTCAGAGCTGTAGATGTTTCATGTAAGTTTATTCCAGTATTCAATTAAATACACTGATGTAGGGACATTGTATGATATTGAAGATGATGCTTGAGCGAAAAAGTTTTCCCACATGTCTTGCATTGAAAAGGTTTTTCTCCAGTATGTCGTCGAAAATGACGTTTCAAGTTAGAGTTAATGTTGGTTTTATACTCACAAAAAGAACACGAATACTGTATAATTTTCACAGAATTATCAAATCCTGGTTCAGCACCCATTTGAAAAAGAGAAAATTGAGGTTCAAGTCCTGCAAAAGAACAATTTTAATAAAAGTTTAATTTAACCTATAACAGAATATTAATTTCAAGAGGCACTTGTGGCATGCTGACAATCCCCAAGACTCTTAAAATCATCATTTCAAATTCTACATTGAAACCTATAACTACTTGAATTTTTGTACAATTCAAAGAATATACAACCTTGTTAACTCTTAATTTTTAACTACATATATCTGAAGTCATACTTTTTGTTGGTTAACATTTTAACAAAATCATGCAAAATTGAATGTTAAAGTAGATGAGAACTAAGTTTTCTTTTCTATTCGGTCAGATTGTAAGAGATTTGAGGACAGGTAAAACCATAACCAATTTTTTCACCAATTTGCTTTTTCAGATAAGTATGAATCATTGGTAAAACACACTATTATACATATATTATTCAGTAACATGTATGAAAAAGTATATGAAGATACATTTTATTATCTAGTTCTTTTATCAAAGGCTGAATTTGTTACCCAAGGTCATTGAAAAAGCCGATGATACATGGTGTTGTGGTCAAAATATAGCAAAGCATTTTTCTAATATACCAAGTCACTGTTACAAAAATTTTAACAAACATGGAAACTACATGCTGCAATTAAATTTTCTGTATTGCTAAATGCAAAAATTTTAATTGCTCTCTAGGTTTTAATATAATTAGTCAGATCTAATCTTTCACATTTCCTAAGTAGCAGGAATTCCAGTGACAGAAATGTCCACAACAATTATTCTTTATTTAGTATCAGCGAAGGTACTACGGTAGGGAGTAAATTAAAAGGTATGGTCAATGCAAAACTAGAACACAAATTTTAGCTTGAATTTGACTCTTTGGTTCATCAGTCTACCTTTTCCTAGAAATTTCATTGAGCTAAATACCTAAAATGAATGGGTGGTTAGTTTTGAGGGTTTAAAGTAATTTGAGGTTGCTAAAAAAGAGGGAAAACTCAGTATCTGTGAACTTTGGATTTGAAGAGAATGCTTGTGAGATTTCAGTAACATATTCATAAAAACCAAATGTTCGTCAATAACAGGTTAGTTTTAAGTGAGAAATAAATATTAAAAAAGATTGAAGCCTTTATTTCTAATTTTGTAAACAGCATAAATGAAATCCACAAAATTTAGTAAAACAAGCAAACTTTGGGCTTCTAAAACATTTTAACATAAGAGTTCTTGAAACATGATAGAAAATACTACTTTTTGTAAGTAAAAGGGCAAAAGACAATTGCATTGATTATTATTAATTCATTGTAACATTTTATGTTACAATGAATTAACACATAATATGTGTAACATTTTCAAATCATATGTGAAAGGACTTTTGAAGTTGTAAAAACATACTTTCAAAAGACAACACTTTAATTAACAGCACCATTTATTTCTATGCATGACAACAGGTATATAGGATAATTCAATTCTCCCTCATGTCTCAGCTACAGCATTCTATAGAATAGTTGCATATTTAGCTAATTTTTGTTGTGTTAGCCAGCTCTTATTTTGTTACGACATAATAAACATTACACACAATGCATTAAACATATTTAACCAAAATAACAGCTATCACAAATCAACGGAACTGAACAGAAAAAGGTGGTCTGTACTAAAAATATTAGAGCAGTGACCTTAACTTCATACCTGGCAACAGTAAGTAGTCAATTATTTCTCACATTATAATAGTCAAAAACCCTACAGACAATTTGTCACTTCTGAACAAGACATTGCAATGGTAACACGCAAATTGTGTCCATCAACTATATTTATTCTTAGGGAAATATATCATACACATGAAT
The DNA here is from genome assembly GCA_933210815.1 of Meta bourneti. Taxonomy (NCBI): domain Eukaryota; kingdom Metazoa; phylum Arthropoda; class Arachnida; order Araneae; family Tetragnathidae; genus Meta; species Meta bourneti. Next base: position 32,461,756 of record OW119923.1, on the reverse strand, counting down.
GTCAAGAAAAGCTGTGAAATTGAGCAATGGTCACAACTTGGACACATTTCACAAATGCTTAAGAAAATGCATACTTTCATGAGTTTGCATGCTATGTTTCTGTGTGAACGATTTACCACAATGTTTGCAAATGAAAGGTTTTTCTCCAGTGTGCGTTCTTATATGCCTTGACCAGTGTGTTTTATAAATAGTCCAATAGTCACAGTGAGGGCAAGAGTGTCGCACACCCTTAAATTCATAATTTCTGCTAAATACTTTACTTGTTCTCTCGGTAAAAGAAAGAGTTCCTGAAAAAAATGTAAGCTTTTGTTACTAATAAGATTATGGGTAACTTTCTATTATACATCTATGCAGTTAAATATTTTTAAACAAAATGATGATAAGTACCTATATAATGTAATAACTATGAAGATTGCCAATATTTAAGAATCACCGAAAGTGCTTTTAAAGAGAACATCAACAGGGAAAATATTTTAATAAATGCCTGCAAGATTTCAAAAAGTAAGATAACCAAAAGCAGCAAGCATAATTTAGTCCCAGAAACAATTCATGAAAAGGAACTTTTTAAAGCACTCATGACTAGAAATGCAATATATTTTGGAAACTCCAATAGGATGAAATGGTAACAACTTCCCAAAGAATTATTCCAATATTTAAACACTGAGTGTAGGTGAATTGTTTACAAGATTTGCTTTATACCCCAAATGCCTGTAAAATGTGTTTTTTTTGTGATTTCTTAACTAAACCACCAAAAATAAATTAGAGCTTCAGGTATCACTTTGCATTCTGTTTACAGGATTTCTAGGACTACAGCAATTCACATTAGTTATTCAATATCATTATTATCAGGTTTAATTTACATAAAATTTAGCTTCCTAAGTTTATATTGATAATGCACATCTTTTCAAATTAAAAATAAATGAACAATATAAACTACAATTATATTTTAATAGTGGATTACCACACAAGCTGTTGGAGCATATTAATTATTTTAGAAGTTAATTTAGTGACTTGAAATTACAGCATTTTTTATGTAATTTGAAAAGTAGCAGTAATTACTTGTACTGGTGATTACATTTAGTTCAAATATCAGGATTTTTAAAAGATATTGTGGAAACAAAATTACGACGAACATCAAGTTTTGTATTTTTCTTTGTGTAGAGTTTTAATAATGCAATGAGCACTTTTGAAACAAATTCTGAAATGCGAATATTTTTATGTGCAAATTCATCTTATGATCAACTGGAATAAGTGCATTTTTTTACTTCTCCAAACTTGACTATAATTAGCAATAATATTTAACAAATGCTCAACTGAAGCCCTTATCCAGCAACATAATTCAATATTTCTAATTGGGCAATTACATGATTTGTAATTACTTTAAAACTGTAAGACTAAAACATTAAGTAGTGATAATAAAGCTGAGAACACCGTGTATTATTACAACTGATAAAATGGAAGAGTTTAAGTTCAATGGAAGTGAAGAAAAATTCAAAGTATAGGAGTAATTACACTGGTGTTTGACAATCTGAATTTTGCAATGGCTGTAAAATTATCTTGTTAAGTTAAAAAAAATGGTTAATATTTGTTTAATGTTAGAAAATAATAACCATATTATAATACTTTGCACCGTCTTTTTGTTAGGACACGAATTGAAACAAGAACATCTTTTATTCTTAATCAGCTTTTAGATATATATCACAACAAAGATAACCACATTTTTAAACTTTTTGCAATAAATACTATGACAGCATTCGCCATGACTGTTTTTTTTATATATAGGTCAAATTTAAATACTTTCAAAGAACTTCTTAAAAGGGCTTTACAAGAACTATGGAAACCATACAAGAAATCAAGTACATCCATCTATTAATTATTCTGTTAGCCTTTACTAGAGCATGGTATCCTTCTATTGACACCTAACAGGTATGAACTTTTTTTGACCAATCAAAAGTTATGCAGGATTTCACAAGCCATGGAGTGAGATTAGGATATTGAGATAAATTTGGTAATGTTAGATTTATTTAATGATTAAGTTCATATACCATTAAATAATTGTCAAATATCAAGCACACAGCAAAATCTAATTCAGAGTAATACATCGCAAATTGCAACAATGCAAACATTAAGAAATAATATTCATGCTACACTTAACACATAAAAGTGCCATAATGCAATTAAAACTACATAAAAAGCTGCTTATTACAACTGTCCTGACGTTCGTACTTATTACAGTTCAGCAGATTTAACTACCAGCATTATACATAAACATGCAACTAAATAAATCTAGCTCATAAAATTAAAATTAATGATATTTTTAAGTGGAAGTCCAAACAGATAATGAATCAAATACAATTGAAATTGATCATTCAGTAAATACCTCAAAGATAGTAGTTCATAATTTTATTATTTCAAAATTATAATTTCTGCAATAAAATTAGTTTTTAATAATCGTATCACTTGTATTGTCATATTGTTAATGAACAGGACATATTGATTAATGTAAAAAGAAATTATGAGCAAATCAAACAGAATAATCACATTTTCAAACGATTCCTCAATATGGGTTTCCTTCATGTTGTAACATATGGACTTTGAGATAATCATCAGAACGAAACTTTTTTTCACAAATGGGACACTGAAGTGACATCGGTAAGTGTGTTTGTTCATGGTACTGCATGTTTTGCTTCTGGTTGAATCCTTTCCCACAAACATTACATGCAAAAGGCTTTTCTCCTGTATGTATTCGCAAGTGTCTTTTGAAGTGTCCTTTATTCGGTGTAGAGTAACCACAAATGGTGCATTTGTTATGAGGTGGAATAACATGAGAGTAACTGCTACTTTCTTGTAATAAAAGGGCAATATGAGATCCTAAAAACAAAAATTTAATTAGCTACTACAGGTCTAGAAATAATTTTAATAGAGTTGTTAGCAGAGAATATTCTGAAAAGATTGAAATTTGAAGAACATTTGAGAATTTTCTAATTAGAATCTCATCTTTCAGGAAATTGCAACTTAATTGATTGTAGAAACTTGTAAGGTTTTATTGAAAACCACGATACATTATCGTGGTTTTCGTATTACTGATAATGCCTGAAGTCAAGAGATATAAGCAACCCCATATTTCCGCATATAATTGTGCAGCACACATATAAAACTTATTGGTTGGGAATACATTAAAACCCAACTGTTGGAGTGAATTTAAAAATAACTGTACACATATTGTCAAAGTAAATAATTCACACTTTGAACAAAATTATGGAATACAAAGAGCAAAGTACAAAAATAGCTGAAATGTTTACTTCTTTTTCTTTATTTCTTATGTTAACCTAAGTGTTACAATTTAAACTTATAATTTTTTTCATTTATTAATTACAAAAAATGTTGCATGTCATTTAAAAAATATTTTATGCCTTTAGAAGAAAATTCTCAATTATTCTCTTCTTAGGGAATATCTTCCAAAAGATTGTTGCTGAGAAATTTATCTTTTCTCAACATAACTATATTTTCAAAAAATTCCCATGATTAAAAAATCTTTTTTGAAAGGATAACTTGAAAGCAAAATCTGAAAATAATTACTGTAAGTTTATCTTCCTATTAAATTTCTCAATTAGAGAATATAAAACTTTTATTAGTAATGGCTGCATTGAAGTGATTTAATAAGTGACAAAGAAAAGTTAACTACTACCAGCAAGCAAAAATTAGTTGGAAAAATGAATTATATGTACAAAGGAACAGAAATACTTCGGAACAAAAAATGTATACATAAATTCAGATTTGTTTCCCAAACAATAATGCATTCTAAACAATAGCACTGCAAAAATGCATATTATGGCAGACAGAAACTTGCAGGTTATAAACAAGTAGAATAATTCAATAAAACATTGTACATAATGAATAGAATGTTTTTAAAAATGTGAAAAGCAATTTTTTTGGTTTATTTGGTAATGACACAGTAAAATCCAAATGATTTTAAGTATTTGCAAATTGATTTTTAATTAAATTCTCATCGTTAAGACAGATTGCTGTTTACAAAACGTTTTGGAAGACAACAGAAAAGGTTAGAAATTATTTTTTTACAGAATTTGAAATTTACGAAACCAAAATTTGAAACGTTTAAATACTTTACTAAAAATAAAAAGTTATATATAACAAATGGATATTAAAATATTTGGTTAAATTGGGGATAAACCTAGTTTGATTGGTTGAAAATTAAAACCTACAGTTTGCTGTATTGAGTAACAAATGAATGGTTAAAAGCATGATAAAAGGTCAAATGATCAAAATAATGCAATTCATTCAAACCTACTTTTAGTGAATATGAGTACATAGTGAATAAATAAACTTTTTTGGTGAATATGGTCATATTTCAAAAAGTAGATTGTAGAATCAGAACAATTAAAATAAAACAAGGTAGGAAATAAATACAAAAAATTAGAGCTTGCTCCTAAAATATGTCCACACCAAGAAAATAAGAAAGAAAAACATTTGTATTAGAACTTGAAAAACATCTTGTACATCATTGAGGTAAAAGGTTACTAAACAAGAAACATTTTTGTTTAAAAGCTCAAAAAGTAAGCCAGGCTAGGACAGAAAAACAGAATTCATTTTTATTCTTATTTTGAATCACAATACATCTTAGGTTAAATATCTACATATATATTTTGCTTAAGTACATGACACATAAATCGAGCGCAAAGGAATTCATTTGCCAATTTTGCTGCATAGTTTAAATGCTTGATTTGAGCTTTGGAGCTGCATAATATTGCTAAAACCACAGGGAAGAGCTGTGGACAGAAAACAATGAGAAATCTGGAGGATAGAAATCAGTGCAGAAAAGAAAATATGGTATAACTCAAGAACCCAATACTAGCTCATCATCACAACAATTGTGACTGAAATTTTTGTCGCCAAACGGCTAATTGAATGGGTCAGGAACAAGTTACCATACTCCAAAGTTATCGCTAATTGGTGATGGTATTGTGTTCTCGATTCTAACCGAAAATGTAAGTGAAAACAGGTTTACTTAAAAAACCTATGAATTGGTTTTGAACAAAGAAATGGGATGAAATTGAAGTCGACATTACGAGCGTTATTGTGGTAACATGAGCAATATGTGCTTTTATATAGTCATTTATTTTATTGGAAATAAGAATTAATACCAGTAAAAGCAAACTCAATGCTGTTATATATTTTTCGATAACTTTAGTTCATTTAGTATGAAATCCATTTATGTGAATATGAATGCTATATTCATTATAGATGGGTTGAAATAATATACGAAATGTAAGCTATTGATATAAGCAATTAAATTTAAAGCAGATGCTATGCGTGAGTCTACAAGTTATATTTAAAAAGGGACAGATCAGCAATTTTTCTAATGCAAAACTCCCATACACACAAAACCTCAATACACAAATATTCCAAATTATGAATAATTTATATTTGCAAAACACAGTTAATAATTTCCACTGTAAGATAATGCAGAAGAAAACATGTTTGTATACATTTATAGCATGACCTATGAAGTGTAATACTTTTAATTCAACTAAAGTAACATTTGTTATAGCATAAATAACTCTGGATATCAGAAATTTTAAGCATAACACATTTAACTCATTTTAAACGAATTTTATACTTGCAGAGTACTCCTCTTTAGCATTCTAAGATGTCCATAGAAATGTTGATTTTATGACTTGTTTTAAATATAATATTAGTCATAGCCAAAAAAGTGAGTACTCATAAGGAAGTTTCTCCAAGCTTAATTGATAAGTTCGAATATACATGAATCATTTTGTGTTCAATAAGATTTTAGATATAGATTTACAATGATAGAACCTACTATTGTGTACAAAAACTGTATTTTCAATGGCACTAAATCTTACTTAGTAAACTGAAGTTTTTCTCTTAATTTTTTATAAAAATTTAGAGAAAAACTGAATTAAAAAAAATTTAAGATTCAAAAAAGATATTCTACATTTAAGTACCAATAAGACTACATTTTAAGTACCAATAAGAAAGAACAAATAAAGCAAAAGTTAAATATAAGGAAATTTAACTGAATAAAAATGTTAAAATCACGATAAAAATTATTTGTATGCCTAGTAAATAAATTCAACATGAGATTTTAATGTGATGAGACATCACAACAAAACCAGCATTACTCTTTACTAACAAATAAACTATACATGAGCAAAATATAATTTTAAAGTAATAAATACTTAAATTTTCAATTAAGATTTAAGACTTTTTCATTGATTTTATCAACCATACACAACTTGCTCATTTTATTAAGGATTTTGATTTCAATTGCAAATAGAAAATTACAATCAATATTCATAATTTTCCAGAACTGGATACAACTTCAAGGGAGAGAAATTTTAGTTGTAGAAAAATAATGAAATGGAGTTAAGAAATATTAAAAAATAAATTCAAGAATGAGCCTTTTTGAAGTTTTGCAGGACAGAGTAATTTTGGACAGTAGTTACTAATTGACTATACTTGATTGTTTTCAAGCTATCGTAAAAATTCAAGTATTTAAAAACCCTAACAGAACTTGAAGGAGTAACTATTCAAGATTAATTCAAGCATTCATTTTTTAAAACAAAATCATGGTTTTTGTTACCTATTGTTAAGAATTGCGGGTAAGTTTGAACATTTCATTTCCTGGATATTGTACAAGTCTTGAACTTATGTTAATGTAAAATTGTCAGAATATAATATGAACTGCAAATTGAGATTTACTATTAATATGAAAGTGGTATAAATACACCTAATTCTGTTTTTGCACGAACTTTTTTTTACACGAATTTGATTTAACACGAGCGGTCCAATCCAATTTCTAACAATTTTTTTTGCCTAAATTCTAAGAAAACAAAATTTTATCTGTGGCGTAGTAGATCATTTCTATTTTCTATATGTATAACAGCTAGTGTGTGTTTTGAAATGCGTGCTTTCCTCTTAGATAATTACATAACGTTTTTATTATTGAATTTGGTGCACATCTACCGTATTGGTGCATTGTATCTTCGGAAGACATTTAGTATGTAGCTCTATTTTAAAGTGAAAGAATCTATAGTGAAATTTGTGCACATGTAAATTTATAAATTTTGCCGAAAGTCAATAAATTGTAAGTTTACAAATTTTTCATGCCTTTATTTATTAATTTTAATTTGAGATATTTTCGGTAGCCCTTATATAATGTCACATAATTCACCCATTACCAAAACGAAAAGGAAAGCGATTTCTTCAGAACTTAAAATTCAAATTTTAGATCGTCTTACAATTGGACAAGGTGCTACGTCTGTAGGAAAGCATTTTGGTGTACATGAAGCTACCATAAGAACAATTAAGAAAAATGAAGCTGCAATTAGGAAGTCGGTATGTTCTGGAACAAAAGTAAATGTTAATTCATCATCATATACAAGAGATATTGTCAATGAAAAGATGGAAAAGGCTCTGGTAATATGGATAGAAGATAAGTCACAAAAAAGAGTACCAGTAGATGAAAATGCCATCAAGTAAACAGCACTAAGAATTTATCGACAGATTAAAGAAAAGGAGCCAAGCACTTCATTTCAGTTAAACAAAGTATGAATTTTCTGCAAGTACAGGTTGGATGACAGGGGATGTAAAACAGATTTTTTGTTTATGAAGAATTTTTTCATTTTCATTACATATTATTACATGTATATTTTGTTGAAATAAAATAATAAGCTTAAGACGAATATTTTCATATGGTTTTTAAAATTATTTTTACTGATTTTTTAGATCCGGAACCAATCTTCTTTTCTTCCATAGATACAATGTCTCTTTTTACACGTATTCTTCAGGAACGTATCTATCGTGTAAAAACAGAATTAGGTGTAGTATTCAAAATTATAGACAGACATATTGGACAGAATAAACTACCCAGAGAAAAGTCAGCAAATTATATATGATTAACGTCCAACATCCCATTTTTGGGCCGCAAATTTATATGGCTTTAAAACCATGACCATTGTAAATAAGTTATTATTCTTTTACTCAGCAGATTTATTTATTATGTATTCTAACTATAATATAAAAATAGATGCAAAGCGTTAAAAAATAAAATAACTTAAAAAAATTACAAAAATTCATACAGCACCCTTCTAAAGACTGTAGAAGATGGGAACAATCAATATTTTTCAAATAAACATCATGGTTGAATTCCGGCCCTTAATGGGTTAAGAACGTTAAATTCTGCAAGACTGTTAGAGGAAAGATTTCTCAAAATTTACCTTACAATTATTCTTCACAGATCTTGAGATTATTCTGGCACACATTTATACTAGTCCTTAGTGGAAAATGTGAAACTTCGTGATACTTGAGATTATGCTTCCGAGAATAACTTTTCCCACATTGATGACATATATAAGGCCGTTCACCAGTGTGCTTACATAAATGCCTTTTCAAATCAGTAGCATTGTATGTATTATAAGTACAATATGAACAGAAATGGATTGCAGATCTCTTCTTTGATGCATTTAACTTTTCAAAATCTTCATCAATATTGTTAAATTGACCTAAAGAAATAAGCAAACAATTATCTGACAAGTACAAAAGTGAAGACTTAAGAAAAAAAGACACCAAAGGCCAGATATATCCTCATGCAATAGTTATAATTCGTAATAAATTCCCAACTCTTCATACTTAGAATAAGGTAACGTCAGAATGAATAAATAAAATTAGAAAAAAAAAGCATTTGCATGACATTGATACTGAACAAAGATGAATTAACTATGCACCAGAAACAAATTATATTATAAAACAATTATAACATCTTTAATTAAAATAATATGCAGAATTTCTCAAAGCACAAAATTTAAAAAATCTACACCAAAAAATCAAAATCCATGTAATACAAAATGCAGTGGTTAACATAATTGTTAACTATTCTTTTACAATTTAGTGAAAAATACAGACTTGTGTTACATTTGCATAATTGTTTCTGTGTTGAATTGAAAATAACTCCTGATCAAGGGATTGATGCTTGTATTTCTTACATTTAAAGAATCTGTAGCAAAGACAATCCCAGCTTACATAAGTATGTTATGAAAAACTGTAGTGTGCCTGGGCATATTCTGATAACATCAACAAAAGACACACAAGCTGATATGGCATGGCGTGATAGATATATTTTCTGTACAGAAACATAATACACATGTCATGTATGTGCCCAGTGCAGCACTTGCCTAAGGACAATTTTCATACCAAAATTCAGAATTGAAGTACTACTGTTTCTTTAAACATAGAGCAGAAAAGACGATTCCAACTTTGAACACCAGCATGTTAACATTCTATTACCCAGCATTTAAATGTTCAACACTAGAAATTCTATTTTACAGCTCCAACAGTAAAGAAAGAGCACTGAATAAGTGAACACCTGTGTTAAATAAATAAAAAAATGCAGGAATATTTTCTCATTAAGAAATGAGAACTTGTTTAATGAAAATATTACCATCAAATTAAAAAAAAAACAATTTTGCATTAAAACCTTAAAAAAAGTCATTTCAATTATTTGGAATAGGCAAAAATGTACTATAATTTTCTAATGTAAGTGGAATATTACATTTCAGTTCTGCTAAATAGACATCATCTTTTGTTTATTACTCAAATTGATTCATACTCTACCCAAAAGATATCCAGATTTGATTAAAGTAAATAATACGTGGAAGGCTGCTCATTTATAGGCTTAAATTGAAACTTAATTAACAATTTTTATTTCAGTAATTCATTTTTCACTTTAGCTTTTATAAGGTAAGGATATGACAAAACTACATCAGACTACCATTCAAGATTAAATATTGCAGACAAATATCAAAAACAACATATATATATCTGGAAAAAGCAAAACCATTAGGAGTGTCGTAACATACTAAGGTATACTTTCATATAAAAATCCAAACAAAATACATGTTAACATTGAAAATGCTATCAAATAATCAAAAAGAGAGGCAACATTTTTTTATTTAATTAAAATTTTGCACACTTACAATCACCTAGCATGAAAATTCCACTTGATAGAATAAACAAAAATTAAAATCTTCAACATTATAGATTGGATGTTAGGGTTTTATGGCGCAAGGTCCAAAAGTGGATAAGCTGCACCAGACATTATTATGTATTTAGCTTATTAAAGAAATGATCGAAAATACCAAATTCTGCTCTTCCTAATATTTCAAGATTGATGGTAAACTATTCTTTTTATCTGCCTTTTACTTTAAATGCTTTACAATTTTTGTGACTGATTACTAGCTTCAACAAATTATAACTAGCTAAAATTCTGCAATATAAAATGAATTGCCAGAAAAACTGGTTTTAATGAGCCTATGCAAAATAAACACCACAATCAATGAATGTCATTGGTTGCATCTGCCAGAGAATATGTGATGGCATCAAGAGCTGTTTCGGCACCATTGCAACACTTAAGAAAGGAAAGTGCACTAGGTGGTCAGTGAAAGTCATTCATGCCCCTCACTTAAACTTGTAAGGGGAAAAGGAAGCCCGGAGAAATCTGCCATTCTGAGATGCAGGTAATGATATTTGGAAGCTGTAGTCCAAAGATTAATAGTTGGTGCTTGTGAGATGGATCATAGCATATTAGAGGTAGAGAAGTTTGGATTTTCATGTACTACTATTTCAAGGGTGTACATAACAAGAATTCTGGCAAAACCTGTAATCTATGACAGCAGTGCAGATTTAAAAAGACTGGGTGGATATGACCAGTGTTGGTTGGCAAGAATTGTTTCATGCAACACTCAAATAACATCAAAATTCAATGCTGGGCCCTCAACAAACATCAGTGTGAGGACTGTGCACCGTTTCCCCAAAGATATGAGTTTTAGAAGCCGATGTCCAACTTGAGTACTCTTGATGAATAGTTGACACACGTTTAAGTGCCTTGGCTGGGCTAGGAAACACCGCCAATGGACACCTGACTGGAAACAAGTAGCCTGGTCTGACGAGTAGTGTTTACAATTGTTTCAGGCAGGTCGAAGGATCTGTGTGTGGAGAAAGCTTCTTGAAGTCATGGATCCTGCATGTCAATAGGGGATTGTACAGACTGGTGGCGGCTTTGTACAATTTGCTTTTGTAAGGGGTTTGTTTAGCTGGCTTTCCGTGAGATTCCTGAAACGTCTATAAATCTAACAGGTTGGTTTCGGGTTTCATGGAACAAGGGCCATATTTTGCCAAACACTAGACAACGAGGGAGGAAAAAAAGCAAAAAGCAGAAGGGTAGGCAAGGGTAAAGCAGAAGGGAGGACAGATCACTTGGGGTTGTGTTGCCTGTACACACCAAAAAATGTGTCCCTGAGTGCCATATCTGACAGTCATTCTTCCAACAGGACAATGCAATGCCACACAAGTCTAGACATGCCAAACTATAGTTAGAAACACTCATCTGTGTTTGGGGTCTTGCCATTCCTTAAGTCACAAAATCTCAATGTTATCAAACACATGTGGGAAGCCATGCATGCCAATGTGTTGTGGAACACACAACTCTTACACCTTGGAATACAACAGAATTGTGGACTGCTCCGCAGGAAGTATGGTGTTCAATTGCCTACAGAATACATGCAAGCTTGTGGAGCCAATGCTCCATCATGTTTCTGTAGTTTTACGGGGCTCCAGTGGGAGGTCTCCCAAGTATTAGACTTGGGTACCAGTTTTTTGGGCACTTCAGTGTACATACATAACAATCTTTCCATAAAAAAGTTTTTTAATCATTAAGTAACACAATTACAATTTATAACATGATTTTGAAGTATATTAATAACTTTTACTTCCATTAGGTGGCTCTATCCAATTTAATAGTCTTAAATTATTGAACTTTTAATAAACAGTACCATATTAGTTTTTGCTAACAAATTTTTCTTATAAAGCACACAACTTTGTCACACACTTCCTCGTGAATATGGGTTTCCTTCATGTAGTAACATGTGGGCCTTGAGATGAGCTTCAGAACGAAACTTTTTGGAACAAATAGGACATTCAACTACCAGCGGCAAGTGCGTTTGTTCATGGGACTGCATACTTTGTTTCTGGTTGAATCTTTTCCCGCACATATTGCATTCAAAAGGCTTTTCTCCAGTATGTATTCGCAAATGTCTTATTAAGTGTCCTTTGTTTCGTGTAGTGTAACTACAAAAAGTACATTTATTAAGTGATGGAATGGCACAAGAGAAATTGCTGTCTTCATGTAACAAAAGAGTGAACTGAGATCCTGAAAAACAGAAATTTAATTAACTATCATGAGAAATAGGATAATAAAATATATTTTTGAAAAATTCACAAGATGAATAATCTCTTTTGAAAGCATAACATAAATGCAGAATTTAAATACACGACTCTCGTAAATTCTTCTCTCAAGTAATTTAATAGTTGCTTCATAAACAAATAAAAAGCAAAGCTAACATACAATAGCAATAATTTTAATTCAGTCTATATTGAAAATACAGGAATAGCAATTTAAAAATGCATCCAACAAACAAAAAAGAAAAGTTATCAAGTACCAGTTAACTAAATTTAACAAGACATAACCAATGCAGGAAGGGAAATAAATTCTAACTAAAAAAGAAATGTTGATAATTTTAATACAAGGTTTTTGGAAACTGCAAAAATCCTCTACAAATTCTATTGTAATTGATTGAGTGGACAACTTCAGCAAGTTGTCCACTCAAATATTTATTGCTGAGAGTTTGTGATGATGCAATATGAGCATCTTACAAATATTTTTTTGACAGATTGCTACATTTATGAACAAAACATGAATTTTAAAGATATTATTTTCTTCAAAAAAGGATTAAAAACGGCTTTTCTATGCCACGAGCAGACTTGTTTCTTAATGTATAATGCAAATCCTGATGAATGTGGAACTATAATTGCTTGTTGCCAATAAGATCTTGCTGTAATGTTAATTTCTGTTACCTTTGAGACTACATTCTAAGCATTTAACTTAAATCAATCCACTTATTCCTGGAATTCTCAGAAACAAAGCAACTAAAAGAGAAAATGAATCATAAGTTCAAAGATTATTTTAAAAAATTGCCTCAGCCTTTATAATAAAAAACAAATATATATATATAAGGTAGCCATTACAAAATAAATTTTGTAATTTTTTACAACCACACTTTCAGGGCATTTTTACACAGGCCAAATCAGTGCCGCCACTGGCTCATTTCATAACCGTCTTTCACACCTGGTATTGCTGATGCCAGTAACTAGTTTGTTTTTGTCTGTAATGAAAGGAACAAGTTTACTGCTGTCAACAAACATCATCTCCTTAGAAGGAAGTATCAAAAAGGCATAAACAAAAACAATACTGAGCACATCCACTTTTGACTGTAAGATCTTGAAGGCAATGATTGCATGCTATTTGAAAAACTTCCAAATTCTTCAACTACTATTGTATGAGTACAAGTACATTTGATTTTTGGTGGAACAATTAGAAAACAGTATTAAGCACCAGGATGCTATAATGAGAACATGTATTCCTAAAAAGGAAATGGTCTTAACAATAATAAGGTCACTGAATACAGTTTTACTTGCAATAGTAAAAAAATTAAAATGCAGGTATAAAAGTTAAAAGTAAACAAACACGTAACAGGAAATGTGATGCAGGGTAAGCAAGGAGTGCCAATTACCAACGAGAACGTTCTGGCATTAACTTTTGTTGAAATTCATTACAGACGGTTGAGCCAGAAATCTGCCAGACCAGGTACACATGAAATCTTCAATTTGATTACACTACATTCGGGACAGGTGGCTGCACTGGTTCATTGGATTGTGTGAAAACGGCCAGAGTAGTGCAATTTCTTAAAAGCAAATTATATAACTACACAAATAATGACAGGTCAAATACATTGTTTAAAACTTAAGATTTCATTTTTCAAAACTTGGCATTTTATTAGGGAATAGTTATTCTAATCTTCTATAGTAAATAATGTCAAGAATTAAAGCATCTATGTAGACAGTTGTACAGAACAGATAGTTCAGTACTAAGAAAACTTGATCTGTCTGAAGAAATACAAAGAAGCTACAATAGAGATCAGGCTCATACAAACATCCTTCACCTGAAAATACTTTTGATGAAGTGAGTAACAAATTACAGTATTCCAGAAACTGAGTGCAACTTTTGTGGAAAATAACTTATTTTGAGAAATATTTAATTTAAAAAGTAATGAAAAAGATTAAAAATCAATTTGAGAATGAGTTTTTTGAGTGTTAGTTTCATAAGGGGATTTCCGTAGTGATGAACTCTAATTGGATTATGTTTCTGATAATTAAATTTCCAAGTTAACAGTGAAACAGGCTTAGTTACACATTAGATGATTTTTCAATTTACCTCACAATCATTTCTCACAGTTCTTGATATTCAGATTATTCCTAGTTTAAATTTATGCTTTGATCCACAGAAAGAAAATGTGAAACTTCATGATACTTGAGATTATGTTTCCGAGTATATCTTTTACCACATATCTGACATATAAAAGGCCGTTCACCAGTGTGTTGACGCATATGTCTTCTCAAATGTCCTTTGTTTTGTGTAGTGTAATTACAAGCAGTACATTTATTCAGTGATGAAATAGGCCAAGATAAATTGCTATCTTCTTGTAACATAAGGTTATGCTGAGATCCTAAAAAACAGAAATTTAATAAACTCATGAGAACCAGGATAATAAAGATACATTACTGAAAAATTCATGATAAATAATCTCATTTGAAAACATAAAAGCAGAAACAAAATAAACAATTCTTGTAAGTTCTCTTAAAGAGTTAAATAAGAGCAGGTTCATGTGAAGCTAATGTAATAGAATTTCTATTTATAGAAGTCATATTGAAAATATATTTATAAAGTAATGTGAATAGATTTAAAAATGTCACTAACAAAAAAAGTTGCCAATTACCAGTAAACCAAATTTAATAAACCAATGTAGGTGAAAAAATGAGTTCAATGTAAAAAAATGGTGACCCTTTTTTAAGGAATGGTTTTGAAAAATATGTACAAACATAAGATCTACCATACTTGCTTTTTTTTTACCTATCTTTAGATCAAATTATCCATTCATACATTTATTTTGACAAATTCAGGCCACAGCCAAAACACTTATAAAATAGTAGCATAAATTTAAAAAAAATCAGCAAAAAAATATCCTCTTCGATCCTATTAGTTGCTCAGATACAAAATGAATCAGCTAAAACACAAAATGTGCTAATTAAGTATGAAACAGATGTTGAAACTCGTCATGAAATTTTAATTTAAAAAACTAAATATTTTCTTAATAAAGTTTTCATGATAATCTAGCAACCAGATTCCAATGTTTTCTTTCATGGTTGAGGCTTGGTGCCAAGACTTTGCAATTGGCGTCCCTAGGAAAATTTTATCTTTAAAGCAAAATACTTTTCTTATCCACTTTTAAGTTTAAAAAAGGGACTAAATTTGCATTGACTTATGGTGAATTAAAAAAGTCGCCGAAATTTTGAAAATGGGAGCTTTTGCAACGATTTTGTTTAAAAAGATACCCCTATTGGCGAAAGTTGAAAAATAGTAATAAAAGTCATGTTTTAGCCACCTGTGACAACCCTGGAAAATTCAAAAGCAGTGGAGTTTATGACACAATTTTGAATCATGCACATGAAGAAAACATAAGGACAGTAATTTTTCAAAAGGGATTAAAATTTGCTTGCACATGGTTTTCAATTATCTAGAATTATTTTATTAGTACAATATGGACATGAATGGCGTTGATATCTGTATCTCTTTGAAGCTATTATCTCTTCAAAATCTTCAATATCATGACTTTTAAGACCTAAAGAAAGAAGTAAACAATTATCTAACAGTTATAAGAGTGAAGAAATGAAAAGAATTTACATTCATTGCATGCTATAGATATATGTGCATAATAAATACAACCATGTTGATATGAGTAAATATAAGTTTATATATTTATTATAAATTCACTATAACTTCTCACTTGTACTGAGGTAATTTTAAAAATTGAACTTTATCGAGTTCAATTGCTGAATTTTAACTAAAAATTAGAAAATTACCCATTAACAGGCACCTATAACAAACGATTATTTTATATTTTATTGAAATATCAATGTTCCCATTTGCTGTAGATTGGATAATTTATTTATACATAAAATATGCAAATTTAAGTTAGTTAAGCAGGTCTTGCTTACAGATGCTCAGGAAAAATCAAGCTTACTTTAATAGTAAAATTACAATGATTTATCGATATTACATCAATGCCATTAATATTGATTATTTTAAATCAATATCTCGAGGTTTACATTTGAAAATATATTCACTTCATTCAATAATGTATAATTGCTTTTATATTACTTTAACAAAAACTTAAAGCATGAAAATCATATTACATAACTTAGAACAATTACTTTATGAATTTTCTTTCTTAAAGATGACTAAAGGAATAAAATAGGAAGAATAATTTCACATTGATATTTACTTCACAGGCCCAGTAACTTTTTGAATTAAAAAAGTTTAAATGAATGAAATTTAACATTGTAAACGCCCTTTGAATCCAATTTCTTCATCAATACCAACGTTATCACATTTTTTCTTAATGCATTTTGATCTAAACTCTATTTCGCACATACTTCTTAAGAGCTAATTGCTTGGGTTAAAATAAAAAGAAATATTAATAGAAGTTTTAAGAGTAATGGAAGCTAGTTTGAATTCAAAAATCTAATTTTCAAAAATACAACTAAGACATATGGTGTCTTAAGACATATAATAGTATAATAGCAGACCTGAGTTTTTAAAAATAAATCTACTACGTATTTGGCTGTTTATATGTAGCACTAAGGCCAGTTCAAATCGATTACATGCAATGAACAGCTTTAGACAGTATTATTGAATTTACTACACTCTTATCCTAATTAAATTATACATTGCTCATTAAAAATTAGTTATCAATATTTTCTCATTCAAATACAACAAATTGAATTGTGCATTAACTTTGATGTGTTTCAGATGTAATCATGATTTTCTGATAGGTAGTATATGTGTGTTTTTGATTGTAGTGAAAATAAACCACACACAAAAAATGATTATTCACTTAAATTATATATAATTTAAGTTGACTACAAAATAAAATTGACTACAAACTATCATAATCATTTTCTCAGAGAAAAGTAGAAACCTTACTGTGAATGTTAACAACAAAAAGTCTTTTTCATTAACAGCAACACTTTTATTCTAGGTACTAATTTATGAACTTCTGTGTCATCCAAGCCGACACATAACATGAATTGATTTTTTTAAAAATACAGTACTCGTACAAGAATAAATAGGCTATTTTCTGCCTTTGCTGATTGACAGGCAGTCTAGAAATCGGGTATTCAAATTAGTTGATTAATTTTAGGTATACATTTAACTTGGAAGCAGTAGGTAAAGTGAAATTAGTTGTTTTCATGAAACTATTATTTCCAGGGAGAGAAAATATTTGTCGTGCTCTTTATAAAGCCCAAATATTTTATATAATTTTATGGAAAATTCAGACAATGCAACTAAAGGAACTTGTAAACTAATTTCAACACTTTTAATGTAACATACTTTTAATTTAAAAATTCTGTATTGAAGAGAAAACATGAGTAAAATACCAAATGTAAATATTAAACCCAATGTATTACTACATAAATGAAATAAAACAATACTTTTTAAAAGAGAATGAGAAAATACAAATAAGAACAAAAGTTTACTTAAAACAATTAAATGCATGGTAAAAAATTGTGGTAAAAATCTAACATGTTTCCGGTACTCTAGTTTTATTTAAACTGCATAAAAAATACTATATCTTTAAAATATAATAGCAGAATATGTATACATACCTATCTCCTTTATCTATGTGTTCAATTAATTCATCTTCAATAAATTACAAATATACTACACATCTATTCAGTTGATGTATCAAAATGTCGTAAATTACATACTAAGACAAACAAAATAATGAGGACTATAGAGTATTCAAAACTGTGACAATTGATTTTGAGACTACAGAAGTGTTATAAATTATGTTTATCATTGGATATACAGGATTCAATCTTTACGATGGCAATGATGAATAGTCTAGATTTATTTACATACCCAAAAGAGATCATCAGTATCTATGAATTTGATACTTTTAAAAGGAAGATTGCGTTGGATGCAATATATCAGCTCAAAAAGATCATGAATCACAATAAAATGCTTCGTGCTATGTGAACTGTCCAGATGCTACATCTGGAATACTATTTCCCACACAAATGTGATGTAAATAGCTTTTAGGAAAAGAAAATGAGATCCAATAGATGTTTTGATAGTACTGAAAATTCTAAATATTATGAGACAATTGATAAAAAAACTTGATTCATGTTTCTATGGTCATTATAGAGTAGATAAAGGGAAAGGACTTTCCTTGAATGACAGAATATGTTCAACATGAGGCTTGTGTGTAGATGAAAGTGAAAAATTCAGGTAAAACGGAACTCTGTTCCAAGGTCATCTCATTAGTTCAAATAGGAAAGAGAAGTTTTGTATTCATTGATTACATCAATATACTTGCAATCATACTTAAGATATTCAATAAAATGTGCATTTAGATATTTCGAAACAGTTTTTGATCATGGCCATTCATATAGCTTTTGCAATTACAATGCCGTTTAGACTATTTTTCAAGTGGTTCAAAAGCTGCCTTGCAAGCTGTTAATTACTTCACGACTCCACTCTGTTGATATCCTAGAGTATTGGAAGCTCCTTCAAAACTTTCGAAGCAATGATAAAGATATTATCTCACAGTGGATTCCTAGTCACTGTGTCGTTAATGGGGCAATGAGGTTTGCATATTCCTTGGCCAAGAGGTGCATCGATTTCATGAACTTTTATTAAAGATGTTTACCAAAGCCTATCAGATAGAATCTCAAAAGTTTTGAAGGGATAAAATTAGTGAAATCCCTAAGTGGCAAAGATGTAGAGCTGTTGCTGAATTCTGCCTTGCTACTGATCATGACTGCCTATCAAAACATTTACATAGTATTAATATTACCTGTGATCCTTTCCGCAGGCTCTGAGATCTTTGGGAGGAAATCAACAGTGATCCATTACTTCATTGCCCTGCACTCCTTAAGAACTATCGTTTCGATCGCTACTGGGAAGCCAGGCACTATTTGGGTTTATAGATGGTTTCTATAGCTGTTCTTTGTATTATGTTATTTTTGGTTCCAATTCTTTGTTACCATACCATTGGAAATAAAACTTGTGTTTGAAAATGATTTTAGACAGCCTAGTCAAGTTATAACTGAACTGGGATAGCTATTTCAAGCCTGCAGTATTTCAATACTCTATAAGATTGGTATTAAGCATGGGTACTGTACCACCATCAGAGCAGCCAAACGTATTTACAGTGTTTCGATTTCAGCATCTTTCTTTGATGAATCAGGGTCTTATAGCCAATACCAAACATATTATTCAAATTTTCCCTATTTTGCATACACATTTATTATTCACTTCCTGGCAGAGGTATTCATAACAGATGGTGAAAATGACTGGGGACAACAGACCTGTTTCGTTGCATTTTAGTTGTAAATTGTTTTGTGTATATGTATTAATTGTTTAATTACAGTTGTGGTGTTAAAGAAGTTGCTTTCTTTTGTGTTCTTATGACAACACCGAACTTTTAAGTTTTCGTAAGAGATGCAGCAGAAAATTAAAGTTACCTAGATAGAGTTGAGAGGATAAATTCAAAATAATACAACATTTTCTAGTCAAGCAGAGTTCAAAGACATTTTGGTAAAACACAAATTCCATGAGTTGTCCAAGAGTGGTTTCAAGTTTTTCTAAGAGGCATCTCAATTTAGTTAAACTGCACATTTGCAATGAAAATACATCAACATTATGCAACTCATTAGTTACAAAATATTTTCTAATCAGACAAAAAAATTCTGAAACAAATATATAATACATCTATACATGAGTAAACAGAAATTAAGTTTAGCTGATGTAGCAACTTTAATATAAGATGGTTTAAAAAAATTTGAGACAAATAATTTTTGACAATAACAAACACGTCTTTTGGGCTTACTTAACCCTCTGATACCATTCTGGCCGGCAATAGACACCCAGCTACTTGCCTAACCATCCAAAATTCGTATCTGATTTTCTTTTCCTCAATCCATGAGGAGGGTAATCAGTCCACCCCAATCTACAAAGTCTTCTTGGTCAATCCCCTTGTCATCTCAAGTCATGTTAAATGATCATCAGATATTAGGGGGTCGAATTTTAACTACGTAAATCTATTTCTTCAGTCTCTGCAGATTGGTTAACCTTGTGTGAGATTTTTTGCTTTTAAAATATTTGCTTTGGTAACAGAGAACTTTGACAAGAACAGATCACTCTTTCATGGTACAATGGATACACAGATTTGGATGAGTGATAAAAATGACAAACTGGAAATGCCAATGTAAGAATTGGGAAACAATTCGATCCATATGGATAGTGAATCTAAAGATGAAGACAATATAGAAATTCCTGAAACAAAAAATGATGATTCCACTGAATGATATTTGATGTGGTTGACAGTAAAAGCATAAGCGTTCTCCAATTCACGAATTTTTCTCATCCCATTCACATGTTACCATCTGGTTCAGCATTGGACTATCTAAAATTTTTAATGACTGATAAAATATGCAAATGCATTGAGATAAACACCAATGAGTAAGCAGACTATTGCCAAAGTGCTAGGATTTGTATATAAGAAATGGAAACCCATTGTAATTGCATTAAAGAACTGGAAATTTTTAACAGTACCATTTGAAATGAGTATACTAAACATGCTCAGAATCACTGACTGTTGATCTAAAAATGAAACATTCGGAAATGCAAGGGCAAAGATGAAAGAGAAAAAAGATTTTACTCATAAAACATGATTTTCATACATCTGATAAAGAATCAAACTAAAAGAGTGAAAATTTCATTTTTAAGCATAAAGTAGATACTAAAAACTTGCAAAAAAATTTCAGAACATTTTATAAGCTGTATGCCTAATTATTAGTTGATGAAACAGATATCAAATTTAAAGGATGTTTATGCGTCATCCAATACATGCCTTTAAAACTAGCCAAGAGGCATAAAAATTTGGATGTTGTGTACACCTTATTTAGGATACACTCTTATTTGAAATGTACTGAGGAAAAACAGCTAATACTCAGTGAACAAATAATGGATTGGGATACAATGTTGTGATGCACCATGTAAAAAACTTTGCTAAAAAAGTCACACTATATATTGGGTCGATGCGAATGAAATGTCCGATGAGAAAGAGCTTTGGGAATGACCCCCCATACAGTTAAAAGTAATTGCCTACAAGCTTTCGGCATCTTAAGTCACAGAGTTACTATAAATAGCTATCATACGTGTGAAGTACAAGTTCCAGATTTAATTTGTTTGGGTGTAAGGTGTTTCCAAATTCGACATGGAAAACTCAGATTTGAGAGTCACCTTCCTTTACGAATTTAAACTGAGACATTCTGCTGCAGTTGCTGCTCGAAACATTAACACAGCATTCAGGGAGAATACAGCCAATGAACAAACCATTCGGCGACGATTTGCGAAGTGGAGATATGGACCTGAAAAATGAACCACGTGGTCATCGAGAAGTTGCAGTTTCTGACGATGTTCTGCTAAATGTGGTTGAAGCTGAACCGCGGAAAACATGTCGTGAGATAGCGGCCGAGCTAGGTGTTCACCACACTACAATTGTTTGCTGTCTGGCTGCACTGAGTAAGGTCAAAAAGATGGATTATTGGGTGCCTCATGAATTGACAACAAGATGAGATGTTTGGAAGTCTGTGCATCGCTCCTTTCCAGGAATGAAAGAGAACCTCTACTGCAGTGAATCGTTACCTGCGACGAGAAATGGGTCCTTTATGACAATCGGAAACGATCTGTACAACGGTTGAGCAAAGCACAGCCTCCTGGAAGTCATCCCAAGCAACCCTTACATCCCAGGAAGGTTATGCTTCTTGTATGGTGGTCAACAGTTGGAATAATTCATTGTAGTTTCCAGTCAAGTGGCCAAATCATCACTTCAGAATGATATTGTGATGAATTACGAGATAGACTGGAAATTGATGGTGAAATAACCGGCTTTGCTACACAGGCATAGCGTTCTCTTCTTGCAAGATAACGCCCGCCCTCATGTCGCACAACGGACGATGCTGACACTACGTGAGTTGGGCTATGAAGCGATACCTCATCCCCTGACTTGTCACCTACAGATTTTCATCTGTTTCGTCATCTGGATCGCTTTCTGTCTGGCAAACAGTTCACCCAAGATAAGGAGGTTCACCATGCAGTTGATGACTTCTTCGCATCCCAGTCACAAGACTTTTTTATTCCGGAATCATGGCCTTGTAAGACAAGTGGCAACAGTGTGTCAATTCAGAGGGAGATTATTTCGAGTAGGTCAGGTACTGTATTTTTCAGTTATCGCCATCGAAGTGTGATGGTCATTTTCCTGACATTTCATTCGCACCAACCCAATACTTTAATCGCTTTTTCAGTAGTGTGATGCTGATGAAATCTCCAAAAACTAGGGATATATTCTTATGGAATTGATGAAAAACTGAAAAAATTTGCTCCAAGTATTAAAAAATAAAGTTAAAGGAAACTTATGAAATTAAATGTTTTCAGTGAAAGAATTTTTCAAATCAGCTTTGTACAACCTGGCTAAACATGTTAAAAATGATAGCATGTTGATCACTAGAAGAAAAGAACCAGAAAAAATTTAATCTAGTCCCTGTAGCTTTCACTGACTGCAACACATGAGAGTTGGTTTAGCAGATCAACAAAGAAAATATTTTTCAGTGGCTAGAAAATCGTCTAAAATGGTAGTGGAATGTGTTTTCCTTCCTTCTTGACACTGCCATTAGCAATGCCTATATTTTGCATAAAACTACTAACTAGCTACAAGCAAAGCAATCATATCAACTCTATGATTTTAAATTTGAACTTATTGACAAGCTGGGAAAAGAAGGGTGTCAGAAAAGGAACAATTCTGACTTCTCACAGCAAAGCTTATTTAGACATAAGAAAAGGAAAACTAATGGACGCAAAAGGACTTGTGTCCATGGCAGGAAACTTGGACTTAAAACTCTAACCAGTTGTTCCATTGAAAGCTCCTCTGAGTGTCAAATTTGTAAAATGTATTTGTGTCAGGATTGTTTTAATGATTAGTACTCAAGAAGCTTGATCTATTGTTCAAGAATGTTTCAGAATTTCAGTAAGTTTATTTTTTATTATGCTATTAAATCATCACATTCATGCTTACTTAGAGCAAATTTTATGTTTGATATAATTTACCAGGAAAGTAATTTTCTACAATAATTATCATTTATACTGGGAAAATATATTTTATTGCATTTAATGTGAGTATATATTCTGTAAAACTCAAAATAATTCAGATTTTAAAATATTTTTTAAGGAAAACAAAAAATAAATTAATCAATTAAAATTTTGGAATCATTAGATTATTTACCCAAAAAACCTCTATATTAAATTGATAAAAAAATTTATTTTGATTTTGTACTTCAACTGATTATAGTACTGCTGACTTTTCTACTTCAACCTGAGTATGAACGTTATAAAAGTTTTTTTTAAATAAATAATTTAATATTTATGGCATGTTTCTGGAACTGAGCTTCAATCTACTCTGTCTCCGAAATTAGCCTGAAAATAAAACCACATCATATGAAGAAACTTGGTTTTATTTTTGTTATAGAAAAGCAAACATTTTCTATAAAAAATAACTTTAAATAGAACACGTAATTATTTAGTTCATTTTATTCAAAATTGCTAGTTTTCACTCAGCATAAAATGGTAGTTTTCATCTTTCAAAGCATATAAATCTGAGCACATGGTTTCATTTGGAGAAGCAAATTTGCTGGAAGTTTTCAATTTTATAGATGCATTAATAAAACATCTTAGAAATGCTATTCACATGGTTAGTTCATATAAGTTTCCTTTGTTGAGAATGCTATGAGATTATATCAGTGAATGAGAAAAAAATAAACTTTGCATATTTTCTGTTTCTGTAAGAAAGGTTTCTGCAAAATCTCTAAAATATTTTTTTTTTCATGCTTATTACACAAAAAATTCTTAATATTACTATGCATCTATATATGTGAATTTTTACCAAGTTCTTTTAATGTTCCTCAAACACTTTTTTCAGAACCACAATTTGTGTTTTAGTATTTCATTTTTGCCATGAAACTCTAATGGAACTTATACACAAAATAGTTGGGATTGATTTCATTCTTAAAGGTAATTTTAAAAGGATCATGTGATAAACCAATGTATTAAACCTGAAGTGGTATTTTATTCAAGTTTGCAATACACAAATAGTTTAATGTCCTTGGAAGAATATAATATACATATTTTTAGGCATGTTTCTTAGCATTTATCATAAAGATGGACTTGCCTAGAGTTAAGTTTTCTTCATTTGGTCATGTGCAGCTTGTCCTAGTTCACTTTTCCTCATGCCATAAAATCCAAATAATCAACCACCTCTAGAAAAAGTGAAGGACAAATTGCAACTGAAAACTTGTGTTTAAAGAGATGTATCAAACAAAATAGGTCTAAAAAGAATTGCAGATTCCTTGCCATAATTTAGAATACAGCAACTAATTCTTCGATAGAACCTAGGTATAAGACATATTGATACTTCTCCCTCAATGAATTTTTAGTTTGGGCGAGTGGTTGTAAGTTGAAAAGTAAATGGAAGAAATAGTTGGCGATAGTACTAATGATACTTTGGGTTTTTGGAAACTTGGTCTTCAGATGTGTCCAGGTGTCAGAGGGTTTAAGAAAAGATAAATACTTTTTCTTCAGTAAATATGACATAAATTCATAAACCTATATTAACTATACAAGTCATACATTATACATAAACTATACGTCATACATTAACTATATGTCATACATTACACATTAACTATATAAGTCATAAACATTTACAAATTTTATTCAGTTTCATAAACATATAGAGGCTGTTCGGACATATTTTGAACGATTTTGATGAGCTGTAAAAAATTGTATGCTACGAAAGAATTTTATTTTCACAGCAGTTAAATAGTTAAAGTATAACTTATCGTCTGCTAACAGAGTTTTGTTTACTTTCAAAATTGCGCTTTTAAATAAGCAATGAATGGAAGGCTATGTTTCCTCTTTCCGAAGAGAATTATGCTTATTCAATTATTCAAAAACACTGTAAAAGTCATGGTTTTTCGATATATAAAGGTACGATAAGTAATATTATTAATGAGAAAGGGAAAAAAAGTAAAAGTGGAAAAATACTTCCAAAAAAGAAAAAATTTCTGAGAATATTTGTAGGGTAAGATCTTTAATTTTAAAAGAGAATCCGCCAAGTCAAAGGACTATAGCAAAGTGAACGGGAGAACTTTCTCTAAGAGATTTATGATTGTTGCCGGTTTTGCATATAATGGAAAATTAAAAGTAAAAAGAGGGGAAGAAATGTACAAATCAACTCTCACATATTATCAAGACCATATTTTATCCCCAATATTCAAAAAAGAAATACCATATCTTTACCCACAGTGCCAACAATCAGTAGAACTGTATCAGGGTAAAGCAAGCAGCCACACATCTAAATCGACTATTAAATTCTTGGGAAAAATGGAACAAGAAACTGGTATCAAGTCAATACCCTTTACTGATATTCCTGCTAAATCTTCAGATGTTTCACCCATGGACTTTTGTACTTTAAAAAGGATATTATCGAAACGTCGACCGAAAACCATTCAAGGACTGGAAAACTGTGGAACAAGAATGGGACAAAATACCTCTGTTGATACTACAAAAGTCATTATTATCATGGAAATTAAGGTGTAGAAAGATAGTTAACAATAAGGGCTCTCAAATGGAACATTTAAAACACAAAAATTTCATGTAAAAAATTGAGCTTCAGTCCATTAAAATCGTTCAAAAAATGTCCCAACAGCCTCTGTACTTCATTCAACTCAACAGTAATGATCTAAAGCATTGTATGCTTCCATAGACATAACACTGACAAATCCTAGATTTTGAAGTCAATAATTTGTCATCCTATCACCATACTTTTGCAGATGAATGTCTACTTTAAAGGCCATGATTATATTATAGAAAGCTTTTTGGGTCTCACTTCACATTGGTTGAATTTTCTTATTTGGCACAAGAAGGTATAATTAGGTTACGTTGATCACAGTACTGCTGATCAGGCCCTACATAACGGCACTAGAACTATGGTATCAGGGCCCGAGAACTAGGTGGCTTATGAAAAATTTGTTGTACTGTATTGTTCAGTCTGTGTCTTCTAAGGTTAAAAGTTATCTTTCTATTGTTTCAATAAAAAGTTGCACATGTATAAGAATGGAAAACAGAAAAAATTATATATTTGTGCAAAGTAAACATTGAGAATTTGGAATAGCTTTATATCATGAGGGTTTATTTCATCATTTATCTTGATAGTCATTCCAAATTACTCTTGCAAAAATCCTCGAAACTTCATTCATTGTAATAGGCGTAATTGACTCACTTCATAGGTTTCCATCATCAATTTATAGAAAATCCACGTTCAAGAAGCTTCATCCATATAAAGCAATAAAAGTAAATTCACCACTTTCCAGAAGTAACAGTAATTTGGATGCTTTGTCATAACTAAAATAAAAAGAATTGATTCAGCATTTTTGCTTTAAATTGATCAATGAAACTACTAAACTTTCAAAAATGAAATTGAATTGCAGTCATATTTCTGAACTTTCAACACAATTGTTTAAGAAAGGAGAATTTCGTAATTTTAATCATATTAGGGTGAACCAGCCAGTAATTAACCAGAAATGCTAATTTTTTCATAAAATTTCCCTTAAGCTAATTTGCAATTGCACTTTCAAGACTTGTACTTAAAATTAACTACAGTACAACTTTTAATGTTTTAGAATTTTTATCTCAAAGTTCAGAATAGCGAATGGACCGGTAATTGACCAAAACACATCTAGTAATTTATCAATACTCATCCAGTAATTGACCACTGTTTATTTTTCAAATAGAATTCAAATTGAAACATTTGTGCAAAAATTTTAGCTATGAGTATATTTGTATGAAAAATAGATAGGCGAAAAAGTTTTTACATATTTTAAGTAAAATTTAGTAAAAGAACAAACTCAAAATATTAACAAAGTAAACATGATAATAGTGATCAGTACTAATAGAAAAACGTAAAATAGTTAAAATTTATAACGAACTTGTGATAATTTATATTATTAAAACATGTAAATAAATGCTGCAACGATATTAAAGAATTTTTTGGAATTAATTGTTATGGAATCTAAAAGTCCAGTCACTGCAAATCCCCATCAATTTCTCTAAAATACAAAATAATCATTCATTGTCATCAAACAAAAATCATCCAATCCAAACCGCAGAGCATGTCTTTTTGAAAAGCATTTTATGTTTTGCAGCAACTATAACATTTCCAACAAGTGCTTTTATATATTTGTTACCTTCACATTTTTCAAAAATTCATCAGTCACCAATTAAGTCTTTGGAATACTTCCTTTTTCTATTATCAGTTTGATATTTCTTTTGGTTTAAGGTAACCTACCTTGATTATTTTTCTTTTAAACTTTTTTTTATTTTATCCTTTCACAATATAACACCCTTTTAGATGATACTGCATGGGACTATCTCTTCTTTTCCCATTTTGAACCTTTCTTATGAGGTAGGACTCACTAGGTCTAGAATTAGAATGCAGACCTAATAGTACAGGTTTAGTGTAAATTGGGGTATTATATACTCTTTCCCAACAAATACTTTCATTGCTTCTACATTTATACTCAGTACTTGATCACCTCTTCCAGTAATTATCTAGTCAAATACTGGATACAGGCTCATATTTTATATTTAATTCACCCCCAAACAATTACCAAACTTTTAGTCATGAAATATCTGACTTTGAAATCAGTTTGACTAAAAATCCAGTAATTGACCACATGGTCAATGCAATTTTGTTCTACCAGTGGATAGACCACAATATTTATGGCTTGAAATTAATTTAGATCTGAAAAATTACTATGTATATCGAAATTAATGATTTTTTAATACCTTAATGCCAAATTTTAGTTCAGAATAAGAAATAGAATTGAGGTAAATTAAGAGATCACCTCTCAAAACAAGTCCAGTATACTGTGATTTCATAAAACCCAATAACTTGACACCTAACTTGTTTTATTTTTTTTTATAAATAATGACAAATTAGTGAACTTCAGATTGGTTACCATTTATCCAATAGTTAATTGGCTATTTACTGTGGAATAAAGTAATTTCCTTGTTTTAATGAGAAATGTGCAGAAATGATCACTTACTGGTAGGTGGTCAGGGTTCAGCCTATTATTGTATCAATTACTACAGCCTACTATTGTATCAATTACTAAACAGGAAATATCCTGTAAGAGAATTCTGTAACAAGCTAACTTTTTGTTTGGTCGCAGACTACAAATTATATAGGAAATTGAATTTATTTTATTGTTATTTGTGAAGCGTTCATGCACCATCTACCTGAAATCATCACATCAAAATAATTTTGATACAGAATTTTATTTAAGAAATAACATTCTTAAAAGGAAAGGATACAATTTCTCTATTTATTGTTTTAAATTTCACTAAAAGTTTCTTTCCAACGTTTGACTAGAAAATTTGGCTCAAAAAAGTTGTGTTCCACGTAAACAAAAGAATTTTAAATGTTATGTCAATATACACTAGACCAAATGAGTAGATTCTACAAACTAAAATGAAAAAGTACTAATCCCAAATTCTACTTAAAAAAGCAACCAACTGTATTCCATTTTTTGAATAAAATGATAACTACACGAGCGATGCTGAACTAGCAAGAACGTTTAATGTTACCTTCTGTTGTAACTTACAAGCTTAGAAAAGTGGGCAATGAAGAGTACTTTTTCCTTCCATCTTGTTTTTTCGTCTTCAAATATTAAAAATTCATAAATGCGTTTATCAAATTATTGACTAACATTGACAGCAAAAGTTCATCATACTGAATAGTAGATAGACTATATAAATGCAATTTCCAAATCCACTTACACAAAAATAGAATTCCTTTACGAAGTTACATATATCCTTTTTCCACTTCAAATTTCAGAAAATTTTCTTTGAATTTTGTTCAATGTAAAGAAATAACACAGAACAGAAAAATAATGATTTCGATTAGTGTGCTCGAATTTTTTTAAACGGTATAAGAAAAATGGTAAATAAAAACAAAAATAAAGTATTAAACAGAGTTGAGTAGGCCGTTACTATTATGAAACGGATCCATTATATTTTGAAACTGTTACGGTTCCAAAATACTAGACCAAAAATGTGGAACACATTAGACCTTTCTGTCAAGCTAAATTTAGTTATCTGTAGTGTTTCTGTTGTCGAACATGTTTCTTGATGTTTTCCGAATGTGACGACGGAATCCCGGAACGTCGCCGATAGCCCATTGTATGTTCCAGTGTGATGTTAATTAAAAATACCATACCATACCGGGGGCCGCGGTGACCCGGTTGGAAGAGTAACGAACTTGCAACCGAAGGGTTGCGAGTTCAAATCCAGCCAAACACCGTCGTGTACAAAGGGGGCTGGTGCACGTTAAATCTGTCGTGGCCTCAAATGTCCTCACGTTGGCGTGGTGTGGAAGTTTGGAGAGTGGGGTGCCAGCTCAGGTGTTGCCTCGTCATCTGACCGTGGTTCAAAATTACGTGGTGTTGTCCTCGGATCTTTCCCTTTGGGATTGATCCCGGACCGTCACCAATAGCCCATTGTAATGCTCCAGTGTGACGTTAATTGAAATACCCCCCCATACCATACCGAATGTGACGACACACACACACTTGTCTAGTTTTTTTTAATATGATATCATACATCTCCAAAATAAATTCAGGAGCCACGGTAGCCCGGATGGAAAGGCAGTGAATTGGTATTGGTATTGGTATTTTCAATTAACGTCACACTGGAGCAACACAACGGGCTATTGGTGACGGTCCGGGATCAATCCCAAAGGGAAAGATACGAGGACAACACCACGTAATTTTGAACCACGGTCAGATGACGAAGCAACATCTGAGCTGGCACCCCACCAGAGACGTAATTAGAGGCGGGCAGACGGGGCATCTGCCCCGGGCGCCGGATTGGGGGGGGGGCGCTAAATTGGCCGAGTATTTTTCTTACTATAGATATTTACGTATGATAAAAAATGAAGAGGAAAAACTTATTAGTAGACTACAAAAACCATAAATTATAAAAGGAGCTAAATGTAGAATGTGTGAAGAAATAGCAGGAAAGCTTAACCTAGATCCTCTTTTTAAAGAAGTACGGAGGAGGAAGAAGGGGAAGTTTGATGAGAAGGGCGAAGTTGAAAGCTATGAATTAGAAGAAAAAAGTTCAGATTATTGATTATACAAATAATAGATCGGATTCTGAATGAACTGAGGCAAAGGTTTCAAGTCATTCAAAACATGAATAGTTTATTTGGTTTCCTCAATGGAGCTTGCTCGGTTTGAAATAATGAATGGAGAAGAATTGAAGAACCAGGCACTTGAGTTAGCTACCACATATAAAGAAGATTTAGACAAGGATTAGCTGGTAATAGAAGTGGAGAGTTTTAAGTATTATGCCTTGAATTTAAGCCGTAATATAAAAACGGCTACACCATCAGGTCTTCTGACGTTAATATACAAGAACGGACTTTAAGACGCGTCCATCAACATAACGACAGCGTTGAGAATTTTCTTCACAATACCAGTCTCAGTCGCCTCAAATGAAAGGAGTTTTAGCAAACTAAAGATCATAAAAAATTACCTCAGAAACTTAACAGGACAACGACTAACCAACCTGAGCATCATATCAATAGAGCACAAGTTAGCTTCAAAGTTATCTTTTGAGGACATTGTAAAAATGCTTGCAGCCGAAAAAGCCCGTAAAGTTAAAGTTTAGTTCAAGCTTTCTGTTTTTAAATTAATTTTTTCACATTTTGTTAATAGATTAAGAGATTGTGAAAAATGTCTAAGTATAATACTCAAGATAACTTCAGTAAAATCTGTTATTATTAATTCTTGTTCCACAGTTTTCCAAAACCCATGAATGGTTTTCGGTCGACGTTTCGATAATTCTCTTTTTAAAAGTCCAAAAGCACAAAAGAAGTGTGTTTGGACTTTTGTCTCACCCTTTCTCACAAAAGGGTGAGACATCTGGGGATTTAGCAGGAATATCAGTAAAGGGGATTTATTGAATTGATACCAGTTTCTTCCATTTTTCTACGAATTTAATAGTGGATTTAGATATGTGGCTGCTTGCTTTATTCTGATGCAGTTCTACTGATTGTTGGCACTTTGGGTAAAGATATAGTATTTCTTTTTTGAATACTGGGGATAAAATAGGGTCTTGATAATATGCGGGAGTTGATTTTTACATTCCCCTCCTTTATACTTTTAATTTTCCATTATATGCAAAACCGGCAACACTCATAAATCTCTTAGAGAAAGTTCTCACGTTAAAGTTACAAAGTTGAACTACGT
This sequence comes from Meta bourneti, assembly GCA_933210815.1. Classification (NCBI taxonomy): domain Eukaryota; kingdom Metazoa; phylum Arthropoda; class Arachnida; order Araneae; family Tetragnathidae; genus Meta; species Meta bourneti. The sequence goes on along the minus strand of OW119923.1, from coordinate 32,430,109 downwards.
TTTAAGAATTTTCTCCTCTTTTATGATAATAAATTGTTCTTTTTTATTTCAAACTTTTAAATACACTCAGGAACATTGAAAATAGCGCACCAAGAAGGAAGAAAGGTACAATTGCGAAACTTTGCAAATAAGTACAGTGAGATCCGATATGCAAATGATCCAAGTTTGGTGCCAATGCGCATGATTACACACCCTGCAGTGGCGCTGCAATCAGGAAGTGGGACCGGCACATAGTGGAAAATTCATACGCGTGATGATCACATTCCGACTCTAGGAGGACTTTAGTAAGCGAAGAATGCCAGGTAGACGTGTGAGAAGACATTTATCACAGTTAAGCGAGTTTGAGAGGGGTCTCATCATTGGCATGAAAACCGCAGGCTGGTCGACGCGCCGTGTTGCTCGTCAGGTCGATCGTTCGGAGTGTGCCGTCAGAACATGTTGGGAGCAGTGGACACGAGATGGTACCCACGTGCGGCGTATCGGGTCTGGAGCGACCAGGAAGACGACGAGGCGAGAGCATCGAAGGATCGTGCGGCAAGCGCTTGTGGATCCCACAGTGACTCGTTCCACGATACAATCAGATGTAGGGGTGCCAGTTGTTCCACAAACCATTTCCAGACGCCTTGCGGAAGCGAATCTCCAATCCAAGCGCCCTTTTCGTGCACTGCCTTTAACACCGAAACATCGGCGACTCCGTCTACAGTGGTACCAAGCCAGAGCGACGTGGAATGCCACAGATTGGCAAAACGTGGTGTTTAGTGATGAATCCCGGTTCGTTTTGGGGACAGATGATAACCGCGTACGGGTGTGGAGGCTCCCTGGTGAACGGTACAATTCCACCCACACTGCCCGCACAGCAGGCTTAATGGTCTGGGGGCCATAGCCTATGATAGCCGGTCCACTCTAATTGTGGTACGTGGAACTTTAACGTGCCAGCGTTATGTAGATGACATTCTTCGACCCCACGTGGGACCTTTCCTAAATTCCAGGGGCAATTTTCCAGCAAGATAATGCTCGTCCGCATACAGATCGAGTTGCTCAAGACTTCCTACGTCATGTTCAGACTCTTCCATGGCCGGCCCGCTCCCCGGACTTGTCCCCTACAGAGCATGTGTGGGACCAGCTGAAACGCCAGATGCCGCCGTGTCACTCTGTACATGATTTGGAGGTGGCTGTTCAAGATTTGTGGGCCCATCTGTCTCAGGATAACATCAGACGTCTAATCAACTCAATACCGGACCGTGTTGCGGCACGTATTGCAGCAGGAGGCGGTCCGACGCGCTATTGAAGTTGCACTGTATTTGTCTAATTGTACACACGGTATTTGTTTAATTGTCTTGAATTTGGAATCAAGTGAATCTCTCATCTGTATCATTATGTGCATTAAATTTCATTTCAATCCGATGCTCCCTTCTTGGTGCGCTATTTTCAATGTTCCTGAGTGTATACCCACGCCTCGCCTATTGTCACAACATTTTTCCATCTATCTCCAGCTAAATGCTTCTCATACAGAATTCTGCAGCGAGTTCTGCTTTCTGCAACATGTCGTAGAGATAGACGATGAACATTGTATTTTTTGGCCTTTTTAAGATTCAAATCACTGTTAATTATTTTATTTACAGTTGAAACTGAACTTTTAATGACTTTATAATAGTCCTTTGACTTGGCGGATTCTCTTTTAAAATTAAAGATCTTACCTTACAAATAGTCTCAGAAATTGTTTTCTTTTTTTGGATACGTATTTGGAAGTATTTTTCTACTTTTACGCGTTTATTCCTTTCTCATTAATAATATTACTTATAGTACCTTTAGATATAGAAAAAACATGACATTTACAGCGTTTTTGAATAATTGAATAAGCATAATTCTCTTCGGAAAGAGAGGAAACATAGCCTTCCATCCATTGCTTATTTAAAAGCCCATTTTGAAAGTAAACAAAACTCTGAGTTAGCAGACGATAAGTTATACTTTAACTATTTAACTGCTGCGAAAATAAAATTATTTCGTAGCATACAATTTTTTTACAGCTCATCAAAATCATTCAAAAAATGTCCGAACAACCTCTGTATTTATCATAATTAAATATCCTATTCTAAAGCAACAGTCTGTTGATTTTGATGCAGTCCATACATATCGCGATATCATTTGATAAAACCTTTTCATTTAATTTGCAGCGATTAAAAGTATGAAAGAATATACCAAACATGCTACTCTTAGATTATTTGTCAATGAAATATCTTAGAATTAATTAGATATTTTATCTTGTACTAAAACTGAAATTGCTGCAAATTAATCTATTTACCTTTGAAATCAAGCATTTACCATCTAAGTTTAATATAAACATTTGAACTAGTGGAATTAATGTGTGTTGTCGATAGGTGTTGTTGGGGAGGGTTTTCGTTTGGTTGGTCGGTGGGGGCGCCAAGGCGAGTTCTTGCCCCGGGTGGAAACTAGCCTAGTTACGTCTCTGCACCCCACTCTCCAAACTTCCACACCACGCCAAGCAGTGAATTAGCAACCGGAGGAATGCGAATTCGAATCCAGCCAAAGACTGTCGTGTACAAAGGGAGCTGGTGCAGTTAAATTTGTCGTGGCCTCAAATGTCCTCACGTTGGCGTAGTGTGGAAGTTTGGAAAGAGGGGGTGCCAGCTCAGGTGTGACCTTCAAGATTACATGGTGTTGTCCTCGAATCTTTCCCTTCGGGATTGATCCCGGACCATTAGCCCGTTGTGGTGCTCCAGTGCGACGTTAATATAAATACCTACGTACCAAAACAAATTTCAAATTTAAGGGCCTCTGTAAGCCGGTTGGAAGGATAGCAGCGGATTAGCAATTGGAAGATTGCGAGTTCGAAACTCGATCCAACCAAAAAGACCTTCCTGTACGCAGGGGCTGGTGCACGTTAACTCTGCCGTAGCCTCAAATGTCCTCACAGCTCGAAAAGAGAAACTACTTTAGCACCAAAGCGGTACATTTTGCAATTCATTTGGAAATACTTTACCTTACTATAGAATTTGAAACAGACAAATTGACATACTACGAACGAATTTAACCCGCAATTTAAAAAGGTGGCAAAAATAATTAAACATAAAGGATGCAGAAAATAACAGATCTAAAACCTATCAAAAGTGCGTGGATCCCCACGAACCAAGAGTCAGAGTTAAGAGCACGTATCACGATTTCAAGACTACTAATTAACAGCAGCCGTAGTTCTGTTGGAACGACGGGGTTCACGAACAACCCGTGTATTTATGCCACTCGTATTAGGTACAGGATTTACAACTGGGTTATTCACATTATTGAAACGATTCTTTAAATTTTCGGAAACAAACGGCTCCTCATTAAAAGAGTCAATCACCTCAGAACTCAGCCCTTTACTATCTCCAGCTCAGACTTCTCTCGATCGTTCAACCTTTCAAAATATGGTTAAAGGTGAACAACGTTATGCACCCCTAAATTACGACCAGTTTCTACCTCCACCAAGGAATAAACTAAACGAGTAATTTTGTCCAAGACTCTGCACTGCCTTCCACTTGGGCATGAACTTCGCGATGCGATGTATCTCGGCATTCGATAGAAGATGAAACATAAGCCATATCAAATTTTCCACCGAAAATTCATTATACTTGCGATGTTTGTCATAATTTGCCATTTTTAGCCTCCTTCGAGCCCTAACCACATTTTCCTTAATCAAATCGGAAAGTTCCTGCACAATTCGAGACTTTTACCAAATATCTGACTGCACAAGAGTGTCCCACGGTAATGTAAGTCCCCTTTTAAGTAAGTTAAGTAAGTTTAATGTAAGTTCCCCCTACAAAAAGTTTAGCAGGTGTAAACTTGGAGGTTTCTAAAATTGACATTCTCATGGCAAAGGCACACATCGGCAGGTGCCTATCCCACAAGCCCTGTGGTTGTCCGACGAAACTTGCAATCATGACGCCCAAAGTTCGATTAACCTGTTCTGAAAGGTTGGTTTGCGGATGATAAGGGGTAGTTAATTTTAACCTTATTAAAAAAAACGACTCTTCGTAAATGTCAGAGACAAATTGCGCGTCATTATCCGACAAAATCAATTTCGGACAGCCATAATGTTAAAACACCGCTTTGACCAGGCAGCTGGCAATCGCTGTAGCCGTAGCCCAATGCAAAACAGATCTACCACAACCAAACAGTAACTGATTCGAACCTGAGGTCTTTTGACTTAGAATCAGAAGGTTACAGGTTCGAATCCTGTCACTTTTCTACATGCGACATCTTAGTAGTGTGTGGCAAGGAGAAAAGACGCAATTTAAAAATCTAAGAATTTCTTGAAGAAACAAGTTCAGAAATGAGGGTCACCTCAGTCAGTACAGTACATACCCACAGGACGACGTACATTCAACAGAATCAAACCTATGTCAAATCAAAGTTTAGAAGCAAACACCACCGGAATAGATTATTTTATTTTAAACATTTTTTTCGGATATACATTGATTTCAAAGGTAGGAAATACTTTATTATTGAACGAGAAATGTTCGCAAGTATATTAATTTCGAAGTCAGAAAATCTATTGTTTTGCCAGCAAACATTAAAATACTATTATATTTTAAAGCAATAACCTTTTTAATTGAATGTAAATTATTCGCGTGTGAAACGTAATGTTTTCTCCTTAAATAAATTTGGAATAACAATCTGCATAGCAGATAGAATCATTTTCAGCTTTCTCTTTAACTTCCAATGTAATTGCTATATGGAAGAAAGGATGCACAAACAATATGCACATGGGAAAGGAGAAGGAATCTCAGGAAAGATCCTATTGATCAATGAGTCAAAACTGGTTAGAAGTCATACAGCGAAGACTGCCGGTTGCAGAATGAATGTATACGTGTGAGGGGAATCAGAGGGTTAAAGTAAATGATTACTTAAGAATAAAAAGACGACGAATCTCAGCTTTCCGAGTATAAAAATTTAAAACGGTTGTGCGTGCTAAAAAGGGTTTCGAACAATTAAGAAATGTACTTTGTCGAGATTGTCGAGTCAGATTTCTCTAAGGGAGAATAGAGATCCAAGTAGGAAAAAGAAATTGTCCCTTTCCCAGAACTGGTGACAATTTGGAACAGGTTTTTGAATCACAGGTATGCCACTACATGGCAGTTTTCGTCGCTAACGTAAACCATTAGGAAAGTTATCACTGATAAGTAAAAAGCGCACGTAGTCTTGTATTGTTTCAACAGTGTCTAAATTTGTTCTTGGTCATCTGTCAAATGCAGACAGTGGCGCAGCCTCAGAGCGATTTTTGGGAGCTCTCAAACCCCTTATAGTACTGTGGTTACTTACTTTGATCTCTTTACAAAATAAAAATAAACTCAGAATACTTTTGTGATATTCTGCAAACAAAACAGTTATTAAATTAATCAACTTGGAAACATAAAAGTATTAAAATTACTCGGCGTTGCTTGGGTTGAATTAACTGTAGATTAAAAAGCACTCAGAGTAAATTCTTCACTCTCTCATAGAAAATGCTATCACTGTTTTAGTGCACAGAAAATATTTTCTATCATTTCAACATTTTTATAAATTTCTAAAGTGTATTTTGGATGTAAGTACTTATACATGCAACATCCATCCATATAATACATTACACATGCATCTCCCCCCTGGTGTAAGGCAAAGTGCAAAAAATGATACTAAGGTGGCTACCGGAAAAGTCGATTATTGTTTTGGAGTGATTATGGATCTCTTACATTCGTTTCCAGAAAAATTCCTGTAACCCAAATTGTAAATATAACGAAGCTACAATGAATACTTTGCACTCCTTTTACTATCAATATCTTTTGAATTATGACACTCTAGCACCAGGGATACAATATTTCGCTTTTTCAGCACCCCCCCATATATATATATATATATATATATATATATATATATATATATATATATATATATATATATATATATATATATATATATATATATATATATATGGGGGGTGCTGGTTTGTGGGCGATTGGAAACATGGCGAAACTTTTAAAGAATAATTAAGTTTAATGATGAGATTTATGAATATTTACAATGAATTTGGCTAAGACAATTAAAGTTAAGTGCACAGCACAGACATAAACTCCATCGGCGCTCATCGCCCGTCAACATCGCACTGTCTAACTCTACGTCCGTCTGGTATCTTCGTAGTCTTCCTTCTGCGTCGCTATTTGACTGCGTTCCTCCAATGCGCGGAATGGCTGTTCAGTGGTCGGAGATGACATCAGCGCGGAGGTGCCCTCTAGTGGCAGTCTGGGCACCAAACACACACACACACACACACACACACACACACACACACACACACACACACACACACACACACACACACACACACACACACACACACACACACACACATCTCTCTCTCTATATATATATTCCCCTTTGAAAATTCCATTAACCTTTCAAGTGTTTCGCCGAGTAATCTCGTCCATGCTAATCGCGAGATATGTCGTCATAAAAGTTTGTTGATTTTTTTACCATGACGAGATCAAGATCTGGTCAGTTTCTCTAATGACGAGATATTTCGTTCATCAAGATCGAGTATGTTTTTCCCAATGACAAGATACCTCATTGAGACAACCAACAGAAGGGTTAAGAGACACTTGAAATAACCAAGAGCTGGTTTTAAAATGAAAAGTCTGCTGTACAGGTAAAGCAAAGATAACCGAATTCCATTTTTCAAAAATCGGTAGGTAGATTTAACAAAGTTGTTTCTACAAAAAATTGACTCAAGAATTTTTAGTAGGTAACCTATTACTCGCTTAATAGCTTCCACTCATAAAGTAAGCAACCTCTACAACTTCGACTTTCTGATTCCTCAACGTACTAAAACAAAGAATTTATAATTTTACAAAATTTGCTTTACTCCAACTTACATGTAGTAGTTTCAAATCGATTGCGTACAGCATTTTGTCGATTCAGAGATAGTTTCTGAATAGAGTCTTGTATTAATACTTTGTCATGGTGCAATGATTGTCAACGATGACAGTCTGAAAGTCCATTTCGCTGCTATGTTGATGGAATGTGCATAAGTTAGAAGTCCAATTATGCGTTCTTCTATGTACTAATGAATGATGAAAATTCCAATATTACTATGTTGTAAGAACGAAATTTGTATCTCCAAATACGGTGAATAGTATTTAAATTGTCACAACCTCACCAAAAAATTAACTTTTTAAACTTCAAGTTACTTAAAAGTGAAATGAAATGCTTCGAGCAGTTCTGAGATTTCCACAACTTGCTCAATTTTATTACTATTTTCTTTGAAGAATAATTAAGTAAGCGCTTACACACATTTCTTTTTCATAGAGATTTTTGGTTGCTAAAAATAAAATGAATGGTAATATAGATATCTATAGAGGAATTGATTCTGAATGATTCAGTGATCTATATAGAATACACGAAGAAGTGTAAAATCTAAATTCACTTACTGCGTAATCTAAATCTTTGCTTAATTTCTGAAGGGATTTTGAAACATTAAAAAAATTTCCAACGGCAGAATTACAAAGATTACTGGTGCCAAAAATACAATAAAAATATAATATAATCATACAAAGAATAATACAAAGAGCAGCTACAGAAACAGTCTATAAACCGAAATGGTTCATGACCTCTCAGTAGCGATAGAAGGTAGTGCTTATTGAGTTCAGGTGATTGTTCTCCATTTCCTCCTGAAGACCACAGAGCCTGCAGAAAGGGCCAGGAGCGATGTTAATACAATGTAAACATTTCGATAGATAGTCATGACCACTGACAAGGCGGAAATCAGCAACAGCTCTACACTTTGGACACTTAGGGACGTCAACAATTTTAATCTTCTAAGACTTGAGAGATTCTATAATAAATCTTTGCTGAACATAAATCTTTGTTGAACATAGATGTGCCTCTCTTGGCCAGGGAATCGGCATCCTCGGTGCTGTAAACACTGTCGTGTGGCTAAAAATCCACCGTAGGATGATTTCTTGATCATAACTGTATGTTTTGAAGGAGCTTCCGATGCTGTAGGATATTAGCAGAGTAGGGAGTCACAAAAGAATTAACAGCTTATAAGGCAGCTTTTGAATCACGAAGAATAACCACTGAGAAATGCTTTTGATTTCAAGAAACTTCTTGTTTATTTCTTGTTACTTTCTTCTAAGCATATGTTTGATAAGCATAAATAAAATTTCCGTCAATTCAAAAATCGTCAACAGCAATAGACCTAACCCTAATTCTAGTTCTCCACCTAAATGGCTGATGAATTCCGAATTTTGAAACATGGGTTTATGTAGATACACTGCTTTCTCTAAGGAGGAGTAGAACACATTTACTCTCGAGTGTTCCGTTTTGTTGAACTTCAACAAATCATGGAGATGGTGGTGAAAATAAGCTTTAATAGAAAACATATATGAAGAAATAAGTTGGCTATAGTATGTAGTGCTTGTAATTGCCGTACTTGTGATTGCCCGTAAGACACGATAACGGGCAATCACAAGCCTCTTGGCCCCTCCTCTTTGCAAACTGCTCTACACCGTTTGATGAGTTGAAAAGGAGAGGGCCTGGAAGTCTCTTGGCCATTGGCAAGATCATCTAAGACCCCATTGAGGCAACATTCTATGATATTGGTCATTTTACAAAGTGTGTGATCGCTCATTTCTGGAAGGGTTGAATCTATGCCACCACATTTGACAAAGCTTCTTTGTTGTATGTACATTTTGATGCGCATATTCTGTCTCTTGATTCTATCTTTTTTACCAGCATTATATTATATACAATAACCGTAGTAAGGAAAAGGTAGTCTCTTGATGATCTTTTGCTTCAAAACTATCGAGCTTTCATACCCAGCACTGACAACTCCGTTCTCTTCTGGGCTCGATTCTACAGATAGATGATGGATTACAGCCAGTGTACCAACGTTGTCGGAGTTCTTTAAATATTGGTCTTGATCCAATTTTAAGACCAATTTCAGACCGGTCTTAAAACCAATTGATGATGTTTGGATTCGATTTCTTTTGTTAAATATGACACAATTTCCGTAACGTAAATCTAGGGAGCGATTGAAATTCATGTCCGTGCACCTTTCGCCGTTGAAGGAACAAAATCGAATAAAATAATATGCCTGATGACCGGTAATGTGTCTCATTTCTTCAGCGCCATGTTTGTGTATTCGGACAGAAATTTGATCACAGACAAAATTTTCTTATCAAGGATATCACTAATTTTTCTAGAACACAGGGGTGTAAGGTTCGTCTTTGTGATATAACTAATGTTTTGGATTGGGGTAATTGTGTAATATTATATCAAAACAATCTTCCACAGAATATATTTTGATGCATTCCTCGAATTTGATTCTAATCCTGTTTAAATTGCATACCATCACTGCAGGGAACTCCAAGCTTTGTTCATTTGCCACATGTAAATCTACAATAACTGGATATTACAAATACAAGTATGTGAATCTGTAAATCTCGTAGCAGGATATTGATAATTCATACATTAATATCACTGTCCATAAAAATCTAAGGGGCGTTGAGTTCGATCCACTTAACTGTGAAATTGCATAAATGCTTGATTCATTGAGCAAGCTATCCGTTTCTGAAGAAGTCATATCGTGCTCATTGTGAAGACTGATTGAAGGCATGGATGTGTGTGTCTCTAAGGTGTAAAGGGCATCGGTATCTCGTTTTGGAAAGATGAGTCAACTGATTGCATTGTCGTTCATTTTGCAACAAACTGCACGTAGGATTTTCTTTTGTTTCTTCACGATAAATGCTGTGTATTATGTTTGTTAAACAGTGTCTCACCTTTTGAGCTGACGATTAATTTTTTCTTTTTTAGATCTTCAATGAATGGTTGTCATTTTGAAAGTTTTTGGTAAAGTATTTAAAAATAGTTGAAATGAGAAATGCATTGATTTTATGAGAGGAACAAAGTGTTTTTCTCCTTCTTGCCCCTGATCTTTCAGTTTTCAAGCTTCGCTGGAACTGCACTAGGTGAATTTTCAAACACACTAGAACACCTCGACCATATCTATAAATGCAAAAGTCCAGTTCTGTTTTCTGGCTGAATAGAATATTTCTTTTTGAAAATAATGTGAAAATACAAAGCTCCTTTTCTAGTATATCTCAACATTGCTGATGTAAAATCTCGAACGCTTAAACTATTTTGAATATTAAAGGTAGCAGTCTGAAAAAAGACAATTTGATTTGACTGAAGGAATCAGTACACTGTGGAAGGAATCAGTGGATTTGTTGACTGAAGGAATCAGGGAACAAAACTACTTCTACGTAGTAGTGAACAAAAGTGCTCAGTGAACAAAAGTGCTTGTACGTAACGGTTACCCATTTCCGTGTGCAACACAGAAAATATATTTTTGCCAAAATTATTTTGGTTGCTCTTTTACAAAACATGTATGCACATTTCATAGCCAATTTTGTCTATACATTTAAAATAAATTTTAGCTTACACACTGAACGTAGCATAGTATAGATATCCACAAATATGTTTAGTGCGCTTGACTTTAATTCCACATATTGATTATTTTGTGTGGGAATTGATGATTATTACATTTTACATTTACTTAATAACTACAGTCAATTTTCTGGTTTTTGCTAGACTGTTTTATAACGATATGTGAATCAAAATATAAGACGTTATTATCATACATAATTCATAAATCAGGTATCAACTATTAATTTAACGGACTGATACTTTTAGGTACATTAGGTTTCTCAAATTTATGCCATTAATTCATGAGTACTGCGTGATGAGCTATTCTTTTATAGGACATAAAAGTAGAATTGGTTTGAATGATAACCATCTGAAATTGAGCCCATATTATGAAATATAATTATATACACGCATTATTTATGGGAAATCTTCCTGAAAATGTTCAAGAATTGTACAATCGAACCGTTTGTAAACGGATAGTTATTCAACTTTATAATCAGATTAATTAGTGAGAATTTTATTTCGATTGTGTTCTATTAATACAATGATAAAAAGAAGCAGCTGAGAAACTGATGAAATCTAGACGGTATATGTGTTTCTGCTGGTTTGCTAAAGTAAAAATTGCCTTACAAGAAAGGAACCAACCAAATATTTAATTTTACCCTCTTGTAATCATAACTGTACTCATCGGAAGAAAATCAATGCTGAAGAAGTTTTATGAACACTACAACTTGTAAGAAAAACATCTGAGGGTCATATATATGGTTTGTTTTCGTTGGTCGCTTTACGGTCATTCCTTGTACGCAACAGCAGGATATAAGTAGTCTATGACTAAGACTAAACATGAACAGAGAAAGACACCATCAAGGAGAAAGAACTTGTATGCAAATTCACATGACGAACATAAAATGGTAACGTTGGATTAAATCTTAAGAAAAGATCTGTAAATGCACTTTGCAAGTGCAACTGATCGAGGCGGGTAACATTATTTTACACCTGAATGTCATATTAGATCATATATGGTGTGTTTTCGATTGTTTATGTATGTTCATTTCTTGCTACAAGAGCAGAAATAAGTAGTCTGTATAACTAAGACCAATTGAATGAAATAAAGGAAGAACTTACACTCAAATTTACTTGACGAACATAAAATGGTAATGAGGAATTAGTTTAAGACAAGATCTGCAAATGTACATTTTGCAAGTGCAACTGATCGCGTAGGGGAACACTATTGTTTTATAAAATCAAGATTAGCTTAAAAAATAACTGATGTAAAAATAATTAGTTGTCAAAAAATAAAAATCGCGTTATGACATAAAGATCGCAAAATCAGTTTTAATCGATTAAAAATGTGAAATATGGTATAAAGGCAAAAAAATAGACTTCTATAATTTTAGTTTAGTTTTGAAAGATAATGACATTAGACTCATAAGAGATAGAGCTTCCTTTTATGATAAATATTACAACCAAGCATTTTCAATACAGAAAGATATTTAGGTATGGTTGAATGAGAATGTGTAATGTCATTACAAATTCATAATTATATTAATTAAAATCTTGAATACGCATAGATTTAATCATAGTGCGGGCTTCTACCTAAATGAGAGAAAATTGGAATTTTGAATTTTCTACGGAACATCTCTTCGTCGACCTTAGTTTGACTTACTTCTGTGCATGAGTGCAGTTTGTCTGAAAGGGAATAAAATACTCTAAATTTCAAATTAATAATTTTGAACATTCTATTATCTTCATTTGAAGACTTTCCATAGAGGCACATGGAAGAGAGTTTCTGAAGAAATGAGATTGAAATATTTATGTGTTTTTTATGTTAGATTTCAACGACAAGCCTCTTCAAAGGAACAACACTCTAAAACAGACAGAAAATCAGGAAATGACAGTTAACCCAAACTTGACATTACAAAATGCTTCGAGAAATAGTACCATTGGGAGAAGTGTGGTGATTCAGAACGAATCTTTTTGAAGGGAACTAGGTTTTAACTAAATACGTGAAAAAGGTTAATTTTTTATAGCCGAAGGTTAGGTATTTTAGGGGTAATTCGGATTTCTAAATGCACTGAAGTGCCTGAAAAACTGGCACAGACGAGCCTTTGCAAAAGACATAGCAACGCCATCTATGCACATCATAGGTTGTCTCTGCCAGAACATATATAAGACGATAGACATCTGTGGAGTATATTGATCTATTTCCGCCGTGAGAATGGCAAGCAATCACGATTTAAGCGATTTTCAAGGCGGTTTAATAGTTGGAGGCTGGTGACATAGGGGTCATAGAATTTCGGAGGTAATGGAGAAGTTTGGGTTTTCACTTACTGCCATTTCAAGGGTGTAAAGTAACTATTATAATTCTGCCAAAACCCTTAACTTATGACAGTAATGTAGCCTTAAAATGACTATAGGTGAACGCGACCAGCGTCTGTTAGCAAGAATCATTTCACATGATATGCTTATTACTCTACCTCAAATAACATCGGAATTCAATGCAGGGCCCTTAACAAACATCAACATAAGGACTGTGCAACGTTCCCTCAAAGATATGAGCTTTAGGAGCCAACGCCCAACTCGAGTACCCTTGATGAATACTCGACACACAGCTAAGCACTTCGCCTGGACTCGGGAACATCGTCACTAGTTACTTGATGACTGGAGACGAGAAGAAACCTGGTCTGACGAGTCGTGTTTCCAACTGTTGAGGACAAATGGAAGGAGAAAAATACCCATGAAAGGAGAAACTCCCATGAAACCTTGAACCCGTATGTTAACAGGTAATTGGGCGCAGACTGGGGTGACTCCGTAATGGTATGGGGTTTGCTTAACTGCCATGTAATGGGAACCCTGGTACGTCTAAAAACGTCTCTTACAGGTGAATACTATGTGTACATCCTTTCTGATACCCGTTCATGGCCTGCGCTCTGATTGGTTTGACCTTTTCAAACAGGGCAACGGCACTACCACACATATCTAAACACGCTAAATTATGGTTAGAGAATAACTCATCTGAGTTTTGGATCTTGCCATTCTCACTTTAATCACCAGATTTCTTATCGAACACATCTGGGATTCCAATTCCAACGCACTGTAGAACACAGAAATCCTACATCTCGGAATACAACAGAATTATGGACAGCTCTGCAGGAAGTATGGTGTTCAATACCTATAGAATATTTCCACATACTCGTGAAGTTCATGTCCCATCTTATTTTTGCAGTTCTGCGCTCCCTGGGAGGCCTACCAAGTAGTAGAATGGTGTACCAGTTTTACCGACAATTCATTGCATACACCACGAAAACTTGTTTTCTCATAACGTTAGAAAGAAAACAAACGGGGTTTGAAAAAGCATTTTTATTTTACTGTCCTATTTCGCAATGAGAATTTTACATCGTAATATTAACTTAACTTCCTTCAACTATTACATAAGATCTTTTATAAAATCTGCATACTGCAAACTTGGTTAAATCAAGAGAAAAATTAAGTTTTGTAATACTTGCACGATAATTTTATTATTTAATGCTTATTATAGATCGGGACTGGAATATGGATCTGTGATATGGAATTCTTATTACGACTACAATTTCATAAATTTGAAGGAATACAGAATAAATTTTTGAGATTTTTATTTTAAGAACTATGAATCTTCAGGTATATATTCTTCTGAATTGTGAAATTATTTCGGTTTTATTATTTTGAAGCTCAGTAGAGACATTACTTAAAAACGATTTTTATAACCTTTTGTATAAAAAGTTGTTACGCCTTTTTAGTTTCTTGTATTGATTTTAATATCCATAAGAATATCTCAATTCAATTCATCTTCAGTTTTTTTATTTGTCGCTCGGAATGTATAAGTCCTATGGCAATTAGTCACACAAACATCCCCCTCCCCGATGTAACACAAAAATAATTACAATTCTCTTATAATTCATAAAGCCTGAAATAAGGATGTGGAGCTTTGAGAAGTTGCAATGATTCTGATCTTTTTTGCTAGGCATGTGCAACTTCAATGGGAATATTTAACACACTCACCGATATCACACAGAAATACATTTCAATTATCTTAATTCGATTCTTCTTCAGTACTTCCTTTATCGCTCGTTACATGTAAGTTCTATGGGAATCTTTCACACAAACACCTCTCTCACCAATCACACACAAAAACATTTCAATTGTCTTAGAAATTATATAGCGTGAGAACTTGGTCTAGGAGCTTTGAAAGTGCAATGTTCCTGCTCTTTGTTGCTCCGGACGTGCAATTTCTACCGGAATCTTCTACAAACACCTTTCTGATAGATATCTATCAATTACATAGCATGAGAATTTGAGTGTGGAGCATTGAAATCGCAATGCCTCCTGCAATTTGTCGCTCGACACGTATAACGTATATGGGAATCTTACACAAACACCTTCTCTCACTGATATCAATATATACATTCATTTCTTTTAGAAATTACTTAGCCTGAGAACTTGGGCGTGGAGCCTTGAAATTGTAATGCTCCTGCAATTTGTCGCTCGACACATGTTACGTGTATGGGAATCTTTTACACAGACACCTCTCTCACTAATATCAATGAAATACATTTAAATTCTTTTAGAAATTACTTAGCCTAAGAACTTTGGCGTGGAGCTTTGAAATTGAAATGATCCTGCCCTTTGTCGCTCGGCAGGTGTAATTTCTATGAGAATCTTTGACACAAAGACCTCTCTCACTGATCCCATATAAAATTTATTTTAATATTCTTAGGAATTATAATACATAGCCTGAGAACTTTGTCGAGGAGCTTTGAAATTGCAATGCGCCTGCTCTTTTTCGTTCGGTACGTATAACTTCTACTGGAATCTTTGGAACAAACATCTCTCTCACCGATCTCACATAAAAATACATTTGAATTCTCTTAGAAATTACATAACTGTAGAACTTGGCGAGCGGCCTAAATACTGCAATGCTCCTTGTTTTCGTTGCTCGGCACGTGTAACTTCTGTGGGAATCTTTAACACAAACACATATCTCACTGATCGCACACAAAATATATTTCAATTCTTTTTGTTCAATTCTTCGAAAGTTCCTCCTTTGTCCCTCAGAATGTGTAACTTCTATGGGAATCTTTCATACAAACACCTCTCTTACCGATCTCACACAAAAATACATTCCAATTCTCTTTAGTTCTTTTGTGGCGGGGCATGTGGCTTTTATGGGAATCTTTCACACAAACACCTCTGTCACCTATCTCACTCAACAATACATTTTAATTCTGATAATTGAATTCTCACAATTCAATTCTCATAATTCAATTATCTTAATTCAATTCTTCCTTTGCCGCTCGGCATGTGGAACTTTTATGAGAATCTTGTACCCAAATCCCTCTCTCACCGATCTCACAAATACCTTAGCTTTTGATACACAGGCTTTGAATTTGGGGGTTGAGCTATGAAATTGCAAACATCTCGGCCTTTGTCGCTCGGCATATGTAACATCTGGAATTTTCACGCAAATCCCTCTCTCACTGATCTCACACAAATACTTTTCCATTGACTTAGAAATTACACAGCGTGAAAACATTGGCGTTGAGCTTTGAAATTGCAATGCCCTTTGTCGCTAGTTACGTGCAACTTGTATATGAGTATCTTCTACCCTAATTCCTCTCTCACCTATCTCACTCAAATACAATTACTTTCTATTACAAATTACATAGGTTTTAAACTTTGTCTTAGAATCTTTGAAATCGCAATGCCCTTGTATTTTGTTACCTTTGGGTTTTATCCCTTACCTTCGCCTAGCCCGTTGTATTGCTCCATTTCGACGTTAATTAAATACCTACCCATAGAAAAATATATTTCAATTATATTAATTCAATTCTTCCTTTGTCACTCGGCATGTGTAACTTCTTTGGGAAGCTTTCACTGATTGTACTCTCAAGCACATTTATTTCTTTTGTCTTAAATAAAGTTATGTAGAGTATACATATTAATTTATGATAAAATGAGGATTTATGAAGCAATTTCTGACCGTATTTGAATGTTGAAGAAATTTGTAAATGAAAGTATGGAATATACAACCTAAAGAATATGGGAAATATTGAATGTATATGTTACAGTTAAAACTCGAGAGTCGTTAATGTGCACATTACCTAGGTAATCTGCAGATTAGCTGATTTATTCCGTTAAAGTGCGGAATCATCTATAAAATAAGAGTTTTCCGCACTTTACCTAGGTAATGTGCACATTAACGGCTTTCGAATCGTTAAACTGAAAAAGTTTTGTTTCTCTAATTTTCTTTCCCTCCCCTTCCCTTTCTCAAATTCATTTCCTTAATTGTAATAATACTTTTAAACCGTTTAATTGATTCCTTGTATTATACTTTGTTCGTTGATTGATTCTATCAACTATTCTGTTGATTGATTGATTCTATCAACTTGATTCTTAAAATATCGAAAAATATATAAATAAAATTATGTTTCAACAATTGTTAGTATATTTTATTTACATCTGCTGATTATTATATGAAATGACATAACTTTATGGGATAAAAGTATAGCGTGTTTTTCAATTAGTAGTACCTAGTATACTGAGTTGTTTGTCTGAGTATTAATTCAAGCCTATAAAAACGTTGCTGTTGTTCAAGCAAAGATCTTATTTTCACTTTAAAGAGTGCCTAGTAGGTAATATGCAGATTTCCTAGTAATTTGAGAAATGAAACAATTTTCCGCACTTTAACGGATCGGCGTAGTTATCTGCACATTACCAAGGTAATCTGTAGATTGCCTGATTTCCGTACTTTAGCGGTAACAATAGTACATCGAAAAAACTCAATTAATGTATTCGCCACGGGATCTACGCGAAGAGTCCTGGAATTCAATACTAACACTGCCCTTCAATTAATATCTGATAAAATTCAAGATTTGAAACTAACTACATCCCTGGAGAAGTGCCAGTCCACAATTTTCTCTAAAAAAACAAAATTAAAACGCAATCCAATATTCAAAATTAGAGATACCACTATAAAAATTACCGATTCAATTAAATTTCTAGGTATATATATTGATGATGGGCTCACGTGGAGTAAGCACATTCTGTCACTCGTGGGGAGATGTCACGAAATTGGTGGCACTCTCTCCAGGGTGGCGGGTGGGGGTTGGGGCGTCAAGCCCCAGCTCCTCAAAATTTGGTATTTGACGGTTATAGAAAAGATAATTACATATGGAGCTGGGGTTTGGGGTGGAAAATTAAATAAAGCACAAATCGATAGGCTCAAGACTATCCAACGACCCTTCTTACTTAAAATTACCAGAGCCTTTCGAACCACCCCTACCGACGCCCTAAACGCTATTACAGGTATCCCCCCTCTCCACGTGACCCTCCTTAAATTATATAAAATTTTCAACTCCTGGAAAATGCGGACCCCTGACCCTCTCCTACTGGGGCTGTCACCCTCTAATTTAGATAAAAATATCAAATTAATACCTGTCTCAACTGATGATTTGATCCTTGACTTTCCCTCTAACATTCCCAATTCTGACTTCGAGGTGTACACTGATGGCTCCGGTATTGATAACAATATCGGGGCCTCAGTGTGCATCTTTGACGGCGACAAACTAACCACTGTTTTATGTTACAAACTTAACCCTTTCAATACAGTTTTCCAATCAGAAATAACAGCCATCTTTAAAGCAATCTCCTGGTCTTCTTCCTTAAATAAAAAAATTAATATATATACTGACAGCCTCAGTTCTATTCAGGCCTTACGATCTCCGAAAATTAAATCTTATTATATCAACTCAATAAAATCCTATATTAATAGCCAGTCAAACTTCGGCCTGAGTTGGGTCAGGGCCCACAATGATCTCCTTGGCAATGAGGTGGCGGACCACTTCGCAAAGTTGGGGACTGTCGCTGGTGAGCCGCTGGATGTTCCAGCCCCTATGTCATACATTAAAAAAACTTATCAAGCAGATCTAATTAACAATTGGCAAAATTTTTATTCTAATTCTGAAAAGGGGCTTAGACCGAGAGAATATATACCCTCGGTCTCCATCCGGCGCCTCATCTGCGACAAATTTATTATCTGGTTCCTGACAGGACATGGACCTTTTGTCGCCTATCTGCACCGATTTAAGATCAAAACTTCTAATTTATGTACCTGCGGTGCAGTGGGCGACGCCGATCACTACCTTTTCAGCTGCCCCTCCACCTCCCAATGGCACCTTTCTAGACCTTCAGCGGATAATAAACCCTTATGGTTACAGGGCATTCTTGGTAACCCTCTTTCCCTTTATAGAGTCAAGAGGTGTGTGGGGTATGCTGGGGAGGTAGCTAATGCCTAGTTCTGTGTATTGTTCGCCTCTGCCGTACCCATGAGTAGTGTTTTAACGTTTACCTTTTTATTAAAATATTATCTTTTAAAATTCTTAGTGGTTTCATCAAAATTTTAGTTTTTAAATGTTCTTAATGTCATACCATCTGTAATTTTATACCGTTTTTTTTTTAAATTTTTCAGTATTAATTCACTTGCACTATCATCTTTCATCATCTTTCATCATGTTGCCGAGAGCCCTCCTTGGTGAGCCTTTTAGGATTGTTTTGGTATTGGACACTGGACTACCTAGACCCCGGGAAGATCTCATCTTATTTATTTGCAATCTGATTTTAACCTATTTCTGGGCCCTGTGGATGGAGTTTTGCTTGAGAACCGAACGAATCCTAGAATTATTTTTAATAAAATTCATCTCGTATTTGCATATTACGCATTGCAAACTGCATAATCCTACACACAGCTGCTCTTATTCTACCAACTTGACATTGTCTCCCTGTTATGGCACTGCCTTATTGAACCTTATTAATACCTCTAAATTTTAGAGGTTTATCCATTTTTCACGCGCTCTAAATTATGACTATATATATATATATATGCTTTATGGATATTAATTTTATTCTCCCATCCAAATTTAGACACATAACTATTTTACACTGTACATTCCTATTAGCCTGCACTGTATAATTGTTAAATTCTGAGGCCTTTGAGTCTCTCGGACAGGATTGAATACCTTGGGGACTTTTTCCCCTTTTTAATATATTCTTCCAGCTCCCCCCCACATATATAAGGCGCAGACTAGGGCAGTGGGTTATGGATTTATTTCTCGACACGTACACTTTTATCCTTCCTTTACGAAATGGGACCGGCACACCACAATAGGTAATATTTTAAAAATCTTATAAATTTCCTAATCTTAAATTTTAACAATTATATATATGTATACTTTTAATTATTCTCTTCCCTTCCCTTTTATGGACTTGTGTTATTTTTAAAATTGCTGACTACTTAACTTAGGACTTCTTTTGAATTTAACACTCTTATACTTGCCCATTTTTAAACCTTGAAATTTTCAAAGTGTTTTTACTAATTAAACTTGTACTCTCATGCTATAATCGCGCACACCACAACGAGATGAAAGGAAAAAAGGAAAAAGGAAAAAGGAGAGAAAATGAAAAAGATGGAAAGTGAAAAGGAGAAACTAGAGGAGTTAAGTAAAACCGAAGAAGAAGGATTGAAAATTAACCTACCTCTACCCGGTACAGACATCTTCCGGAATCCTTGCACTCACCTGTCTCACCTGGTATGGGCTCTCGTCGTCCTGCCCTGTTGGCAGTCTCCTCATCTTTTTCTGTTCCTTGTGTGTGTGCACAAGTTAAAAAGTTTTTTCTCTGTTCTGCCCCTGAGTGGCATTAGACCTGTAAACTTACCTTTTAGAATTTTAAATAAATGTTCGTCCGTGCGCGCCCATGTTGGAGGTAAGTGGCTCCCCTCCTATTGGATGGGCTGCCCGGTTCCTCGAAATTTCGTGCTGGTGGAAGTCCCCATGAACCAAATCCCCGCCCCCCGCACCAAGCTCTAAGCCGTCAGGCGAGCTGGGGGAGCGCGGGTCTCCAATTAATGTATTCGCGTAATATTTGAAAGGTGCTATTTATGTCGAGTATAGAACGGTATGTGTTTTATGTGACGAGAGTTTCAGATTATATTCTCTTTTAAGTTTAACGGTAGATAGATACAGAAGATACAGAAGGATAGAGAATCAAAATACAAATTAATCACAGGTTTGTACGACTTTAGAAACGATTGGTTTCGAAATAATGTGGAAGATAGCAGCACCAAAAATGATTTACAGTGAAGCACCTTTTATATGTTTACATTTATGAGTCTTCATCCTTTATACGCTGAATTGGGTAGGCACGAAAGTAAAGACAATCCACTTATTATAAAATATTTTGTTTACACTTTGCATTTTTCTGTGATATTTGATTTATATGACTCGTCACCCCTGAATCCTGAGCCTGCCTTTATTCAGCATTCAGCTTTCGATCCACTAGGCAACATTTGAGACATCGACCTTCTAACTGATTTTAAAGGACAATGGTTTGTGCCACGTGTTTTTGAAATAGTTTATTTGTTAAATTAAGGGAAGTTAGAATGTAAACAATGCATTTCAGCGATTTTCTCCTCTAGCGCAGATTTTGACTCCCACTTTTTCGTTGTTGGTGGCGCAAGTTCGATTCCTGTTTGGTGCATTCCTCCCTAGGTGTATTTCTCTTTTTTGTCAGTAAAACTTTCATTGTGTGTGCATGTCTATTACTTGATATTGTTTGTCTCGTGTCTGATGCAACATGACCAAATATGACCCTTGCACCATAAAACACCAAAACCAACCAACAAACCCACTTTTTCGGTTGGTGCCGAAAGCAATAGCAGTGATAACTAATTGGTCCCACAGCCCATGGAAATTTCCACACAAGTTTTTGCGTATGACATCTTTTGGACAGTTTCGTTTCCTTGATCTTACCACAAGGGCTTTCCTTGATCTTACCCCATCACACAAATGACATTAATGTTATTTGAATGGAATCAAGTCTTACAGTAGACCATTCAACACTGTTCCTTTAAAGCTGACCTTTCTTTCCCGGAGGAAGAGTCCTCTATCCTCGAAAAAGTGACCCAGTAGATGTTAGCAACTGGAGCAGTGCGATTTTTATTTTGAAGAGTACGCAAATTGTGATTCTCAGTTATCTACATCTGATGTCCTAAAGTTGCAGAAAATGTAAGTAGCAGCGAGGACGACGACACCGACGTTCTGATCCTTTTACCAACTTTCCGACAAGCTGTTTCTTGTGCGGAAATTTTGCTCAATTGTTTTTTGGGCCAAGAAACAAAAACAAGAACATTTCAACAATTAGATTCAATTGAAAATATGTTATTTGAAACTCAAAGGAAGGCTTCACGACAAACTACTGACTTATTTTTTCTCGTAGTTCTTTTGAAAAATTACTTTAACTTTTAATGAAATATTTTTACTCTTGTGAGTAATTAGGCGTTGATATTTTTTCTCAGTAAATTTAATATTTATGTATGCTGGAAGTGGAAAAAGTATGAATTATATTTAAAAAAGATTTTTCAAGTTTCTATTCTTAGCATACTGCCATCTGATGACGAATGTTCCATTCATGTTTCGTTCACACTTCGTTTTTACACGGTTACGTCAGATTATATAAGACGTATAAATGGTGCCTTACTGTATTTCATTTGAGTGAATTTTTCTTCTTAAAAAGATGATATTTCTATTTTTGATTTTTGTCTATACATGAAAATGCTAAAAATAAAATTAGCAACTAACGAATAAAAATACACCTAAACGTCGTTAAAAGAATTTTAAATTTGGAAGTCTGAAGGTCGTTATGTCCTTTCAAACACAGTGGTTGAAAATTGTATTCTATGCAGCTTTTATCAAACTGCTATATTTACCTACCCCATAAGAAGGATTTTCAGTTCAAACAAGCAAACCAGATAAAAATGGAGATTCCCACTGTTACCCAAATGCTCTCGCATGAGTTATTCGAGGCTACCTTAAAATGCAATTCATTGCCAATTTGATGACATTTGGAGTTTAGCCCAATCGACGTTGAGCAATCAACTATCATGTATCAATTCGGAGTTCGGAATTTTTTTGGGGGAACGTATTGAAATCTGATTAGAAAATCAAGCCAAGTGACATCAAGCCACAAATACGTTCCGCCGCATAAATACTATCACCTCAGCCAGCTAAACAGAAAAAGCCTCTCATAGGATCCTTATCACGTGTCACAGAATTTTTCTCTATAAATGTATCACAAACATCACAGACTTATTATCTATTATCTTTCCCTTAAACATCACTCTTCGTTGTTTATATTTATAGTACAAAAATATTAGCGGTGTCAACGCAGGAAAGCATACATATTTGTAAAACTAGTTTCTTGTTTAGGACACTATCACTGCAGTAATGTGATAACGTTTCAATGATTGCATATGAAGCGAAATCGCCTTACAAAATTCAATCCACCACGTTATGCGGCGAATATTTTCCTTATTTGTTAAGTAGAATTTGATTGCTTGATGCAAAAGAATACGGATTAATTTACAATAATGCTGATTAATTTCTAAATTGGAAATATATACCATTTGCAAATATATCTATCATTTTATTTTATACATTCTTTTACCTGTGAAGTCGGAACTCTTAGCCATTAAAACTATAAACCAGTGGTCCATTCTTTTTGATCACTTCCTTTTGTACATTTCTAAGACTTGAAAACATCTTGCATTTTCTAGTAGAGCTTGTCAGCAAAATATGACAAATTTATTTTGAATTTCATTGCTATAACATTAACATACTAATAC
Organism: Meta bourneti; assembly: GCA_933210815.1. Taxonomy (NCBI): domain Eukaryota; kingdom Metazoa; phylum Arthropoda; class Arachnida; order Araneae; family Tetragnathidae; genus Meta; species Meta bourneti. The sequence continues at coordinate 32,406,945 of OW119923.1, read as the reverse complement.
AAAATATTTAAAAAAAGCACATTTGTGCTGATTTTATTTATTGGTTTGATAAAATCAGATAGGTTTCCAATGAATTTATGCTCATGTTCTTGCCATTTCGAAATGAAATTAAGATCTCTCATGTTGTGTGAGTAAGCTAATTTAGATGAACCAGCAATAACTTTTTCAATGAGAAAAACCGATCAACCGCGAATTCAAGACTTATCTATCAACTGAACTTACGATTTAAACGGTGATACGAAAAATAATATTCTGCACGATTAAACTGGTGATTAAATTTAAGAGCAAACCGTCGCAAAGGTATTGTTACATTGCTCATAAAACACAATTTAAATATTTACGTGTAAGTTCCTTAAATATTTTACAATCTTATACAAGAATTATCACCATCAATGAAGGTAAATAGAACATATTAGGGTTAGCTGTTCTGGAGAAAAATATCTAAGAAACTGTCTTATGTCTAAGTATAATTTCAAAATATTATGTGGAAGAAAAGAAGAAATGCCTCACGAAATATAGTTATTGAATGCACCGGAAGATGGCAGCACAAAAGATTAATTTTCAACGCTTCAAAATTTCCATTTGCTTGGAAATAGGTATGTTTTTCTTTACTGTGTGTGATTTTTTTAGGAATATACTATAAATCCCTGATTGAAATCAGCAAGTAATAGATATGGAGTCCTTTTAATGAGCATAGGAATTTTTATTTCATTTTGATACATTCCAATTTACAATAGAAATTAACGTGTAGAAATTAACTTATGTAAATAAAGTGAAAAAGGTCTTCCCTAAAAACTATTAGACCAATTAATGAAAAATATTAATTTCCTGATTAGTTGTGATTCTTTGAGAGTCAGCATAAGCTTTATAGAAAATTCTCTGAGCTATTATTTGATATTTCTGTTGAAGACTGCATTCCCATAAGTCTCAACTGGAAAGGATATTCTTATAATATTTAAAATTTTGTATAGTTAAAACTATTTTGTTTTGGAGTTCGACTGAAAATTCAATGACGTTATGTGATTCTTTGAAGGAATTTCCATTTGTCGAAAGAGGTATTGTTTTAAATTGGAAGTTTTTAATGCAGAATAATTGTCCCGGTTTCTCTTTTAATAGATCATAGAATGTCAGTTTTTCAGCTGTACAGTGTTTTGTACACATGAAAATGAATTTGTGTTTACAACGTAAGGAGCTTCACAAAAATAAACGCTATCAATGATCTGTTTTACTATTCCTTCGGAAGATGAAAGCACTACGATATACAAGAGAAATTTCATCTCTTCAATGTAGATTATATAAATTTCGAAAGTCATCTAGTTATAGATTTCAACCAATATCAGGGAAGTTATGAACGCAATGCCCAAATATTCACAATTATTCTTCCAAAGGGATAAAAGATTAAAATAGAAGACTATAAAAATCTTGGTGTATAAAATAAACCAGAAAGGAAAAAGTTCTTGAATGTAAAGTGATTGCACAATCCCCCAATATATATAAACCACTAAAGATATAACAAAAGTTAATTCACTCTCGAATATGTTTGGTTATCATTTCTGAGGGTATTTTCGAATTCGTTTAGGGTAAGAAAGAAGTGGAGTAAGCTAAAAAGATAAGTTCCCTAGGGCAAATTTAAGTTAAAGCAGACCTACGCAAGTTCGTCCGCCATTGAGACATCCCCACATGAGAAGGTATCCACACCCGGAAAATATCTTGAAAGCATCGAGAGTTCTCCAATTATTGCAGTGGAAGTAGAATCCTTTATGCATAGTTCTTTAAAGAGTAGGTCATGATTTGTATATTTTATTCAATAGGGAAATATTTGAAAGCTGTATTGCGCGGATATAGCTGAGTGTAAAAGTAATAAATAGGAAACGAGAGCAATAACTTAACTGTTTTTGATATTTACACATAGGGTTTAACCTTCCTGTTGGTTGTCTCGACTAGGTATCTCGTCATTAGCAAAAGTGAACAGATCTCGATGGACGAGATATCTCGTCATTAGAAAAAACGGACCAGATCTTGATATCGTCATCATTAAAAAAGTCGGCAATATCTCTTCGAGATACCTCGCAATTTGCAAAATTAGTTAGGTCTTGATGGACAAGATATCTCGTCGAAAACCCTTGGAGGGTTAATGGAAAAATTTAATTAGAGGGATTTTCATCGGAGTGAGGGTGCATTTTGAAGTTTTAAGAAAGGTTTTGCAACAAGTTTCTGGTGGAATATTCCTTTATTTATTTAACCAAACTTAAATCATTAATAAATTAGCCCAACACATGCACAGATTCAAATCTAATCTTAGAAATTTTAAGTATTCAAATATCAGACAAACCGACTGTAGTTTTACTATGAGCATAAAAAACCCATATGAAGTGAAATATTACAATTTGAATAAAAACACACGCAGCAGTGATCACAAATTGCCATTCCCAAAACGACAAAGCTCGGATAGAAGTTGTTGATACCAATATATTCACTTTTTAAAGGTTGACACGTTATCCATACAATGAGCAGATAGTGTTTAATTTTGATAATATATGTAGTATCTCTTAATATCTCATATTAAGTTAAAATAAAATAAAATAAAATATATTCTATTAATTTCTTTTAAGATCACAGAGTATAAAAACACCAAAGGATAATTAATTTGACTATAAAAAATGGAGCTTAGAAAAGAAGCACGTTTTAAGGAATTCGTGAACTTTTTCAAACTCATAACAGAATAACTCGTGTGTATAAAACAAGGACTTAAAAAATAAAATCAACGCTATTGCTAAAAGAATTAAGACGAATTGTTTTTCAAAATCTGTTTAAATTGATTTTCTGATTCACAGTAGAAGAAAAAAATATTTTGATTGAAAGATGATTAAAAAAACTCCATTTCCTTGGTGCAGTAAGATAAAAACGTAGAAGATTGGTTTTTTTAAAAGCTGGATGTTTCAATTTGAAATATTTTACCAATTCTTCTTGAGTTGAGTTGATTCAGTATTTAGTTCACACAAGGATTTCTTCTAATACGTCTGACGAGGTCTGTCAGTAAAAGTATCAAGTTATGTAATACGAAACAAGATACATTTTACTTAGGACTTTCGGCACAGACTCCTTTAAAGTAGGCATCTTGATACCTCATCACTACCCCCGTACCTCTTCCACTTTCAAAACACTATGCAAAGTCCATTGATGGAATCGTCATCAGTTTCTAAGTCGTGTTCTCTTAAGCCCTATCCACCCACGGTCAATTACCCATGGCCCCTTTCAGAGGTGATTTTAGCTTTGAGAAAAGCCAGAAGTCGTAGGGCGCCAAATCTAGGCTGTAGGGGGCCGAACCACCTGATTGATTTGATGTTTAAAAAATATCTCTATGAAACGTGATGAATGGGGAAACGCGTTGTCGTGATGAATCTGTCAATCGCCAATTACTCACAGCTGTAGCCATTTCCTTCGTACTGCATCTCACAGTCGCCGAAGAAGATTGTACTCTCTACTAATTGTTTGGTTCGAATACGTTACTCTTGATCGAAAACACCTTCACCATGAAAAAACACATATCAACATGGTCTAGTCGTTGTTGCGACGTTTCTTGGGGCGGGTAGAACTAGGCGTCTTTCATTGGGTAGATTTTAAATCATTTGAAAAGTTGTGGGAGGAAGTGCTTACATTCCTAATTCCAGGTGCAGGTTTCGCTAGACGAGGGCTAATAACAGCAATCACTACAAGGTCGAATGCGAACTACATCCATGCCACTCGACTGGGATTCCAACCCAGAGCCTGTAGAATCGGAGATAAACTAACAAATCGACTAACAAATTGACTTTCTGGTTGTCTTCATCCTTTCTCGTTAATTGTTTTTAAATGACTTAAATTCTACAACAAATGTGTTGCAGGGACGTTTTGCCATTCATAGAACTCTATGCAGGTTTGTGTTCCCCCAATTCAATTTTCCTTCGATCCGAATTCGATGTTTTTGTTAGAGAAACAACTGTCAAATAAATTGATCCGTGCAAAGCCCTCATTTTGGAAACACTATTAATTAAATAATACAATATAAAAATCGAAATCTAGAAATTCGAAGGCTCCGACGGCACGTGGTGTTCTTAGGTTGTCCCACTCCATTCCCCTTTTGGTTTTCGGGCGGTAAAGCTGCGCCTCACTGCGCCCGGAACCCAAAAGGGAACTTTTTTACAACCGAACTCATCCCGTTCCATAACGGAAATCTTAATCTATTATAAAAGTCATGTGGTCATATCCTTCGACAGTTATGTGGGCAACAAGTGAAGTCTTGCTCTGAGTTCGAATCCAGGTCGTGGCGTGGTCATACGTTGTCAATCAGGACGACAAAATGAAAAAATACCACCATTCCTTGTTGTACAACAGTTAAAACATCATTCAACGGAGACAATACCTGAAAGAAATACATCTAAAGAGTACATTCGATAACAGTCGACTGGGGAATAACAGAAGACAATGGAATTTTCAATGGAAACAATGGAACCATTTTCGAGTCTCTACACCAATATAATTGAACTTTTAATTTTACAAAAGAGTGAAATCTGTTGTTGGGTGAGAAGCACAATGGGTGGATCAATTACAATAGAATCCTTTTGTATTCTTTACCAACAATGTAATTCTAATTTTACAAAAGAGTGACAGCTAACGAATCCATGGAACAGAGGGGTGAAACAGTGATTAAAATTAACAATACCTCGACGCATGTTACTTTTGGTCATTGTTCTCTGTTCTGTCGGGAAAGTCGAGTCCATTCTTTCGTTAACGCAGGAATTCGAAGTGATTTATTTGAGCGAAATCGCTCTTAACACCCTAAAGGGATGGACGGGCCCTCTCCACTTCCATTTATCGTTGGCGGATGCTTGTGAAATGACAAATCTTTAAAACTCTTGATTTTAAGCTAGCATTTCTTATTTAGCTGTGATGTGTCGGAAAAGAGACTGCTTTTCCAATCATGTGGTGAAACCGTCAACATATCCCAAATGAACACATTCCGTTTCCAAGCCTGAATGACCCAAGTTTGTCGCTAAGTACACCATCCCCGAGTCAATTGGTGGAGAGTTTGAAAGACTTTGAGTTACTTTCTTACCCCTGTTGTGGGGAAGTGCTTGCATTCCTAATCCCAGGTGCAGGTTTCGAGAGACGAGGGATAATATTAGCGGTCACTACAAGGTCGAATGCGAATTACATCCATGCCACACGACTGGGTTTCCAATCCAGAGCTTGTTGAATCATAGATCAACAAATCGACTAACAAATTGACTTTCTAGTTGTCTTCTTCCTTTCTCGTTAATTGTTTTTTAAATGACTTAAATTCCAAAACAAATGTGTTGCAGGGACGTTTTGAAATTCAACGAACTCTATGCAAGTTTGAGTCGCCGAATTCAATTTTCCTTCGATTCGAAATTTTTGGAAGATAAACAACTGTCAAATAAATTGATCTGTGCATAGCCCTCATTCTGGAAAAACTATTAATTAATTAATATAATATAAAAATCGACCTCGAAAAATTGGAAGGCTCCGACGGCACGTGGTGTTCTTCTCAGGTGGTCCCCCTCCGTTCCCCGTTTGGATTTCACTGCGCCTCACTGCGCCGGAACCCAAAAAGGTAACTTTTTACAACCTAACTCATCCCGTTCCTTAACGGAAATCTTAATCTATTATAAAAGTCATGTGGTCATATCTGTCGACAGTTATGTGGGCGACAAGTGAATTCTTGCTCTGAGTTCGAATCCTGGTCGTCCTTACTTTCGAGTCCATACTTTCGTTAACGCAGGATTTCGAAGAGATTTTTGTGAGTTAAATAGCTCTTTATACCCTTAAAGTGGTGGACGGGACCTCTCCACTTCCGTTTATCGTTGGAGGATGGATGTGAAATGACAAATCTTTAAAACTCCCGATTTTAAGCTTGCATTTCTTATTTAGCTGTGATATGTCGGAAAAGACTGACTGCTTTTCCAATCATCTGGTGAAACCGTCAATATATCCCAAAAGAACACATTCCGTTTCCAAGTCTGAAGGACCCAAGGTTGTTGCTAAGTACACCATCCCCGGTTCAATTGGTGGAGAGTTTGAAAGACTTTGGGTTCCTTTCGTACCCCCGTTGTGGGGAAGTGCTTGCATTCCTAATTCCAGGTGCAGGTTTCGCTTGTCGAGGGCTAATAATAGCGATCACTACAAGGTCGGATGGGAACTAAATCCATGCCACACAACGGTGATTCGAACCCAGAGCCTGTTGAATCGGAGATCAACTAACAAATTGACTTTCTGGTTGTCTTCTTTTCCCGTTAATTGTTTTTTAAATGACTTAAACTCCACAACAAATTTGTTGCAGGGACGCTTTGCCATTCATTGAACGCTATGTCGGTGTGTGTCCCAGAATTCAATTTTCCTTCGATTTGAATTCGATATTTTGTTAGAGAAACAACTGTCAAATAAATTGATATGTGCATAGCCCTCATTTTGGAAAAACTATTAATTAATTAATATAATATAAAAATCGACCTAAAAAATTGCAAGGCTCCGACGGCACGTGGTGTCCTTCCCAGGTGGTCACCCTCCGTTGCCCGTTTGGATTTCGGGCGGTGAGGCTGCGCCTAACTGCGCCCGGAGCCCCAAAGGTAGCTTTTTACAACCGAACTCATCCCGTTCCTTAAAGGTAATCTTAATCTATTATAAAAGTCACACACACACACACACACACACACACACACACACACACACACACACACACACACACACACACACACACACACACACACATGGTCATATCCTTCGACAGTTATGCGGGCGACAAGTGAATTCTAGCTCTGTGTTCGAATCCTGGTCGTTGCGTAGTCATACGTTGTCAATATGAAAGACAAAATGAAAAAATACATCCATTCCTTGTTCTACAACAGTTAAAACATCATTGAACGGAGGCAATACCTGAAATAAATAAATCTAAACAGTACATTCGATAACAGTCAACTGGGCAATAATAGTAGACTATGGAATTTTCAATGGAAAAGAATGGAACCATTTTCGAGTCTCTACAACGATGTAATTGAACTCTTTTAATTTTACAAAAGAGTGAAATCTATTGTTGGGTGAGAAGCGCAATGGGAGGATCGATTTCAATGGAATCCTTTTGAATTCCTTACCAACAATATAATTATAATTTTACAAAAGAGTGACAGCTATATATTTGACTAAAGAATCCATGGAACAGAGGGATGAAACAGTGATCAAAATTAACAATACCTCGACGCATGTTAGTTTTGGTTATTGTTCTCTGTTTTGTAGGGAAAGTCGAGTCCACTCTTTCGTTACCGCAGGATTTTGAAGTGATTTATGTGAGTGAAATCGCTCTTTTTACCCTTAAAATGGAGGACAGGCGCTCTCCACTTCAGTTTATCGATGGCGGATGCTTGTGAAATGACAAAACTTTAAAACTCCCGATTTTAAGCTTGCATTTCTTATTTAGCTGTGATATGTCGGAAAAGACTGACTGCTTTTCCAATCATCTGGTGAAACCGTTAACATATCCCAAAAGAACACATTCCGTTTCCAAGTCTAAAGGACCCAAGGTTGTTGCTAAGTACGCTATCCCCGGGTCAATTGGTGGAGAGTTTGAAAGACTTTGGGTTCCTTCCTTACTCCCCTTTGTTGGGGAAATGCTTGCATTCCTAATTCCAGGTGCAGGTTTTGCTAGACTAGGGTTAATAATTGAGATCAGTACAAGTTCGAATCCGAACTACATGCATTCCACACGATTGGGATTCCAACCCAGAGCCTGTTGAATCGGAGATAAACTAACAAATCGACTAACAAATTGATTTTCTGGTTGTCTTCTTCATTCTCCTTAATTGTTTTTAAATGAATTAAATTCCACAACAAATGTGTTCCAGGGACGTTTTGCCATTCATAGAACTCTATGCAGGTTTGTGTACCCCAAATTCAATTTTCTTTCGATTCGAATTCGATATTTTTGGTAGAGGAACAACTGTCAAATAAATTGATCAGTGCATAACCCTCATTTTGGAAACACTGTTAATTAATTAATATAATATAAAAATCGAATAAAAATTCGAAGGCTCCAACGGCACATGGTGTTCTTCCCAGGTGATCTCCCTCCGTTCCCTTTTGGTTTTCGGGGGGTGAGGCTGTGCCCCACTGCGCCCGAAACTCAAAAGGTGAACTTTTTTACAACCGAACTCATCCCGTTCCTTAACGGAAATCTTGATTTAGTATAAAAGTCATGTGATCATATCCTTCGACAGTTATGTTAGCGATAGTGAATTCTGGCTCTGAGTTCGAATCCTGGTCGTGGCGTGATCATACGTTGTCAATCAGAACGACAAAATGAAATATGAAAATTTCTGTTTTCAATAGCCATCAGTGAACCTCCAAAAAAGATAAGCTCTGTATAGTCATTTTTTTGTAGGGGTCGTAAACACAGAATTTGCAAGTATAATATTAAAGTTGTGTTCAAAGAATTTAATTATTACACAAAATTTGTTTGTGCCTTTCTTCGTACTTATTTTCAGTTCTCTTTCATTCGTGCTAAAACTAATTCAGCTTGTCCAATAATTTTCCTTCTGAATTCTTATAACTCAAAGAATATCGTATGAATTTGTATTGGTCAAGGAATATCATCTTAATTCTTATTTGATCAAGGAATGCCGTCTGAATTCTTAGTAATCTTGTATTTACTGAATTGCCTAGACCAAAATCGTATTAATTCCGTAAGGAACCATAAAAAAAATCGAACATGACTTTTCGGATAGTTATTAGGTCACGTTCCTTTTTCCATTTCTTAATTTTCTCATTTCGTTCGACACCTGATTTTTGTTTGTCGTGTATAGCCGTTTGAGTTTATTTGGCGAGAAAATATTTTTTATTAATCTAAACCAATGGTTATTAAACTTTTTAGTGACAGGCACCCCCTCTGATCTAAAAATAAGTTATCGCACCCCCTTGAAAAGTGTTTCTATTTCTTTATTTAGGAAATTATCTGTGTCTGAGGCAAAGTTAGAGAGGGTAGGAGTGGGGGTCCCAAAAGTCAACGTAGTGTTCGCTAGTTTCTCACAGGTGTTCAGACGGTAGCTTCCATCGAAAATTTAGAAATTTCTCTCGCACCCCTGGAAATACTTTCTCGCATCCCCAGGGGTACACACACCCCAGATTAAGAAACACTGATCTAAGCAAACAGGATAAACGTTTCATGCTATCACCGACTTTTATTACTGTGCAATAAAAGATTAACAGAATATGATTCATCCCAAAAAATTAAAATGGCTTAATTAATCTTAGGTTTCAAAAATATGCATGTTAGTTGTCAAGTCTGTGTGTTTGCTTTTTCAAAAACTTCGAAGGAACTTGAAATTTTGTCCGAGGTACAAATTGCATGTTCACTTTTTGCACACCTCGATTGATTTAAATTATGTGTTTTAGTATTCGTTCTTTCGCCATAAACAAATTCAATTTTTATAAACATACTCTGTGCAAAAAACCCATCTCCCCGAAGCTACTGTTCGAATGAAACGATGCATGTATAATGTACGTGAAGAGATTAAGAAATAATCACAATATTAAATCTGAAGAACTATTTATTAGATTGGAATTATATAAGAATAGTCATAAGTTAGTAAATTGCAAATCCCCTTCAGGCTGAGAAATGTAACGATATACGGAGTGGCATTAATTAACTCAAATGAATGCTATTCTATGGCAGATTATGGCAGGAATTCTGCAGCTGCTGCTACAGATCCCTTATATTCTAGGGGAAGCGCTATTAACGGTCTGATATCCCAGGCATGCTCAATGAGAGACAGATCTGGGGAACGCTCTGACAAGGAATAATTTCAACACCACGGAGGCACTTCTGGGAGAGGCGAGCAATGTGCGGATGCTAATTATCGGGCTTATAAAAAGCACCTCGGACACGTGACATGAAATGCAAAACAACATGTTGAAGTATCTGCTGGGTGTATCATTGTGCTGTAAAACTACTTTTTACCACTTCTAGAAGAGACCAGCTCCCCACACCATTGCATTAGTTGTTAGAGAGGTATGCCGCTAGACAGTAAACTGAGATTGACTAACGAACATCATCGGCTGTCTGGAGTGGTGCCATTTCCGAGAGTCGTGGTCAGTAAATCACAGGTCAGTAAATCTTAATGACAAATCCCTCTTCTTTCTATCAGTAGATCACCGCATTCGCTTGTGGCTGGGGCCCGGTCAGCGCTATCACATTTAGTTCGGATTATTTCAATATTTTGGCACAGAGTATATTTGCACCTTTTTCATCCATAAAATGACTTATTATCTACCCCAAAAGCTTTTTATGTATTAGATTTTTATATAAAATAATTTGCATGTATAAATTTAAATATTTTTGGCTTCAGCCAGGTTGGAGCCCACGCGAAGAACTATTGTAAGGAGCTTGCAGATAGAAAAATTAAATCAGCCGCTAACTCCAATGTGGAAATGAGTGCCTCCCTTCCCATATCTCTGGTTGCTTGGCTTTTAAGGCCCAAGGGCCATATTTGGACAAGCTGCACCAAACACAAGGCAGACAACGTCAAGTAATAGACATACAAGGAAAGTTTGACTGACACAGAAGAAAGTAATGCACTCAGGAAGGAAACACCTGTAAGACCTACTACTAGCATATACCTAACTCTGATGCCCTGCACAATTAAAATACAAGCTCTTCCTAAATGACGGACCTATTAGAATGCAGCCACAACTGCCCACAAGACAGAAGCCTTTATAAAATTTCCCAACACCATGCTTTTTTATCACAAATGCGTCATTGATTTAATTTTTGACCTGACACGGTCCATTTTTGTCTTACACAGATTCAAAATTAAGAGAATTTCTCTCTGTCCATGCGAAGCTGAGGGCGACCCTGATTAATATGTGTTCGTCTGGGTTTTCTCTAAAGAATTTCATTTGGTCAAACCATCCATTGATGATCAATAACGATGGATCGTTAACCCTCCTGGTGGTTGTCTTGATGAGATATCTCGTCATTAGCAAACCCATTTTAAGATCTTGACGGACGAGATATCTCGTCACTAGAAGAAAACTGACCACATCTTGATCTCATCATCATAAAAAATCGGCAATATCATGATGGTGATATATCTCGTCATTAGAAGAATTTCTGAAATCTTGGTGGGCAAGAAATGGACCCTCCATGTGGTTTCGACGAGAAACTACTTGGAGGGTTAATGTAATCAATTATGAACAATCCCTATGGTGAATACATGAGTGTATCCGGGTGGTTTCCGTTAAGTTGGACAGAGGGTGGATTGATTTGATCCTACTCCGGTTTTGTTTGCTGTAAAAGAACCCAAAATCTTACAGAAGAAATCTTCTTGGTTCAGGATCAAGCATGTTATGGCGGAATCATAAAATATAATGCAATGAATCTATACAACTTTTTTGCTTCAGGTAATACTACGTGGAACATCAAACAACAGTTTAGAAAAACTTGTTGGCCTCTCTAGACAGAAAAGAGCAAAGCTTTCATCTGCGATCCTTAAGGGATTTGGGGATCAAAGGATGCAAGTGACTGACTGCAGCAATCCGTTTTTACTGGCTTTCATCTCTTTGTTTGTAGGAAAGGCAAATATATTTTTAGTCTATCTGGAGAATGCACCCGGATCAGTGGGAGGGATAATACTACCAACTTGCACCATAGTTTCCCAATTGGAAAAGTTTCTTACTATGCTTTAGTCTGCTTTAACGTTCTGAGGGGTTCACACGCATAATTCCATCTGACAATCTGCAGTTTTTCCTGCATGTCTTCTAACCAATTGTGACCTTCTTAACCAATAGAATCTTTCCAAAGGTTTCTATTCTTAGGAAATTAGCAATATAATATTTCTAAATGATTCTATTTGGAAATATTCTTTTGCTAATTTCCTAAGAAACTTAGGACTAGAACCTTTCCAAAGGATTCTATTCTAAGGAAAGGAACTGCAGAATCTTTTCAAATGATTCTATTCTAAGATGAAGAGAAATACAATACTTCCAAAGGATTCTATTCTAAGAAAATTAAGAATAGAATACTTCCAAAGGATTATATTTTAAGAAAAGGAGCAATAGATGGATATCCATGGATTCTTTTATTTAAAAGATGTGGCTTTTTAGTCATATTAGATATGTTGTGAGTAAAAGTAATACTACACTACTCGGAAATTTCGCGACCCTCAGAGGGTTAATTTTTTGCATATGAAACAGCTGTATATTAAATGTGCTTTATTCTTACTATTTTCATCTACATTATTTGAAAGTTTATATTTTAATGAGATCTGCAATTTTTGATTTCGTGTTGAAGTGGCGTATCGTCCATGTAAAAACAGAAGCCCCCATTGTACCATAAAACACAACCTAGCCAACCAACCAAGCAAACAAACAACCCCTCTCCTATCCCCCTTCGATTTTATGTTCAACTAGCAGAATTACCAGGCGTTACTCGGGTTGAATTGGTTAACTTCCACTTTCGTTAATAAATTGTAATTCCTATTCATCACATGTAACAACTACCACACTCTAATAAAGGCACACAATTGTTAAATACACAATTTCACAAATGTAAATAAATGTTATATTTAATATTTTACATTTTAGAAATTAAAATTTTAGTAAGAAAGAAAAGTCTCTACAGTGTGTCAATGTTACCCCAGAATGCATAGAATAGTTCAGGGTATGAATACAAATGTATGTCATTGTGTACAAATTATGTACAAATTGTGTGTCAATTAAAAACAAATGTGTTTCCCAAAATTATCATACAATGATTAAAAATGTTTTTAAAACTAAACCATTACTTACCTCGATTACGAAAAACATCAAATTGAAAATTCAGAAATACATCTTAAAACAGATTTTAAAAAGCTTCGAACGAAAAGTAGTAAATGTATCTGCTTTTTCACTACAAAATAGATTCTTGGAATGTTACGCGGATACAAATTAAAAAAAGGAAACGATTAAAAATATACGAAGGTTGCCATATTAGCTACCAGTCCTATTTTTTAAAGGCTTTGTTCTGTAAATTTTATTTGTTTTATGCTTTTTATCGTTTGTCCCAAATATTTAGAATTTTTTATATTTCTTAAAGAAAAAATAAGGCTCAAAATAAAAAGTATTAGAATTTAAATACCGTAAAAGTAGTTTTAGGCAAAATAATTGATTTTCAGCAGTACTAGTAAAAGCAATACAAGAAATCGTGCTCAATATACCTTCAAGCTAGAAAGCCTATATAGATAAGAGAGATGGCATAGGGAAAACGGCAGCCATGTTTTTCGACCGTTGTTGTGCCAACGCGGACGCTATGTAAAAGTCGGTTTCACTAGGGTTGCAAATTAGGCTATTTTGATACGAAGACTTCGGGTTTGGCGACAGTTTGGCGTTGGGTTTCAAATATAGATAGATTGGATTTTCTCATGGTATAAGAGCTACTCATTTAGACCAGACCAGTTTATAAACTAGTAATATACAGGACTTAATCTGGTGTGTTCTTGGGGGTCTGAATAAAAAAAGCCTTTTTTTAAAATTTCGTACATTGAGTTAGATTTGAATTAGGAACACTTTCATGTTATCCCAAAGTTGGGCAACGTATGTTGCCCCGTAATTTTACGAATAAATTATTCATATAAAATATTTTTTCATAAGATCAAAAAACTTTAAATCCTTAATAAAAGTACAGTAAAACTCCAATTATCACGACTGAGTGCTGGACATAATCCGGATATGCAAAAATCCGGAGAATCGGGACAGTCATAAAAAACGGTTATGTTGTGAAATAAAACGCCAATATAACATAATTTTTGTTTATTTTTATTACGAGAATACAGTATATTTGAATGGCAACTTAATAAAAAAGTAGCCTAATGTACTGTATTTTGAAAGTAAGGTAAATAATTAAGTATTTTAAATATCCATTTTTTTCATCATTCAAATAATCATAAATTATTTATTTTGCGGAAAGAAATAAAAAAATCAGTTTAAACAATTAGAATTGTTTAAATATAACGTTTCGGAAAAAATTGTTTCTCGAGCAATACTAGCAAAACAATTTTATACGCTTTCCATTATTGGCGGAATATCGCATCGTTTGGCGACATTTTTCTGCTTTGGCTAGAATGGTCGACGGAATTTTACACATGTACCTTTACTTCTTTTTAGTTGTCTGAATTAATGTTGTAAATAGTTTACACCTTATTTTGTTCATTAAGTGGAAAGGTTGATCTATATTAAATGAAAAAAAGCGTTCTTACATTCAAAATTATGTAAATTACAAGTGTATCCAAACAAAACTTCCAAAATCGCAATCAGCAACGTACAACCGCCATGTTGAACTGACCTGTAAAGGAAAAACATGGCTGCCGACCGCATCAGCCAATCAGAAAATGTCGGGTGTATGTACACTCTCTCTATAAAGGCTCTCTACTTCAAGCTACTCCGAAACTGACAAATTATGGTTGATTTAAGTGTAGTTACTCAGATATTTTAGCATGAAATTTGCCTAAATATGTAAGCAAAGAAATTTTTGGTAACGTATTCATAAGCTAAAATATGCTTTATCAAATTTATAACACTTTATTAAACTATGTTGAATAAATTGTATGTGATATCTGTTCAAACACACAAACAGAAAATCAGACATAGAAAGGGAAGACGGGCAGACAGACTAACGTAACCAAGTTCAGTCACTAAATGAATATAAGTTCTCACATTATGCAAAGTTTCATGAAAATATATGCAACCGTTTGGAGATAGTACAGACGCACACACACATACAGACACTAAACGCGAAAGATGCTGATTTAGCATCAGAAGAGTCCAAAATGGATAGAAAACTTGAAATGGGTCAAAAATATTCAATGTACAACTACTCCATTCTTATTTACATAGATGTCCGTCATTTATTATTGAGAATTAATTACCATTTTACGTATTTTTTCGCTTCGTGCATCTATTGCAATTCGAAATTAAACAAAAAAAGGAAATTGCAAGGAAAAAAATAGTTCTACAACACATTTATATAGTACTATAAATGTTTTTGAATTCAACTTTTTTCTGAGTGGCAATGATAAAGTGGGGTCAAAGTTCAGCGTTTTGTAGCAGAAAGATGAAACTTGCGCTGTAACAAATAATTTCCAAATTAGCTTAGTCGCTGATTGAAGTTTTTTGTCAATCTAGTAAACCTCGTGGCTGTGACAAGGGTTTCTTTGAGTTTTAATCCAGTTCATTGCCTTATTTTATATTTTACTATATTGTTCATTTTATCCCTATCTTTTCATTCTTTCTCAAATTCGTCTACGATATTTCTGTCATTGGTGCTTCTCTACAGAAAAATCTCCAATAACAGAGAACAAAAATATGTCATCCAAAACTGCTAGAAAAAAGTTGTACATGGAAATAATACAATACTCAAAACTTTTCATTGAAGTAGATTCTTTATTGAATTACGGCCACCCAGTTTTAAAAGAGCAACGGATTAGCAACCAGAGAGTTGCGAGTTCGAAGCTCGCTCTAACCAAAGACCGTCGTGTACACGGGGCTGGTACACGTTAAATCTGTTGTGGCCTCAAATGTCCTCATGTTGGCGTGGTGTGGAAGTCTGGAGAATGGGGTGCCAACTCAAGTGTGACCTCTTTATCTGACAGTGGTTCAAAATTACGAGGCGTTGTCCTTGAATCTTTCTCTTCCGGACCGTCACCAATAGCCCGTTGTGTCGCTCCAGTGAGAAGTTAAGAATTACCTATCTACCTTATTGAATTGAAATCATTAAAATGATACATCAACCTCCGAGATACAGTTTGAAAATTTTATTTGCAACAAAATTGTTTCATATATTAAGGATTTAACAAAAAATAATTTACAGTTGATCTGATGATATACCTTTGACGTTAAAATAAATACAAAAATTAAAAGGGTGGATAAATTTTGGTATGAAGGAGGTCGTTAAAGCAATGTCAAATAATAATGCCGAAAGGATTTCGTAATTCACAAGAATGCACACCGGAAGATACAAAATTCTTAAAATAAATATATCATTGTAATAAATATATTCTGTGTTGTTTCACAACACAAGCTTTTAGTACATAACACAATCAAATCACCCTAACTTATTCGCGAAAACAGCAGTAATAGTAATTATAAGGCTTTTTATGTTTCAAAATTGATTCAGCGTACACTGGCAGAAAATTTCAATTTATTTTAAATGTAACAGTAATTTATAAATATGGCAGAGTGTATAGTGAATGAGTGAAACAAACGTAACTGTTTTTATTTTAATATTTCAATAACAGTAATCCCTCCAGTAATCTATCTCAAAACAACTTCCTCCTTTATTTTTCGTGTTATATTTATTGAAAATGAATAATCCGAAACAACGAAAGAAGTTTTGCCATGTATTCCACACAGACTATTACTTTTAAAATTATACTGTTTTTTTTTCAGAAAACGACACACAGCAATTTACTTTAAAAAATTCTCATTACTCATCAGGAAAAAATCTGAACTCATGAAGTAATGCGTTTCTACGATCCAGCTATTTCTCAGATCAATGGATCCCTTTGATATATGAGAAAATAATAAAAACCACTCCATCAGTATCGACGAGATCAGGAAATTCGTTCGATTTTCTCGATTTTTTAGCTATTTGCGAATCGATGTTGTCCTGGTTGGCATCAGGTGACCCAAATGCATAAGATGGTGGACTGAACTCGCAAGATACCGACCATTCGAATAGTTTTACCCAGCCAGCAGACCAGATAGGGCCCTCCAATTATATTTACCAAACACGCAGATCAGATAATGTCCTCCGGATAGATATATCAAGCCCTGAGATCCTTCAAAGGCAGAATGTGTCTGAGGTTGTTGATGTGTTGCATTTATGTTCCTAGATGATACTCATACCTGTGTTAAAATCTGCTCCAAGCAGATTTTTATGTATTCTTGTTTTTTTTGGTACTCGAGAACTAAAGTGAAAGAACCCTCATTCCACAGTGCACTTTACCGCGGGACAGTAAAACAACCCGTTTATCAAAAAATCAGGAGTTTACCTGTAACGAGGTTACTTACGTAGAGTTGTTTTAAAGTTTCTTTTGCTTCAATTCAATCATTTCTTTGATGATAAGTTTAACTTTCGTCCTTCACTCATCTTAGACGTACCAATTGGGCTAAAAACTACTACAAAAATGTTACTTGCATGACTTAATTATAGATGTTTTGTAGATATGATAAATTAAAGGGAAAATTCCACGCTGGTTAACACACAGACTAACCAATTAAATAGTTAAGAACAGTACCCACTCACCCTTAATGAATTTAATTTGTATATTCAACATCCAATCAGTAACGCAGAAAAACTAGTTTTCAGGGAGTAAATATGCTACACTGCCATTTCAATTGCAGTTGCATGAATGATTTTTAATTTTACTGTTTCCGATTTAATACGTCTCCTTCAACATTTCGAAATGCTCTACTTCAAAAATAAAGAGGAAGATCGAAATATGAATGAAATACTTCAGAATTTCATATGTCGTAGATACTCCAAGCATGTGACGTACGACACACAAGGCAATAGTTCGTACAGAAACTATTGCCAAGACAAAATACTCCTATTCGACGTATCGTCATTTATAAAATTTATCAAGCTTAATTAATTACTCAAAGTTTGATAGGAAGCAATTAATATGAATATAAGTATAGTTTTGAAATGGATTTTCGTGTCTTGAAATTATGAAAGGACTCACTATTTTGAAAAGTGGATAGCAAGAACTTCAGGTTTAAAAATGAAAGACCCTGTTACACAAAGTCCTATTCGATTCATATGTCCCCTATTTTCTTCAAGTAAACAGGGACATCATAACCCCGAGGTACCCTAGTGATATGCCCTAGCTTCCGATTTACTATTATTTATTTGCATTTGACTTTATAGACTTTTATTTGATCTGTTTTTATATAGATCTGGTTTCATAAAAATAAATAAACCATTCGAATAACTATTTCTAATAATGCACCCAATTCTAGAATTCCGTACTCTCATACTTAGAAATCTACATTTTTCTCAGTTGATTTGATTGAAATACATTTTTCTCTAGCCTTGGAGAATTTCAAGTAATAATCAGTGAGTGGAATTATTTTTTATTTCACCGTATTTGAAGATGAACTATAGGGGGGCGTCATAAATCTTAACTATTTATGACGTCTATCTCATAGCATCATAAGTACAAAATTACGCAACCTAACAGCGTAAATTTAACACCATAAGAACCCCGAAGTGTCCCCAAACCATAAGAAATATCTTAACATATGAACTTTATTTTAAAAAACTTACTATGTATCGGAAAATATGAAAAACACCATTTTATTACAAATTCGTTTAAAGATATTTCTATGATAGGCTCTTTGTAATAATTTTTGTCTTTTTATAAAAATTCAAATAGTTTCGAAACATAGACTTAAACTCCATGAAGCTCAGGAAACAATGAGTTCTAATGTTTTCAAGATCTGTTCAGGTATAGTTCTTTTTTTACGACGTCTTCAGAAAATCTTTTCTATGCCACAATGTTATGAACAAGAACTTTCAGGGCTGAAAAGTATTCTTCACAGTGTATAGGCCCAACTCTTCAGATCCATGACTGCTTTGTTGGGTTTAGGTGTTTCAATCTGCAGAATTTTCACGACCTCGATTTCAAATGTCTCCTGAGTTATTACGAGATCAAATGCTCCTCGAAATGAGGAGACGATTGCTCGGTGGTGATCCAGTTACAGACACCATGAATGTCCGCCTTGTACCTGAAAATGCGTATTAATTTTCTACCACACAGTAACAAAAAGAAGAATGCTTATTATTTGGAATGGTCTAAGTAATGGAAGTTGAATAATTTTTTTAATCTGGCAGAGCACACTGGCTGTTTATTTATAGGTACATCTATTGAAGCCCATTTATTACAAATATTTTTAATAAATTAATTATTGGATTGATCGAAACATTTCATGTTATAACTTGAATCTATTATTGATCCGTTGTCAAAGCAAGGAGACTGAAATATGATGCATATTTTCAATGCCTTATCAGTAATTCACTGAATCCCTCGGAGACAGATTTCCGAGGATGTAGCTCCTGTTCAATGGATATCCTGAACAAACAATATTCAAAATTGAGATAGAATAACTTGAACTTTTTATAAAACTGAATCAGCACTCAAAAGTAGCACGTAGAGACCATCTTCATATTTATCTCAGGAAATGCTTACTTACATGGAGTTTGTGTTGTGCAGATGTTTTTTAAAATTATTCGTAAATGAAATTCTCTGTAATACGTTCAGGATCCTAGGTATTGCTGGTGGAAGGATGTATTGCGCATGAAAATTCGACACAGCTCAAGTTATAAAAACCTAACAATTTTTATTTTTTGAGGATATGATAAACCTCACAGTTCCGTTTATAAAGCATTCTTAAACTCGCATATTTAAACATATTACATTCTGTCATCCTTCATAATTTAGAATTATTAGAAAAATAGGTTTCGATGAACTATTGAAGTGTGAAATTAGTGATAGGAAATCTGTCAATAGAACTTACTATAGTCGGACTCCTGACACCTTTCGATGATGTTTAATATATTCGCAATGATCACTTGTCGGTATTCTGTATTAAGAGGAAACAGCAGCAATTGCCTTTAAGTCCTTCAAAAAATAATCATATGGATAAATAAAATGCTGGTATTATATATTTTCAAAAAATGAATAAAATATAGTAGAATTAAATGTCTGATTTCGCAATTTGGCAAAAGTTGATTCCAATGTAATCAAAATTATTATCATCTGCAAATATAGAGAAATTTATTCGAGGTTTATTTGGACAGTATATTAAAACAAAATAAAATGAGTGCACAATAAATAACTCGCAGTTAGAAATTCGATAGATATTATTTGTACTTGTGACCAAAAATAGAAATTCGTAGATATATGTGACCAAACATTTTAGGCGTTTAAAAACTAGAAATAATATATATTTTGGATAATTTATTCCAAAAGTACGTTATTGAAAATTATATTAATTGTGAATATGACAATTCAATATTATTCTGTTTAGAATAGTTGAGAAGAAATATCACAGATTTCTGTACAAGAAAGAATAATTCTGTTGGAAAACGAAATAAGGATAATTGAAATAAATTTAGTAATATTTTTGAGCATGATAACCTAAATGAAAGTATTTAGCAGAAATAACCTGATTATGCGCAATTTAAAAAAATATGTCAATTATTTGAATATTCACCAATGAAGAGAATGCGAGGTTGTGCGCGTTTTGAACAGAATTCCCGGAAGTTTCGGAATTTATTGTCCAATGAGCATAACTCTTCAAGTTTTTATTATGCGCACACTTGCTTCTTAGACACTTCCTGAAAGAATAAAGGATATAGATCAGTGCAACATAATATTTGTCAAAGTAATTTTATAAACTTCTCTTAGGTTCATTGCTTCAAGATGAATGAATTCATTTGAAATTAATTTCATTTACTGCAATTATTAAAAGGCAAAGAAATGTTTAGTCTACCTTCCATGTTTCCTCTAGACGAATACGAATAACGGGGCACTATTTAGAGCAGCAATGATTGAGAACTCCAAATGGAGATTATTTAGCTTGTGCAGCTTGAATCAATCTTGCGGATTGATTCAAGCTCAATGCTCAATAAAATGCTCAATTACTGTGGCCCTTTCCTTAGCTGTTTTTCCCTTCAGAATCTCATACGTTGTCTACTGGGTAGTCTGGAAAAATAAATTCATAATAAAATTAATTTTAAGCATAAATAATTATTTCTCAGTTTCTTTGAAAAAAAAGAAAATAGTTACAAAAAGCGCGCTTTATTTTATTAGAGCAAGGTATTTAATGCTTACAAAGCTAAAATAATCCATAAATTTTGTGCTACTAAAAGATTTAAATTAATGCTAGAGAGGATTTGCAAATTATTGTAAGAAAAGCAATCAATTTTATTTAAGGTTTGTTTCAATTGAAATATGATAAAAAATTTTATGCCATGCTTAAGTATTTTTATGAAGCACCTTAATTTATGGCTAGCAAATTAAAGCTACCTTGATCTTGATATTTTTAAATGCTTCGAAATCATCAACGCCAAATGCTCTTATACGAAAGTCATTTATGATTATAATATCTTCAACATGAGACACCATTAATTAAAAGATGTGAATGAGATTTGTAATTATACATAGTATTTGTAATGCTTACAGCATGCACTTAAGGATATATTTTTATTGCATCGATCATATTCCATATGCGGCGGGATCCAAATCTGTAATATAAATGAAGTGTGGTTTTATACCATTTGCATCTAATAAATAAACATAAGCTGCATTATTATATGCAACGGTTGTAAATGCATAGCTATTTAAGTAAACTTTTTAAATCAAAAGACTTATAGAATGTAATAAAATATAAAATAACTAGTGCTGCATTTTGTATTTGTAAGACACTTTTCTTAGCATGGTTAGGTTTTTTACTTGCTATAATTGTTACAAAATCAGATCAATGATTATACGCATGTGATTCAAACTTTTTCAAAAAGTACAACATATCTTTCATTGTGACAAAATAATGCTAATAAAATTAGATGTAAATCTAATACTAACTTTAGAAATTCGATATAAACTGGTGAACTTACATTAGTTTCCAAACTCCGTTACTTACTCCGTTTCCAAAGACGAGGAAGGAATTTTAATTAACGTCACACTGGAGCAACACAACCAAAGACGAGGAGCCATAGCTTTCAGTCTTTCAATGCAAAGAATGAAGTAGTAGTATGGAATCTGGATGGAGTAGACTTCTCGAGCAACTAATTAGTATCTCAAAGAGACTTTTAAATAAGGAACTTCGAAAATTGACGAAATTATAAGCATACTTTGTGAAATACGTCACAAAAGCAAAGATATTGAATGATTGAAAATCAAAGTAATAATAAAAGTTTTAGAGAAATCCATTGGTATGTATCTCCAAATAATACATAATCTTATTAAAAATAGTTGTATTTAATGATAAGTTCAATACATCCTTGTTTATAAAACTTCATTTATAAATATTTTTAGATATTACTACAGAAGTTTAAGAAACACCAATGGAATTGTAAAATTATAACCTTTCAATTGATATTTTATAAATGGTACAATCTTTTTAAAGTATATAAAGAGCTTGCTTGGTGTACTACTTATTTTGAGTTTGCAAAAAGTGACCTAGTCCATGGATTTTAGATTGTGGTTTTGAGCATAGGTACTGACCTCGTCATCTGACTGCGATTCAAAATTATGAGATATTATCCTCAGATCTTTCCCTTCATGATTTATCCTAATCTGTTGCCAATAACCCATTGTGTTGCTTTAGTGTGATGTAAATATTGACGAGGAATAACTACTACCTACTACTGATTTGAGAAATTTTGCTATATGGATTATGGTTCTGATTTAATATTATTAGTATCCGCATCAATACTAAATTCGTTAGAGGGTTTATAATTACATTAAGCTTAATTTCAAATGAAATAAATAAGCAGCAGATTTGATCCGTTGTCCTCCCACGAGTCTTTCCATAAGATTCATAAGAATTTAATTCACACATACGACTTGAGTTAAAAAGGTTAGAGTTGTTTTAAAGGATTTTTCCAGAAGTGTACTTTTTACTTTCAAAATCATCTACCTCCTTCAGATTCTTATAAATTTAAATTTAAACTAATAAATTGAAGTATATGGGGAATCCATTCAAATCCTGGTAAGGCTGTTCACCTCACCATCTTCGAATCGAATATTTTGCATACCATGTACATTTTTGGCCACCTTGAATCAACATATTTTTTATAATCTCGAAAAAAAATTTTCTTCGAGATACAGGGCTGTGAAAGTGAAGTCACAAATTAAAATTTATTTTTCTTAGCGTACATCACCTAATTTAAAATCACATACTCGTATCTCCTAAAGTAATTAAGATAATCCAATTTTTTGTTAAAATGTACGATTTTAGAGCAACAATTGATACTGATTTCATTAGTAGTACATAAATAGTATTTGAAATATGAATTTTTCAATTTGATCAATTTTAAATTCATTTTTCTCAGAAAAGCTATCTTGTAAAAATCTGATTATTTTTTTCTAAATTCCTATGTAAATATGCTATCAGAATATGTGAGCACTTTTTGCAGTTTTTCAATGGTTAAGCTTAAATAAATTATTTTGTGTAATGACCCTGATCGGAAAACCCGACGCGATCAGAAAATAATGAAATACCGTGAAATTCACTTTCCAAGTACAAAAAATCCCTAAGCACATGTCAAATTCCCAAAGGTTTTCGAAATCCCTAAATTAAATCGGGATTCCCTTTCAACCAGTGGAAACTACGCTTTCTGGATTTGCTTAAAAATACTTTTTACTCAACGTTAACCGAATATGAATAATAATTTACAGTATTTACATAATTTGAATAAATTATCTATCACAAAATTATTTATTAAACATGTACACTGAATTTCACAAACGTATAATTTTGCTGTTCGGCTGTATTATTACGAACAGTACATTTAAGTATCACTAGCAAAACAAAACAGGTTTATCTATAATAGTTTAAACGTAGCGAAATTGTAAGTGCTATGCGATATTCTTGAAAAGTAAAATTTAATATTTTTGACCTCCTTTTAAAAGGTCTTATTTCCATGAAAAAATTATTTGACAAAAACTAAACGTGGCATAGTTTAACGTACACCATTGGCCACCATATACTAAATTTAAAAAATCGAAGATGGTGAGAGGTGAACATTTTATATTTTATTTCCTGAATTTGAACGGATTCACCCATATATTAGTAATAAGGTTTCTGATCGTGTATACGTAATCATCAAAATTTACATACTTGTGTATATTTCTTCAAAACCATTGAATTGTCCATGAAAATTTGGAACCGAAGTGTTTTCTCAGTTTTTGGATTGATTTTACTTTGAAAGAATTTAAATTAAGAAACTGGAAAAAACCTCCGAAAACAATGTACATATATAATTAAAAATTCAAAATAAAAAATTACAGCCAATAAATAAGGAATTATGAGTTTTTAGAAAGATATGAATTTTGTTTCAATAAAAAAAGGTTTTATCTTGTTAAATAAAGTCATTTTTTCCGTTAGAACAAGTGTAACTAGTTATTCTTCCATTTACAAAATAGGACTTTTTAGTACTAAAGAAAAAACTATTTTTACTTTTCCATTAGCAGTATAATCTCACCTGCGTGTAATTCTTTTTAATAAATTCCAAACTCCTTTCTAAGCTCACTCTTTTCTTCCAAAACTTTTATTAATTTCCTGGCGGCATGACTAGTTCAAAAGGTTTGGTTTGAAGATCATTATATAGATCCCATCGATTTTTGCCTCACGGAAAAAAGAATCAAATTATATGTATCATAAATAATATAGATAGATTTTTCCTTGAGGACAAAAATCGATCTATATAATTTACAAGAAAAGCTTGATGATCGAAGGAAGTAAAATTGGCTGGATTGGTTGTTCTCAGAGCTGGCTGACGGAAGAAGAAAACTAAACCCGCCCCAGAAAACCGGGCTGATCCTGGGGCGCGAGAGGGCGCTGGAAAAGCCCCAAAGCATCTCAATGGATTGGGTCGTACTTTAAGAGTCAGATGGTGTTTTCCTTTCCTTCAGACAAAACGGCGGCTCGTGGATCGCTCCTCCCACGTGGTTGACACAAACTACTCCTTTGGTTGCGGCTCTCCTGAGTTGACCATCCACAATGACCTACTCCCTTGTACGGTTCTGTATGGGTCTTAGCGTGTCAATGATTATTTTCTTCGGATACAACTTCGATTTTTGTCATACTATGGTAGAAGTTACACCGACGGATCAAGATCTTGTTGATCAAGATATCAAAACAGACAGGTTTGAAGTTGGACAGACTTCTTTCCCATCAGTAATGGATGGATACGGTTCTGTTCTGAAAGATGCTCTCTCGCTGCACAGAAAGCGTAGACTGACCGACGGTATAAACTGGCCCATCAAGAGGGTGGCAGAAATCGATGGAGACATCATACTGGGGGGACTCATGATGATCCACGAGCGAGAGGATCGTCGCACCTGTGGACCTATCATGCCCCAGGGTGGCATACAAGCTCTCGAGTGCATGTTGTTTACCATGGACTGGGTGAATTCTCAGGACTTTTTGCCAGGGATCAAATTGGGTGCTTATGTACTCGATGATTGCGACAAAGACACTTACGGGCTTGAGCAAGCCGTGGATTTTATAAAAGGTAGGAAACATTATTGTGGATTCATTGACTTTAAAAGTTGTTTCATTCCATCAAAGTATATGACGCATACATACATTTTAAACCCTTAAAGACTGAGTGAAATTGAAGGGTTTCGGGCAACATATGATAAGTCACTTTTCAAATTGTACGGTAGCAATTCTCAAGGTTTTTTAATTCCAAAATTGCATTGCTTTATACTCTATTCAAGAGGAAATGTTATCGCAAACTTTCAAGTATTTAACACTCATTCAGATAATCAGAAATTCTTTTGATCTCATAAATATTTTGTTTAAATTTTTTTTCATCACGAGTGAAATTGAAGGGCTTCGAGCAATATATGATAAGCTACCTGTAAAATTATACGGTAGCAATTTTCAAGTTTTTATTTTAATTCCAAAATTGTATCGATTGTTATCTTAAACTTTCACGTATTTAACACTCATTCAGATAATCAGAAATTATTTTGATCTCTTGAACGTTGTTTCCACTATTTAAGAGGAATTGTTATCTTAAACTTTCAAGTATATTTAAAACTCATTCAGATAATCAGAAATTATTTTGATCTCTTGAATGTTCTTTTAAATTGTTTTCATCACAGAATATATATTTTGTGGTTTATCACTATGCAACCCGGAGCCCTTCAAATTCACTCTACTTAACGTTGATTGAAAACATTATATCTTCCTAGATATTTTTATTATGTTATATATTTTGATTTATATTGATTAACAGTACTCAGTACAAGAACAGGTATGACATAAGGAAAGTTAATATAATTTGTCTTTTTATTACAGTACTCAATTAAGAAATTATTAACTAAGAATTATTAAGTAAGTTTAATTTTACTTGAATCAAGCGTAGCAAGTGAATCAAGTTAATGTGAGTGAATTAAGTCAAATCGCCAAAAGCATATGTTTGGTGATACTACGTTTACTAACATTATATATGATTTGCAATTTGATTGTAAAGTCTATAGGGGGTCACTTTAACAAACCAAATGAAAGCACACCACTAACAGTATTGATTCTCATGGATTTATTGGGAAGCTAATTTTGATTCTTGTCTTGATTTGTCATATAATAATTTTTTAATTTTTATTAATTAAAATTAACGACATTTAATTTACTATTAATAGAACAATAAAATATTTTCATATTCATTTAAATCTTTACACTTCCTAAAATGCTTATTTGCGAGTAAAAATATATGCGCTTCATTCTGTACTTTTACAATATCGTAACCTCAACAATTTTCGAAATGGATATTTATACTTAAAATTGCGGTTTTTGTTTCGAAAATTACGATATTAATTATCAGAGTGTAAACCCCCTAACTTTCAATCCGTTTTAGACATAATGATTGCTACGTGTTTATTTAAAATAACAATGTTCTTTACATTTTGTTTTCATGCTTTTGATATCGTGTATATTATGACTTTGAATTGGTGTTATGCAATGTTTATTATCTGATCGCAATAGCATAATGTTATATTGTTTTAATTTGGGATTCTCTCATGTAAGACATTGAAGAATAATATTTTACACACGGTGCTTGACATTCTATGACAAAAATTACCGGAGCATTTACCAAGAGAAGATGTGGTATTAAAACCTGTTGATCAGTGTCCTGCATGTGGTTGAGTGGATTTATTTTAAATTTAAAATACACGAAACTACAGAGCAAATAGAATAATAAAAAAATTCCTTCCATTTTAAATTGATCTGTCAGTTTTCCATGCTGTTAAGGAATGATTCAACAGCTATGATCCACTCTTACATAGAATTTCCAAACTTCTAATAAGCTTCCCCAAAGAATCCAATATTACTTTTTAATTAATCCCTTCTCACTTTTGCATCACACGAACAAAACAGCTGATGATTTGACGAAGTCTGGCGCAACGGAAGTACTTGGAAGCAGAAAAAGTGACATTGCCTTCTCAAAGAAATACCATCTGTCGAGCTTTAAGATCCAACCTTTATAGAAAAATTGTACCATCCTATCATTGATACATCGCAAATCTCCGGGTGAGCTTTTGTGTATCAACATGTCGAGAAGGGTTTTATTCCATGTTAATAAGACTGCACTGGGCATCTAAGGCATATGGCCTTCATTGATGGTACAAGTCTTTCCCACAGTGCACCAAATGTTAAAAAAGGACCAGCCACTCCACATCACATCCTACATTGTGTAAATGTCAATAGCTAAGAAATCTTCTCCAGCCTCACCACAATATCAGAAAAATCTATTTTACACAATCTCCTTGTCTTGACTCCGTATAATTACTCTCGTGTTGCAGAATATGACAGAAGAGCGACAAAAAAAAAACCAAATCTGTCAAACCGACTCTCAAGGTTATCCAAGTCAAATTAAATTGCGTAATTGTCTTTCTAGAATTAACCGGTTTTATTGTCTCGACGACAAATCATACGTCTTAGTTCTGCGTATTCACGTTACTTTCAATGATTGGCAATTTTAGAAAAATAATTGATAGTAATTCCGATTAAAATACAATTTAAGTTTAAGATGGCTATGGTGACTTTTTCTGTGCCTTTTAGATACTGAGCAGTTAAAATCACGAGGATTAATTAAGCACAAAACCAGACTTTTCTGCAGCAATTTGCCCATGAATCGAGCCATTTTTTTCATCACTAAATGTGAGCACTAAATATTTTTGTTGACTAGATTTGGTTTATCACTAGTATTTTTTTGCTATATGAGTGCTAATTAAACCGTTGATGACTGGAATAAATGCAATTATATACAAAGGCCTTTCAAGCATTTCTTTATATTAGTTTCTTTATTTTTTTGGAGGGGGCAGAGACAACCCAGTTGGAAGAGTCGTGGATTAGCAACTAGAGGGTGAGTTCGACACTCAATCCAACCAAAGACCCCCGATTCATGGGATCTGGTTCACGTTAAATCTGCCGTTGTCTAAATATCCTCACGTTGACGTTGTGTGGAAGTTTGGAGAGTGGGGTGCCAACTCAGGTGTTGGTTTATCTCGTCGTCTGACCGTGGTTAAAAATTACGAGGTACTGTGCTAGGATCTTTTCCTTCGAAATTGATTCCAGACCGTCACCAACAGCTCGTTGTGTTGCTCCAGTGCGAAGTAAATTCAGCTACCAACTACAACCAATCTTTAGTTTTGGCGTTCTTACCAGTTTTGTTTTAAAGACAAATGCAACAGGTTTCATTGCGACATGCTCTCCTTCAGTCCCCAAATGATCCTCACACAACACAGTGGCATATAGAGTTGTATGTTTATGCATTAAATATCTAGTTTCAAACGTTCCTGCACAAAATGCTTTATTATTTAAGAGGTAACTTAAGAATTATCGTTCTCTTTTGCGACGCATTGACAGGACAGAACCAACTATAAACCATGAAATAGCAAAATTATTCGGTTTTTTAATCCTCGATGTGGTTTCGACAAGATATCTCGTCCCTAAACATCTGCCGAGTTTTGCCAATGACGAGATATCTCGTAATCAAGATGTGACCAATTTAGCTAATGACGAGATATCTCGTTATCAAGATGTGACCAATTTTTCTACTGACGAGATATTTCGTCATCAATCTATTACCGATATTTTTACTCTATCGATTTTATTTTGAAGAAAAATGCATTTTTGTGAATTTATACCTTGGCTTCAATATCAAACGTAAGATATATTCATATTTCTATTTTCCAGCATATTACACTTTCCAGTTTTTACTCTTGCATATGTCCAAAAATTAAGGATTGTGCTTCATTCGTAAAAACCAAAGTCACCTAATCTTACTCCAATTGAGCATGCTCGAGATGCTCTTGAACGTCGCGCGTGCATAACGGCCTATACGACCCTACCAAAGACCGCACAAGAACAAAGACGCTCTAGTGCTTGAATGGCACTCCTTGCTACAGGAGCTCTTTTGGACAGCCTAGTAGAAAGCACGCCTGCACATATTGAGGCCTGCGTTAGGGTGAGAGATCAACACAGTTCCCTATCGGGTTGCTCTTCTCTCCAAGTGGTTTCGACGAGATATCTCGTCCATCAAGATATTGCTTATTTTTTATGATGCGAGATCAAAATCTGGCCAATTGTTTTCTAATGACGGGATATCTCGTATATCAAGATCTGATCAATTTTGCTGATGGCGAGATACGTCGTCGATACAGTCACCAGAATTAACCCTCAAAGTGTTTCGACGAGATATCTAATCCAAGATCTACTCAATTTTCAAAAAGACGAGATATCTCGTCGAGACAAAAATTCCCTATTACTCCAAGGGGAATGAAGATCCAAGTAGGAAAAACCAACTGTCTCTTTGTACAAACTGGTGACAGTTTGGAACCAGTTTTTGCACCTGATGTCGGCTACTATAGGACAGTGTTCGACGCGAAGATAACCACCAGGTGGGTGAGGTATACAAAAACTGAGTGCACAATGTTAACTATGTTGAACCATCTATAAAATTTCACTTATACGTTATTACATACTTAAGCAATAAAATGTGAATCCTGTGATGGCTTTTTTTATGAAAAATATTTTTGTATATTTTGAATTGCTTTTATGTTTATTACTTTATTTGTTCATGTGTACTATTTTTAAATTTTGCATCATATTTTTCGTCCACGTTAAGGTAAGTAAAGTTAAGTTCTTATTTTCTATAATTTGGGGAAATATATTTTTGTTGTACTTCCATACATTTTATGACAGTTGTATTTTTATTACCATATTCTAACATTGATCATAAGATTGAAAACCGATTCCGTGACCATTTGTAATGCAGACCATACTAATTTTACATCCCATTTTTATTTATAATGCAATTTATGTGGTCTTTCTGTCTTTATTAGGTTTGGTTGAAATCTTTGTACCGAAAGGTGATTCAACAATGACCATTTAAAAGTTCAGATACAGCGTGCTTTACGAAATCTACATATAACAGGACTGGCGTTTCAATGTTAATAAGAGTGCTTGTGTTTGTGTGTGTGAAAATATGCTTGTTCAATCATTAGTACATCGAATAAATACTAGTCGATCGCGTTAAAAGCGACGATTTCCAATGGGGCCAATTCAAACGTGAGAGTATAGAAAGATGCACTTTGTACTATTTTAGTCTCGTATTGAGTCAATATGCTTTCAATTGTTTTTCGCTTTTGAAATTCGTGTTTCCGTTACATATTATCTAAAAGAAATTATAATTTTTGTTTTACAAACGACTCTTATTGCTCTCGTAAAGAAATGGAAGAAGAACGGTGAAATTACAACCTCTCCAAAAGGTTTCAGAACTGGCGTAATAGTTCGCGAAATAGTTGTGTTAGGAAGTTCACAAGCGTGCCCCCGAAGCAGCAGTCATTATCCAATGAGCGAGCAGCCACGAATCGCTGTTTATATTTCTGAGAAGTACCAGAAGGGAATTTCAAATGTGATAGAACGTGTCTCGTTGCCATGGTACAGCAGAGAGCCAATATCGTTTATGTGTGAAACTGCATAAAACAGCTACATAGGTGCTCTATAGCTCTTGAAAGTATGCACCTCTGAGATGAACTGTTGCAACTGACACTAAAATCCACATAAATACTACCTTCTGATTCATCTCTCGCAGCAGCTTTGCAAAACGAATTCCTGTCCAAGCAGAGCTTGGTAATCGATCATTTAGCGCTCTGTCTGTTGGTCTAATAGAGTCTAGATTCGAATTTAGGTCTGAGAATGGATGACAGTAGATGTTCACCTTATCCCTTTATTTCACTTTATGCCTTTTATTCCCGTTTAATTAACTCTGTAGTAACAAAACAATGACAGTAAAGCATCAAGCCAATTAACTTGTCGAAACCCGACGTAAATTGTTACAGGTTACCCAGACGATTTCAAGCTACCATGTTGTGCGTGTTAGCTTGAAACAATAAGCAATACCCTTAACACATACAAAGCATAGAGTAATTTTTAGTTGCCATAATAAAGCTATTTTAACGAAAAACATTGTGGTGCGTTAATAGTTTTGATAATATATATGAATAATACGTATATGACATGTAATAAAAGTATATAGATTGGACAATTTTCGGAATGTATTTGATTTATAGATCCAAGTCCAAATAGATTCGATCTACACAAAACTTAGTTTTTCAAATGTTTTGATAATGCAATACCATGAAAAACAATTTATAGCTCCAATTCATAGCATTTGTAGAAAACTAATAACTGATCCTACGTGTCTAACATCACAGATGCGTGCAATGGTGTAGGTGGTGCTGGATTAACAGCAGGAATATAACCGAGTAACTTTCACAAAGGGCTTCTGGTTGTTTTGCAAGTACAAGAACTCTTTTTCCCGTGGAAATTATTTCTCCGCTGTTATTTGAAGAGAGAAATAACAGTAGCAATGAAACCCAGAAGGACTGCGTTATATTATGTGGTTACGAATAATCGTTATGAACCAGAAATATTGCTTGTACGGTAAAAAAAACAGCTCTTTCCCGATAATAGAGTCGACCGAAGGGCAATCTGGAAGAGTGCAGGGGATAAGAGGAATCAAGAAGGTCATAGGGTCATTAACCAAACAGTTATTAGTTTCCTTGGGATATCCTTTCAGATTTTTTCTGTAACTGCGTTCTGTCTCTTATTCGGGACGATATCTTCTGACGCAACAATTCAGAACACAACAAAGCTAGGAAGAATTCACTTTAGAGATACAAGTCATATGCAGTGAGTTTTTTTACCAATTCATACTTCCACGACTGTGTACTCCAAAACCATTAGAATCGATAAGAGCAGTTACGAGTGGGAGAAAAAAAGTGCAGTAACAAAGTTCAATATATTTTAGTGCCCTTAATTAAGGCCTATTAAAAACTGTTATACACCACCAATTGAGTGTAAATTATTTATTTCTGTGTAGCCTTCAGCCCAAGTTTTTATTTCATTTGAGGTATTTTTTAAACTTAGATGTTTTAGATTTTCACTGAACACATGTACTCAGAATGTATGCTGTTTTGGACACTCTTTTCGAGGACGAAAAGTGGGTACTTTGAGCATCATTAGGAAAGCAATTAAATGGCAAAGCAACCAATATAGCAAGAACATAGAATTGTAACATACGTTAGTTCATCAATTCCACTAGTATTCAACAGGCGACTCATTCGTCTTAAATGAGACTCAAGGTACAAGAAGAATATTTACCATTGCTTGATTTAATATAATGGGACTCCGGAGTCATTTTAGTAATATGATCGTATATTACATTTCGTGTAAGAATGCATTTTCTATTCATGTTTCGTCGGTCGTCTGTTGAGGCAAAATGGCATATATGTATGCATTTGAAACATATGGATTACATTATGAACTATATTATCGTATTTCTCCATTGTAATATGATATAGTGTCCAATAGAATTGGGTGTAACAACTTGGAAAGACATAGTTTACATTTTTCAGTGACTAAAAGTCTCAACAAAGCTTCAAAATTACTCTTAAATTTTTTCAAATTTTTATTAAAATAAGGAACATAATTTTATATTTTCGTAGAGTTAATTTTTAGAGCAAAGTTTCAAAAGGTTTTTTAATATAATAAAAAAATTTTTAATACTTTTTTTAATATAAAGTTTTTTAAAAATAAATTTCCATGGAGCAAAATTCTCACTATCTGAAAAACTAAAAAGATATTTATTTAAAAATTATCCGTTAAATTTTAGTGAGTTAGTCTCAAAATGAAATTCGACTATGTTCTTCATATATTAATAATTATTACTGTGGATAACTCCAAAAGAGGGTTTCAAATATACCGGTTTCAAACCATTATTTTTGAAATATGTAAATATGTTTGTATATGTACCGGTAATATATGATTAGTGGCTTAAGTCGATAAAATTTAATATTTTTACGAATTTCGCAAACAAAATTAAAGGTTTTATTTCTAAATTTCTAAATAATATCTAATTGTTTAGTATAATACTCTACAGGTTCTAAAAATAATTAAAAAAAATTCTAAAATAACTTACAAAGGTGATACGATCTCATTAAATATTGTACCTTTTCTTTTTTTCAAAATACGTAATCGAAACAATACGTCTTTGCATAATATTTCAGAAAATGAAGCTCTGTCTTTTTCGGACATGATGGTATAGTCTGTAGAAGTACTAGAACTTACGTGTGTGACAGGAGGGATAAGTGGGAGGGCCTAGTATGAATAAAATCTAGATTTGCTTTCGTATGACAGTTGGTCGTTGGAACAAAATAGGCTTGGAAATATTGCAAGGTTCCTGTTTCTGATACCTAGGATAGTTTATTGCGACGTTAATTCAACTACCTACTTACCTGATACCTGGGTTAGAACATAATGCTGTACACAAAATAATAGAAGGAATCAGCAACGTACTCAGCTCTGCTATTTTGCTGCTCTGTAAAAATAAAATACGTATGCATTATTTAAAGTAATGCTTCAAAGATATTAAACCGAAAATTTTAGATAAATTTGAAAATTATGCATAAACTGAGAAAAAGGTCTTCCGTATACTTATTTGTTAAAGGCATCGGATAATTTCACTCTAATTATTTTGCATGAATATTAACCATCAGTAAACTTGCAGAAATTCGAATTGGGAAATTGAAACCCCGTTTTTAAAATCCTGTTGATTGCAATCATCTTTCAAAATTTCCAGAATATGTAAGAGTTCGTTGATTTAGTAATTGCTAAGGTATACTATTGCTCAAAAGTCTTCATTAACTACATTTATCTTCCTTCCGTAAATCATACTTTAGAATTATGCTTTAGAAAACAGTCAAACACATCATCAATCTTCATGAGATTTTCCTTCTGACAGTTAAAAAATACCGGACCGAGTAATTCTGCTAAATTATTCAAGAGAAAGAAGCTCGGCAGTAAGATGAATCCATGGCGTAAATACTAGAGCCGACGTTATGAAACGTCAGTGAGATCTTCGACGTTAATTTGGGTCAATCTGTCACTAAGTTAGGCGGCTGATGACCAAAACAAACGAAAAATTATGATGCACGTGGTGGTTCAGATGAAATTTAGGAGTTATCCCTCATTGAATTAAAAACATTTTTTCGTTTGGCTGTAATTCATCAATATATTTTCTTTTATATTTGTTCACTTTTATTTTTGTAGAAAATTTGACGTTAATACGAATGCTTGTAAAATTTCTGATCAATCATCGAGTGGATTTGCAAGGAAGAACAAAAATCCTATCTTGATTGCATTCATCTGCCAAAAATTCCAAAATAAGTAAGAGTTCGTTGATTTAGTAGTTGCTGAGTGCTATTGCTCAAAAGTCTTCGTTAATTACATTTCTCTTCCTTCCGTAAATCATACTTCTGAGTTATGCTTTAGGAAACGAGATCGAAAGTCATCAATCTTCATGAGATTTTCCCTCTGACAGTTAAAAAATAAGCCGAGTAATTCCGTTAAATTGTTCAAGAGAAGAAGCTGGATAGTAAGGTGAATCCATGGCGAAAATACTGGAGTCGACGTTGTTAAGCTTAATAACTGAAGATCTCACTGACCTAAATTAACGTCAGTGTTATCGTTAATTTAGGTCAATCTGTCACAACGTTTGGCGGCTGGTGACCAAAACAAAAGAACGATTGTGATGCAGGTAGTGGTTCAGATGGTTTAGGAGTTATCCATCATTAAATTAAGAACGTTCATTCACTTGGCAGAAGTTAATTAATTCTTTTATGTTTTTCGTTGCTTTTAATTTTGTAGGAAATTTCACATTCTTAAGAATGAAGTTTCTGATCAATCATCGAGTGGATTTGCAAGGAATAAATTTCTTAAAAATTAACATGGATATTTTAGGTGAAATATTTAATATTAATATTTTTTATGATACTTTGAGAATTAACTACTGAGTGTTTTACGTTTTCAGTTTGTCGCATTACGGTAATTGTTTGCTACATGAGGGATAATTACACTGAGAGTGCTTTAAGTAGAAAATGAACAAGTTAATAATAATTAAGAATTTGAAGATAATTAAATAATTTAAATAAAAATTAAAGCAGTACAATAAATAAAAGATCATTTGAATATTTTATGTTTTCCAAGGCATATTTCGAGTTTTTGTGCTCTTGAAGTGAATATGCAAAAAGTCTAATTTCAAATAAATTTGATTATCTGATGTCTAATTCAGAAGACAGTTCAAAAAAGATCCGAGGAACGCAAGATACTAGTTACATTCTAATATCTTTATGCAAAATCCTTATAGTGGGAATTGGGAGTATTTAATGCGCTTTCATTAGAACTAATAAAGTTGCACTTTAGAGGACAGCTCTAAATTGTCCATTTCGCTGAGCCCAAGGCATCATTTAACCTCTCTATTTTTCTCTGTTGGCACTCTGAAGCATCATAAAAGTTTAATTTTTATGCTATTAAAGCATTTCTTATGTTACCGAAAAG
The DNA here is from genome assembly GCA_933210815.1 of Meta bourneti. Lineage (NCBI taxonomy): Eukaryota > Metazoa > Arthropoda > Arachnida > Araneae > Tetragnathidae > Meta > Meta bourneti. The sequence continues at coordinate 32,371,224 of OW119923.1, read as the reverse complement.
ATAAGGTGCAAAGAAAGCTTAGTACATGTCCTCCTAATATAGATTTTCCGATATCAGAATTATCGATAATTCATGAATTTCAAACAATTTCTGTCAAATGGAATTTTCATACTTCAATTTGAATAATTCAGTGGTCTGTTTATAAAACCGAATGTCCAATTTTTATACGAGGCGTAGTCTAAAACCATTTGTCGAAAAATATCAATAAAATTTAACAAACATGATTTATTAATTATTCAGTTTAAAATTGCAACCAAGCAGTCCAATGATCTTGTGATAGGCATTAGATCGAAAAATACTGGAAACACATAAACATGCATAGTTTTTCATATTTATCCGACAAAATAAGTGTCGAATATTTTTCGGTATTCATTTTGTTTCACTGTGGAAAGCTTACTTGATTCGTTATACCAATAAGGTTGCTTGTGAAACTATTTTATGATTTTTTCTAAACGCCAGATAAAAAAGTTACGATTGATCTTTCTCAAGATACCTGATATCAGTGATATGCTCTCCATAATTTCACGAGACATGAATATACAGGTTTATGTCTTCTGAATAGAGCAAATGTTGCATAAACTATTTGAAGTAAGTACTTGATTTTTAATATAATTTTTCTCCCGCTTACTTGATCCATTCACTATTAAAATTATTTAAAGTTTCAAATTTTTTGGGGAAGGTGTGATACTAAAATATATTCAATTCTTTTCCTGGAACCAACCATACTAAAAGAATAAACTAATTAAAATTATCTGACAGTTCAAGAGAGATAGTTTTAGAAATGCGATAGTGTTAACGGAAGGTAAGATTAACGTCAAAAGTTTTCGAAACTCCTTACTTTCGACTTTTTAGTATTTGTGTACATATATGTTCCTACTGCTTGCTTGGTTTCAAGAAATTTCTTACGTGTTATCATATAGTCTTGGATGTAAACATAAAAGCGTTTTAACTCGTACAGAGGGTAAATAACATTTGAGAGTAGAAAACTACAACCTTCTGCTGAATGCAGGCTTCCATTATGGTGAGTACATTAAAACAAGGAGGCTTTCATTACTTGTATTATGGTTTGTAACCAAAGTTTGCCTTGGTCTCCTTACCTAAGCACACGTGGCCTTTCAGTGGCCTGTCGGCTAAAGGCGTCACTCTTAAGAAACTGGTGGACTGAAGCTTTTGGTTCTTTGTGATAATGTCGGGTTGGCTGCTTTAAGTTTTCTGATTTACTCAAGACGATACGTAAATGCTGAGCTGCTTCCTCAAAGTTCTCCATAAAGGCATGTCCGTCCTACAGTTCATGATGAGTGCGATATTTCAGCATTTCCAGTGATGGTAGAACAAACTGCCCTGTTACAGCCAATTATTACTTGAAAAGTGATATTATCCATAAACTGGCGTTGGAAAAAGTATCGAAATTCTCTTCTAGCTTCGAATAACAATTATTTGCAACACATCCTCCGTTATTCGTTAGTAACCTTATCACAGAGTATTTATTTTATCCATTGTAAAGTAAGTCGGAAAGCATGTGTTCCAAAACTTCGTTGCATATAAATATTCTAAAACCCAAGATAGTCACCTCTGCACCGTGTGTAGGACACAGTTAACAAATTGGGTACAAATTAGTTTCAAGTGTCATGAGACTTCTGTCTTGAACTCTGTTGGGGTTCACATCGATGAAACCCACTGGAATCCCGTTGAGATCTCTCTTGTTTAAGTCCATCAAATCTCCCATTTTGAATTCTAAGGATCAATGAATTAGCTAACATGGCTCCTCGTTTTCCACTAGAAGATAGTGGGGTACAATTCCCAACAAATGATATCCAAACAGAAGAGGGATTAAAATGATAATTCGAACGTCGATTATCGGCAAAGGAACAAAGCTGGTTTAATTAGCTCAAGCTGAATTGTATTCGTTTTGGAAGTTCAATCGTTAGAGCTTAAACTGCAATTCCAGAGAGCTAGAATTCAAGCCCTGATTAGCAATTGTCGTAAGGGTTACTATGGTTTTAACTAAAAATGTGAAATATACGCCAATGTTCATTTGAAATATAAAAGCAATTAATTTTAATCTGTCTATAGAGGCCTTCCATTTGTGATAGTTTCTTCTCATAAGGTTTTTAATGCTTTTCACAGCCTAGTGCCTTTAAATGTAAATAAATTTAATGTGGACAATAAATGTCTAAAAGAATAAATATACCCTTCCTTTGAATAAGGACTCAACTATAATCGCGAGTTCAATGAAATCCCAGTTCTCTTATATAGAATTGGAATCTTAGGCAATACTTTGTATTAATCTAAGTTATGCAAACTCCAGATCTGGTTGCAATGGAGTAAGAAACGTGTTGTAAAGTATCATGTAAATTAAGTTATACGTAAAGGTCATATTCAAACATATGACCTTTAAATTGCATCATGGTTTGATATCTTACTGAAGACAAGGTTTCAATAAGTTAAATTTTTACTGACTGAAATTCAAAACGTCCGAAAATATGTGTATGTAGGTAGGTAGTTGAATCTACGCTGCACTGGAGCAACGCAACGGGTTATTGGAGTCGGTCCGGATCAATCCCGTGGGAAAGATCCAACACCTCGTAATTTTGAATCGCATTCAGATGACTGGCACTCCACTCTACAAACTTCCACAAAAAAAAGAACTTTAGATAAATGCTTTATCTATTTTGTACAACTAAAGATTGATTTGAATTAAGGACCACAGATATACCTCTAGATCTATGATCTTTTGGAATGTTTATATTTAGTCTATGGAATCAAGAGTCTCACCTAGAGTACATTCCAATTAATGTTACGAAGAAAACGAAACTTATAAAGTTTTTGATATCAAATAAATATACATAGTTCAATCATTTGTAATGATGGATAAGACGCTTTTGGTGTACGTTAGGAAAGGCAATTGTAAGGTGAATTTCCCATTTGTATATGGCTAATTTTCTTAAGCAGTAATTTTAAAATTGTCTGTGAAACCATCGCTTTGAATGCCACTTTCTCCTGTTCAACCGTTCAAGATATTCAGAAATTAGTTTAAGTACATAACTCTTAAACACCAAATGGGCCAGTGAACTGAGAACATTTGCATGAAGTGATTAGCATAAATCCTGAGGAAGTTCAGCAGACATGCTGCGAAGTAATACAAGTTAATCGGAGAACCAAAAAGGAATAATTAATTAGGTCTTTTCTCAACATTATTGAACCTGGAAATAACATCATCATTTGTGCAAAGTGCTGAAATGGAATTTCCTTTATTGTGATTCACGGACGTGTTAACGCATTTACTCATGAAAAGAAAAGCAGAGGGGAATAGGTTAAAGTAGTTTTGGTTGTTGGAAAAGTAATCTAACTGTGAAAAATGGTGTAATTTTGTGGAAAATACGCAACTACCAATCTTGTTTGTTTGAAAGTCGCGTTACAACAAACCGAAAGCACATAAGCAGACGCAGAGTAGACTTCGATTAATTCTACATAATTAAGAATCGTATGAAGACTAGAATAAATCAACAAAAGTAACTTAAAAGTAAATGGTGCTGCGTTTTATCTGAGAGGGCGAGGTGCGGCTAATGCATTTAATAAAAAAAACGGGAAACGGGTCAGTGATTAAGGCTGGGGCTACTACCTGCTGTAAAAATGCTTGGTGGAGTCCTATAGATTAGTTTCATTGCTAGACCGCTTCGAATTTCGGCAGGGAAGTTAAGCAGATAGAAGAAGAGTATGAATGAAATTATATACTCTTGCTCGTACAATATTTTCACATTGTAAACAAGAAGCAATCCATGGTATGCATGTGCCCCATTATGTATGGTATGCATGTGTCCCATTATGTATGGTATGCATGCTCCCCACCCCGAGGACAACACCTTGAAATTTTGAACCAGGGTCAGATGATGAGGTCAATACCTAAGCTGGCACTCCACTCTCCAAACTTTCACACCACTCCTACGTGAGGACATATGAGGCCATGGGAGATTTGACTAGCTCCAGTCCCTTGTACACGACAGTATTTGGTTGGATTGAGTTTACAACTCGTAACCCTCTCAACCCCTAATCCGCGACTCCATCAACTGGGCTACTGCGCCCCTTTAAACAGAAAAGGGATGTAAAAGTGCTTTGATAATTTGTTTATAAAAGCTCGATTCTCACCCATTCTCTTCATTGTCAATTTGTTAGTATTAGCGGTACCAGGGGCATATCTGGGCAACCATCCTTCACGAATTAAAAATATTTTCAAATAGTATGTTCATTAAAAACAACAGTTCAGCGGGTGAAGTTATGATACCATTCTTTTTTCTATATAATAAAATAAGACTATCTGAGAAGTATACTGACACTCCCAAAAATTAAAAACATTACTATGTTACAAGTTGTAACTTAACGTCATAAAGGCCATAGCATAGAATTATATTTGTAGAAAATTCCTTCTTGAAAATAAATGTAATTACTTTTGAATTCCATAGGCCTCTTCGTTGCAGAGAGGAAATTAAATTGAAAGAACTGTGTAGCAATGCCAAGGGGTTTGTCATGAAAGTTCTATTTAATCTAAAATAGACTACTAAATTCATTAAGAATTTCATTAAGCCTTTTGGAATGCAGAGTTAAAATTAAAGGAAGGACTCGATATTTAGAAGTTAAAAGCTGGAACGTAATTGTTATTACATCTGTATCAACGATGTAAAAAAATCTTATTTCTTTCCCTTAACCAAAACTTTCTTAACTTTAAAGCTCTTTTTCACCATACAGAGGGTTAAGGGTAAAATGGAGCTGAGAAGGATCGGTAGAATATCTTGTGAATAATTTAAGACGTTTTAGGAATTCCTCTGTGTTATGTAAAATTTATATTGGGTATTTAAAAGGAGCTCATCCTAAGTTTACACTGCTGATTTTTAACTATTCTTTGTTGGTTATTAAGTATATATAACAGATTTTAATTTATTTATTAAAATATTTTCATTTGAAAGAAGATAATATATCCTAAACAGGATAGGCTCTAATAATTTTTCAATAGCAAACAAATGAGCGGAATCTATTATTTATAATTAATTTTCAAATATAGAATGGTTAGTCTCAAAAGTAGAAAAAACTTTTTTTATCAATAGACAAATTCTTATTTATAGCTCCACAACGTTCTAAGTTGCCCTCGTGTAGCAAAACATGACCTGAGCGAGAGGCAAACAATACTCTTCTAAACCCTATAGCTCCATCAATGCAATTCACGTAAATGAAATAATTTAGTAATCAATGTCAAATGCTACCAAAAGAGATAGTATTAAGTCGTTATGAATGAAGTTAAGAAATTTTATTGTTCAACGATAACGGCAGATAAATGTAACTGTGTTACAAACAGTACTTAAAAAGAAATTTTTTCGCAGAACCATCTTACTTAATTAGTTGTTCAAGCCTTTAATCATATTGTATCAGGTTATCGGAATCTAAAACTGGCAATTTAATAGAACAACTACCCTTAGTTAAATTATAATAAAAAAATCTCAAGGTTAACAAATAATTTAGTTTTATAAAGTTTGGTTACGCACTTTATAGTCATTAATCCTCCAAGTGGCTGCAACGAGATAACTCGGCCAACAAGTTATGACCAATTTTGCTAATGACGAGATATCTCGCATCAGGATATAGATGATTTTTAACGACGAAGAGATCAAGATCTGATCAGTTTTAATCTAACGCCGAGATATCTCGTCCATTAAGTTCTGGTCAGTTTTGCTAATGACGAGATACCTCATTGAGGCAACCACCAGGAGGATTGATGAAAAGGGGAAAACGAAAATTTGGAGGACTCCCCCGGCTCATGATTGGTATGCCTGCAATCAGACTGGTGTCTCACTGGGTATAGTGGGAAGTAGAAGAGACCAGACTGCTCTCTCTAGGCATCACGCAATGGATACTTGAAGCCAATGAAGATCGAATTGGGTTATAAGCACTTTCCTCTGTGCTGTAACTGCAATTCAGCTCATACCTCAACCGAGCACACCTCCTGTCTCATAAGGCCCTCTGGATAGCTGATTCTTGAGGGCTCAAGTCTCAAGGACTAAGACTTGGTGTAAGTGAGTTATGCCAAGTGAACTAAGTAATAGCTTGAAGAGGGAAATCGACATATATTTAACAAGTTTACCAATTATGCATCATAACAAACAATTTCAGATAAGCAATGCTTTACATCTAATAATAAGTGAATTAAATTAAATGACTAATGAATTGAATAACTCACTGACTACACACTTCAATAGAATTGATCAGTATCATTTACAGAATCAAGGATGATAATTCTTTCAGTTTGAATTGATTAATGACAAAAAGAGAACATTATTACGTTACTGTTATGTGCTGTCAGACTTTATTATGCATCCTACATTATAATCATATGCGAGTGGGTTTTATAAAATATTGCATTTACACTTATGTACAGTCGCGGGAAAAAAACGAACCATCTTTCTTCATTCGAGCAATTTTAACAGTACAGAAAATTCAAAGATGGCATTCGACAGCCAATTAACGTCTTCTATAAACTTAAATGCATAACATTTTCATAAAGGCCGTCTTCATATTAAATTGAGCACCAACTTCATAATTTCCAATGAAAACTCTCTAATTTGCCACACAATTTCAAATCTATATCAAAATTTAACTTCATATTCATGTCATTAGGTCTTACTGTTTTGAAGTTATAAGTACAGAAAGATTTGAGCTCCTAATGTTAAATCAGTTTCTCAGACTTTTATGGACATCTTCCTAAATAATATTTCTATAGCGGTGATATTTTGACCATATTACTGGTTAAGCAACCCAAACAAAATCCACCTAATATTTTATTTTAAAAATAGTTTTTAGTATGCAATAACAATTATTAACTTAGTGTTTGAAAAAATTATGAAATGGAATCTTACTATATTTTAATGGGAATCAATTCAGAAGGACTTCTAATATGACTATGTAAAATTTCAGCTCATTCCAATGGTTAGTTTTGCTTTACATTAAATTTTCCTCAATTTGGCGATTTTAGTGAAAACCAAAAGTTTAGAAAACGTCTGACAAACCTGAGGAATGTTTAAATGATTGGAAATTTCATTTATCGTATAAACTCTATTAATCAATGATCAGTTGAATTACTCACTTTTTGGATGATCGAATATCAGTTCGATTGTATTAATTAATTGTAGATAGGCTTTCTGGTTACATACATAGAAGCGAACACTAATAAAAAAATTAACATTTATTAAGAATACTAAAGTCGATAGAAAATTAGAAAAAATCAGCATTCTCCATTTCGAATTGTTCTCAATTCCAAAGTCCTTCTTTTATCACATTTTAATCATGGTTACAATTCACAATATTATAGTTTGAGCTCGTATAATAAATATAATAATTCTCTGATAGTTTGCACTTGCATAATAAATAAAATAAAATAATTCTCAAATCGTTTCCACTTGCATAATAAATATAATTCTCTGATCGTTTGCACGCGCTGAACATTGAATATCTCCGGATAAAAAGATAGTAGTCATAAAATTTCATATTTATACTAATTTAACGATACGGAATGTGATTGTGGCATAAGAACAGGGTGTTTCCATCGGAAATTTTGTTTGTGCAAAATTTGATATGAAGGCTTCCCCTTATGCAATTGTTTTGCATTTGAATTTGTAGAGGACGTTATTCCCTATTGAATGATGTCTTTAAATCTGCTCTACTATGTAAGGTGCTCAAAATAAAAAGGGGGTCGTTCGTTCTTTTTCCGCAACTGTACACTGTGTCCCCTTCAGCTCTTTAAATACTTATATTCATTGAAAAAAGTGTTATATAAAACATTGATTAATAATTGATAATCACATAACATACAAAATAATTTCTTCCCCAACATGTGGGAATTTGTTTTAAAAAAGAAATGACTGTTGTATTTTGAATCATTTTTAGTAAAAAGAAATGACCAATCTCTCTAATTGCCCTAAATGGATTTTCATCAGATGCAATTCAATGAATTGAATTGGTATACAAAGGAGAGATTGAATGTGGCACATTCGCACAAAGAGCTTGGAAAACCATAAAATAGCAAAGTGATGTAAAGTAGCAAATGTTGTTGCATGCTGCAAGGTGTCTTTTTGCAATGTATTAAATGTATATATGCAAGTTGTAAAGTGACGAATATGGCATATACATTATTCAAGTCTGGAAATTATCCGAAGGAAAACCAAATATATGCCCTGCAAAATCTTGAATATGTCACATTCGCATTTTCACCATTAATTGAGTTGATATACATGTGGAGAGTATTGTATGAGATACATTCGCATCTGTAATACAAAAAAGTGCTTGGGAAAATCATAAAATAGCAAAATGATGTAAAGTAACGAATGTGATTTGTTGTTAAGTTAATAATAACCGATAGATAAAACAACAGTTTTTGACAAGAATCCAAAAGAGTACACTGGAACGTCGATAGCATTTTTTTGTGATTGCGCTGATTTTCAATTGGAATTAAAATTGATTTTTGCTCTTCTGGAGAATTACTATTTTCACATTAGACAGTATAAATAACACATTAGCGACGATATACAGAAAAGAACCAAATAACGATTACAAAAGTTTCACTTTCTATTGCTAAATTAGAAAGACATTTATATTGTAATTTTAAATCTTTTTTCAAATGATTAAAAGTTTGGTGAAAAAAATTATCTCAGCTTCCAAGTGTGACACTTTTAAAAAACGCTTTCACAAACTCCCATTTTATGTAGAAAAGCTTATAAATGAATAAACAAGTTAAAGTGATTCTGAAAAAGCAGAGGGATGCTAACATCAACGTGAGTGATGGGAATTTTTTAACATTAAGCAACGGGATAGTGTTTAAGTTTGCGATATTCATGAAATCACTTGAAAAATATGAAATGAGATCCCTAAGATGGCGAAGTCTTACACCACAAAATTCATACATTCTAATAAATAAATAAGATGAAAAGTATGCAGAAAAAACTGAAAGCCTAACATTGCATTAAGAACTCAACTACCTGTAACTCGTAATAAAATACTTTCATAGCTTATGTTAAAAGAAAAAAATATGATAGTGAACTAGTTGGCTTTAGAAATTTAGGAAGACACAAATTCCCAATAAAAATTACTGTCCACATTTGGTGTAAACAGTGAATTCCTTAATTATCAAATTTGATTAATAATTGAAAGCAATGAGATGTACAAGGTGATCATAAGTAAAGAGGAAGTGTTTAGAACTCGATTACCGTAACTCGAACCATAAATTAGGCATAAGTAAAGAGAGTTTTGCTGCAATTTTTAGTTTGGCATCACTTACAGTGATTTATAACTTTTGCGCTTATTTTCTGTCTCTTAAATTCACGTGCAGAAATAAAACCAATACGGAGTTGTTTAAAACACTTTGCATATGTTTGGTCTGTTTCATTAGAATGTCCATGCCTGTGCTTTACATCTACGCGCCAGAAGCATGTGCACGTTGTGCATATCTACCTCTGTGTGTGTCATTTGTCTGTTGACCCAATATGAGGTTGTCTGTTGGCATTCAGCCGTTCACACATTCAAACACAGCACAAAAAATAACACTTGTAAAACAGAATTGATGATTTTTATGCACCCATAATTTTTTAGAACAATTCAATTTTTTAAAATCCAGTATATTCTTAATTTAGCAAATTAAAACATTTATCTTTTAAAATGAATGTATGGACAATGGTTTTGAGAAATAAATTGACCTAATTTGCATAATTTAAACAATTACTCGAAATACAACGAAACTTAATCAACGAAACCATTTTGATAAATGCGACAAAAAAATATCTATAGACTGAAAAAAACAACTGCAATGAGTACATAAAGTAAAAATATATAAAATGCAGAAATATTGAAAGATTTTTCAATAAAAGAATGTGTGGCATAAATATTTTGATGTATATACCTTTCATTCTGCGATGCTTTTAGAAGTTTCACGATTTTTAAAATGACATGAAGCAATACGGCGAGATTAGTTTTGGGGCATGGACTCTTATTTGTATGAAATCCCAACACCGAAAATATAACTTTTCCATATTACACAAAAAATGACCCGTCAAATTTACAATCAATCAAATCCCAGAACTGAATACCTTTTTCCATATTATACAAAAATATCCGGAAAAATTCTGCAAAGTTGTCTTTCAAGTACGTGATTGACTGGAACCAGATAGTCTGGGTGTCAAAGTATAGCAGATAAATATACAGCTTTCGGGGTTCAACTCTGAGATAGAATCCATTCCAAAGGAACACTCCCTGCAAAATATATTGAGATTCTCAAGAAAGAATTTCTGAGGTATATACAGAGATTTCAAAGAAGTTTACCTCCTATATTGAAAAGGTGTTCTTTTCACATTCAAGATCCCAACACACAGGATAAAGAATGAATCCTTTAAGTGCGAAGGTTTTCCACAAAAATAAGTCCTGGAGAGAGGATGAGAATTTTTTGACGCAGATACATGAAAGAATTTTGTTTCATTGAAGTCTTGGAATCCAAAATAGATTTGCTGTTTTGCCTTTTGAAATAAAACTTCATACGAAATTCTGACGCTTTATCTTCATATTTTTATATCCTGGTTTTTCAACGTGCATTTAAATGTCATATTACACGCATTTATCTGTCATACCAAAATCATTTAATATTTAACCTACATTGTTTTCGATTAGTTTAGCTAGTTTTTTGATTTGGGCAATATAATTTTTGGTTAATTTCCTTTGTTTGAAATAAATTCTTTTACGAGACGAGATGAATTTTAAGACATTTAATTGGTAGTTCAAAGATAGAATTGAGCAAAATTTTTTATCTTTCAGTACTTAAAGGATTCATGTGGTCCGTAAAGCGATTCTAAGGCATGATGTAACTGTTGATTCAGCTGTTGGATTAAATAAATTAAGTAATTAAACAGACCATTCTAACTTATTAATTTACGAGATACTATTATTGTTCACTTGGTTTAAATTCCTTACAGTATTTTTGAAGAAAAAGAATTAACAAGTGAAATGCAATCTTCTTGAAGTTATTAACATTTAAATTGTAAGACCTCAAATGGGTGTTTTATGTGCTGTAGTAGCGATAATTAGTGAAAAATTTAAGGAAACTTTAAAGGACCTCAAAAGAATTACAAGTTAAATCCAAGGGCTTTCAGATAGTACCTAGTTTTTCTGTAATAAATGTCAGTTTTTTATTGTAATCTTAGTGACAATATCTACAGGGTGTTTAAATACTTTCAGAATAACCTCTAAGGGGAAGTACACAAAATTTCACCAAATTCACATGTATGTCTGCAAGCACCATCCATTAGTGTAGCAATTGACCAGTTGGGGACAACGTCATTTTAACGCTGACTTCATACGAGAAACGTATACCACTTCTCGAATGCTTAGCTGACACATGAGAAAAAAAAGGGTTCAAATCGCCGTGCATGCTCAAAAATTTCTGGCGGACACTTACAGCTTCGACAGCGTCTCTTGCTATAAAGTCAGCTTCGATGCTAATGGGGTTCTCCTACATGATGCCTTTGAGTTATCTCAATCGGGTGATCCATCTGGCCATTTTCCTACATAATCTCACAGACATTAATCTTTTGTCGTTAGCTGGCTCAGATGCTATGCGAATGTCAAGCGTCTCAGCATTCGTGAAATGATACCCATACGAGGATAGCGTCTAAGATGACTGTTCGCGTTGCGTGTATCACCAGGGCAGATGTTGGTGCCATTCTTAAATTGGCATCCTATCTTGAAGTTTTTTCCTTTTTACTACCAATTTGACTACGAGTTTTATCTGTTTATCTAAAATATCGTTTGTAAGCTATAGTAAATTCATATTTGCCTCAAAATAGCCAAGGAATATGCAAGTATGGATAATAGAGTTCGCATTTTCAATTGATGACTGGTAATGTGTTGAACTGTGTAGTCAGTGTGTTGTTTGTGTAGTCAGGTACTTTAATGTGGCTGGTTTTTGGCTAAGAAAAGATAATACATTCGCAATTCCATTTTGCACCGGACTTTTTTTAATATCTCATTAGAATCCATTCATTAAGAGAAAAGAGACTGAAAGGAATGAATAGTGAGCATCTAAAGTATTGTAAAATTTTAAATCAATAGAACAATATCATAAACATATCTTACAGACTTTATCAACGTAACGAATTCATGTGTCTCCTCTCTCTTAAGACGAATATTTTTAGAAACATGAGGAAACGTTCATAAAAAGTATTTGACATTCGATATTTTAGATTGAAATGCCAGAATGAATTTGAATTCAAATATTTTAATGGCTCTATTTCCATGTTGAATATGTGTGCATCAAAATAAAGCATACGTCTTGTCATATATACCATAGGAAAAAACAAAGACTTGTATCATTTTCAAACGAATTATTTTCATAGATGTAGAATAAAAATAAAGTTTTAGAAATGACCAGAGTATGAAATATATTAATTTTGAGGTATTCTAATGTTAAAGTATCAAAAGTTCAAGTAAAACAAAGACATTTAGTGGACTTTAATCTAAGAGGAAAAGTAAATTTTCTGCATCTACATCATTTCGGAATGCATAACTGTTGTGTGTATTGCCTTATTTCATTTTTAACTTGCATAAAAAGAAAAACTCAAAGAAAAATCTATTATGTTTCTATAAATCCAAAGTAAGGCTCGTTATTTACTTTCTTTCCATTTTTTATATGCATACATTTTTCTTTTGTTATTTCAAAATCAACATTATCTCTGAGAGAAAAATGAGACTTGAAAGTAATAAGCCATAAAAACCTCTAAGACTACATATTATTTATATAGTTCAGTTTTTGAAAAAAGAAGTACACGGGAGATAAGAGAATCCTTTTTTTAATGGGAGCCCTGTTCTTAATGAGTTTGCTTTTGAAAACAAAATTTTGTCAACCGTATTTACTTCTCGAAATTAATAGGATTTTTCACGTGAAGAAATAATTGAAAATTTGTTTACTGATTATATTTGATGTTATTAGAGCCTTCTGGACTGATATTTACTAACATCTATCACAATAAGTTTTGGGTACAGTAAATTATCAGTCGTCAAACATCTATTGCCACTTCTGTTATAGAGACGTACATTATTTTATTTAATAATTTGTAATTATGCATATACATAAAAACAGAATATTGTCATTACATCGAATACATATGCTGTATGAAAATCTTACTTCAGTTCCACATTGATCATAAAAGCACTAAGTGCTTGAATATTTCATGCAATGCGTGGTATTGGTGTGGAGGTAGCAAAATGGTTATAGAAAGGTATGATGAAGGGTCAAATATGTGTAGATAGGAAGTTCAAGAGAGTAGTACTCACCAACTGGTTTTTGGCATTGGGCCCTGGGGTATCGCTGATGCAGGGCACGCTGAGATAAGGACGATGCTAAGGGTCCAGGAATCACTTTCTAAACTTTCACTTTGGTTTGTTGAGGAACTCGTTCTTTTCCCGTTATCCGCTCTCAGAATTTTTCAGATCTCTCGTGCTCTCCCGAGAAATGCCCAATTTTTTCATTTAGATTTTTTTCCAATTTTTAAATCAATTTTTTACCGAAAAATTCCCAATTTTTCATTTGTTGGTTGCTCCATGACAATAAAGTCCAGCTTCATACCCAATGCTCTGATCAATACCACCAAATCCACTAATTCCATATTAAATTACTGTGTCTGGTTGGCCCCTCCCAATTCACTATGCTGTAAATCGTTCCATATCATATTGTTTGTTGCTTTTCAACTTGTCACACTATGGTGACAACTTCGTTCCCTACTTCAATGAGATTACGTCTCTTTCATGTTATTTCTTGAAAAATGCTCTTTATAACAAGTTTGCTGATGGAAGTAAGATTGTAAGAGAAATAAATACACACATGTCCAAAAATTAAGATAACTCAATCCGAAGTACCTCAAATGACAAATGAATATCCCACAAGCAAGGAATGAAATAAGAACACACATAATGTTTCGTGGTGCCACGTGGAACTAAAGAAATGGGGGAATGCTTAGGGTGAACACATTATAGGTTTTAGTTACAGCGAAAAAGAACACTTTTTGCTCTGTTAAAAGCATTCTAATAGTGTATGTACTGACCTTTGACACTAATGCAGGCCTCATAACGGGCAGACCTACTTTCTGCTAGGCTGTCCAAGTATTCCTGTTTCAAGGAGTCCCATTCGCGCAGTAGAGCGCGTCTTTTCTCTTGTACTATTCATGGTGGGTTTATGCAGGTTTTTTTGTGTAGGTAATGTCCGAGTGCATTTCAAGCATGGTCTGTTGGTATTGTTTGAGATCAGATGGTATTGTTTGGTACGAATTCAGCATTATCCTATATTTTATATGTGTGTATGTAAGCAGAATTTTTTCTCATTTACGAGTGCGAATGCCATTTGCTAGATAATTATATTGCATAAAATTCTTTGGTAGTAATAATTTGGCCGCTCTCTGAAACATAGTTTCAATGGAAATATTATTTTGAAAAGCAATTATTCATTGTGCTTCTTTTTCTTGCATGGAGGAATCGACTCCTTTGCCTCAACTCATTTGAAGTTATTACAGATATTGGAGAATGTCCCTTTAGAACAGCATAGCGTGATGAGTGCGAAACGAAAATCGCAGGGGGAAAGCTCCGCAGGAAACCCATTACTAACGGCCAGTACGGCTCAGCACGGATCGTTAAATTTACTTACAAAGGACTCCAATGGAAAGTAGCCCATTAAGAACAGTTCGTATCAGCTCAGCAACGGCCTGAATCCTTTCACTAGCATTAAATCGGTCTTTGTCTTAATTCATGTCCAACGAAATATACCCAAAGACATCACTAGGATTGTATCAACATTTATTTGTGATTGTTTGTGTGTGCTCGTTTTGCGTTGTTGTTTCAGTTTTACCTTTTTCTAGTGGTCTGACACTTTCTCTAAATGGCGAATATTTGTCTGAAATAGGTAGTATAGCTTAAGTAGTTCATAAAGTTTTTAGCAGACATATGATAGAACAGGAAAACTTTGATGTCATACTTCAAAATTTGGGAACCATGATGAAAATCTCCGTATTCTTTCATCTTCAAAAATATTTTATGCACCTAAAGTCTGCGATTTATTTTGTGGCGTTCTACACAAGCGGCACACTATCATAAACTACTCTTCTGATAGCACACCTTTGCAGCTGACGATATACACGGAGTTTCTGCACCACTCTGTCCTTTGTTTCCACCGGCTGGCATTTATGTCGCTGTGCTGACCGTTACTAGTGTTAACGCTGAGCTAAAACATGTTGATTTTTGCTGGGCTGAGCTGAACAGGGCCTAACCAGCCTGTTGTAATGAGTTCCCTGATTTAAGAGGGTTCGTGTCACAAACCATCAACCGGCTAGGGAGGGGTTCATATGCAAGCTGTTTCCTACTAAAATTTAGACATTCACTAACAGGAATTATTCCGTTGTCCACAGAAAAATAGTTAACCAACGGGGAGGTGACTATGCTGGTGGGACTTTCATAGCTGCTCCGCATTAGCATTTGATGGGAAAAACCAAGAATCCCCTCCCATGCGGGGTGACTTGTGACACTGATATCTGAGATCTCCAAGTTCAACCGCTTGATATTTGAAATCTTCTAGTCAAGTTCTAAAGAATCTGCGATGCTCATTTCGATGCAACGAAGAATGCAACGAATTTACAATTATAATGTTTCAATAATTATTTTGATTTATATATCAGTAATATATTTAGTTTATATGTCAGAACACTTTCAAGTGTTCGACCATTCATAGCTATAAATTTATTTGCAGCTTGGTATTGATAGAAAAACATCTTTTGTTACTAATAATCTACTTGGTCAAGGTATATCCTAGACCGATTTCAAAAGTCCTTGTCGTACAAGTCCTTGTGCGACCAATTCCTGATTATCCAGGAGCTGTCCAGCAGACTCCGGTATTCCAAAATATGGGAAGAAGTTGCTAGGATTCTGGTGGCATGGACAGGTTGGATAGTTTTTCACTCTTGTCATAAAAATAGTCTTCAATACTTAAAAAACAATGACAGTCCATGGCGCGAATTTCTGCAGTCCTATGACCATTATTTGTTGGGGTGATCTGCTCGCAACCCTCCTTTGCAAGCTAATCAGCTATCTCATTACCAAATAAACCAACTTAAGATCGCATACATTGCAAGCAAATAGACACCATAAAAATATCTACAATACAGAGATGATCTAATGCTCGATCATGACATAGCAGAAGCTATCTAAACAAATACATTATTTTACATATTTGTAATACATATTATTTATATTAATATTAATATTAAATATAATTTGATTGCAACGAATAATCCCTGGTTGGGAGGAATTTCCTCTGCCTCTTTAAAATTGTTAGCTGTGTTGTCGTCTATGCCTTTCCACCACACTTTTACGCTACTTTTAAGGCTTTCGCAATGCATCGACTAGCGAGTTCTAGGCGGCGCAGGATCGAAACCTCCCTGGGTCCATTTCTCTCTTCTGTGTTGGCAAAACTTTCCTTGTGTGTGTGTATAAAGTTTGTCATAATCTCATCAACTCTTATCGACAAAAACTGACATTTGTAGTGACTTGAAACTATGATTATGCTGCTGGAATGTAATATATTCATGGATCGCAATATTTTCTTTGAAAAGGAAACAGAATAATGTATGTACATCTGATTTCATATATGGACGGTCTAGCCATCTTGAAACCAGACGTTAAGAACCCATCAGAAACTTGTATGTCCTAGTATGTTGCCGACATTGTGAGTAGCGCAGCACGGTCAAATATGGCCCTTGAGTCATAAAGAACCCAACCCACAATGTTTTGTACTTGAGGTCCAATGAAAATTCTTTTGTATTTTCATCACTGTCTTAATTTTTTTCTTAAAAGTGCATCCAGAGAAGCTTCCCTCGACACACTTTTATCAACTCCTTTTAAAGCGCTGTGCATCGTATATATTCATTATTTCTGGTTTCAAGATGGCTATACCGTCCATATATGAAATGAGATGTATGTTACCGTGAAGGACCGAAATTAGAACACGGAATTTTACAACCAGCAAAGCTGTAAAAGAAGAGCAGTGTAGACGTTCGAAAAAAAGCATAGTCGTAAATGAGTTTCGGGTCCCAAACATAGACTTAAAATATAAGTAGACTGAACATTGCTATTAAAAGGAGCTTACAAAAGTGTAACAAACATGACGACCAGTAGTCATGTGGCTGCTCTGTGAAAAATTGACTTTGTGGCCGATGTGACATTTTGTCACCTCGTCTGGCGATATCACATCTTATGATGGGGTAGATGTGTGAATGTGCATTTCTATAGAGTGGTAACAAAATGTGAAATCACCAGTCTAGTTATATATCGCTCAATGGATAGGCTTCTTATTCCGTCCCGTGAACCTATCAGATGATGAATGTTCGTTTCCACCCGGCAGACGAAAGTAGTCTAAGGGTCATGTTACTATTAGTTTTGGTCACGTGATCCTGGACACATAAAAAGGTTACTCATTGCTCACTCTACTTTTATCTTTCCTCTAGGTTCACAAAAATAAACATTGAACAGATGTTTGTTGTTCTTGACAGTGCTCAATGTATTGCGAAAGAACACACATTTTCTTCGTTCTAAATTTAAGGAGAATTTTTGCAGTACATTTTGAATTAAATTTGAATATCATGCAGTCTACTCTTTCCTATCATGTTCTCTTGTTGCTTTATTCTGTCTCGATTTTGCTCGTTGCTTGTAGTCTGTCTCGAGCCAAGAAAATATGGCGAAAGTCAATTTCTCCGCAACAAAAGTCAAACTACGAATTATTTTCATTGATGAAATATACTATGCGATTGATAACTATTTTAAAGATATATTCGAAAATAAATTTTACTCAAACTTCTTCCCAAACTAAAAACTTACTTTTAGATCCGTTGAATTCATAAATATTAAAACAGGAAGACATAAATATTATATCACCTTAACACGAAACATTCTGCTAAACCTACATTTAACAATAAGTGTACTAACCCTCTGAACATCATAAGTAATTTGTAATCGAATCATTTTCTTTAATTATGCGTTAATAAAAATATTCAATAAACCAAGTCTATAGTCGATGGGACACCTTGTAATTTGCAGGGTACAATAAATTTTGTAACATAATTTTATAAAAGAATGATAACGTTTATCATAAAAAAAGTATGCATCCACCACACAGTATATTAAAATAGTCAGAATTATTTTTTGCGATATAAAAACATCCCAGAACCTCATGAGTTTGTATCTTACATAGTATATTGTATAGGGAACATAGTGTTCTCTTATGTTCATATAGGTTATATGTAAAATGAATAATGGCATTTTCAAGGCATAAATGAATAACTCTAAAAATAGATAGTAAGCCACTTTCACTGAAACATTAAGGTGGAAATGAAAATAAACATTTTTTTGTACTCTGATGTATCATTTTATTTTATTTTTAGTGCTCCCCTGATTTTTGTTGCAATATTTACTCTGTATGGTTTCCATTTTTGTTTTCAACAGGGATGCTTTTACTTTCTTTTGTCTAACTCCGTTAACATTTTTTGTTTTCCAATTTCTGATAACTGTTTTATGTGGTAGGTACTAGATAGTAAATTAACGTCGCACTGGAGCAACACAACAGACTATTGTCGACGGTCTCGGGTCAATCCCGAAGGGAAAGATCAATCCCTCCGATTGCTAATCCATTGCTCTTCCAAGTGGGAAACTGTTTTATATGAGTAGTTTTTCTGTACGATATAAGTTATAACTAAAAGCGAATGAATTTTAGGCACAGCCATAATCGAGTTAAGAAATTGTTGTATATTACTAGTGTTTATATCACTAGTTAACGACATACATATTATTATTAGCTCACTTGTCTGTGGCAACCATTTTGATATAATCATCAATTTGATTTGCATCTAAAACAGTTGCCTCAGTCTTCTACGTTGTTCGCATTGTGCTGTATGCTTGTCCGTTGAGATATATCTTTGCACACTACCTGACATTGAAAATGCAACTCCAAGAAGGAGTTGGCAGAAAGTAATGAAATTTGGCAAACAGAGAGACAGCAACGAGCAATAAGTGATCTTTATTGCAACATTATACACCTTGCCACTGAACTTGCAACTTGAAGAACGTCTGATCAGTAGGTTGTAGGACCACCGCGAGCGGCGATACAGGCAGCAACACGTCTAGATACAGACGCAAAGAGCGTGCGGATGGTGTCCTGAGGGATATCTGCCCATTCCCTGTCAACCATTTGCCAGAGTTCGTCTTCTGAACGTGCCGGTGGCAACGCATGCAAGCGACGTCCAATGACGTCCCAGAAATGTTCGATAGGTGAGAGATCAGGGGAGACAGCTGGCCAGGGAAGCACCTGGGTACCTTGCAGGGCATGTTGGCTGATGCGTGCCGTGTGCGGCCGGGCGTTATCCTGCTGGAAAATGGCATTGTGCACCCCCTGAAGGAAAGGTAGTGTCACCGGCTGCAGCACGTCATCCACGTATCGTTGGGCCGTCATAGTGCCCTGAATATGGACCAAAGGTGACCTGCTATCGTAGGCGATGGCGTCCCAAACCATTATACCGCGTTGTCTCGCGGTATGGCGTTCCACAAATGCGGCCGGATTGACCCTGTCACCACGTCGGCGCCAGACTTGTACACGGTGACTGTCATTGCTAAAACAGAAGTGTGACTCGTCTGAGAACACCACCCTGTGCCATTCCGTCGTCCACGTGGCTCTATCCCGACACCATTGCAAACGGAGACGTCTGTGCTGTTGGGTCAATGGTAGTCGTCTCAACGGGCGCCATGAGTGCAGGCCGCCAGCGATCAATTGGCGGCTAATGGTCCTGGACGATAGGGGAGCATCAAGGGTGTCCTGAATATGCTGCAAAAGGGCGACAGACGTGGTTTGCGGGGCCACCGATGCTTGCCGGCAGATGCGTCGATCCACGCGTGCTGACGTCACTCTGGCTGCATCGGAACCCCTCAAACGCGCCACATTCCCTTGGTGCAACCATCTGTGCCACAACCGGTGCACCGTGGACGCGTGTAGGTGGGTATCTGCTGAGATTTGACGTATGGACCAACATGCCCTTCTGAGGCCAATCACCATACCCCTCGTGAAGTCGTCTGTTTGCTGGAACTGTCTTCATTGGCGGCGTCCTGGCATTCTCCGCTACTAGACGTTTCCTCTGAGACACAAAAACAAATTGCAACTTGATTTACCTGGCAAACAGACAGGCGCGAAACTGACCACTTTTGCAGGTTCCTTCCCTGGTTTTTCACTCGCCGTGCGCGGGACAGCTGCGCAGTTTGCATCATTTACATATCTCGGTGAGCTGCGTCTACCCTGTAAATTTCATCCAGTTCTGCGCACTCCTTCTGGGCATTGCATTTTCAATGTCAGGTAGTGTATTTATTAAATATCGTGTTAGTATTTTGAGTTACTTTCTGTTTCCAATATTACAAGAAATGTCAGAAATGAAGAGAGATGTGAGATGATTTCATTGTATAGCATATACAGCTTAAAAACAAAAAGTTTCATCTTCAATTAACTTATGACTTTTTGACAGATTAGACAGTAGATACAGATATAAGTACAATACGTTTGTTCTGAATATAAAACCACATGCAATCAGTAAACTCTATTATACATGCTCTGAACTCACCGAGTCAGAGTGAGAACAGAACAGAATCCGTTTGCTTGAATGGATTTCATGAATAAATGCAACGAGATTGGAGCGGGAAGAATTCTATTCATATCGGAATAGAAGTTAGAGAAAGTTTAGAAAAGTTTAAAAAGTTTAGTACAATTCTCTCTCCCTCGTGAGGATGGAAAAATCGCATGTGCTTGAACTTAAAGATTTCTTGGAATAATTATATAAAAATATAAACTTAGTTTATCATTGAAGACTTATCAGAAATAGCAAAGATTTAGTGTGCATATATTAAAATGAAGTAATACCCTTTTTATGTAGGTAAAGGTCACACAATTTCATAAATAGTTTGATGTTCCTTGCGTAAAACTGGTGGTTTTGTTTGGTAAATTTTGCCTCAGACTCGATCTAACATGTTAATGTTTGATGGAACGGATGTACTTGAATGTCTTCGTAGACAAGTCTAAGGGAAAGATCGTAGTCATCAAATGTTACAGTCAGTGTTATTTTGAAATGGGGTAATGGATGCATTTAAGATATATGATTATTATCTTGAATGATGACTTGTTAACTGCTTAGAGATTGTCAACTTGAAGAGTTCTTCCAACGCAACTAATTTATACATATTCGTATTTGCATATTTATGAGTGCCAGATATAGTTTATTCCCTGTTATATTCTAGACGTTTTCATGTGTATAAAACTGCAAATTTCAAATACTCAAAACCTGGTCTCTTTCTGACACGATGTTCAAAGAGTTCACATTTCATTTACACAGTAAGTCTTATAGTAATAAATAATTTCCTGTCTCTTGGGATCTAATATCCAACCAACCTATCTCTTGGGGACGCATGGCTTAGTGGGTTTTCTCACTGCTCTAGCTGCCTGTGAGCCGTTGATGGCGGAAGTTCGATTCCTATAACTATCCAGGATGTATTTTTATTTCCGGTGTCAGTAAAATTTATCTGATGTATTTGTCTGTTTACATGACAGAAAAAAATTGCTTGGTGCATCTTGGTCAAATCTGGCTCATGGCCTATAAAACCCATACATTTTATCTTCTGATAATAAAAAGATCCCATGGATCAGTGGGTTTACCACTTCTCTAGCAACCTACGAGTTGTAGGCTGCACAGGTTTGATTTTTGAAACTTACCCTGGGTGTATTTCTCTCTTCTGTGTCGATATAACTTCCTTGTGTATGTATGTCCATTACTTGCCATGTTCTTGTGTCTGGTGCAGCTTGAGCAAATAAGACTCTTGCGTCATAAAACGCAACTAACCCATTCCCAGTAACAATGTTTCTACCTACTTCCTATCTATATTTGGACTATTATTGAGTTAATACCATTTTTTGGACAATTATTTCAAACTTTATCTTAAGAAATTTTATATAAGTGAAAGTATGCCTTGTATCAATATTTAAGGAACTAAACTTGCATCCAGCATTTTGAAAGACAACTGATCTGAGCAGTAGATGTTTTCTCAATGTACTTGGCTGAGTTTCTTTTTTCTTACCTTCTGTTCTTGAGTAATGGTTTTTAAGTACACTCAACCTACATTGAAGAAGTTCGTTAACAGTCGGAAAATTCGATGGATCACATTGAACTACGCTTACGAGTTACCTTGGTTCAAATAATCGTTAGTTCAGCAGAAGGTTTACTCCGAGTGATCGATGCAGACGGTGTCTGGAAATTTGCTTTCAAAATTTTGGTTAAAATTTGTTTAAGATCACATTCGCGCGTATGAGAGGCTTTTATGCTAAACTAAATGTAGGTAGAGGTAGTATTTTTGTGGAGGAACGTGCTTCCTGTACGCGTATTCCGGACTTGACTTGTCTTACGAATAGGATTTCAGCTCTCGTCACCAATAGAAATTCAGAAATATAAATTACGTATTGATGTATCCCCGATGAAAATCTGACTGAAGATCCCTCTCACATATAATTTATATCTTGTTTTCAAAGGTTTACAGATGTTTGTTAAATATGATAGGGGGTAAAATACTTTCTGTTTTTATAATTTGGGTCTTTTATAGTGTTTTGAGTTATTTTGATCCCCTATTAGTACCTTAGCTATTCGCATTTCTTTTCAGTTGGTCTCCACAAGTCTAGAGTATTAAAAAAAGTCCCGAAACATCAAATGCTCATTGTTTCAAACTCAAAACAAATATAATGAAAAAGCGCTTTTCAGTCTGAAAATAAATGGTTAATAACAATCATGAACAATTTCAAAGTTAGTTTAAAACAAATTCGTCCCCAAAACCAACCTTTACTTTCAAAACGAATTCTATAATTTGAAATGTAATTTTTCCTAAAAAACCCATTTGTAAAGAAATTGTTTTCTTTATTTCATCTTATTGTATTTACTGAATTCCCAGCATACATTAAATTTATGCCACACAAAACAATCAATACAATTCAAAAATTAGAATACAAAACAGAATGTTTAAGATATCATCAACTGTTTTGAATTGCTCAATGAGATAAAGATACTATAACTAAATTATAGACTCGAGATAGAAAAATGTTCCATTTCTTTTATTGTGCAATCTGAATAATTCCATTAAAGTTATTGGATTTAAGACTACTTTGATCAACTGAATGACAAGTGGGTAGGTACTTGAATTTACATCACACTGGAGCAACACACCGAGCTATTGGCGACGGTCCGGAATTAGATTGACTGCTAGGGTTTTATCGCGCAAGGTCCAAAAGCGGACAAGCTGCGCCAGGCGAAAGTCAGGGATCAAACCCGAAGGGAAAGATGCGAGGACAACACTTCGTAGTTTTGAACCACAGCCAGATGACGAGGTCAACACCTAAGATGGCACTCCATTCTCCAAACTCCTACGCCATACCAACGGGAGGAAATTGAGACCACTACAGCTTTAACGTGCACCAGCCCCCACTAACACGACGGTATTTGGTTGGATCGAGTTGCAAACTAGCAACACTCTGGTTATTAATACCTGACTCTACCAGCTGGGAAAGATCTGAGGAAAATACCTTGTCATTTTGAACCACGACCATTTTTCTCTTGGAATAAGGCCACGGTAACCCAGTTGGAAGAGCAACAAATTAGCAACCAGAAGTTTGCCAGTTCGAAACTCGGTCCAGCCAGACTGCCATGCACACGGGGACTGGTGTATGTTAACGCTGTCATGACCTCAAATGTCTTCCCGTTGGCATGGTGCGGAAGTTTGGAGAGTGGGGTACGAGCTCAGGTGGTCCCTGGTCATCCTACCATGGTTAAAAATTACGAGGTCTTGTCCTCGGATCTTTTCCTTCGGGATTGATCCCGGATCTTCACCAATAGCCAGTTGTGTTGCTCCAGTGTGATGTTAATTAGCTACCATACCTCTCTCTTTTTATTTTGGAATAGTTTATTTTTTTAGATAGCAAAGTAAAATAAAAGGGATGGAAAAGTGGAATATTTAATATTGTAAACATGGGCTGAATTTGCATTTGAAATGAGTTCGAATCTCTCGGATTCGGCCGATTCCACATAGTTTTTCTTAGCACAAAACATATTCAATTAAAAGATCTCTTAAACTTATAAAGAATTGTAACGGAAATTAAATTATTGATTCTCTCTCCCGTCGGACAGGTTCAGAAATCTAGGATTTGATTAATTGTTTTTTAAGTTTTTGAATCTTGCTGGAGTGAAGGGTGTTTGGAACGAACTTTTTCTTATAGTAATATTCCAAAAATGTCATACGTAGTATTGTCTAAAACAAAGAAACTTAGTTGTCGATCGATGATCATTTCATTTTTGTTGAATGATAATAAAAATATCAGATTCTTTAAAGTGAATCTCATGTTTATCAGGGCTTCATTCTTGACATTACATTACATGCTTATCTATTAGTTTATAGTTATAATTTTTTCTAGAAATTTGGTCAAATTATTCTGTGGGACGATTTCCAATATATGATATTTTATAGCAAGCGATGACTCCGATTCAAATTTTCTTTCACCGTACTTGTCAAAATATCATACAATCAACTTTATCTCCGTTTTGGTTTATGTTTGGATTTATGTTCATGGAGTGGAAGCTATTTTCCTATTGAAGACTTATGTCTAACAGTTGATGGTTGGCTATATGGATGTTATGGCACACAGGTTAAAAATAGGACAAGTTGCGACATTCTAACAATTGAAGACTACTTTTGTTTCAGTAGTTGCATTGATAATTTTATGTGTTCTTTTTATAAACTAGTTATGCTCATTGACCTAAATTAATTTTATTGTCAACAGTCGTATCAGAAGATGTGATGAAAACCATTCAGAAATTGAAATAATTTATACGTTCTATCTAAATTGGCAAAATTGATAGGTAACATTAACATTAATATTCCATGTATTGTCAAAATTTTTAATTCACATAAAAGTTTGTATGCATAAAAATAAAATTAACTCCATTTGGTAAATGTATTGTTCAATTGTATAGCAAAATAAAAAAATTGTATACTAAAAC
This sequence comes from Meta bourneti, assembly GCA_933210815.1. Lineage (NCBI taxonomy): Eukaryota > Metazoa > Arthropoda > Arachnida > Araneae > Tetragnathidae > Meta > Meta bourneti. The sequence continues at coordinate 32,346,046 of OW119923.1, read as the reverse complement.
ACCTATAACTTTGCATAAAATATAGGTTAAGCAACATTTTTTAAGTATATCAATTAAAACCAGATTTGCAAGGATCTTTTGAAATCAAAAGAATCTTAAAAAAAAAACTCATTCGGAGAAAAAGGCGTTTTGGTATAGCCTTACTTTGCTTATTACTATGTCTTTGATATTGTTGAATATGTAACTTCAAAAATGAATGAAATTGAAAATTGTTTTTAGTATCCACAAAATTTGATATCTATTAATTTTTAAAGCTAAAATTAAAAAAATCTATTTTGGTGATTTTGAAAGTCCACTGTCCTTTAAGAACTTTGACTGATACGCATTTGTACTTTCTTTTTTAAAGAGCCGTGGCAAAAATGGAAAGTAAGGAGAACGTGCAATATAATTCTGCGAAGTCTTTATTCAATTGCTGGAATATTCGTTAACTCATGGCTTTTCTCAAGGTAAACAGACAGTTCGCGATCCATTAAAAATAAATCCATGAACAGAGATAACATCGTAAGAGAAGATTGAATCGCATTTTCGAAAAATTACTTTAAGACACAGGAAATAATCTGTCTTCCATTGATCATATGTCGCATGATGCAAACTTTGAAAATATCCTATTTAATTCAAATTTGTGTTATTCTTTAATATTTCAGTTGTTAAAGAAACATGAAACTTGTAATCATAAAAGCAAACGAGAAGATTGGTCAAAATTAGTTTTATGCGAAAATATCTTTGATAAATATTTGATCTTTCGAAATAAATAGCAAGTGTTGAACATTAATCATACTAAACAATGTTAAGAGATTAGAATATATACTTTTACAAGGTTTTTATATAACTCTTAAGTTGGTGTGTTGTTGTTTCTTGTAACTGTCTTTGTCAACCTGTCTCAGAAATATACTGGAACATAAATTTAATGTTTAAGTACAATTTGCATGATTAAATTTACATTATTTAATAGCCCAATCCTCTCTTTTTATACTTTCTTTTCTCAATTATGCGCTGTTCTTTCCCTTTATTAATATTAATATGGTTTATATGATTTTGTTTTATTTTTACTATTGTTTTCCTTCTTTTTATCAGTATATTTTAAGTCTGCTAATAATTAATTCATTACTTCTTTATTTTATTCGAATAACATTTATACACTGTGCAAAAAATGTACATTGACTTAAATTGTATTTGAATATTCCTTCACACAAAAACAAATCAATTTTTTAAGTGCAATCTGCGTCGAAAAGTAAATCGAAACTCCTTGAAGTCTGTTTGTGCATAATGTATGATGTACATAAAAAGATGAAGAAATGATCATAACATGAAATCTAGAGGACTCTTTATTGTTGTCGAATTACACAAGAAATGTCATAAATTATTAAGTTGTAAAGATCCCTCTGGTGGGGATACATGATGATATACGGCGCGGTATGCAGTCAAATGGAATCCTTATGCTATCTTGGGACAGATTATGTCAAGCATTCTGCTGCTACAGGTCCGTTATTCCCGGAGTGATACAATTGACTGCCTAGTATATCCCAGGCATGCTCAATAGGAGGCAGATCTGAGGATCTCTCTGGCCAACGACATGTTTCAACATCACGGTGACACTCCTGGGAGAGACGATCCGTGTATGGACGGGGTCATCATGCTGGTAAATGGCCTCTTTTGCAAGAGACATGAAAGGCAAAATAACAGGTTGTAGGATCTGATGGACGTATCTTTGAGCTGTCAAACTGCGCTTTTCCACTTCTAGAGGTGACCGGCTATCGTAAGTGATAGCTACCCACACCATTGTACTAAAAGTAACTGTGGATAGATAGTAGCGGTGGTCGGATCTCCGCAATACACGAATGTGGTGATCATTTGCCTCAAAGCCAGAAGCGGGATTCGTCACTAAACATAATGCGTTGGCATTCCATGCTACGGAGTGCTTCGGTTATTTTTTAGCACAGAGTATATTTATACTGTTTTCACTTAGGAAGTGAAAGCCAATGCCCATAGTCCTTTGTTGAACTTTGCGAATTAATTATTAATGAAGTCCAATTAAACTCAGCAAACCATTTTTATAATATTAACTCTTCGTGTGGAGCCCAAATTAGATAGTCTTACTAAAGTTGGTCAGTAATAAATTAATCTTTATATGTAAACGAATCAAATTTTAGGAGAATGGAATCTCATCTAGCAATTAATCCTTCCAATTAAGTAGCTTAAGTGAAATATTTATTTGAAATGCATCTGATTTTGTTTTTATAATTTAGAGTGTCCTCATTTTCCAGGCTCCATCAGCAATATCGATGACGGTACCTATCGATGTCCAGATGGGTCATCACCAACAATCCGGCACAAGCGCATTTCAGGGGTTCTTGGAGCAGCATCCAGTGTTACTTCCATACAAGTGGCGAACTTGCTTCGTTTGTTTAAGATACCACAGGTAATATAATGGCTTTATCCTCATAATCTACCAGTCCTAGATACTTGAGTTTAAATTTTGTACAATTTCTTTGGGAGGAGACTGTTTCTTTTTTACGTAAGGTAGGGTGGGGCAAGAGTGCGAATACAAATCTTCGAAGTTCATATTGTGAACCAATTAGTCTACTCTACTCAAGTAATTTTCAAAATTTCAAATATTTTTCACTCACTCCTAGACTCTACTGGTATGTGCTTACACTCTTATTTGTTTATATAAATTTACTGAATATAATTAAAAAATACTTTCCAATGCTATTTCATGGGATCTTATTTGCCCCACATGATGGGACAAGTCCGTACTATTGCAAAAGCTTATTATTTCATTTTATGCCCTTCTTTGGTTCTCAAATTCCCTAACGAAATTTAAAGATCTCTAGCTGTAGAACTAATCTATAGAACTCCTTCAAGTATTTCCTTTGGAAGGGATATAAGGAAGTCCCTATTTAAAACAAAGATACGTTTTATATTTAGTGGAGCACTTCCCCACCTTGCTCGAGTTCAATCAATTTTCTATAAGTAAGAAACTGAGTGCTCGGGCCTTTGTATCGAAAACTATGGAATCCTTGAAATAAAAATTAGTGGAAGTGCCATTGCTTATAGATAATGGAGACTATGTGGGGAACAGCATCAGTAGATTTATAACACGTATTCCTAAGAAAGAGATGAGTATGCGTAGGAATGTGAGGGTAATGGTTTTATAAATGAATGAAGTTGCATTGAGTTGTATGTTCTACATCCTAAAAATAATTAATTAAAAGCGGAGGGACCACGGTATCCCAGTTGTTGAGTTGCGGATTAGCAACAGTGAGGCTGCGAGTTCGAAATTCAATCCAACCAAAAACCGTTGTGTACGGAGGGGCTGGTGCACTTTAAATTCTCAAATGTCTTCACGTTGGCATGGTGTGGAAGTTTTGAGAGTGGAGTGCAAGCTCAGGTGTTGACCTCGTCATCTGACGTGGTTTAAAGTTACGAGGTGTTGTCCTCGGACCTTTCTCTTAGGGAGTGATACCGAATCGTCGCCAATTGCTCTCTGTGTTATTCCAGTGTGATGAAATTCAACTACCTACTTAATAAAAGGCTGTGAAAAGTAATGACCCAAACCATGTATCAATAACTGTCATTTTCCCACCCATAAATCACCGTACTGAAATGCTAATGCAAGAATGCATAAAAATGTGAATAAATTTAAAACATTAATCTTTATGATAGTCAGATAAAATGAATGTTTTTATTCCATTTTACTTATACATTTGAAATATTATTTCTGTTCCACGACATGTCTAAGTAATTCCGAACCAAAATTTAAAATTGTATTCAATAATAGCTAGTTTATTTGTTCTCGCATTTACTAACCGTTGGGATTCTGCTAGGAGATAAAATTCTCTGCAAAAAGATATATTTTAAAGATGCACTTTAGTGCCCATTTTTGTTGTGTTACGAAACCAGAAGTACCACTTTCTACAGCAAGAGCACCAAATCCTACGTACCTCATGCAGGAATTTTCAACTTCTTTCTGAAACAAAAATTGCTGCAAAGGACACACGCACATAAAATGTCATTCACGCTCAGTTGAGGTATAACATTATTTAGAAATTAAACTCCGAGCACTTGCAGGTTGGAAACCTTGACTTACTTCCATTTAGCTTTACATGGAGAAAATTTTCAGCTTTTTCTGTTCGAAGGAAAATTGCGGAGTGAATGCATCTGTTACAATGCGTGCACAGACGTAGTTTGTAACTTTTCAAGAATTAAAAATGGCCAGTCACTTGGTTCTAGCATACTATTTCAATCTCTTAGTACTTAGCCGTTCCATTAGAGTAATTTGTTGAGTTGTGTTAAGCTTTTATAGAAACGTTGGTACCCAAAACACATTTTTTATCTTTATTAATGATGTTAGAGATCATAGAGAAATTATATAAATTCTAGGCTTTTCTGTGAAAGAAAATGTTTACCAAGAGAAAATAGTTTCTGCATTTAGTTTACTCATGGTAACTACATCTTAACCCCTGTGAGAGGTTCACATGCATACATCCGTTCAGCAAGTCTTATCTACATGACTTCTAATCAGTTAAGAAGCCAAACCTTCAGTCTTCAACCAAATAGAATCTTTCCCAGGATCTTTTAACTAATATACGTAGTTATTTAGTCATGGTCTTTGTGTTGTAGGGGAAGGTAGGTGGTTGAATTAAAGTAGCTCTGGAACAATACAATGGGCTATTAGAGACGATCTGGGATCCATCCTGAAGAGAAAGATACGACAAAAACACCTCCTAATTTTGAACCACGGTCAGATGACGTGGTCAACACCTGATTGGCACCCCACTCTCCAAACTTCCAAACGTCTCCAACTTGATGAAATTTGAGGCCACAACATATTTAACGTGCACCAGCCCCCACGGTCTTTGGTTGGATCGAGTTTAGAACTCGCAACTCTCCACTTGTTATTCCGCTACTCTTCCAACCGGACAATCGCGGCCCATTGTAGAGGAAAAGAATACTGCAGTACTTGGAAATCTTGTTACACTTAGAGTTAAATAGATCGGGATTTTGTGTACACGAGTCCTAAACTGTTTTTATCTGGGAACGTTTTAAACTTTTAATCCCTATCCCTACGCTCGAGAGAGTTCGGAAAGGCTTGTGTTTTATTTTTTAGTTTTGTGAGCATCAATAAATAAAAGTAAATGAAATATATTAGACAAGTCTAAAGCTCCAAATGATGTACAAAAATAGATCACTGCAAATTTAAAAACCACAAATTGACTAGGTTGGTTGGTCTCATGGCGCAAGGGACAGATCTGTCCATGTAATGTTTTCTGATCCAAGTAAACAGACATACAGGAATGTTTAAATGACATGAAAGAGACAGAGAAATACACCCATAGTAGCTACAGGAATAGAAACTGCTTCACCTACAGATTGCAGGCAGCTAGCTCAGTGGTACAAATTGATTAGGAAGGTAGGAAAGTTTATTGAATTTACGTCGCACTGGTGCAACACAACAGGCTATTGTCAACGGTCCGGGATAAATACTAAAGGGGAGGAATCCAGGACAACTCGTAATTTTGAACCACGGTCAGATGTCGAGGTCAACACCTGAGCTGATACCCCACTCTCCAAACTAACCGCCAAACACACCATGCTGAAGTAAGGAAATTTGAAGCTACAGAAAATTTAACATGCACCAGCCCCACAAATACGACGGTCTTCGGTTGGATATAGTTCTCTCTCGGAAGTTGGATCTCGCAAACCTCTGGTTGCTAACCCGTGAATCTACCAACTGGGCTACCGTTGCCCAAGTTGGCTAGAGAAAATCCATCTTAAAAATGGTCACGCTCAACATACTCCATCTGCAATAATTCGTCCCCTGAGTGCTATAAAACCCACTATCTTGAATATCAATATCAATTTAATAGTCTGAAACTTTTCCCTTAGAAAAAGTAAAATATTGTTCTTTACGTTAATTTAGAAGGGTTTGTAGATTTTCATTGTACTTTTCAGGTGAGTTTCTTCTCGACTAGTCCTGAACTGAGCAATAAACAGAGGTTTGAATATTTCTTGAGAACTGTGCCATCTGACACAAACCAAGCCGACGCGATGGTTCAAATTATCCGAGGATTGAATTGGACTTACGTTTCCATCTTGTACGAAGAATCTAATTATGGAATTCAGGTTAGTAGAAACTGTCTTTACAGATAGGTTTTCGTTTAAATTTTGTTACTTCATTTTTAATGTAGTAACAAAATTTTAATTAATTATTAATTCATTAATTCATTTTTAATGTACAAAGTGTAGAGGTTGATAGTTTGTTGAATCTTTGCCATGTTTTTTTATGAAACTGATTATTTTAATTAGACCAAAAAATGATTTTGAATTTAGATTTCTTAATCTATTTTTCAAAAAGTTTTAGGAATAAAAGTAACTTTTCAATGTATGTGTTTTCATAAATCCTGAAAACAAAATAATCATAACGATTGGTTGCATCGCATTTGTCATAAATGTAAGTTTACTTAATAATGTAAAATCCGTGCAATTTCTTCAGTGAATTCTGCAATTTTTTTAGATTACAATGTAAGAACAAATTTTTTGTGAATGCCGCATTAAAAAATGCATAATACTTTTATTTTATTTGAAAACACCCATAATCTGTATTTGTATATCTCAATCAGTGAATACTGACCATTTACGTTAAGTTGAAAGTTCAGCCTTTAACATGCCAACATTTACAACAGTAATTCCCTCTTTTCAACGAATGAAACTCATCGGAGTTTAGCTTATCATATTTTTAAGTTTAAAAAATAAAAATTTGCTAAAAGGTTATTACTTTCCAAAACTTTCGAAAATAAATGCTTTTAATTGTATATTTTATCAATAAAAACGGTTAATAAATCTTTAACGATTGCATCCGACCTATTTTATGGAGTAAAATCATTACTCAGTCTCATATAGGACATGTCATAAAATGAGAAGCATTTTACTGTTTTTATGAATATTATAAGTATAGATAGTTTATTTTTTAAATGCAGTTTCCGGAACATGGCTCTTTGAATTTGAATTCATCAACAGACATTTTGTTGCATTAATTATTCAAAGTATAGCTGAAAAACTCGAGCTTCTAAATTCGAATTAGCATAATTGTATTTATTAGTGATTTTCAATATAAAATATTTAACTGTTGAAATTACATTTTGCTTTGATGGTCATATAATTTTCAGGCCTTTACTGTTCTTGAGGAGCTGTTATCGAAGAGTGATATCTGCATTGCTGTGAAAGAAAGACTTACTAAAGATTCTGGAGTGGCCGGGGATTCATATTATGACAGCATCGTACGAAAGCTGATGGCCAAGCCTAGTGCCAGAGGTAAGACTTTTATTTTGAAGATGTTCATCAGACTGAACTATTTAAATATAATTCCAAAATGACTATGAAATAAGTTATGTGGCAGCCGGTTGTAGTTGTTGTTGCTTATCTCCACGTATAGCTCCAGCTAGACCAAATCGACAAGTGCATTCACCTGTGCAAAAGTCATACACCAAAAGAGGTTCAAAAAACATGTCGTCTCGCGAGAACCCGCCTGGGGTTGTCCCGAGACGACCTGTTCTCCCCAGCACACTTGAGAATGTGTGCTGGGAAGGCCTGGTCGGACTGGCATTTAGGGCAAACAGGATGAATCTTGCGACCGCTCAGTGCATCCAAATGTGAGACACCTCAGATGGCCACTGAAAAAGCGGGAGAGCTCTGTCTGAATATGTCTGTCGCAATTGAGAGCAAGAGATCGTCCTGGCCGATCCCCACTATACCAAGAGTGTACCGAGGGAACGATCAATGCCTTCTTATCAAGATTTTTCTAATAGAATAAAGCTCAAGAAACGTCAATGAGTGGGTATCGGACAATGCTTCATCGATATCCTCCTTCGCCAAATCATCCGCTACTTCATATCCCCTGATGTCCACTTGCGAAGGGATCCGCTGTACGTGCATCTCACAGAAGGATGAGACATGCTTGAGTTTGTTAAGGATTGCTACGGCAGTACTATCTCCCACATTACGCCAATTAGATAGATATTGAATGGAACTGCGACTGGTCAGACAAAATACAAACGACCTTTGGGTTCGGAACAAACATGATGTAAGTAAGCCCTTCATCAATGGCAATGAAGCTCCCTTCTGAAAACTGAACAGAAGTCTGGATTTCTTTTCTTGATTTTTACAGTACCACTGTTTGGAGTTTAATAAAAATTCCGTTGCCGGATCGAGACTGTTCGTCTTTACTGCCATCTGTATACATAAGGGTAGCCTCACTGGATACTATTAATAATTTCCAAAGCGAACTGCCGGAGACAAGCCGGAATGTGGCAACCGTAGATTTATAAATCAGTTTTTCATGATATTCGTGGTTGTTATTTCTTATTCTACTTGGTCTAGACAAGCTAGACCAAGTCCGTGAGTTCATACACCTTCAAAAAATCCAATACAAGCATTTGACTCAAATACAGATTATCTTGGACAAATAAGCCCCTTACTAGAATAAAGGTGACCACGAGAGTTTGCTCCATATAGCATTTCAGACATGTCGAGATCTCAAATGTTCACTGACAGTTTGTGGACCTATATCACCCTCAAATTTGAAGGCGCCTCCGGGATGTTTTCTCTAGTATAAGCTATGGGTGGAAGAAATGCTCCATAGTATTGTAACGTTTCCTGTCTTTAATTAAGCATAAGACTGTTTACAGCACAATAAAATATTTATTTAGAATAGAGAAATTTAAAGATTATTTACATATTAGATTAATTGAAAGGTAGGTGGGAACAGCTTTAACAATCTCATCTCCAAGGAGCCTGGAGGCTCGCCAAAATCTGAGAGTCTGAAGGATGCGACTACTCCCTTCGTGGTTTCAATCTACTCTGCTCTCTTGCGGGGGGAGTTCGTCTCCGTCTTGGAATGTTAATCCCTGAGTTTCACACCCCTGCATCGGAAGGTCATGAGAACCTCGACAACTTCCCGACCCGAGGACAGATTTAATGTCTCTCTGGCCTGGGCTTCCACAGAACTGAAAAACACGTGTTTTCCTGGGGGTGGCCATCTGCATTCATCTCATGGAGGGCCCAAGATAATTTAGTTGACAACTTGTTTTGCAGTCAGGGAAAATCTGAATTCCAGATGTGGGAATGCTAGACCGCAACGGTACAGTATATTATTATTATGAGGTTTCCTTTTCGCAAAAATATCCTAGTAAGTAAAGGAACTGATTCTAATGACTGAGTTTTCCTCCTTTGCCAAGTTATGATGGTTATATTTCGTACTAACAACTGACGAACTACATTCCGCTATTTTCTTTAGACATCCTCAAGTAAAAGTAGGCTTACTATGTTCTAAACTATGTGTTTTAATATGTCTAAACTATTTCTCATTTTGGCATCTTATCTAAATAGGCTATTATTTATTCTTAATTTAGTACACAGTAAAATAAAAACTGCCAATTTGGGAGGTCGAGTACCGTTTTGTTTCTAGATGCAAGATGATCTCAGGCTCAAATCCCGTACTGAGAATTTACGCTGTATCCAATTAATGATGTATAATCGCTTCCTTATAGTTTTTGTATATTGAAAATTGACAGCAAAATAACAAACCAAACCAAAAAGAAAGCTTTAAACTTGTGAACACAGATAGTGGAAGGTAGAAAGCTTCCTGGAACGTTAGGTACGACTACATCAAGATCTTCGCAAAGTAATCGTGAGATGGTAATTTCGATTGTTTCATGTGAAGGTTATTTCCACCATCAAATTGCGCATAGAATTGAGAGAAAATATGTCAGCGTGTGAACAACTACGTATTACCATTAACATAAAGTGATCCCTTAAGTTTCATACTCTCGGGTTGTCCGGAAAGTTCGTGCCGATTTTTGGTAGGGGGCGTAAGGACAGGTCTGAATATATCAGAACGATTGAAAACAAATGACATGTGTACATATCGTAAAAAACGGTACTTCAGGCATATTTGGAAAAATATTTGGTTACGATACGTTAATTTTTGTCAGTTTTATACGCCTTTGAATATGGAAGAAAACAAAGTGCATTTTAGGCATTTAATGCTTTTCTTTTACCGGAAAGGCAAAAATGCCACACAAGCGACAAACAAGATATGTGCTGTTTATGACGAAGGTGCTGTAGCTGAAAGAACTGTGCGGAAGTGGTTGGCTAGGTTTAAAGCTGGTGATTTCAACCTTAAAGATCAAGAACGCCCGGGTAGGCCCTCCACCACAGATGAAGATCAGATTAAAACACTGATCGAGAATAACCCACGCTATACGACACGTAAATTAGCAGAAATGTTAAATATGTCAAAATCCACCATCCACGAGCATTTTGTGAAGCTTGGCTACATAAAACGTTTTGACGGAGAAAAATCTGATGGATCGCATTTCCATTTGCGACTCGCTCTATAAACGCAACGAGGAGACACCATTTTTGAAGCAAGTAGTGAGGGGGATGAAAAATAGATCATTTATAATAATGTTGAGCGAAAAATGTCTTGGAGAAAGCGGAATGAACCACCATTAGCCACCCCAAACGCCGGTCTTCATCCAAAGAAGGTTATGGTCTGTGTCTGGTATGATTGGAAAGGGATTCTGTATTATGAGCTTTTACAAAACAACGAGACGATAAATTCAGAGAAGTATTGTTCCCAATTAGACGAATTAAAGACAGCAATTGAACAAAAACGTCCAGAAATAGCGAATTGGAAGAACGTCGTGTTTCATCAGGACAATGCGCGGCCTCATGTGTCTTTGATAACTCGACAAAAGTTGTTGGATCTCGGTTGAGATGTTCTACCCCATCCACCATATTCACCAGACCTCGCGCCATCTTATTTCCACCTATTTCGATCATTACAAAATTCCCTTGATGGAAAAAACTTCAACTCTTTGGTCGAGATAAAAAAATCAAGTAGAAAAGTTTTTCGCTGAAAAACCTGAGAGATTCTGGAAGGATGGAATTTTCAAGTTGCCTGAAAGATGGAGATAGGTTGTAGAACAGAATGGTACCTATATAATTTAATAAATTTATACTAAAATTTAAATCTTCTGCGTTTCAATTTTCCTTCAAAATCGGCACGAACTTTCCGGACAACCCGATACTTTCATATCTGTACTACAACAAGCATAGAAAGGTATAAATTCTAGGAACATAGTGCTGGAAACACTTCGAATGATGCCACCATCTGAACACACATGAAAATGAGATTGTTCAAAGCTGACAGGGTAGAAAACTCAACTAGTCTGCATATCTGATCAGGCATAGTCATAATTCAACTAGGGATACAAGAGAATGAGAAAACAGAGCTGGAGCAAACTTTCTCGGTACTTTTCCTTTTGTATTTGGTATATAATAATGACATGCGCTTTGGGATTAAATTCAATTCAGTATATCCTCTGAATTTCGTTGCGTCTGTTTTATTTCTGAAAAAGAGATATTGAACTATGTAGTTTCTACGAACTAGCTTTAAATAAAATTTGTTTGAGTATGAATTAAGTTGTGTTTTCCTTTTCGAAATTTCAGTGTTCTATGGAATGGTAGAATCTAAATTTAATGTTTGTTCTATGTGCTTTTGGATTGTATTAAAATAGTTGAGTAAAATATCGCATATTTTGAGAAAACTTCTGATTTAAACTGATGTTTTATTAGTTTTGTAGCTACGACATGTTACTAAAACTCATGTTCTGCATAAGTAGATATTATTTACTTTTTATAATATGATTTGGTCAGAAAACAGAATAGTTTTTATGCTTTTCATTTTTTTAATAACAATTATTTTGTTTACAGTATAGGTATTTTCTATTTTATATCAATTGGATCCAGTGTAATAAGAACTCAGGACAAAAATTTCTGAAGTAAAATTTTATCTTCTAAATGTTGTTGGTTGGTAATGTTGTCTGTTGCACTTGGACACAATAAAGTTACATCTTCCATGAGCTTGTGAGACTTGGGGTTTTGAACCAACTTAAAAGGAGGAACAAATTGATTCAGTGAGGAGCCCATACATACGAGGATGACAAAGGAAACCACTTCGGTATAACTAAAAACTCCACATAAATACTCGAAATGAACTCATTATCAAGTAGCACCAGATAGGAAAAGAGAATATACAATCGGATTTTATTTATACCAAAACCTTTTATATCTATAGATTCAAACCTAACTACAATTTAAAACATGAAAGCGTTTATTGTTATTATAACCATGTTGTCATCGATGCCATTGGTATAACCAAGACAGTGTTGAACAAGTCTCACAGCGATCAACTCCTGATCATCCAGGAGCTGTCCCATGGAGACACTAATACATTCTAAAATATGGGAAGGAGTTGCTGGAATTGTAAATAATGAATAAGTTGGATAGTTTGGCACAGGGAGAAAGTTGCAGCTTTATTTTATTGAGGGTTGAAGTCTAGCTTAACCTCGGGATTTGCCTGTTACCATATATCTGGGAACATGGACTGTACTCTTCACCTAGGATGAACCTACTAGGGGAAAACCACCCAGTTCTTCCAATGACCTCCCTCGCCACAATGAGGCAGTCAATAACTATAACCAAAGACTATTGGACCCAATTCGGAAGCAATTTGTTAAAATGTGTGATGCGTGGGAGCATTTTAAAAAATAATTAAAAATTATCTGAGAAATTTTTTAAATGAAGTTAAAAGATAATTACTAAAAGTCAACATGCACACTTTTAAAATCAAGGATCTTCAACTCTGGGATGATCTTCTAATTTTAGTGAATCAATGTATGAATCAATAATATCAATGATTCTTAAATTATTTGTGTGGGCTGCGGTGTTCCAGTTGGAAGAGTAGCGGATTAGCAAGCGAAAGGTTGCGAGTTCGAAACTCTATCCTAGCAAAGACTGTCGTGTAGGTTGGGGCAGGTCCACTTTAAATCTGTTGTGGCTTGAAATGTCCTCACATTGGCGTGATGTGGAAGTTTGTAGAAGGCGTGATTGGAAGTTTGGGGTGCCAATTCAGATGTTGACCTCGTAATCTGACCGTGATTCAAAATTACGAGGTGCTGTCCTAGGATCTTTCCCTTCGGGATTGATCCCACACCTTCTCCAATAGCCCGTTGTGTTGCTCTAGTGTGACGTTAATTCAATTACCTACCTACCTTAAAGTATTTGTGCACTAAAATTTGAAAGAAAGTAATTCCCATTCAATATTGGTTTAATGCTGCAACAAAACTAAATATTAGACACAAAACTCAATGCGAATACAAGTCTTCTCTTGGAACTCGCCAACAGTTAAACGGAACATCGGAAAGCGAATCATGTAGTTTCAGAATATCTTCCTCATTAGACACCTGTTGTAGTACCTAACTGTTTCCGATTTCTCCATTTACATTTGGAGTAGTTCCATTTACGGATCATAGCTTGTCAACAAAGGTATCCAATCTGCATGATTCAAGGGATTGAGAGAATGGAACACATGGAGGGTTCTACTGTTACCGGTGTTATATTACGCTGAAAGTGGATTCGCACTATGATGGAAGATATGTCCTCGTCTGATCACTGGTTATAGTGAATTTAATACATTTTATGTACAATATAACATACGGTCTGAAATATTCACACCAAAGTTCTTTCTATTTGTAAAGTGATAAACTTATACTAAATTTTATGTTGAAATTTCTAGTTAGTCTATTTATTCCGAATGTGTTTTTATTACCTTTATATTTTTCTATTAAATCTGCACTACTGTCTCAAGTCTCAGTAGAAGATAGGGAAATAACCACATCGATTGTTTGAAAGAATCTTAGAAAAGATTCTTTTGGGTTGGCCAAAAAATTCAAGACTGGTTAGATGTTATGCAGGGAATACAGTAGGGGGGGGGGTTCAGAACATGTGTATGCGTGTGAAACCTTTAGAAGGTTAATATCGACAACTTATAAGTAGTGTCTTAAGCTCAAATGAATTGTTGATACATTTTTAATTTGACAAAGATGTCAGAATTAAGGAGGAGCATTTTAGAGATGCACTTTACCTAAAACATGTTTATACAGGGTATACCTACTTTGTAGACATTTAAAAAATTTAAAAAATATCGCAAAAATAGGTGTCTCCCTTTTCTCGAATAAAGGATGATTTTGCACGATCATAAGGTTTTAAGTGATGGAAAGATTAGTTCGAAATTTTCAATACAAAATTCAACATTGATAGAGCAAATATAAAACTGCGTTCGTTGTATATTTCTGAGTTGTATTAATACTGTATTGAACTTAGCCACCACTACAAAAATGAACTTCGCATATAGTATATAGTAGTGTAACCTACGTCCACCATGAACTAATTTGTGGTAGACAAAGTGACACTACCGTTCACACGCTCTGCTAAATTGGTGACGGGTATACGTGATTATGAAATTACACTTTAAAAGAGCCCGATTGCCCTTCTGTTAAATACTAGATGGTGCGACAACAATCGGCACGCACTTCGACGGTTGGTCCACGGTGTAGAGTTGAATTGCCAATACGTTGTCAATCGCTGTCTGAACCCTGTGATAACAGAAATTGCTTCTATTTCTATCGTGGCTTTTTTCTTCGTTGTCAGCCGTCTCTTTACACGGGATCTATCACTCGACAGATACAGGACAGTGAAACGGTTCAATCATCTACTGCAATGACCACGCCCACGCATACGGAAGTAACCCTTGATCTTAATCCAGCTCTCACAGTCTCACTTTGGCCAAATATGGCCCTTGCGCCATAAAACCTCAAAAACCAACCAACTATAGTCTCACTTAATAGGCAGTCTACAAACTAGTGGTAGCATCTATCGAATTCAACCACTGTTAAATTCGGGAGGGAGAGTATTGTAGTGAACATAGCCACCAATACAAAAATTAACTTCATGGTAGTATATATAACAGTGTAACCTATATCCACCATGAAGTACATTTTGTTACACAAAGTTACACTGTCTTTACATGCTCTTCTAAAATGGCACTAATATATATCGAGATATTTCATAAAGGAATTCAATAACCTGGTGAGATTTTTCATAATTAAATTGGTTTACATTAAATTTAATAAATTTATTTCTAAGTAAAACTCAAATAATTTTAATAAATTTAAGAATTCAAAGCAAACGTAAAATTTATACAGCAAAGAAAATTTCAAAAATTTTCGGAGACTGCTGTTCGAAATTCCTTGCTTCCTGGAGGCTAAAATTTTTGCATGCATCTCTTTAAGCAGTTTTACGCATCCTTATATCTCGTATCAATTGATCCTGAAGAAGTTGTACCGGGTTAAATTACACCTTGTTAAGGAATATTGCGTAAAATATTCTCTAAATGGGTGTAGTACATAAAAGGTTTTAGCTCCAGCTAAAGCACGTACTTAACACATTCCTTAAGTGTCATTCAGGTTCTTGGAAACTTCGGGCTCTATCGATGCGTTAGGGTTAGGTGGTGATAAATTAGTCGTACATTTTCTCCGCTGATGTGTGAATAATTGACAATTGTGATGGGTGAATCGTAAGCGGTTGCTGGAGCACCTAACATTAGGGTAGTCTGTATGTTTCGCGGCTGCATAAGTTGTGCCCCGTCTAATTTTTAGAATCTAGGAATATGAAAATGCGTGGTCATGTCTAGGAAAAGGGAGTCTGGTTTTAGATATGAAGATTTTCTTCGAATTAGGTGTGTAGGTTGAACATGATTATGCGAATGATTCTGTTGTAATTAAAGAATTTTAAAGTAATAGGGGAATATATTCAGCTTTGATTAAGCTCCAAGTTTAACGGGATATCAATGATTACTTAACACAAACCTTGTCAATAATATGTGTGCATTATTTTTGTAATTTAACCCTCTGAGAGGTTCGCATGCATAATTCCACTTTGCTACCTGCAGTCTTCTCTGCCTGACTTTAAACCAATTTTGGGGTTCTTGAACAATAGAATTCCAATGGATTCTATTCTAAGGAAATAAGCAAAATAATCTTTCAAAAGGGTTTTATTATAAGGAAATGAGCTATAGAATCTTTCCAAAGGATTCTGTTGTAAGGAAAAGAACAGTAGAATCTTTCCAAAGGATTTTATTTCAATGAAAGGAAACAAAATCTTTTCAAACAATTCACTTGAAAGGAGCAGTAAAATCTTTCTAAAGAATTCTATTCTGGGGAAAGGATAATATAATCTTTCTAAACGTTGAAAAAGCCAAAGATTTCTTCTCACAAGAGATGTGATTATCTAGTAATTAAGTGTGCGTGTTGTGGTGTAAAATCAATACTGCACTACTCGGAAAACTCGCGATGCTCAGAGGGTTAAAATCTCCATCTCTACAATTAATAGCTATTTCAAGCTATCCATCTCAAATTATTATGTGATAATCATAATTTCGAGATTTTTGTAAAATGTTTCAGTGAAAGGGAAGTGGGAGCGAAAGAGACTGATCAAGAATCTCAGACGATCTCCATCTTTGTGATGTTTCGAGATAACCGATACGACCGATTTGGGGATTCCAATACAACAGTGAAAATGAGTAGGTAGGTAGTTAATTAACGTCACACTGGAACAACACAACAGGCTACGGTCCGGGATCAGTCCCGCAGGGACAGATCCAAGGACAATGCCTCGTAATTTCGAATCACGGTCAGATGATGAACCAACACCTGAGCTGGCATCCCACTTTCCAAACTTCCGCATCACGCCAACGTGAGGATATTCAGGCCATGACAGATTTAACGTCCACAAGCCCCCATGTACGCGACGGTCTTTGACTAGACCGAGTTTCGAACTCGCAACCCTCCGGTTGCTAATCCGTCACGAGAAACAGACGGATAAAGAGTCTTAGACAATCTCCATTTTTTTAAATGTTTTGGGAAAGGCTTCCCTTTTGAGATAACCGATAAGACCGATTAGGAGATTCCAATGCAACAGGGAGACTGGGATTGCATTCTAATCGCGATGATTGGTGATGAAGGAATTCGTTCGCTTTCAACGTTTGGCTTGTCGCACAGATAGAGGAAGTATAAAAATAGAGTGAGCAAAGGTAACCTTTTTATATGTCCAGAATTATGTGACCAAGACTAATTGCAACGTGACCTTTATAGACTACTTCGTATGCTGGGTGGAACATGACATCCATCAGCTGATTTGTCCACGGGACGGGAGAAGACGCCCATCCATTGATTCATCATCTGATTGGTTCATTGATTGATCATCTAATAGTTGTGGATTTGGGTGATTTCAGCACTTTTTCGTCACTCTTTAGAAATGCACATTCACACACCTACCATGTCACCCAATGATATAGCACCAAACGAGGACATAAGATAACAAATCGGTGAAACAAGTCAATTTTTCACAGAACAGTCACGTGACTACTAGTCGACATGCTGGTCACACATTTTGAAGCTCTTCTCAATAACATTGCTCAGTCTACTTATATTTCACGTCTGTGGTCACACCATGGCCATGTTTTGCAACTAGAGGGCTAATTAGATTGGGACCTACGGTTCAAACTGGATTTCGAACTACTATGAACATCTATGTCCAGTCCGGGATTCGAATCCAGAGCTTGTTGAAAAGCCTAAGGCCAGAGTGTTAACCACTCGTGTACTAATTAGCGTTCTAGATTATTATGATTAGATAGTGCAAATCGGCAATCTTATGGTTAAAGATTCATATAGTACTAGCAGATCCGCGAATAGCATCTGCGTTAAACTTTCTGGTTTATATTCATTGATGGAAAAATGCTGTTACTCACATTTCATATATCATTTCAATACATTTTTATGAATATAGCATCCATATTCATATAAATGGATTTCATATCTCTAAAAGAAATAATATTATCCAAAAATATGTAACAGCATTCCGTTTACTGAGGTTAATTTTCAGTACAGATATATCTAGCGCCTCGTCTGATGGCAACGCTCCTGGCTCGTTTTTTGGCACACTTTTTATGTCGCAAAGGAAAGAAATCTTAAAAAATATTATTTTTATCTTTTATAAATCTTTATAAATATAATTCTTTTATAAATCTTTCCGCTTGCCGAGGTTGCCATAAAAACGGGAATAACCCAAATAAAGATGGGTTATCTTCACCTGCCATAACTAGCTACTAAAAATGCGCCAAAAAACGCGCCAAGAGCGTTGCCACCATACGAGGAGCTAAATATATCGGTATCTAATTTTCTTTTCTAATAAAATGCATTGCAAAAGTACGCCTCAGTCATGCTACCACAATTAGAATCTGAACGCCTTCGATTTCATCCCACTACCTTGTTCAAAAGCTATTCGGTACTTTATGGTGCTAAGTTTTTTTCGCTTTCTTTTCTTTTATGAGCTGATGTCTTATCTTCCAGTTTTTATTACTCTCTGTCGTCAGACTGCTGAAGAATTTCACTAGAGTGGCGAGGTCTTCCGTTTAGTTTTAGTAATATTATGCAACTCCATAGCACAAATCAAGCATATTTAAACTAGCTGGCAAAAGTGGCGAATGAATACAGTAACGGTCAATTATATAATGTTTATATACGTTGTTGCCATTCAACAATAAACAAATAATATAAAGATGGTACGAAAAAACTTCGCAAAATAATTTACTTTTCTTCATAAAATGATTCCGCTTCGAAATAACTTGTAAAAGCAAGTAACCAATTAAAGGTAAAACCTCGGCTAACACTAAAGTCCACGAGAAAAGAGCATATTGTTTCTCAAAGTGGACATTACCGACCCTCCCGTGGGTGCTGAAGCAATATGAGGGCAATGCTCGCCCCTGGGGAATAGTGGGAGGCATTGAGGAGCAAGAAAGTACAATAAGATGATAAAAAGATTGCTGCCTATAAATGCTTTAAGTAAACATTAATCCACTTTACCGTACAGACATATTGGCATGGTGTGTAAGTTTGGAGAGTGGGGTGTAAGCTCAGGTGTTGCCTCGTCATCTGACCGCGGTTCAAAATTACGTGGTGTTGACCTCGGATCTTTCCCTTGGGGATTGATTCCGCACCGTAGCCAATAGCCAATTGTGTTGTTAAAGTGTGACGTTAATTAATTACTAATTACCGTACAGACATACTCACTTGTGATGCATTGTTGCAAGAATTCTACAATGTAAAATGAAAGTTACATCTGATTGGTCTAAAAAAAGACGACAGGTCGTAACAAGATTGTGTTAGAATGTATTTGCTCGCACATGCGCAAATCTAGAAATCTAGTGTGTTTACATAGATAATTTATTTTTCTTGGTTCATTTTGATAAATTGTTTTATAATTTCAGTTTCTAGTTATTTTATTTCCGAATTAGATTTTTCAAATTCTAAAACTGCACACAAAGCTACATAAATATTTCCTATATATGAAATTCAAAAATTATAGGCACATTTACACTTAAAAAAAATTGTCCTTGAAGGGGGGAGGCGTGGAGCCAAAAAAAGATTGGATAATTTTATGGCTTTAGAGCTATAAAATTTTTCAAGAGAAAAAGAGTATGGTTTTCTGAAGCATTTTTCGACAGCTTTCTCTTGGTGTGGTAAGTTTATATCTAAATATGCATCCTTACAAAAGTTTGGATACTTATCAGCTAAATGAATGTTTGTATTAGTTCTCTTAACATCAACGAATATTGCACATTCCCTATTACACCCCTTAAGTTATTTATCAGATCTGGTCAGTTTTACTAAATAGAATTGGCAAAGTAATTGCTAATACTATTTATAGGGTCATATAAGGCCCATGAGTTTTATGTGAGTATAAAAGAATTTTGCACCTTTCGTCAGTGCACGACCACTAAGACTTCTACTTCGCACATACTTTCTTGCATTGGAATCGCTGGGGAAGATTTCTGAAAAGGGCCAACGTCGGTTCTCAATGAACTCAGGGCTAACGATATTTTGGACCTTGCCTAGCTAAGACTAGGCCAAGTGTAAAAAGAAGAGAAGATTTATATGGTAATTTTTTCGATGTAAATTAACCCTCAAAGTGGTTTCAACGAGACATCTCGTCAATAAAGATATGACCAACTGTGTTTTTGAGTGGTTTTTTGTCATCAGGATATTGCCAATTTTTTATGATGAGATCAAGATCTGGGCAGCTTTTTCCAAGGATGAGATATCTCGTCCATCAAGATCAGGTCAGTTTATTTTCTAAGGAAAGATATCTCGTTCATCAAGATCTGGTCAGTTTTACTAGAGACGAGATACCTCGTCGACAACAACCAGGAGAGCTAGCCTTCCAAGTGGTTTGGACGTTATATCACGTCCATCAAAGTCTGACCAATTGTGCTAATGGCAGGATATCTCGTTATTAAGATATGTTTGCCTAATTTTTGATACGATCAGATTTCAAAGGTCAGTTTTCTTCTAATGACAAGATATCGCATCCATGAAAATCTGATCAATATTTTTCTAATGACGAGATACCTCGTCTAGACAACCCCCAGAAGGGTTAATGCAGAAAAGTTTGGGTTTAGAAATAAAAAATGGTGAATTGAATTCGTAAACTGGACAAGTAAGATTAGTCACTTCCCTGAAGACTATAGGAAAGTCTTATCGATCAGTGTGCAATCAGACTCAATTATTAATAAAATAAATATACCTTATGTTTTATCTAAACTATGTTACATTCAATCTGTATACTATGTAATACTCGTGATATATGTAATAAGTTTCGTCTCTAAAATGCTGTTGGTTGGAATTGGTATTATCTTAAAAAAGTTAGGGGGAGTTGTAGACGCCGTAGGTTCGATTCCTCTCACGTACTTTGAGTATATTTATCTTTTATATCAGTAAAACTTTTGTTGTGTTTTCTCATTACTTGACATTTTCTGTCTTGTATTTGAAGCAACTTGGCTAAATATGGCCCTTTGAGCCATAAAATATAACCAACCAATCCTATCACAATCTGAAATAAAAAAATGCATTACATTTCGAATTAATTTCTGCAAATTTTCTGTCGCAGCAATACCTGAATCACCTTACTACCTGACTACTTAAGATTACAACAATATTGATAAAATGTTTTCATATTACACTGCTGGCCACCGTACATGCAACACCCTGAAGGAAGCATGCAAATAATATGAAATTTACAACATGCATTAGCGGAGGTGAGATATGCAAATGATTAGAATTTCAGCGCAGACGCACATCACGCGCGCCTGTGGCGCCACTTCAAAGCGCTATTTAAGGCTTGGAGATTTCGACGATTTCAAGTACGGCAATTGTGTTTTTCTTGTGGTTTTTTCAAAAAAACCGATCAATTATGCCTCGTAGAAAACAGCGATCATCTTTTGATCAAGTATCCGAGTTCGACAGAGGAAGGATAGTGGCCTACCGAGATTGTGGATTATCTTTCAGGGAAATCGGTAGTCGTGTTGGACGAAACCAAACAACTGTAATGCGGATATGTGATCGTTGGATGCAGGAGGGTACGAGTCTGTACCGCATCATCCAGTGTCTGCGCGTACCATTCGACGCCGTTTACAGCAGAGTGGTCTGTCCGCAAGACGTCCATTGCTTCGTCTACCCTTGACGCAGAACCACAGACGTTTCCGCCGCCAATGGTGCGATGAAAGAAGGATGTGGACGGCAGAATTGTCTTTACTGACGAGTCACGCTTCTGTCTGCAACACCACGATGGTCGGATTCGAGTCTGGAGACACCGTGGAGAGAGGATGCTGAACAGCTGTGTTATGCACCGCCACACTGGTCCTGCACCGGGTATTATGGTATGGGGCGGTATTGGATATCACTCTCGCACTCCTCTAGTACGCATTGCCGGTACTTTAAACAGCCAGCGCTAATCTCCGAGGTGTTGGAGCCAGTTGTCCTTCCTTACCTTCAGGGCTTGCCCACAGCCATACTTCAACAGGATAATGCGCGACCACACGTGGCACGCATTGTCCAAGGGTTCTTCGTCAATCGCCAGATTGAATTGCTTCCCTGGCCAGCTCGCTCTCCGGATCTTTCGCCGATAGAAAACATGTGGTCCATGGTTGCTCAACGATTGACCCAGAATACATCCCCAGCTGCCACACCAGATCAACTTTGGCAACGTGTGGAAGCTGCTTGGTCTGCTGTACCCCAAGAACACATCCAAAGTCTCTTTGAATCAATGCCGAGGCGTGTGGCAGCGGTGATCTCCAACAATGGCGGCTACTCTGGCTACTGATTTTGGCAGGAACCACACTTCACAGAAGTCTATAAATTTAATCATTTGATACTTGGTCAACATGTTATCTACAAAATAAATTTTGTTGTGATATCTCTTGTCTTTCTTGGTGTTGCAATTTGGGTGGCCAGCAGTGTAGATTGTTCCATTCAGATAACTTTCGGAGACCAAAATCTTTTTCGTGGGTAAATATTAAAAAGAATGTTGTAATATAAAAATGCTCTTTCTAAAATTTTGGCACCACAGAATTGTTATTGAAAACATTTTAGTGAAGATTCCAGTAAAATGACACATCTGTGTGAAGTAAATTCATTAATTCTCCACGATTCCTAAAACAAGACGACTAAATCTAACCAAAGCAAGAAAACTCATTGGTTGGATCAGCGAGGTATAAGCAAGCCACTTGTACGTACCTTTACAAAGGATCGCAAGAACAGAGCTGTATAGTATTCCGGCCCACTTCGCCGAACAAAGGAAACGGCTGTTAATGGCCAGTCTGTATCTGGCGGGTCATGAATCGGCTTTCACCAATCCTTACGTCACTTTCTCGTTGGTGCAGGGTGACTCAGAACATAGACGTCAGCTGCTGCTATTGAATCTTTTGTCTGAATTGTCTCGCCTGTAGCTGATTAGATAAAACGCTCATTATGAAAAGCGTTATGGTTTCTAGTATAGAACGAGAAACCTCCGAGAAACATTGGAGCCGAAAACCACATTAAAGACGCCACTTGTAGGAACGGATTGTTTACATTTAACCTGCCTCCTAATTTAACAAATATACTCGTCCAAAGCAGCGTGTCTCTAATGTCAATTTGTCGGAGAAAGATCCTAGAATGAGTTTGAAACCGAGCAGAATTTCTTCAATAAAAATATTGCTGCTCTTCACTTCTGCATTGCTTCCATATTTGCATGTTGCAAAATAAGATCATGTTTATTTTTCTTTAAATAGACTGAAAGGAATGGTTCTAAAGAATGAGGAGTTAGCATTTATTTTCGGTGCCTATCCAAAGGCAGGATTTTGCAAAATAATTGTTCCAATACTTATGTTTAAAGGTTCGACGTTACAGAAAAAATAGTGTTGCCGTGGTTTAGGCATCATTAGTTTAGGTTTCGAAATAGAATTCGTGATTTCGACACAGTTTAAAACATCGATTAGTCTAGAAAATGTTTAGATGAAACATGCCATTATTATGCTTTTGAGGTAGAAAAATAAAACAAATCTAATTTTTACAGCAAGCAAAAAAGCTTTTAAAAGAGTTTGTTACATAAAGGTCAGGCCATTTTGAAAGAAACACAGTAGATCGAAATGCTTATGTTTTGCCCAAAAACTAACCAACGAAAAAGTAGAGACCTTGCTTTTATTTTTCTAAACACACAAAGGACATCAATACAAAAATATATTTATATCAATACTAAACGCCATTACAAGACATTTCATTCGGAATAAAAAGTTCTATTTTCAAACCTTGTCAATCTGAAAAAAATATACGATACCCATATAGGGAGGCAAAATGAAACATAACACACACTCTATGAAGCCCAAAAATAAACGTAAAAAAATCTTTTTCTAAAAGTTAATGCTCGCATTTTGCCGAAACGACCTGGTACTAATAGCTTTTGGTTATTTTTTTACTAGTGAAAGCGATGCGATAAATTACATTGCGGCAATGAAAGGCACTACATTGAAGCTTGTTTTTTAAAACCATTATTAATCAATCAGAACTACAATTTCAGAAGACAGAAGTGGACTTTTATCGTGATTAATCCATATTATTATGTTATTGTTTTAGAGTTTGAAAGAAAAGGGTGCATTCTTCATCAATTTCCCAGTTGTTTTTGTGTGCTTCATGAAATGAAATGGATTAAATTTTTAAGCTTTGCTCAAATGAGAAATGCATTCCATGAGAAATGAACTACTGTAATTCAGATCTTAAAATTTTAAAAATGTTTTTAGGTGAAGGTTCGATCTTTTACTAGCATATCCATGATAATTGAAGTGGGGAAATCTACTCGAATTTTGATATTCTTGATGAAAATTTCACCGACCGTACTCAATTCAGTTCAGTCATGTGATACCGATCACACAAAGGGTTTGTGGTAAAAAAAATTCCCACACCATAAATAATGATTAGAGTTGGGTGAGGAATTATGTAAAATTCTTTTGAACTGTAAAATGCACACGCAGGTGCTGTTTTTAAAATTCTTTCCTATGAGGGTATTGGAGACAAGAGAATAAATTTTTGGATCGTTATTTTAAGGTGAAGGTAATTATTTAGGCTTAAAAAAATTTTGCACATTAAAGAAAATTAAATCTGAAATTAAATTGTTTTCTTTCAAAACCCTGGCGTTTACAAATTATGCGTTTTGTACAATTTTACGTTGCAGTAAGGGCTGAACCTCCAGGCGTTTGAAATAAGCGCCAACTGGTTCCACTATATGGATATAAGCTGTGATTGGGCAGACGACAATAAAGTGATCTTGGTCTGCTTCCATGCTACATATACAGATGTCAATGTTGTCGATACTCGTCTTAAACAAATATTTCAAGGGCTGTAGTCGATGTAATAGTGGATGAGCTCCAGTGTGGAGTGGTGTGGGAGAGTTTTGGTATGGAGTGGTGTGGGAGAGTTTTGGTATGGAGTGGTGTGGGTGAGCTACGGTGTGTGAGGGTTCTAATGTGGATTGGTATGGAGAGCTTTGGTGTGAAGTGCTGTGAAAGAGTTTTGGTGCAAAATGGTATGGGAGAGCTGGTATGAGAAGTGGTATGTGAAAGTTCCAGTTTGGAGTGATGTGGGTGAGCTGTGATGTGAAAGAGCTCTGGATTGGAGTGATATGGGTGAGCTCTTGTGTAAAGTGGTTTAGTTGAGCTCTGGTGTCTTGGGAAAGAACCCTAAAGTTCATCTTGGTGGAGTTTTGCCATTTCTGTTGCCAGTTGTTGATGGATGCTGCTTTAAGAGATCTCTTCAGGTGAGATATATAAGGGGCAATCAAATGAAAACGAGACAGATGGAATAAAAGTAAGTAAACTGTTTATTATTTCAAAAGTAATCGCCACAACTGTTAATTCATTTATCCCACTGTGAGACAAGGCGGTCAATGCCTTCATGGAAAAATGTTTGCGGTTGCCTACGGAACCATGATTGTACTCAGGCGTGCACCTTTTCGTATGAAGCAAATCGACGGCCACGAATGTCTTTCTTCAGGGCTCCAAAGATATGGAAATCGCATGGGAAGAGATCTGGACTGTATGGAGGTTGTGTAAGGGCTTCCCAGCGAAACTTCTGCAGCGTAGTCTTAACAACCTTGGCAACATGTGGGCGGACATTATCCTGCAACAGAATGATGCCGTCTTTCAGCATTCCTGGGCGTTTGGACTTGATGGCGAGCTTCAATTTTTGCAGTTTCCACGAATTCCTCTTTCTGACACTCCTTCCGCAGTCAAAAAACGCACTACAGCACGCTGTTCCTCTTTCTCGGCCTCCATAGTGATGTCGGACGCACACACGACTCGCTGACCTCACTTCGAGCACGTCTAACAGACAAATGACACAGCGGTGAACGTTCGCCCTTTTCCTTCCTGATTCCCAATAGAGGGCGCTTCTATACACAAACCTACCTGCGTTACCAACTTCCGCGCCATGCTCGTTATATAGTCTGTCTCGTTTTCATTTGACTGCCTTATATATAGGGAGGGGAAGTGGTGTAAGCGGATGGATAGAAATCTAGGATTCCACAGAACCTAGGATTCTCAATATCTGACATTAAAGGATGGTGTATGGTTATTTTTGGCTTAAGTATCGGTTATTAAAATGTAGTTAAAATTGGAATTTCTTGAAGAATGTAGTTTGGATGATCTTGGTCAAAGCTTGCATTGTATGTCTCCTAGACTTATAGTTAAGAGGCAGCAGAAGAAAATGATAGTTCCAAAAACAACATTCGAGGAATATGCCCTTTGTCAAGTGTAAATAGAAAATATACCATTTCTGACTTAAGATGTGTTTTTAGTAATATAAAATCACTTTTCTGCAGATATTGATAAGCCCTCTCAACAAATTGGATACTGATAGAAATATTCTTATGTTGTTTTCTTATTTTGATAGGGAAAAAACAATGAATAAAAATATTATTGAAAGACTCGTTTTCCCACTCTGGGGAATTTAGTTTTCTCGTGCTATTTGATTTAGCAAATATTACATCATAATGTTTAAGTAAAACGCCTGAAAGAAACTTACCACTCTCAATAATGCTGTCTGAATGAATGATTTATTCTTGGATAAGCACTTTGTAAGTAAGATATATCAGTTATCTACCAATAGCATTGTTTTTTTGGAAAGGCAGAAATGAACTTTTAAAACTTCAGTCTAATTCTGCAGTTTTAGAAAAGGACTTTAAATTTATTTAATGTAAAATTTTGAATCGTACTGCACATACTATGCGAATTCTTGTTTCAGTATGGAATATTGTGTGTCCACAAGAATAACCACAATATCGGAAATTTCGTAACTTCATTTGCGATTGAAAATCCAATAATCTGAAAGTAGAAAGTGATGTCTTTATATAGATAATGTCTCAATTGAAACGCATCAAACGCTTTAATAATTCTATCTCGAAAAGTAGTTGATGCAAAAGATTTTACGTATGCTTATATAATGTTATTGGCTATAATATAACTGTCGTATAAAAGGGGGTTAGTTTTAATGATACAAAGACATGCAAAATCCAACTAGTTTATACAGAAGAATCTGTTTTAAGACTCCTTACTTCAGACAATATAATTTTACGGTTCTACATACTCTTACATGGTCTCCACAATAGTTATCGAGATCTAAAAATGGTGGTTAAAACCTCATTGTTTAACGAAAAGACCACGTATGTGGCCAAAGAATTCTGTGAAAGAAATACCAGTAGAAGGTTTTATCGTCTCTGAAGGAAGAAAGTTTGCAGTACACAACGTAACTTTACAAAATATTATCCAATTAACAAACTTTCGTTGGAGTGTTTTTCATGAACGAAGTTTCTTCGAGTGATTGTCTCCAATTTGTTGAGAACTTCAGCCAAGCATTTGAGAAAAGACAAGGGGGTGAAATTAATTGGAGAAATTCCTTGATAGTAAAAGCACAGTAAAAAGGTTTAGACGCGAACTCAACTTTTGCAAAGAAATAAATCATTTTATACTCACAGTATTCTCACCACATACTCTAGTTTTGAGAATTGGAGGTAAGTTTGATTTTTATGTTTATGATATTCTTTCTTTCTACAACTACAGTTATGTTTTCAAATCATGGGTGACATCATTGGTGCAGTCACTATTATTCAGCCATTTACTTCAAGTCATGGATTTTTATTTGAGAATTTTCGAAAGGGGCTATTGATGAGTATAAACTAGACTTGTAATGTTGGGTTAGAGAAAAGTTATGTGTTTTTTGTTTGATTTTTCTGTTTTTGTAGAATCTGTTCTATGTGTGTTCTTTGTCATATACATTTTTGTAATATCTATTTTTCTTTAATCTATATTATGTGTTACTTGAATGCAAATGAGCTGTTAAATACTCATATGCTTACTTTATTTATTGAGTTTTTTCCTAATAGAAAAGATACTTTATAATTTCATTTTTTGTTGGAAAATTTGAAAGTAATTTTTAACATACTCATAAACTGGGCTTCAAGTTAACTCTTCAAGTGATTTCGATGAGACATCACTTGAAGACATCATCAAGATCTCATCAGTTTTGCTAATGATGAGGTACCTCATCATCAAGATATTGCCAAATTTTTGATGATGACGGGATCAGCTGTTTTCGAATGAAGAGATACCTCGTTGATACAACCACTAGAGGAGTTAACTCAGGAACGTGAAATAACATTTAACTGCAGAAGAGTAGGACCATCTTTTCAGTTATTAGATATGAATGGGAAGGAAATTAGATTCGCTGTTGGAATGGGGAGAATTGTGTATAATAAAGTTACACGAACATCATGATTCTCTGAAATGAATTATAATACGTAATTTTAAAGCGTAAAAGCTACTAAATTTCCATTTATATGTTCAAGTTTGAATTCCCAGAAGATAAGACATCTCTGCCATGTAATGGGATAAATGCACTCATGCTAATGCTACAGGAGGCACTTACTAAAGTAAATTACAAACTAACAAAATGGCTATTTGGTCGCTCATATTTCCCCAAAGGATCTGTGGATAACAGGCAATGTTCTTTTGAAATTAAACAACGACGCCTTTCACATTTTCAGAAGTATAAATTAAATCATAGCAATGTTTTATTAAAATAGCCTGATAGAAAATTCAAATATTTCCATTAAAAGTACTCAAATATTTTAAGACGACACGTGTGTTGTAATCAGTGATTTTAACAGCATTATGCATGCACATGAAATGCATAAATTAGCCCATCGGGGTAGAACAATTGTGATAAATCGAAGTTATAATTCCTAAATTTGGCAAATGCAAAGCTATTTTCAGGACCTGAAGATTCAGTGGTTACGTACTTTGAAGATTCGGAAAATTCATTTTATCTGCGAGCCTCTCTAAGGTAAATAATCACTAAGGGCCATTTATACGTTTGCCAACTACAATATTGAATTTATGTTAAAATATATCACATACATTTTCATTTAACATCCGTTTCGCGAAATTTTGCAATGATTGTAGAAGTTTTCATTAGATAGAAAAGATAGTTTGTATGTAACATATATATATTCGTTTTACAAATGTATAAAAATTTTATTTCAGTTGGTAAATTTATGTACAGTGTTTCTTTCTTTATGGTGTTTCTTCGTTGTTTCTCGGTGTCTGTTATTAGCTTTTTGAGAAATAGCTGTTTTTCTCGTTGAAGACAGGCGGCATTCACTTGTCTTTGTTTCTTCGTTGTTTCTCTCTATGTGTTATTAGCTATTTAAGACATATTTGTTCTCGTTGGAGAGAAATTGAGTTAAAAATGGCGTCCATTTATCTTTGTTCTTCGTTGTTTCTTGGTGTGTTATTAGCTTTTTGAGAAATGGCTGTTCTCGTTGGAGACAGGTGGCGTCCAAAAAAAATGATGTCCATTTGTGTTCGTTTATTCGTTGTTTCTCGGTGTGTGATATTAGCTTTTGAGAAATAGCTGTTCTCGTTGGAGAGAGGCGGCGTCAAAAACAAATACGTGCGTTTACGATAAAAGCTAATAGGCTTACCTCAGTATCATAGATAAGATAAGGCTCTTCAGACAGGTTTATCCTGCCCGCCATTGGAATTTTTAAACACATACATAATGATGAACACATTGTAACTGACCTATTGATTTTGCGATCTCCAGCAGAATAACGTAAAATATTTTATTATATTTTATTATTTTTTTACAGAACTTAGTAATACGATTATTATAACTTTTATCCCCCTAAGTTTCGAGATTTTTTAATACTTACGTTCGCAAATTTTTTCAGATTTCAATTTTACAAATACCATATTTTAACTTAACTAAGATTAAGGAGTATAACATCAATAAATTGAGGGTTGATAAGAATATCAACAGAAATGTTGGAATAAGAATGGAGTAATTTGTGAAGAAGGCTTCCTATATATATATATATATATATATACACTGCTGGCCACCGTAAATGCAACACCCTGAAGGAAGCATGCAAATAATATGAAATTTACAACATGCATTAGCGGAGGTGAGATATGCAAATGATTAGAATTTCAGCGCAGACGCACATCACGCGCGCCTGTGGCGCCACTTCAAAGCGCTATTTAAGGCTTGGAGATTTCGACGATTTCAAGTACGGCAATTGTGTTTTTCTTGTGGTTTTTTCAAAAAAATGATCAATTATGCCTCGTAGAAAACAGCGATCATCTTTTGATCAAGTATCCGAGTTCGACAGAGGAAGGATAGTGGCCTACCGAGATTGTGGATTATCTTTCAGGGAAATCGGTAGTCGTGTTGGACGAAACCAAACAACTGTAATGTTGATATGTGATCGTTGGATGCAGGAGGGTACGACGGACCGACGTGTTCGATCGCATCCACCTCAGTGCACCACTTCACGTGATGACAGGCATATTGTGCGTATGGCAGTGACGGATCGCTCAGCCACATCACGAACCATAGCACAGCACATTCAGTCTGTACCGCATCATCCAGTGTCTGCGCGTACCATTCGACGCCGTTTACAGCAGAGTGGTCTGTCCGCAAGACGTCCATTGCTTCGTCTACCCTTGACGCAGAACCACAGACGTTTCCGCCGCCAATGGTGCGATGAAAGAAGGATGTGGACGGCAGAATGGAATGAAATTGTCTTTACTGACGAGTCACGCTTCTGTCTGCAACACCACGATGGTCGGATTCGAGTCTGGAGACACCGTGGAGAGAGGATGGTGAACAGCTGCGTTATGCACCGCCACACTGGTCCTGCACCGGGTATTATGGTATGGGGCTGTATTGGATATCACTCTCGCACTCCTCTAGTACGCATTGCCGGTACTTTAAACAGCCAGCGCTACATCTCCGAGGTGTTGGAGCCAGTTGTCCTTCCTTACCTTCAGGGCTTGCCCACAGCCATATTTCAACAGGATAATGCGCGACCACACGTGGCACGCATTGTCCAAGGGTTCTTCGTCAATCGCCAGATTGAATTGCTTCCCTGGCCAGCTCGCTCTCCGGATCTTTCGCCGATAGAAAACATGTGGTCCATGGTTGCTCAACGATTGACCCAGAATACATCCCCAGCTGCCACACCAGATCAACTTTGGCAACGTGTGGAAGCTGCTTGGTCTGCTGTACCCCAAGAACACATCCAAAGTCTCTTTGAATCAATGCCGAGGCGTGTGGCAGCGGTGATCTCCAACAATGGCGGCTACTCTGGCTACTGATTTTGGCAGGAACCACACTTCACAGAAGTCTATAAATTGAATCATTTGATACTTGGTCAACATGTTATCTACAAAATAAATTTTGTTGTGATATCTCTTGTCTTCCTTGGTGTTGCAATTTGGGTGGCCAGCAGTGTATATATATATATATATATATATATATATATATATATATATATATATATATATATATATAGATAAATATTTTGTTGGAGAAAGACTTTATGCATACTATTTACAAGGGTTGAAATAATTACCCTGAAGAAAAAATATTTTTTCTCTCCGATTAGGATTTCTTTCTGAGTTGATTATAATGTTGGGATAAAACTGTTCCTATCTGAAAAGAACAAGTGATGTTTTCGGCTTTCGGTTTATTTCTCCAGAAGGATTTAACCCTAGGAAATAAAACTGTTTTCACTCTCTGAACCATTGCAGCTAGTGGGAAAGATGTTTAGGCTTGGAATATTTACCAGCCAGACAACGCAAATTATTTTATTCGAAACCTCCATCATATTAAATTTTATATTTCAAATAAATAATTTATACTAAGAAGATTGCTATATTTTCTAGATTGTTACCTCATAGATTTTATCGTTGTGTTGTTCCAGTGTGACGTTAATTAAAAATACCATACCATACTATAGATTTAATATTTGTTTCTCGTCATAGCTTTAGTGGTAAATAAATGTGAGCTTTGATGATGAAGGACTTCAGTAATGGTTGAATACTTTTAAACAAACGATTTTCATTATTAAATAAAATTAAGTGACATTGAAAAACTTAATATTGAATTTCTAATACAGTTAATATTTGATTAACAGTATATTTCGTAACAGGAATAAATACATTTTAAAATTTGCTCCAAAACAATATGCCAATGTTCTGTAAAATGCAATGTTAATAATTTTTATTAATTTAAATTAGAACGATATTTACTTTAAAGTTGGAACATATCTTTAAAGTTACAAATAAATACTTCTAAATATTCGCTGAGAAAAAAAATTGAATTTTAGTTTAATAGGTTTCATCTTCTAGTTATTTACTCAAAATTAGCAATTAGTATTAAACTTAAGGAGTGGACAAATGTTTATTAAAAGGCTGCAAATTGATTACGTTGAACAATAGTTTAATTGATTTAATTAAATTTCAATGAATTTTCCCGAATAATGATGAATAGTATAATTATGAAGTATCTAATTATTGGGATGGTAATTGTTATTACTTATTCTGTTGTTTGTTACTGTTGTATAATGTAATCGCCCATAGAAGTCCTTATATCTTCCTTTGTGCTGCTAGAGCTGAGCCATTCATTACAGGCAGCATATGTGTTCTACAGCTTTCTTGGACGTCCGTTCAATTTAATGAATCTTATTGGTTAGTGCTACAATCCTATCCAATCTGTATATATATGTGTTGTGTCTTCAATAAACTAGCTTTTTCCCTTTGCGTCCACATGGCCTGTGTCATTCCTTTCCTTTGAAGGAATCGTATTTAACAGTTACTAATTAGTTACTTATTACTTTCCTAACTATTACTGATTGGATTACATATATTATTTAATTACTTTAGCATTTGTTATATATACAATTTTTATTAATAATAATTTTAGTTAATATTCATTATTTAATTATTTTACTATCAATCAACTTAAAATTTTTCATTTGACTTAAGTCATACCTTTTTATTGCATAGGGGATTTGTTTGCAGCTTTATGATTATTTTTTGCAATACGAGGTATTGTGATATGTTTCATTTTTATATACGCAGGAGAAAAAGATTAGTTATAATTAATGGCAACTATAGTCTTATTTAACTGTCTGTAAAGCATTTCAGTTCTGTTAAAATCAATAGCTATGGGGAGGTAGGATTGACTTGAAAATTTTCGAACAAATTAAACTATCTTTCCTTAAACTAAGATAAGATAAAAATGATTTTAATCCTTAAAACTTTCAAATTTGTCGTAGAGTATTTCTTCCATTACTACATTTAATGTTATCAGGAAACAACTCTTCTAACTGGAAGAATTCAACAAAAGTTATTTTTGAGGAAAAGCTAGTTCGAAATACAAAACGATAAAAACAGTCGCTAAATATATTTTGTGTCACGTAAATGAAATCTAATAAAATTCCAAGGATCGTAACTTGATTGCATCTGTAATTTTATTTATACCTATACTAACGTTGCAAATTTATTGACTTCCTGTGACGCTTCGCTCGTTTATTAATCTCCTGTGTTTAAATTACAGCTTTAGTTTAAGAACTTATTTATCAAAAGAGAAATAAGTAAAAATACAAGATAAAACTGTTTTATAACAAGGTTCATTATTCTTCATGTCTGTGGCAATTTTATCACGTAGCAATTTGAGCAGAGTGCTATAAATGTAATGAAAATTTGTACTCTCCTATTTTATACTGAAATCGAAATTTTGCAATATTTTGCAATAGGGTGAGGTAGGGCAAGTGGGTTTGCAGGGTTAGTGCGTCCACTGAATATAAAACGTGTGTGATTAAAGTAGGGGCTGCCACATGCTGAAAATGCTTGCTAGTCTTTTAGATTAGTTTCACTGTTACAGCTTTGAATTTCGGCACGGAAGTTGCCCAAAAAAGGATATGAGTGAAATGATACGCTAATGGCCCACTCACAATACCATCACTTTGCAAACAAGAAAACAGTTCATCATATACACTTACCCCATCATGTACAGCAATGAAATAGCAATTGAAAGTATTCTTTGTATCAATGGTAAGTTAAAACAAATAAGAGTATAGACACATTACTAGTTAGGAATGTGCAGTAAGAATGTGAAATTTAAAACCTAACCGGTACATAGTAGTAATTGGTTCAATTTGAACTTTGAAGATTTGGTTACTTGTTCCCCACCTCATCCTATATTGCTTTACTACTTTGAAATTCGACTGACACACTTAAATTTATTTTGGAAAGGATTTTCGTAATACGAGTATCTAAAACAAACTCAGTATTTTGTGGAGTAATAATAATAAAATAAGTCATTGTATCACGGATCATTGAAGTCTTCATCCATTGTAAAATTTATTTAGAAACAAATTGTTTCTATTATACCTTTCACTCTTCATTATATTATAGATACATATATTCTCTGTATTCCTAAATATATAAAATGCCGAATACATGTTTTACAGATGATGTTTTTGGTAAACATGTCTATTGATGCACATGATCACTGACACACATTAATAGCACACATTATATTTTATGAATATATCGCAATCCACCGAACCAAGAACTAGCTTCAAATGTTTTAACTTATGTAAGGCATGAAAAATTACATTAATCAAAAATGCTTTGTGTGTTCCATCTAAGTTTGAATTTGTTTCACAGATAAGAACAGTCCTGAGCATAATTAAAAAAGAATTTCCTTGAAATGTATGTCACAAAATCTTAATCTCAGGTGTATCCTATCATAAAAAATAAATATTATCTTTAATGAAATTTATTTTCTGTGCAATAAATCCGTAATGATTTCCAAAACGTACAGGCGGGAAAAGGATCTGCTGGATTGAGTTTAACGGCGCAAGGGACATATTTGACCACCAAGCTATGCCACACACAAGACAGACAACGACAAATAATGGATACACATATACAAGGAAAGTTTTACGGACATAGAAGAGAGAAATGTACCCTGGATAAGTTACAGGAGTTGTACTTCTAGTTCTTTACACAACACATCTTGCCAATGTATAAAAAATTAATGAATAGAGGTCAACCTATTGAAACAAGTTACGTAGTATTTATAAGGATTGCTTCAAAAAATGCCCTCCTGGGTTTCAATGATGTTTGAGTAAGAGAACAGCTCTTGGTCTCATTGTCGATGTTTCCTATCTTTAAAACTGCTGAACTTTCGAGTATAAGTATATTTATTGTAAATTAAAATTTCGCTTCATTACCATAAGTTTAAAATGCATGTAATCAAGATGATTTTATTTGAGTTAGATTGCGGAGAAGGCTAAAATTGCTTAACCACTTAACGCATTTGCCCGTGTCTGACACGAGCAAAGTTACCGCAAATTTGCACATGCCTGTGTCTTACACAGGCACTCTTGTATCTCGCGTGATTTTATTTCTAATGCCTCTCTGAGATCCGTTCTAGTAAAAATAGATAGGCTAGATTATAATTAAACTTATTTACCGGAATTCTTTGTTATAAAGCAGTTGTTTGGTGTGGAAAAGGTAATATATCCATTTTTATTACGTTAAATATCATAAAAGTAAACAGTTAACCAGAAATTAATTTTTACTAAGTGTTTTTGTAACTTGTTTAGAAAAATTTATCTGATAATGAGCGACTCTAACGATTTTGAATATGCCAATTTATCAGAAAGTTTCAGCGATGAAAGTGATGATCTCTTGAGTGATGGAAGTGAATCTGAAGATAATGATGACGAGATTTTGGCTGTAGCAAGAAATTGGTATCAAATTAGTACAAATCAACCAAATATTACACCACCGAGATTTCCATTTGTAGCAAACCCTGGCTGTTCTTTTACTTTGACAGACTGCTATGATGTTTTGTCATACTTTGAATTATTTTTTGATAACTCTCTCATGGACATAATTCTAACTGAAACAAATAGAAATGCATTTCAACATCCAGGATCGTCACCGATTACCATGGAAGAATTATATATATATATTTAGCCATAACTATACTACAAGGTATAATTAGAAACCCCCCCCCGCTCCCTAGTCACCCCCACAACTGAAATTGCAAAAGATAACTTACACTATACCTATATATTCATTTTCTGTCAAAAAAAAACTCGATCATTTTTTACCAGTTTTTCTGAAAAAAACTCGTGCTTTAGGGGGTTAATAGTGGTGTTTGAGCTTCGAAAAGAAAATAACAAATTGAAAAATTAAGAATCGAATAGGTAAATAAAAATTTCATTACAATATCACCAGTTTTTCTACTTTATTTGAACAGCCCTTTGTGTAGCTCCATAGCGACGTAAATTCAACAATCTACCTACGAATGATGAGGTCTAATTATTCCTCTTGTATAAATTGCAGTTACGTGTTAAATGACATTCTAAGAAAAAACCATTTCATTAACCCTCCTGGTGGTTGCCTCGACGAGATATCTCTTCATTAGTAAAACTGACCAGAACTTGATAGTCGAGATACCTCATCATTAGAAAAAAACTGGCCAGATCTTGGTCTCGTCATCATAAAAAAATAGGCAACATCTTGGTAACGAGGTATCTCGTCATTAACAAAATTGGTCAGAACTAGATGGACGAAATATTGCATCAAAACCACTTGAGGATTAACGTATTTGTAGGATTTTTTCTGTCTTAATCTTTATAGCCCGTGGTAGCCCAGTTGGAAGAGTAACTTTAGCAACCGGAGAGATGCGGGTTCGAAACGCGGTCCAACCAAAGATCGTCATGTACATGGGAGGCGGTGCACGTTAAATATGTCTTGCCCTCAAATGTCATCACGTTGGCGTGGTGTTGCAGTTTGGAACTAGGAGTGCCAACTCAGGTGTCAACCTCGTCATCTGACAGTGGCTCAAAACTGATAGGTGTTGTCCTCGGGCTTTTCCTTCGGGATTGATCCCAAAACGTCGTAAATAGCCCGTTGTGTTGTGCAGTAATTAGCTACCTACCTATCTAGTCCTCTGCGGGTCGTGTACACAATATTACACCATGCAACCTGCAGTTTTCTCTGCATCTAAGGTTTTAGACTTTTTGACCAATCGAATCCTTTCTAGGATTTTTTCAACCAATAGTTGTGCGTGTTCTGGTGTAAATGCAATAATACACTAGTCAGAAATCATGTGACTGAGATGGCAAGATAGATAAGTTGTGAAGATAGGCCTATTCAAACGCTTCCCTTAAAAGCTAATTTTATACTTGCTAACTTTTATGACCAGTCTCCTGGAAAATTGTATGAAGGTAGGCAAAACCATCTATAGTTCAGCGATGTTTCATCCTTTCCTCGAAAAGGGCTGATGTCGTAGAAACCGTCCTTAGAATTCGTGAAAATGAGTAAAAAAAGGAATAAATCTTGACTTTGGAGAATAAAACTATCGTATATAATAAGGACCCATAACATCGATGTTTAAAAAACTGGATTCAATGCGTTATCATGATTCAAAATTACAAGGTGTTGTCCTCGGATCTTTTGCTATGGAATTGATCCCGGACCCCGTTAAGCCCGTTGTAACCCGTAAGCCCCTAATAGCCCGTTCTGTTGCTCCAGTGAGACGTCAATTCAACTACCTACCATCGTGCTGTCAATTTGAATCATTAAATACAAATGTCTTATCAAATACAAATGTCTTACCAAATACAAATTTGACTACATTTGATTGAATGGTTCACAATCACATTCACACTTGCAGTGCATATTAGGTAATCTTATGTTTACTAACATACC
Source organism: Meta bourneti (assembly GCA_933210815.1). Lineage (NCBI taxonomy): Eukaryota > Metazoa > Arthropoda > Arachnida > Araneae > Tetragnathidae > Meta > Meta bourneti. Next base: position 32,308,635 of record OW119923.1, on the reverse strand, counting down.
TTTCTCATTTTATGATCAGCAGCATTCAAGTTAATCCTGTACCGGTTGGTTTTGGCTTTACCGGCTGTATCGAATGTAATTTTCTCCTTTAAAATGTTTGGCGTGGTATGGAAGTTTGGAGAGTGGGGTGCCAGCTCAGGTGTTGCCTCGTCATCTGACCGTGGTTCAAAATTACGTGGTGTTGTCCTCGGATCTTTCCCCTTGGGATTGATCCCGGACCGTCACCAATAGCCCATTGTGTTGCTCCAGTGTGACGTTAATTGAAATACCCCCCCCCCCTTTAAAATGTCAGCCCATTAAACAAGTACCAAAAAGATCAATATACAAATGCCCCCCCATGATCACCCTTCGTTCATATTTCTGGTACTTAATGAAAATACAAGTTTATTTTAATGTGCTGTTAACGAAGTGGCAACGAATATTACGTTGCATGACTTTTATCACCCAATCCTAAAAGAACGAGGAGATTTGAATAAAACGGCGATCAATTGAAGTAAACGGTCAACAATTAATTATTCAACATGGTCTCGGAAAAGCTCTAAAGACATTTTAGTATTCTAAGATAATACTTAATATCCGTGGGGATTATTAAACCAACTCTATGCTTATTTCGAAATTTTAATGGCCTTGCTGACATCGGGATGCGAAAAGCTTTGTTTATGTATACCATGTATTAATCATTCTCTAAGTGTTTCCAGTGTTCTACTCATGCTTCGTTTATTTTCAAATGGAACACTGATCTAAACATATAGTTATGGTTTACAGGGTTGTTTTAGAGCACAGTTAGAAGTTAACTTTTGCTGGTGCGTGGTGTACACTGGGAAGTTTTCAGACTTTTTTAACTTCGGTACCGAAAGTTATGTACCATGCATGATGAATATGATTTGTGAGCGCTAATTTTGGGGACTTAATTACTCCTCTTCATCAAGGGAAAATATTATGTTATTCGGGTGAGGTGTAGCAAGAGGGAATCTAAATCTTCAAAGTTCACAGTGAATCAATTACTACTCTGTTCCAATATTTTTTTAGGGCCACGGTAACCCAGTTGGAAGAACAAAGGATTAGCAATCGGAGGGTTGGAAGTTCGAAGCACGGTCCAGCCAAAGATCGTCGTATACACGGGGGCTGGTGCACGTTAAATCTCACTTGGCCTCAAATGTGCTCACGTTGGCATGATGTGGAAGTTTGGAGAGCGGAGTGCCAGCTCAGTTGCTCTTCTCGTCATCTGACTGTGGTTCAAAATTACGAGGCGCTGTCCTTAGATCTTTCCCGTCGGGATGGATCCCGGACCGTCGCCAATAGCCCGTTGTGTTGCTCCAGTGCAATGTTAATTAACTACTTACCTACCCAATATTTATTTAAAATTTTATCTTTCTACCACACACTCCCAGAAAAGTATGTTTACATCCTAATGTGTTTTAATTTGCCATAATAAAATTAAAAACCGTGAAATTTCACCGGTAGCACTTGGGATGGGACGAGTATATACATATCGTGAATGTTTTCCTTATTTGCAATGTGATAGTATTGCGAGTGGGGGAAAAGGATAACATTTCATTCATACCCTTTGATCTGCACAACTACCCAACCGAAAATTCGAAGTGTTCTAGCAGTTAAAGTATTCTAAGACTGCAAGCATTTCCAGCAGGTGGAAGCCCTTACTTTAATCACAGACAAATTTTACATTCAGTGATCGCACTAACACCGAAAACGTACCTCGCCCCTTATATCTTTCCGTTATACACTTCTAGCTAGAAAAACTGTTCAAGTCATGTATAAATGTTGGATATTGCGTTTATTTAATAAGGAGTCGTATATATATATATATATATATATATATATATATAAAACACAAAATAAATTTTTAGAGGATATTTCTCCAAAAATATTTGCTGATAAGGAATGTATTCCCTTACATCTATAAGTCAAGTAAAAAATGATTTGACTGCTTTATATAGTGTTTGAACCCTTTTGAATTGGGAACATTTTTCTACGGTTGATGATAACCACCGTAACATCTATTCTGGATAAAATTATATAACAGCTTCATGGAAAATTGCTTTTATTTGTATTTTAATATACAAATTTATATATAACTAATAATTAGCCTGCATCCTAAACCGTATTTAAGACTTATCTCACAATACGATTGACGTAAATTCTGTTGCCTAAAAGGGGTTTGCTGAGTTGTATTTGGAATCGAAATATCTTTTCCTTTAAATAATATCGAAAAAGTCTGAAGTCATTTTGCTAAAAAAAGCCTAGTGATAACATGCTTAATTGTAAGGAAAGGACATATAGTTCGTTACTTGTCAGGCAATAAATGAGCTTCGAAAGAAAATGCAAGCTTTCATTATTCAAACGAGAGGAGATTCCCATCTAAGCGTGAGAAAGGTAAATGAAAGAGGGGAATAAATTTATACGAGTCATTTTAAGGTATCAAATGTAATAAGGGTTTAGGCATTGCACACACTTTTAAAATTTTATGGAAAGAAAACTTTTTGCTGTTTAAAAACATTTCTTTACGCTAAAGGAATGATTTTGTTTCTTTACACCTTGGATAAATATAATTAGAAAACATAAACTGAGACTAATAACTAAATTTATGAATACATGTGAATATACCTTTTTTAAAACATTCATTTTTACATTCTCTATTCATTCCTCGATCTAGTTACCAGACACAGACTCATTATTAATTCAATACCATTTCATTCCTTTCTCAGAAGTCTATGAACCAACCTTTAAATTTGCTTGATCCAACCAAAGACCGTCGTGTACACGGGGTCTGGTGCACGTTACATCTGTCGTGGCCTGAAATGTCCTCACGTTGGCGTGTTGTGGAAGTTCCGAGAATGGGGTGCCAGCTCAGATGTTCTTCTCGTAATCTAACAATGGTTCAAAATTACATGATGTTGTCCTCGGATCTATCACTTCCGGATTGATCCCGGACAGTGGCCAATAGCCCATTGTGTCGCTCCAGTGTGACGTTAATTAATTACCTACTTATCTTAATTCCTACCTATCTTAATGTCAGAAGTTGAATTATAATAATCTCAATGGTAATTGTGAGACTTCTGATATGATTTTTTAAAAAGGTCTTCCTGTTTAACTTTGTTTTAATTTTGCATTGACTTTGTCACACAATCAATATTATTAATATCTTCGGAACCTTGCATTTTTTTATAAAAAATATCGTACCAGTTTCTGTATTGTGAAATTATTGAGATTCGTTCATATTTTCCTTGTAAAACTCAAATTTATATTCAATACTTCGAATTATAGTTATCAATTTATTTTTCCTTTGTACTTGACTTCATCCTCTGTGCACGTATTTCTCTGTTCTGCAACCTGTAGTCTTTCCTGTATGACTTACAACCGGTTTTGACCTTGACCAATAAAATGTTTCCGAGGATTCTTTTAATCAATACATGTGCTTATTTAGTCATTAAATGTGGTGTAGGGTAAAGCAATACTACTCGGGAATCTTTTGACGCTCACGTCGGTGTTTGATGATTAAATATTCCAAACACCGACTGGTTAGTTAGATTGTACGGCGCAAGGGCCGTATTTGGTGAAACTGTGCCAACGAAGTCAAGTAAATGATGAATGCTTTACTGACACAGAAAAGAGAAATACACCCATGGAGGAATAGAACCTGCGCCACCTATAACTTACAGTTTGCTAGTACAGTGAGCAAACCCACTGAACCATTGCGATCGCTACCAAATAGTACAGTAATTTGTATAACTTATAGCCCCATGCGTTGGTATCAAAACCCATTTGGCACTGCCTTTAGCATTCACTTCAAGTTTATTTAGGCATACCAATTCGAAAAGCATACATACGTCGATCTAACAGGAAACGTTTTTATGTAGGGTAATAGAAATGCTGTGGAAAAACGGACGAACCAAGCAGAAGAGATTTGCCCCATATGAACTATCCCACCTGGCCAAAATGGACATCCATCAAGACATAATGCCTCTCGTCCACGAACCAAACTCATCCAGTCTAGTTCATAGGTCAGAACCCACGAACTTAATCGTAACAGTTACTTGAAGCGTCCATGATTTACTAAGGAAGGAGGCAGTTGAATTGTGCTCGGCTCTTTGGATGACTAAAGATTGCCAGTATCTTTCGAGCAAACCGATACTTTATGCGTTTTGCGTGTTAATACTTAGTTTTTTGATCCGACAGAATGAAAAGGTCACTTGTAAATTTTCAGGTTATGGTATTTTATTAATATGGATTTGATCCATCCAGAGAGCGAGAATTAGTTTCGAAGCAACAGCTTCGTTAAATACGTCATTTTAGATTGAAACAGAATGTGTTCAGCATTCTAAATTATGCATATTTCTAAACTTCTGTTTTAGAATTCCCTTGGAAAACATAGCTTAATTTATTTAGTTCTGTAAATTATTAGGTTTAAAATCAAGTACATGCAAAATCAATTTAATTTGTAGGTGAAGCGCATGATATACATTAAACTATCAAATGCTTGATAATTAAAATAGTTAATTAGAATAGATGTTTTTGAACAAAACTCATCAAAAATTATTCGGGATTTTTGTAAATACAAACCATTATATGAATGGTTTTATTGATATATATCATTATTTTTTGTAAATTGCTTTACCTACTTATCTATATAAAACTTGTATTTATTTGCATTATTTCTTCTGAATTAAATTAGAAGACGCAATGAGTGAATATTTTTGCGAATTATTGATTTTTAGGTGACGTTAAAACAAAACTAAGCTTTTGTGTATGAGTACGAATAGTTATTAAGTTTATTATAAAACTGATTACCTTTCAATTTATGAGAAAATTCATTATATCCTTTCTAATATGGATTGAAAGTGTTTGGTGAATGAAGTTATTATAGCAATACTGAGTTCAAGTAAAATATCAGAAGCATAAACACTTGGAAAACATCTTTCCAAAGGGTCTCTGAAACTTTTCTTTCCAATAATCAATTCTTTTGACAATTTTGAACAATATGGGCAACGATTTTTTGCTATGTGGTTATTGTAATAAAAATATGCTACTAATTTGATTGGATAATTAAAATTTTTTAGTAGATTCCACTGATGGCATTGATTTTTTTCGAAGAATATTATTAATATGACGTACTTATTGTGAGTTTTAGTTATTTCATACTTTTTGTTCAGTTTTCACACAGTTCACTAGACACATTTTTACAGAATACAAGTGTTCTCCGTATGCTTCAGGTTAAAGGTCTTTTAAGAAAACTATAACTGGTTTATATTCTACCATGAACTTAAAGCTTGTTTCAACATATCGTATAATTTTACATAGCAAATATCTTGATATGAGATCTTTCTCCGATATTCCTGTAATTCCGCCTAATACCGCTTGATGTTAGAAGGTTAGTTCTTTTGAAAATCTACCCATATTCTCTTAAGAAATTCTTTTCCGTAAAAATGCCATTCCGCATAGATAAATCCGATAGTCTGTAGAACATTTCGCATAGTAAATTTTCCCTGAAATATTCTCCGGCAAAGTAGACTTCCATGGACTCATGCATTTTGATATATCTTTTGAAAATACCTTCCCGGTTTTATCCTTTTTTCTCTTTTTATGGTATAAGGATAGATTGAAGGACATAAAAACAAAATACACACTTCATTCTTTACAACAAGTGTTCAATTGCATGTTGAAGACGAAGAACATGCAGTATGCATGCGAACCATTTTGTAGAGCCAGCATTTTATCGATACTTTGAAACTACCCCTATAGGAACGGTAAAAAACCTTTGATGTCATTAATCAAGACGAGTGTTTATTCAACACTGGAGAAGAGGAACTTCCTGTAGAAGATACCGGACCCCGTTATTCGGCAAGAGATTGATGCATTCGGGGAAAGTACCCTGCACAGGCTGTAGACAATTTATGATTGAACACACTGCAGTTGCTGCTTCCGAAAGAAAGGAAACGTCATCTGTTAACATCAGTTCTGCAGATCTTGTTCCGATATTTAATGCATATCTGAGTGTGATTTGAATACTAAGACATTTGAGTAGAGTAAATCTTCTATGAAAGATCTTCATAGAAGATTTCATCGTCTTAGTCTTTTAGAATGAAAATAACATTGTACAGTTTACTTAATGAATTTATTAATATTAATGTATTACAAATCAGTTTAATCTACAAAAATTAAGAGTTAGTTGATTTTACTGCTGTGGATGTATTAATGCCAAGTAGTTATGAACCGAAAAGGAAGGCTATACACGTAAATTTAGCATATACTCTATAATTTCAAATAATTAATATTACAATACTAGTAATTACAATATTGCAATACTATTTAAAATTGTTGTGAAATTTAATTAACTGTTATTACGAAGCAAATCCCATGAAGTGTGGTCACGAAAATCTGTTTTTTATTGAAAACTTTTACTTCTCATGAAATTTACAAGGAAATAAAAATATTCTTGACTATGAATCGCAGATACTAGTGCCTGGAACACGAAGTTTCAAAACATTTCATAGCTTATTGAGATATTTTTTACACCGAATATTTCTTTTCTCTTCCAAAACTGATGAATTGAAGTGTTTAAATGGTATTTTATCTCAATTACATTTCTAAGTACTTTGTTACTGCTAGAGCTGCATAGAAATGAAATAAATATTATTGCTAGCTATAGAAAATACTACTTATGTGAGACTTCTTTGATGTTCTTAAAATAAAAACAACAGCCAATGTTAAATAAACCACCCAAAACAACCAATAAAGTACTATAAAAGTTTCAACACTCATTAGTAAAGAAGGCAAGAATATTACTACTTATGGATTATTGCTACTTAAAGAAGTATTGCTACTTATGTGTGAATTTATTTGACCTTCCTGAAATGAAAAATTTTGCCGGCGTTTAAAAATATGATTAATAAAGAAGATAAGGTAATGAAACTTTCACAGTTTTATCATCTTGTTTTATCTCCTTTTTTAGTCATTTTGAAACTTTTGTTCTAACTTAGCCTAAGGTTACGCAAGTGATAATTTAACATGTCTACTTATTGCATGAAGATGTTTCTAGACATTTCGCTCTTATATAAGCGAAATATAACATTGTTTGGGGTTAATACAGTGATATGTAAATGCATAGGTGTTCCAATAATACAGTGATATGTAAATGCATAGGTGTTCCAATTAAAAATAGTGTGAAAAAGGTAAGTGGTGTCAAAAGTCCGTTTAAGTCGTGCTTAATGTGTCTTACGTATTTCAAATTAATTACCTTCTAAACACTCTTAAAAGTGAACCCCTCTTAGCCTTTCAAAAACACTTCGGAAGCTTCGGAAGTACTTCGGAAAACTTTTCATGAAAAAAGACATTTCAAAACTGTCCATTCCCCGTTAAAAAGATTATCTTGGTTAAAAAGATTATCTTACCTTTGATTCAAGTCAAAAGTTTTAATCACTTCTCAAAGAAACTCGGTGAGAATTTAAGACATTGACATTTTAACACCAAAAGTTTAGTCTTCAAAATTTTTTACAAGATCTTAATTTTGTAAAAGGTCAGTTGTCATCCACGTCCGTTTATAAGATCAAGCTCCCTCATCACAAATGGTCTAATTAAAAATGTATAATTTTGAATAGTCATATATTAGAATTTTAAAATAAGGACACAAAATATTTCACTTTCTATAAATAAAAATAAATCGATATTACAATATATATTAAAACGAGTTTGTTATGTGTGGAATAAAAGATTTTTATGAGAGGGATTTTCAGTATAAACAAGCAAACAAGCGATCTGCGAAGATTTTATTTCTGCTGTCCAAATGATGATACATATCGGAATTAACTCAAAATTTAGTTTATTGCCGCTTTGACAACGCTTGGAGTTTAATCTAATTATTGTTGATCAACTAGCAATCATAGATAAATTCAGAATCAATTCTTTAGAGAATTTATTTATCTGAAATCCTATTCGAAAAACAAGCGCAATTGACGTCACGTTCAGAATATGTACATCGAAACCTACATTTGGCTTGACAGAAAATGCATCTCATACCTAAAAAGTGAATTTTTAAAAATGTTTCTTGAGAATGCTCGCATTTTAATTTGTGAATCTTTATAAGAGAAGATGAAGTATAACAACCATTTTCTGTGTTTGTCCTTGGTCTTTCCTCACATCCGCCTGGTCTAAGATTGGTGCTTGGTAACTGATGCTAAGTACACTCAGTTCGACTGAAGAGTAGATCTATTACTTCTAAAAAATTTCATAACACTGTTCCATCCGTCAAACTAATTAACATAAGCATTTTCTTATTCTTCATGACCGAAACACAATGTTAGACTAAACTTTTGACCTCTGTAGTATAAACCAATATTTAGTCCTTATGATCGGTTTTGACCATAAAATATTCCAATCAAACTTGCAAATGAGGCACTGTGAAGAAGAACCCTATAACCGACAAATTTGACAATAATGAGATTTTTGGCATCACGATATTATTAACGAAATAAAAAGTGACCTAGATGTGTTTTAAGATGGTAGAAAGATGTCAGCACATTAACTTATGCTTCTTTCATATGCTTTTCATTTTACTTCAATGCATGAAAATTTTGAGTAGCATTCGCAATCTTTTAGAAAGGCAAATCTTATTTAGGTACTGGGTAGAACGAAGAAAACTGGTTGAAGAAGCAAGGTTTCGAGATTTTTTCAACAGGCCCACGTCTAATTAACCATAGATTTGCGGAAATTGATTGTAAAGAGACAAACCTGGCCATTCATGGAAACAAATATTAGTTGGAGTACTAAAAATAAATAGAACGTTTTTATAAATCTTCGATTGTGGACTGATTCAGGAAGTTAATTTTTTAAGAATCAAGACGTTTCATATCAGAATCATTTTAAAGTTGATTCTTAAATCAAGCATTTCAAAAATTACTGGTTTAAAACATTCGAAAAATCCTTTAATTTTATTTACCAGCTAGAAAAACTACAAATATCCAAACTACCTAATTAACAAAGCTATTTATTTCTTCGCTTCTATATTATATCTCTCATTTCTATACTTATAAATTTAGTTAATGAAGTGGATAATTAATTGCATGGGTTACGTAGTATATTTCACGTAAAGTTAATGTATCAAACCCATTTAAATACCATAACTCAAAGGGTATTTATTGTCTATTCATGTTCTAGTGGGTAACCATAACCATGGGTAATCCACTGATAACTATAAACCAATGCACAATATCGGACTTAGAAACTTTCACAACCCGTGTTTGGTAGATATAGATTTTGTCGCTCTGACGCACTAATTGGTAGACTTTATGATGAAGGAATATCACACACAATACAGCTGTAGTCCTGTCCTATCCTGATGCTTCATTATAACTGAACTAGTCATAATGAAGTGGTGACAAAGCTTATATTCAACATTGGTAGCTTGTTATTCCGATTCCAACAAGTTCATAGAATTGTTGGAAAATGGTAGTTGGGGAGAATCCACAAAAGGCCATAGGTATATTCATCCAAGGGAGAGGATATCTGACAGTTTGGCTGCTTAGAATTCTTATGTTATTCTTGGGAAACAACTTCAATTATTGAACTTAGAATTGATATTAGCAGTTCCCTCTCTCTCTCTTATAAATCTGTAGTCTGATATATTATAAAATCTACAAGGAAATAGCGCGAATAATATGAGTGATTCGTACCTGGTCAATAGTAACAATGTATTTTTACTTTTGAGGGTACAATATCTGATTCCTAATTTGATTTTCCACTATTTACATTTGTGTTCTATTTCCTTTTGTATGATATATTTAGATTTCTTTGTGTATTTTAGTCTTTAATTATATTTTTTTCATATTTTCTTAGTTTTCTTATAACGTTTTGATTGATTATTACTTGCTCCTAAAAGCTTTGCGTAATACTTGGTGGAACGAAAGAAGAGGGTGAACTTCGTCTGAGTAAAAACAATTGCGCTAAATAAATTAAAGAGAATTCAATAAGAAGATGCTATAAAACCAACAAGAGTTGTAAATGTTCACACGAATTTTATTCAAAATTGTCATTTTTTGAAGCGTTTGGTATTTAGTTGAATTAACTTCGCTATGGATCAACACAACGGGCTATTGGCGACGGTCCGGGATCAATCCCGAAGGGAAATGATCCGAGGGCAGCACCTCAAAGTGTTCAGAAATACACGGTTGGCTATCAAAGATCCTTCACCATGGAGGAAAATAGATATCAGTCATATTTATTATACGTATAACAAAGCACAAGACTGGAATGATAAAAATTGTGCTCCATTCTACTCGTGGAACACTATGAAATCAAAATTTTGTGTAACCGCCATGGGCAGCAATAACTGCTGTTACACGTCTCGGCATTGAAAGAAAGTGGTTTAGGATATGTGTTTGGGGGAGTATGTCAATCTATACTACTTCCAGTCGTTGACAAAGTTTATCCGCCACAACGGCGAGTGGTCTGTGGTATACCAGGCGTTGGGTGATCATCGACCAAACGTGTTCGATGGGTGTCAGTTCTGGTAAATGGGTGTACCATGTAAGAAGTGAAACCCGGTGAACACTGATGATTTGTTATACGTTACATGTCACGTGAAGTCGCGCATTGTCCTGTTAAAAATTGGTATGGCGATGCATAACACAAAATTCATGCAGTCTGTCACCTCGGTGTCGCCAGACTCGGATGCCACTATCGTGGTACTGTAGACAGAATCGAGATTCATCTAAAAGGAAAAGCAAATTTCAAGGTCATTGGATGTTACCTTCATCGGGTTGCATTTTCGATGGTTCAGTAGTGTACAAGACACTACAAATTCACAAAAATATGAAAAATGCTTCAAATTTGACATGTTATGGAACAATGGCAGGAGCTACGATAGCAGGTGAGGTATTTTTTGATGCTGCAATAGATTGAAAACTATGCATAATTCCCCAAACAGTACCAAATAACCCTATAAATGGTGTACTAGAAGCAACAGTTGCCAAAAAACCTAAATTTTGCTCTAATCTTTCAAGTAATCTTCCAAGTGTAGAGTACATGTATTCTGTGAGTGAATACTCACAAGAGAAAAATACATGAAATTATGAAACTAACTTTCAAAAGAATAAGACAGTCAGGGTTCAAATCGGCGTATAAGGTGTTCTGTTTACAAAGTATAGAAAGCGGATGAATCAAATAAAAATTAAATTATTCAGCAATACGCTTAAATGCCTATCTATACCCATAATCAGGCAATCACTTTTGCTTTACAATAAATATAACAGTTGGGACACCGGGTTAAGGTATCAACATTTAAGCATTGTCTGATGTATGTAAAATTATCGAGGTATCGAAAGAGGTAGAGAGCTTTTTATATTTATTAACAACTTACTACTCGACAAGGGTACTATGGTGGTAAGAAGTTTGTTACTACACTGCGCATTCTGCGCCTCCTCAGAAGGTTTATATATACTAGTCTACAAGTACGTATTTACTGCACAATGTTTATTTTTAGATACGCATAAAACACATTAGCAGTTACAATACATACATCATGACTGCAGGATTTTCCATTTTCGGGGGGAATATGCTAGTGCAGGTCCTATGCTTGACAATATTTCTGAGCATAGTGAATTTTTCTGAGTCACCTCCAACTGTGCTCGTAAGGAAATGAATTTCGGGTTGCACCTACGTGAATTCGGCGGTTGGTCAATTTGACAACCACGTGAGTGCTGACATTCTGTGATTGGATCGAGCTCAGCCGAAGTGTTCCTACCAATCACCTTGTTTTGAAGTTGACACTCGTAAACATTTGCGAAGATTTATACGTCCATTACCAGCTTCATGACTGGCAATGCCTGCTACACATGACAATGTCCACAAGTGTATTATTGGAATTTTTTGCAGATTATTTTAATCAAAACTTATGGAATTGGGCCTAGCAACGAATGCTCCTGTAGCTAGTGCTTATTGCATCAACCTTAAAATGAAATAGACGGAGCATGTGCCCGCAGCTTAGTGTTATTTCTTCCAGTTGCTCAGTTTGAAGATCAGTCACGTGTTTGTGGGTAAAAGCAAGCATTCTAAGTTATTGATTGGTTAAAGTGATTATCCACCGTGATCAAAAACACTAGTCTGCGATTCGACTGCCAATCGGCGAAGGCGATTTGTAAGACCACGTGATTTACCCTTCAGAGATCTTACGACATTGACTCCACACACATGGTCCTTCTATTTCATTAGAAGGTCGATGGCTTATTGACAGTGACTGTCTTGAAAACACTGGCACAAGTACTACACCGAATAATGATGTCTCAGGAATTCCATGTGGACAAATGTTTCACTGTGGAATGACTGTAACAGACGTTCAACAAGAATAAAATGGCGAATTTATTCTTCACGCGAGACCCTCACTCATAATCCCTGCATACTATTTGCTCATCCTCAGAGACCTCATCGGTATTCACCAAGAAGATAGAGGAACCAAGACAAAAATTTACTTGACATCACTGTAAAGAGTTCGGAAGCTGATGCTCTATACCCCTCTTAGTCTTTATGCGCACATCGTACGTTACACATCATTAGCGCTAAGAAAAGTATAAATTATTGTTTGCAGTTCTGATTCTTTAGATGTGCTCCAATTTACGAGCTAAGAGTCTCAGAGTTGGTAAGAACCAAGTTCAAGACATGGCAGTCATATCTTGAAAATGCTCCTTTGGGGTGTCGAAGTTCCTAAATTGTATCTTGTCTATTCTTGTTAAAATGCATCTCTAGGTTGTTGAGTAATGAATAATCGAAGTCATTTACATTTATGTACTGTATGAGACAAAATATCAAGATAAAACCCCACAAGTATCTAAAATTGAAATTGCTCAAAAATGTCTGATTTGAGTTGTTTTGAGAAATTGCGGTGACTTGAAATTATTGTATTGTTTTAAACACGTCATGTATATGAATGTTGAGAAAGGGAACAAAAAGCGGCTTTCTGCTTCTAGGTTCTTTTGGACAGTTTAAGAATGCCCCCAAGACTTATGTCGTTACCTATATCGAATTCCCATTATCAAAATGAAGATAGAAAAAAGTTCATAGAAAATCGTAATGATTTAATATTGACTTCTTCATGACAAACTTCAAGAAATGTAACGATTCCCCAATGTCTTTAAAATGAGAAACGTCACAGCCGTTCGAATACTTTTTGCATTCAATATTCAAATAAACGTTAATAGGAGCCGTATTTGCATAACTTTGCTAAAAACACTGTGATATTCTGGTTTAATCGAATATACGAGAAGTAAAATCAAGTTACTATGGCATAAGGAATTTTAAACATTTAAAAGCTAAACATGAGCTAACATTGTTTGTAAACTATAAAGGACCAATTTATCTTCAAATACTATGGATTAAACACAGAATTATTTAATTTTGCACAGGATTCCTGAATTTAATTAGTTTTTAAATTATTTTTAAGGTTATTACTTCAACGATTTCCCCAAGCTGATACAAACCTTTGAACTCAATGTATACACAGTGAAATTTCATTCCGAATTTCTGAGAGGAAATTAAGAATCTATGAAATAAGATGTTTAAACAAATAATTAATACGCTTTGGAACTCAAATCCAACAAGGTTACCTCCCTTAGGGTAATTTAAATTATAGCAATGTGTTGGTTCATTAGTGTTATTTCCCCTTTGCATGTTTATTTATGAGGTTTACTCTCGATAAACTGGTGAAAAGCTTTATTCTGAAATTTAATCCAACTGAGTATTAAATCATTGCGATTCAAGTCATTGCAAATATAACTTCCTAAACAATTTCACAATTGCTTTATTTGCCGTGCTGCAAAATCATCTATACATATAAAGCAGAGTTGGCGTCTGTCTGTCTGTATATTCTCTATACAAATCTACACCGGTTGACCAATCCACACCAAATTTGGTGCAATTATACTTTGGAACTCTGCGAGTAACGCAAGCTACATGTTAGCCCCGTTCTCTTTAACTTAGGTTTGTAGAGGGGGCTAAATCATTTCGAAATTGCCATAGGAAAAACATTGAGCATAAAACGATTGCGGTACGCAACTCAGTTTGTTTACTAGTATTGATCGAAAATCAAATTTTCTAATAAAATTGTCTTACCAGTATTGCTCGAAAAACAATTTTTTCCGAAACTTTATATTTAAACAAATTAAAAATCTAATTATGCTTGAACTGATTTTTTATTTCTTTCCACAATATAAATAATTTAGGAATATTTGAATAATGAAAAATGGATATTTAAAATGCGTAATTTTACATAACTTGCATTTTGTAATGGAACACGAAAAGCCAAAACAAAGAATCATTGATGGTAAAAGCGTAATTTTTTGCAATTCGGTATCTGGCAACGCCAGAATTAATGTTTTATTTTATAAATTAGATTTTGAATTCCGTGTTTGTGTATTTGATTTAAGACAGAAATGTTGCGGTCTTATTTGAGCATTTCTAAGTTTTGTAAATTTGAGTTCTTTTTGTAAATTATTCATTATTGTCTATCAATATTTTCAAGCGTCCTTTTCGAATTTCTCTATTTCAGAATATTCTCATGACGTCGAAACTCGACACGCTTGCTCAGATCTTTCGTTTTTCAGAATTCTACATTTTTCTATGACCAGAATTTCGTTTCTGTTTGTATTTATATGTTCCATAACTTTTCATATTACAGATATGTTATTTAGGAGTTAAATTCTAATGAATTGTTTTTATTTTCTACCAAATACCACTATACATCGGTATTTTCTTGGTTGTACATGTATATTTCGGCGAACTTTCCTTACGTCTTTGATTAAAAACGTTATAGTTTGTAGAATTCTGTTTCATAAAAATACATAGAAACCTTTTAAGTAAGGGGTATAACTTCTTATTTTAAAATGACTGGTAAAGTTAAAATAAAGTTATTCTAAATAAGATATGTTACGTTAGATCAAAACGGGTTGCCATACGTGTAGTTCACAAATATTTCTAAATTACAAGACAATTAAAATTAATTTAATTTACATTTGTTTTTCATGTTTCATGGGTATTATTGAAAGCTGTACTCCATAGTCAAGTAACTACATATATCATTCTAAATAGGTATGTCTTTTCCATAAAGAAATGTACCTTAAGGATTCGATTTAAAAATAAATTTTCTGTTGGAGAAAAGCGAATTTTAAATAAGACTTTGCTGATCTTGGAATACTATCAGTAAGGAAGTATGTAAACTAGGACTTGAAAAATAGAAACTTTTGTCTTAAGTGGCAGAAGGTCGAGGTTGCTTACTTGAAGTTAAAACTGTCCGTATACAACTTAGGTACGAGTGAAACATTCATTGAAAGTAGTGATTCTGTAAAAAGTGTATTCAATTGTCTACACTCATGACATTTCTTTTAAACAAGCTCCGTTATTCTACGGTGCGGCTGAATAGAATTTTCAAGAAAAAAAATGTACTTCAAAATAAATTAACCACGAATGCTGTAGCAGTTTAATTTGCCATCCTCTCACAATGATAATGTAATTAGAAAACATTGAATCCATGGTGCAAGGGTACCACAAATAGTAAATATTAATTGAAAAACTGAGTGCAAGACTATACGCTGAAAGTTCCTAATTTTTTCTGAAAATGAACTTAATTGGCATTCGTAATCACTCCAAAACTCAAAATCGACTTCTGAAGAAGTCATTACAGAAAACGTTTTTGTAGTTTGTATTACATCAAGAGTGTGATGAATATGAAATGGATTATATGGATGGATATACATATTTGCGTCCGAAGTAAATTGTAGAAGCTATGAAAAAGTTAGAACGATGTTAAAGAATATTTTATGTACACTTAAATGATGCTTGCATTTTTCTATGAAATATAATTAACATTAACCAATTCAACCCGAGCATCGCCGGGTAATTCTGCTAGTATACTTATAAAGCAAGCAATTCTTGTACGTTTGTAAATTTTATCTTGAAAACGCAGACCTAAGAATTATGATGGAACGGGTTGACCTTCTGTTATCGGGTGTGAGAAAGCGATTTAGCTAGGTCTCGACTTGGCGAATTATTATTTTTTTTTTTTGGGGGGGGGGCTCTGTGCTTCGTGTTTGTGGCATTTCTTTATGAGACACCAGTCACGAAGGTAAGATTGGACGAAACCAACTTTCAGCGATTAGGGCGATTGGAATGAATGCCTCTACTGTAAACATTTAAAAAATTATTCAACTCCGTGAACGCTTAATTTCCCACATTTACGTACAAACGAACACATGCATTATGATTAGAATCCTGTGTTTAAAATTGCTCTAATGGGATTGTCGGAGAAAATTATTTGATAGCAAAATTATTTCGTACTACCTTCATGATGTTGTGAGAAGTGAAAGAAGCATGCCTCTGCAGATGGAATTACTCCTCCGCATGCATTATAATCTTTGTAAATTACAGAGCAAAACAAAAACATTTTAATGCACAGCAAATGTATCACCCAGCCTTTCTTTACCGAGCGAACATGGTTTTCCTTCTAATAAGTGTTTATATAGTATCGTTTAAGTAACGATATCATAATTTCGCCACTCTAGAGTGAATACCAGACTATGACAAATGAAAGTATGATTAATGAAAGGCAATACGTATAATAAGTAATGAAAAGGAAAACCTGATGTCCTTTGCTTGAAAACACTGCAAAAGACAACCACTTTGTCAGTTTTATATTTATATCTGGATTGCTGGGGTTATGCATAACAGTAAATCTGCAACAATTTCTTTCGAAGAAAATATACTCTGCCTTACGTATTTAAATAATTATATTTTAATATAATATGAGCCTTATCCTGTATAAATTCTTATACTCATTATTTAGTTGAGAGTAACTTTGAACTAAAGTGATAGTGCTGTGTTAGCAATTGTTATTGATGGAATTCTGGTCTGGATCAACGACCTTCTAATGAAATAGGTGGAGCACATGGGCTGAGTTGCTGTCGTAAGATCTCTGAAGTTAGGTCGCGTTGGTTTGGGAATCTACTGCGACCGATTGGTTATCGAAGCGCAAATTGGTGTTTTTCATCAAGCTCGTCAGTTAATCCTACATTAAGATTAGTGCTTTCTTCCAAAACCACGGGACTTTCACCTGGGGTCTTCAAATTGAGCGATAGAAAGAAATAACTTGAAATTCAATTAGTCTTGTTTGTTAGCACCCACATTTAAATTACAGTCCACCCATCTCCACGATTTAATTTTATCTTCTATATTGTCTTGCAAAATACCTTTGACCTAAGAAATTCTTTTTCAGGCGTGATAATCTTCGGATCCGACCAAGAAGTGGCAGGCGTCATGCGAGCCGTGCGGCGCAACAACTGCACGGGCATCTTCTCGTGGATCGGGAGCGATGGCTGGAGTGCTCGCTCCCTGGTGTTCGACGGCAACGAGGACCAGGTCGAGGGCACCATCTCCGTCCAGCCGCGATCCCACCCAGTGTCCGGTTTTAACCAGTACTTCCAGGGACTGACGGTGCAGAACAATGGCCGGAACCCCTGGTTCACGGAATTCTGGGAGCACTTCTTCAACTGCAGGTGGCCGGGTAGTACGGTGACACCATACAATCAGTTCACGGAGACACCATGCACAGGGGAGGAGGTTATGTCTACCGAGAACGGGTACGAGGCCGAGAAACAGTTGCAGTTCGTGAGTGATTCTGTCTTGGCTTTCGCATATGCCTTGAAGGTGCTGCATGCGAATTTGTGTGGTGATGTACCGGGTATTTGTCCACAGATGAATCCCATTGATGGAGCTGTTTTCCTTAACTATATGAAGAATGTCACATTTAGAGGTAAGATATCAGAGTTTATAGTGAATTTTTAATATTGCACTTCTCAATTAGGGGTATAGTCTCTTCGCTATGATTAATTAAAGTCAATACGGATAATGGGATAGGTCCCAATGTGTTCTCGTAGTGTACCCCAACGAGTGAAAACAGAAAATTAGAGTGGCTCTTATGAAAAGGCAGTCGACCTTGGGTCAGTCGATGTTTGAATAGGTGTGGAAGGGCGTTAGAACGTAGCTGTACGCAAAAGCATGAAGGTGATCGCCGAAGATGTATCTCCCTCGTCAACTCGTTATCACTGATATCTGCGTTAAAGACGCCCGTTGCGGAAGCGCTTTGTTTACGTTACCACCAGTCTTCTAATACAACAAATAGACTCGCTCTAAACCATGTGGATTGACTGCTTTTTCTCGGAAGCCACACTATAGCTTTTCCACAAGTTGTGAAAACTAAACTTAGGCATCACGAGTCGACCATGGTGACGAAGCATATACTCTTCAACAGAAACGTACCCTGAGCCGATGGATTGCCGTTTCGAGAGGGGGATAGTAATCGAAAGTTTGGTAGCTCGGTGTCATCCTTCCTTATTCAATTAGGGGCCCTTCAAATTGTTCTGAATCGGGCCCAGATGTAGAATCTCGGTATTGCATTTGCGGGGGACGAGTAGAACATTTCTATACCTTACCGTCATACCATTTTATAAGCCTTTCTATGGCTTAAATCTTCAGGGAAATCTTTGAAATTCCTACATGAACCCCCATGTTTTGCTTCGGTGACCTTCAGAGATTTTTGATTTACTTGGACCTACACACCTCGTCAAGTTCAGATGCCTGAGACATTTTCCTAGTCCTAGAAGATGGACAAGGTATCAGTTGCCACTCTAACTTACCCCAGGTGGTCACTAACTTACCCAGGTGGCCACTCTAACTTACCCATATCGTCTAGAAACACTTCTGGCGACGCTGCATGACACTAGGTATTCAATCGGATTGAACGCCGTAATCGGACAATGTTTCACCTGTTCGGCTTTCTGCTATATAGTCTGCCTTACAGGGGAGTTTCGGGGATTACGGAGGACGGAGCAAAAAATCTACTATACATATAAAACATTAAACAAAAAATAAAAAGATAGTACATAAAAAAACATCAGATAAGTGGAGGACAAAACATGTGCGCTCAGAACACACTAAGACGTAAGAAAAGGATTATAAAATGTGTTAATTTACAGAGAAAAAAATAATATATAAATTATGTACAGTTTAGGGGAACAATACACAGTGAATAATGACACATATTTAATAACGGTTTAATAGCAAAACGTTTTAACAGACTACTACAAAATATGGATTAAATATCACTAGGTATTAGGCTTATCCAATGACTCTAGCTAGTATGAGGATAGAGTATTAGGTAGATCCATAAACGTGAAATATAAGTGGACTGAGTGAGAATCTCTTCAAACACGGTGATATTCATGATTAATATGAAACAAAAGGTAAATAATTATTGTCTTGACATTCAAGATATGACTGACATTTTTAGAAGTGTTCCTATATTTTAGATTTCAGATGTTTGAAATGAATATAGAGTAACTATTAACATAGCATAATATTCTACTGATTGTAAAAATGCTTATTTTACAGCTTGCATGACAGATAAAATTAGAATACTCCGAAACAGAGTTCTTTCTGTTTGAATACTAATTTATTTTCTGAATAATAGTCACCACTGATTTTGTTTTCCGTGTGCGTTTTACTGAGAGAAAGTTAAATTGCAGATAATTTTTAACATAGAACTGTGTACACGTAAATTAATTACGAGGAAACAATTTAAAATGTAAAATAAATAATCGTTAACGGTAGAAAGTTCTTTCAGAAAACAAGGAAAGAGAAATTTTCAGTACGTCGGTATGAATGTTAAGTGTCTGGCGACTCAGTTCTTTATTCATCTTGCACATCACTCTAAATTTATTTATTTAAACCCGAACGAAATGTATTATCCTTTTCCCGGAACAAAAATAAGTAGAAGCTCTTTGTCATTGATTTCCTATGAAGTAAAAGAAGAATCTGTGGACAGTATAAAAGTAATTTGGCTCATTTGCAAATTTTATGGCATTCTTATCAACCACCGATATCGATCAAACATATTTTATCTTAATTATTTATCCTATTTCTTTGCCTCCTATTCTTAACCATCTGGTGGTTGTTTTGATGAGGTATCTCGTCATTAGCAAAACTATTAACAGATCTTGATGGACGAGATATCTCGTCATTAGAAGAAAACTGGCCAGATATTGATTTCGTCATCATAAAAAAATCCGCAATATCTTGATGACGATGTCTCGTCATTAGCAAAATTGATCGCAGATCTTGATGGACGAGATATCTCATCAAAACAACTTAGAGAGTTAACAGCGAATGATGATCTGCATAAAACTGCTTTGATTAATAACTAAATGTGCATTGTTTTATCGCGTGAATTGATTTCATAGCTTCTATAACACACATCCAAAAATTAAAGATAATGCAATCCGAGATGAATCCTATGCCAAGTACTTTCACCGGAGTACCTCAAACGATAAATGAATATTACACAAGCTATGTGGAATAAAATAGGAACATGCACATGTCTCGTGGTGCTACTCGGAATTGAGAAATGAAAACAAATGTGAAAGGTGAACACACTGTGGTTTTAGTCATTGAAAAAAATTTATTTGGTTGAAAGCAACCTGATAGGGAATGTGTTGGCCTCTGACCCTAACACAGGTCTTATAATGTGCAGTCATGCTTTCTACTAGGCTGTCCAAGAGTTCATGTAGAAAAGATACCCATTCAAGCACTAGAGCACGCCTTTGCTCTTCTGTGGTCCTTGGTGGTGTTGTGTAAACTGGAATGCAACGTCCAAGAGCATCCTAAGCATGCTCTATTGAATTGAGATCAGGTGGTCTTGTGTGATACGAATTCAGTATTATCCTCGATTTTTGGACATACGTGTAGATTCAATGCTGTTTTTGAATTTGTTTAGTATTTAATATTTTTTTGCTGTCTTTGTTTAGCATTTAATAGTTCGACCCTTTCTTTCAGGTCTCAGTGGGGATGAGTTTCAGTTTTCTGAAAACGGGGATGGTCCAGCTCGATATAACATCATTCATTTCAAGCAGACATCTCCTGGTAACTATGAATGGGTACGAGTTGGCGAATACAGGTACGGCGAGCTGATGATCAGCTTTTCTGATGTCCGATTCCGCTTGGACGAACCAGAAATGCCCACTTCAGTCTGCAGTCTCCCTTGCGGAATAGGTCAGGCGAAGAAATATGTAGAGGGAGGGAAGTGTTGTTGGCATTGCTTTAACTGCACCAAGTACCAAATTCTCAGGTACGAGACCACCTGTTACGACTGTCCTCTCGGCCACCTGCCGAACCTCAATAAGACCATCTGCGAGAAGATACCACTTCAGTACATGAGGCTGGATAGTTACTGGGCCATTGGCATCATGGCTTTTGCCACGGTAGGCATACTTATCACGCTTTTCGTCATCATTGTGTTCATCAAGCATCAGGACACACCTGTTGTGAAGGCATCGGGACGTGAACTCAGTTACGTGCTCCTCGCGGGAATTTTCTTGTGCTACGCCATAACCTTCCTCCTGGTTCAAAAACCATCAGATTTTAAATGCGGTGCTCAGAAGATGGGAATCGGGCTGTGCTTCACTATCGTCTACAGCGCCATTCTAACCAAAACGAATCGGATCGATCGAATTTTCAGATCTGGAGCCAAGAGCACGAAGATGCCTAGCTTCATCAGTCCCAATTCGCAGCTATTGATTTGTGGGGGAATTGTGAGCGTTCAGGTGATGTTCTCTGCCATGTGGATGGGATTCAGCCCACCTAGGGCCATACTCCACCATCCAACACCAGATGAGAGCCACCTGGTGTGTGCCGCATCCATAGACGCCACGTACATGGTCGCCTTCGCATACCCCATGCTGCTCATCATGATATGCACCGTGTACGCCATTCTGACCAGGAAAATCCCAGAGGCCTTCAACGAGTCCAAGTTCATCGGGTTCACCATGTACACCACTTGCATCGTGTGGCTGGCGTTCATCCCGCTGTACTTCACGACCACGAATAACGACGAAATTAATGTCTTCACCATGTCCGTGACGGTGAGCCTGAGTGCCACTGTGACGCTCTTCTGTCTGTTTACGCCCAAACTCTACATCATTTTGCTTCACCCGGAGAAAAACGTGCGTCAGTCTCTGATGAACCAGAGCAAGTACGGTGGAGCAAATGATAACCGAATAGCGTCCAATAAAGCTGTGCGCGCCACTAATTCTGAAGGTAAGAAATGATTTAATCGGTTATTAGTGTTATGATCTTACTAGTAGGAGAGAAATGTAAGTATGTTTTCTGTGTCGTTTGTTTCATGCAGAATTCTAGAGGTTTATTTCTGTGGTAGCAAAGGGCATACGTGATCTTAAAAATTGATGTTTGGATTTAGAAATTTTATGTGACACGTATTGCAATATCAATAGCTCATAATGCATGATAAATTTTGAACGTCGATTTATGATTTTATTTGATGTTGAATTAACATTTTGATTCGTTGGTTGGTTGATTTGGGTTTAATGGTGCAAGGTTCAAAAGCTAATGATTTGGAAACTATGAAATCTTTAGTTTTATAGAAATAAATAGCAAAAAGAATTCTATCTGAATAACTCAAAGAAAATGTCTTGCAAAACCATTCAATTAACAAATAACTTATATTTTACAATTTAACCCTCTTAGTGGTTTCAAGGTATAGTCATCAAAATATGCCGATTTTTGGACGACGGTGAGATCAAGATCTGGCCAGTTTTTTTCTCATGACGAGATATCTCGTCCATCAAGATCTGATCAGTTTTGCTAAGGATGGGATACCTCGTCAAAACAACGACCAGGAGGGGGTTAATTTATCAGGAGGCATGCCTCTCTTGTAAAATTTATAATAACTATGAAACATAAGATTGAAATATAAAATCATCCTTAGAAATTGATGAATGTATATTTATACCACTAATAATCTGTACTAACTGGCTCGAAAAACATAGAAATAATTAATGCAGTCATAGGGATAGTGAGGCTTGAAACTTACAATAGGGTAAAATTTAAAAAAAAATCAAATTTAATTACTTTTATTCTCTTTGATCTGACTGAAAAGTTGAAAATAATCCATCTTTCTCTATGGCTGAATTAGTATTTCATTAAACCTAAAATGGAAAAGTGCAGCTTAAATTAAATTCTTTTTTGGATTCTACTTATAAATATAGCACTTATAATTTAGAAATGTGGTTAGTATAAATTAGAAATAATAATTTCACTGGAAGCTCGAATAGATACTAGTGAGAAAAATAACGGATGTTTTTCATAATCCTGATTTTATTCTTCTTGGTTTACACCTTTTATTTCAACTTGCAACTGTAAAAAAATAGTTCTCGTACCGAAAATGAAGACAGCCTATTCAATCAACCTTCAACCTTTAACTTTTTAAAGTTCAGGAAACAGATTGCTATTGTAAAAGAGTAAAAATAGTTGGTTTATACTAGGGATTTATTTTTGGGTATTTGTTGGAAGCGTATTTTGTAGTTTATTTTGCTGCTATTTGTCAAGAGTGCACATGACAGCAAAAACGCAACCTGGAAAGTTACGATTTTAACACGATGATTCTCAGTTTTTAGAAGAAACAGCTGTTACCAAAACCGTGAGCTCCCATTTTCAATTGCTAATATTTGAACGCGAGTGCTCTTTTCCCCCAATTTTTCAATTTACAGACAGGTTTCTTTCAGCTACGCTTTTAAAACATCTCTCTTTTTTGAGATCACATGTTTGGATTTTATATGTGAAGGTAATTTCCTTCGAGTCAGGAAAGTACACAGCATTACATATTTTGAAACAAAATAACACAACCTCAACAATAAGAGTTGGAGTATGCTCCGATTGTAGTAAGATAGAGAAGATATTTTGTGCTCACAAACCACCCTCGTAAAGCTTTCATAAAATAATATATGAATTTAAAGTATAATATAAGTTCTTAGTTAAATATAGATCAACATTATCATATTTTATGATATATTAAATTGATCTTCATAATAAATAGTCTTCATATTAAATTGAGCACCAACTTCGTAATTTCCTATAGCAAGCCCCTGTTTTTACACACAATTTCGAATCTGTATCATAATTTAACTTCAGATATCAAGTTTCATGTCATTCATGAATACAGAAAGTTTGGAGCTCCTAATGTTAAATCAGTTTCAGATTTTTATGGATATCTTCCTAAATAATATTCCATAGTGTTGATATTTTGTAGCATGTTGCTATTAGGTATGCAAGCAAAATATACATACTGTTTTAGTTTTTGAATAATTTTTAGTTTGTAATATTAATTATTAAATTAATATCCGATAAAATTATGAATAGGAACCTTGATATATTTTGACAGTAATCGATTCAGAAAGATTTTTAATCTGACCATAGAAAATTTCAGCTCTTAGTTTTAGTTAGCTCTGTAGAGTTTTTGCGCTATACTTAAATTTTCGTCACAATGGTTTTTTAGAGGGGCATTCAAAAGTTGAAAAATTATGAAAAACCTGAGAAATATGTGAATTTTTGAAAAATGTTTGGAAATATCATTTATGTAATCAAACGGACATCGCCTTCTACTTGTCATATGTGATACAGCTGAACAATGATCAATCTAATTGTAGAGTTGGGCAAAACTATGTTACGATAACAGTCTTAACAGCTATTGCTAACTTGCGATAGCAGTTATTATTAACAGTTATTATCAACAGTTATTATTAACAGTTATTATGAAAAGCTTATTTAATAGTTGCTGAATAAGTTTAACAGTTATCATTAAGTGTTAAAAATTGAAGTCGACGGTGAAATTAAAGAGTAAATATTGTCATTCATTCCAAATTTCTCCTCCATCAAGATCTGGTCAATTTTGCTAATGACGAGATATCTTGTCGAGACCACCACCAGGAGGGTTAAGGTTCTTTGTAATCTTTCAGTAAAATAATAAATGAACAGTTCCTACTACGAATAATCTCGACTACGAATAATCTCGATCTACGGATAGCGACTTTCAATGTGGAGATGATCCCTGAAATGGACAACGTCTTTAACATTGAATTTCTCCGGATATAACAATAGTAAATTCATATTTAGACTAATTTGACGATGTAGAATCTGATTGAGGCATCCAAACACGGTGTTGCCACGGGAAATTTTGTTGTTTATACAAAATTTGATATGAACATGGCATCCTATTCAATGTTTTCGCATTTGAATTTGTAGAGGACGTTATTTCCTATTGAATGATATTTTTGAATTAGCTCTACAATGAATAAAGGGGTGGTGCACGAAATAAAGGGGTGGTTCGTTTTTTCCCCGCGACTGTACAACAGCTAATGAAATCTTGTGATTGTATCTACCATCCAGAAACCATCCAAGAATTTTGGAACAATTGTAATATACATCCTTAGGCATTAAGCTATGGTTCGGTTTATAGCTAAATCAGCCGACATGCAAGGACGGTTTAAGTAACTGTTGATGCCCTAAGTCCTATTGATCACAATCGACTCTGTCATCCCGAGATGCTCATTTTAAGAGCACCCAGAAAACACCTTCATCACAATAGTTATAGAATAAAGTCATAAAATTAAGATTGAACCTGAAGATTGCAAACAAATCTAGACAGCAAAAGAGTTGAACTAAATTCTGTAGACTATAAAGGAATATAACGTACGACTCCGTTAGGGTTTCAAGAATGTCTAATAAATTTCAAGACTTCACACAATAGTAGGAGTTCATTGATTGGATGAAAACGTTCCACAGATGGATATGAGAGAAAGGATTGAACTCGGACGTGCTGATATCTCTACGTTGAGTCTAAAGTTGTTAATAAAAGTACCCAAAGAAAGCAAAACTGTATTTTGTACATTAAATCCTGCATATCATGAAGAATACTAGGTAGAAACTTGCATAGCTACGTTATTAATCCTGCTGGGTCGTCCTAAGGCAAACCGTTTATATGGAGCAATTTATACGGAAATTTGGGCCAAGCTTTGTCTTAATATTTGATACGAATTGGACATCCTAAAGTATTCTAGAATTTTGTACGAGTGAAAAATATTCTTTTAGGTCACTAACATTGCTTGTATGAAAAGTTCTAGACTGGAGCGAGTTCAGAAGGCGTCATGTGAAAAAAACCAAACCGCCAGAATTTGAGAACTTCAACCGTCGTTCTTTTCACTGAAGTCCCATATAAATTTTTTAAAAATTAAAAGATATGTTGATATGAGGCGTACTACTAATTTTGTGTAATTTGTTCCGGTGAAATTCGATTTTTTCGGCCCATCCTATCGGACACTCCTGGTTTAAAATGCGTTAAATACATTTGATTTATGTAGCGTTATTGAATGGGTTTCCTATATTTTCCTTTGAACTTGGAATCTTTTTGTTGGCATATCTGTCATTATAATCAATTTAACAAGATGTTTTAGTCTTCATTATGAAAGCATAGCTTCACGATCCCTTGTGCTCAAACTACATACACGCTGATGAATAAGGCTCCAATTTCTATATATGATTTAAATTGCTTCTCCCAATCCTCAAAAAGGACGTTTTGATCCTAAAACGAGATCGAGGGTTGCCTCTCTTGAGATAAACGGTGATCCTAAGTTTGTGTTGTATTATTAATGTTTGGATTGGTTAGTTACTCAAATAGAAACATCCAGTTTCTGAAAATTTTTAGCTCGAATAATTTATACCATCTTAAGACTAGTATCTGCTCAAAATCACAAAGATTTCCTTCCAAAAATATACTTGGTTTGGGTTCTTCAGCATAATTAGAGCAGTCTAGACGTTCCCGGATTGAATTTAGCAATTAAATTTCCAAAATGTTTTGACGAGCTACACTGGTTATACAAAAAATGAAAAGCATCAAGCTACTATTTTCATCCCGCAAGCTATATGATTATTAGTAATGCTTTGTCTCATAGAATATCTATTAAGGTATGCATGTAGCATATCCGATTAACTAAAAATGTCAGAATTTAGTGAGTATAAATCCTAAAATTCGGAGTTAAAATGTTTATTTATTTAGAAACATTTTAAAACAATATGAGAAAAGCAAAAGATATCAAAATAATAAAGAGATTAGGAAAAATATATATTCTATTTTCACATCACGAATTCTCATGATCATAGAGAAGATTGTCTCATAGATTGTCTCATAGAATATCTATTAAGGTATGCATGTAGCATATCCGATTAACTAAAAATGTCAGAATTTAGTGAGTATAAATCCTAAAATTCGGAGTTAAAATGTTTATTTATTTAGAAACATTTTAAAACAATATGAGAAAAGTAAAAGATATCAAAATAATAAAAAGATGAGGAAAACTATATATTCTAATTTCAGATCACGAATTCACATGATCATAATACGCATTTTGAGTTCATTTTAAATCAAGTTACAAAACAAAATTGTTTACACTGCAAATATGTTTAAGTTCATTCACATTCAAATATTCCATGCATAGGCTCCAAATAATGCAAGTGATTGAAGCACATTGAAATATACACTTGTATAATTTTTACCTTCAGTTATTCTAAATACACTACCCTCTAGAAGTTCATCAAGCCTATATGTATAAGTTTAACTGCGCGAAACGCGAAGTATTTTACAAAAGCAATATATACAAAACATATTCTGAGGTTAATTGAATGCAATGAGCAACCCGAGTAGATATATTCATGTATATATCCTGTATTAGCGAATTAGAAGTTTTAAACTACTTAACTGCATCAGTTTTTTCTCATTACGTTTCCTATGACTTTAATTACTTTATCAAAATATATGATTATCTAAAATTCGAGGTGATAAGTCTAGAATGTTATGAATTATTGCCAATTTATGTTTCCTGTTTAATTTCTGCAAGGCATTATATTTAATGATATAATATCGAAAAACCGTTTTATTTATGGATGCCATTAAATTTATCATGTTTCTTTACAAATTTTATGGACGAAAAGACATTCCTTATTCTAGATAAGAGTGCAAAAACAGTTTTATCTTAATTTAGTTGCAACAGTAAAAACTAGTAATTTCTATTTGATTGCCAATTTTGATCTAGGCGATGATGTGAAAATCGCTTTTATCCAATATCAATTTGCGTACACTTTAATTAACCAATTTAATCGCGTACACTGTCGGTAAAATGAATTTTTTTCAAAAGTTTTCATAAAGTTTGAAAGATTATTCACGAGTTAAACTCATATTTTTCTAACTGTGTAATTTTTTTTGTGCAGAAGAGCTTTTTTTATAGATTCATGTATTTAGTCAGGGTGTGAGACGACTTAGATTTAGTGTAAATGCAAACAAGTATAAATAGTTTTATGTGTTTCCAAAATAAAGAATTAGTTCATGCAAGTGGAACGATTGGATGAAGCATCCAATCAATCTGTTAATAAAAGTTTGCACACTAAAACAACTGCACAAGAATGTTCACTAAAGTAAAACGCATAAGTATTTTTTAACATTCGAAATTTTAACATGATCCATAATAAATCTGTTTCATAAAACTACTTGAAACATAGCTAACTTATTACTGCTCAAGTAAGAGTAAATTGCTTGTCCTGTATAATTAATGTTAGCAATAGAAGTTTTATTGCATATAAATTTTACTTTATAGCTTCATATTCACTTATAATATTTCTGAGGGTGATTTATATCTTTATAGAGAGTGCAATGATTAAAACAGAATGGATCGAATGCTCTATTAATGAATTTTGAAGTAGTGATTAAGTCGCCCATTATAATAAGGTTCAGTTTTTAAATAATCTGTTTGATGCAATTTATATACTGAACGTCCCAAGTGATCAATCAACTTATTATGTTCTTATTTTGATTTATCGTATCTGTTTTTATGCTTTGAGGAGAAAAGTGTTTTCAAAATGCTTATATCTATATCATCATAATGTCTCAATTCTGAACATCCTTTTATTTACGCGTATTGTAATTTTGTATTAGAAAACTATTGATAAATATAAATTAACTTAAATCGGTTAATGCTACATCGTTTTGAATATATTTAGATGTTACTATCTATGTAGATAAAAGGTTATACTTTGAGCTGCATGGTGAATAGTTTTACTTTCTATGTGATAAAAGGAAAAGATTTTATGTCAGCTCCAGCTACGTCGTTCTGCAGCTGTATTTTGGGGCCGCCGTGTTCACTGCGTTATCAACCTGCTAGTTCTAAACGGCTTAGGTTCTATTCCTATAACTTACCCTTTATATTTCTCTCTTCTGTATCAGTAAAACTTTCATTGTGTGTGTATATTCATCACTTGAAATATTTGGCAAAGACGGATTAAATATGGTCCTTGCACTAAAAATTCCGACACTTAATTGTATTTCAGCCACTTATTTTAAAATGGAAGCTATTGTTTCATTTATTTCTCCAAGTGCACAATAAAGGTACTGTTTATTGATTTGTTAATCTTTCTATTTTTCAGCTTTTCTAGAAGCCAACGCAATCAACAGTAAGGCCAATTCAAGTCCGAATGTACCCATAAAGCAAATCAGCTGCAGCACCCAGACAACCAATGACACGACAGAACCTATTGTCATCACCCGATGTGTGAGCTGCAACGTCATAAACACCTCAAAAATAGAAGGCGAGAATGTGAAGCTGTAAGTTACGTTGGAAGTTCGGTGAAAAGAACAACTGCAAATGACAACACCATGTAGATTGTTCGTGCTTTCAGTATTGCGTGTACAGACTACCTGTAAAATTGACAGACAGCTGTTTCGTTGCCACAAATTGGCCGGACACAGAACTTCCTATATACGAGCATGAGGTGGATACACTAGGGCCCGGCCTGTATCAAATTTCAGAAACGACCCCTCATGTTTCAAATAATCCAATTACAATAGTCACAAAGTAGACCCTCAATTCTCGTAGATTTAAAACTCAATATTTATTGGCAACTGTTACAGAAGAGAAATATATTTGAAATACGATTGTGTATGATATTTTACTGTGAGATAATATGTATGTTTAGACTACACGCACTTAACATATTAAAGGGGTCGAAATGTTATCGTAACGTCTTCATTACATAATTAAATGGCACGTTTTATTTAAATAATAAAATATCAAACCACATCGAAATCTTGTGTATCATCGATTTCCTTCACATGTAATCGAAATCTTGATTAATAGAGATAAATTAATTCAGTTCTTTGCAAACCCGAAGTACTCATTTGTATTTATGAACATTTAGAGCCAACATTTACCTTCATGTAATTCTAAGACGTTGAGCTCATATGATGTTTCTTCAGAAGTTCGGAAATATGTAAGCTTTCCATAGAGCGAATTTTAATATTAAACCCGATTTCATAAGAATTGGCACATTAGAATTTCCACTATGGAATATTGTTATGGACGTATAACTAAGCCATGTGTTGAATTACAATGCTATGATACGCACATAAAATTATATGCAATCCGCTTTTTAAAAACATCATTCTTTTTGCCATTGTAGCTTCCCTGTAATAAGTATTCTCTTAATTCTATAAGGATAGGAAACCACAATTTATACCCAATACATTTTATATACACGAGAAAGATACAAACTCCTTTATTCATGCAAACTGTTGAACCATAATAAGTCAATACTTAAGTATTGTCTATGTTTCTAGAATTATTGATTTGCTTTAATTTTACATTCTATGAAGTTATTAAAAACAGGAACGAACAACAAAATCAAATGATCTGTGGGAAACCCCTTAATAATAATTGAAATTTCAACTCCGATCTGTGTAATCAAAATGCGGGCCTGTATATATCTTCTTTAAAAAGTATGAACAGCCTTATTATTTTCTTATTAATTACATTAAAATCGAACAAAAACAACACAAAGCAAAAAACACTGAAAGAGATCAATTGGGTTTCTTATAGAATAACATGTCAAGAAACTGTTGAGAGAGGAAGAAAATAAATTAAACGTTATTTCGATGTCATCAGAAGACAATTACTCACGGAAAGTGATTTATTTCGGTGTAGAAATATAGGGACGGATTTTCAAAATCGATTTCGAGTTTAATACACAGATGTGTGAAAAATTTTCTCTCGAATCAACTTTAGCTTGGAATAAGTATCATCTATGTCATTTCCTTGTGTATTTGGAATAATTTTTTTAAATAGTTTTAAAAGGATGTCTCACTGATGACGCGGGATAGATACATGGTACACTATTGCCACACTAGATCTCAAATAGTCTATGAAATATCAGTAATTGGTCTTAAAAGCAGTGCATGTTATTATTTGTACTCTCAGAAATGGGACATTCAACAGAATATGTTGCATTTAGAAATATCTCGGCAACGTCTTTGCGGCTTACATCAGTTTTCTCAATAGTAATAAATAATTCACTCGTTATTGTAAACACATTGTAGTGTCATGTTATCAATACTTAAATAGGTTTCAGGAAATACATGTTTTCATATGAACTGCACATGTAATTTTTTTATTTTGTCTCTTTTACCTTTGACATTAATTTATTTTTAAATTTCTAAAAAAGTAATTTGAAGCAAATGTTCCTTTTTTTGTACGTAGGCATTGTGTGTCAAGCTGTCTTTCTTGGAAGTATGTAAATAGGATACCACACACAAAAGTATGGGGTTGAAGAAAAATATTTGCGTTTGTGAGTTAGAATCTTAGCATCTGACAAATAAATCCTCACATTTTAAATTTTAAGACATGAATGTGTACACGAAAATAATATTCGTGACTATTATGAAATGAAGCTGCGACATTGAATGATATTTTTAATGGATTTAAATCTTTTGATAAATTGTGTGTGTAAGTATCTATTCAAGTAGTCAGACGTCATCTGACCGTGGTTCAAAATTACGTGGTGTTGTCCTCGGATCTTTCCCTTTGGGATTGATCCCGGACCGTCACCAATAGCCCATTGTGTTGCTCCAGTGTGACGTTAATTGAAATACCCAAATACCCATACTCAAGTAGTCAGGTAAATAAATTAGGTTCAACTGAAACTGAATAAGAAATTATCCATTTCAGCATGCATTTTCACAATTGTGGATTTGACAGACTACACAAATGAAATCTAATATCTACCTGCAGGTACAATGGATGGTCAGTTCAGGACTACAGATCAAATATTTCTACGTACATTGATGTGATAATGTTAAATCTGATGGCGTGAGCGCACGTAATATCTATGTTTCTGAAAAACTATATTAGTTGCTTTAATTAATTTAATTCATTATCTGAGAAATGCGAAATGTTTGTATTTGTTTAGTGATGCATTTATCAGGAAATGAAATTCCATTTATTTCAATATTTTGATACAGAATTGTACATATTTAGGTTTGCATATGGTTGTTTGTTGCGTAACTATGGTAGACTTAGCTCACATGTTATAAGTTATTAGAACGCATTCCAAAGTCGTGACAAGAATGTTTTTCCCGCTTTGAGAGGCGAATTGATTAATTCGTTAAGCTAATTATGACACTTATTATTTTGTTTTAAATCCAATCTATACATGTAATACTAATTTTTAATGCAGTATTTAACTATTAGTTAGTAATTATGGAATTAAGTTTGTATCACACCAGCATTTTCAAAATGGTTTATGTTTTAATTGGCATGAACCACTAAAACCAGATTTCACTGAATGAGAGATACTCTAACGTACCAGTTTATTTCAAACAACATAACTCAACATCAGGTAAAGCACAAATGATGAAACTGTCACAAACATAGCAAAGTATAATAGTTCTCTTTTAAACATAAACCTATTGGAAACTGAATATTTCCAAAAAAGAAAATATTTCTAATCTTCTTTTTAGTGACCTATCGAAAGTTCATGGACTTGTACAAATAAGAAAAACAGTCATTGAAATTAATTGCAGTTGATTTTTGCTTTAGATTTGTAATGCTGAAAACCTGTTGATTTCCTTCTGTGTTGACATTTGTTTATTTTTGCGATTTTTATAGCATGCGGTTTTCTATTAGAATCAACAACCATATTTTAAATTAGAAAAATATATCGTCTTTGTGTCATTCTAAGTTTTATTCATGGTTGACTTCATTTAAGTTCTTTGCCCTGAAAACAGCACTTTTTGTAAACTTCTTTCAAAGCATTAAAATTGGAACACAAAATAGTTGATAGTGCTGTTTATATTTATTGTTCAGAATGCATAGATGTGTACAATAAAACATTTTATTGCTGTTTTCAATTTTCTAAGATGGCTTCTCCTATGACTACTTTTATGTAAACGATCAATTTAAACTTAATTTAGTTAGTAATAATTTAAGTTGTAATGTTAAGGATTTGCTTTCAGATCACACATAAGGAATTAAAGAATCATTAATGTTAAAATTTTCAAAAGGAACAATTATGTGCTGGCAAACCAAAGAAAAGTAAAACACATGAAAAACAGTATTTAGGCGAGTCAATAAAGTAAACAATAGAAGTTGGTCTCGAATATGTTCGTGGATTTTTGCAGATATTTTTATGCGTAATACTTTGACTTAATGTATATACATTTTGAAGCTCTTTGCATAAGCAAAACTTTGGATAGCTTTGAGCTCTTAGGCACTTGTAGATTTAATTTCTGGTATTTTTTGTATTTAATATTATGCACGAATTTAGCTTTTAGGAATAATTTTATATTTTATTAATTATTGAATGGCATTTAAAATTACATCTAAAATATAATTACCATTGATTTAGAAGTCAGAGAAATCTATATTTTTATTATATTTATCCTTTCATAAGAACTCAGAAACAAAGTAAACACACACGATTATTCGTAGCTTCGTAAGTTCATGTAATTATTTTCAAAGAAATTGAATATTTTTATTGGTTATAAGTATATCAACAAAAAACTCTTAAGTATAACACGTATATCATATAATATAGATGAAAGAATGAATTTCATATAGATCTGGGTTGTGATAAGAGCACTTACGTTGGCATGCCGTGGTTGTGTCAATGAAATGCAAGGGGGCTATTTCCCCATCGGCGTATTAAAATAGGCTTAGAAAGCAGATTCTTAAGATCTCTCATATATACCAAGAAGAAAACATTTAGGCACTTTGTAGCATAAGAAATTAAAATACCTTTGTGGGATTAAAGTGTCATCCGAAGGGCAAAGAAATTCTTTTACGAACTAAGATGTAGCTTGGCTGGGGTCCCTTTACAAAACTAGGAAAAGCAAGAGTGTGAGGTGAATCTATTCTTTGGAGAAACAAATTGGAAAATATGTGGAGAAAAAAGTTTCATGCATTATGCATAAACTCTCTTCTAAAGAAAGGATATTAAATCTATTCGACACGGAAAAAGGAGAACATTTTTTTCTCTAGTGAATAGCAAAAAATTGAGTTTGCTGTATTCTCGTACCAAAGCATTACACGCAGAATCCGCAAACTTTCTTCACAAATTGTGCAAACCTCATTACTGAGATATTAAATTTGCGTTTACTTATGAAGCACAGCTTTCAGGTTTAACACGTCATTTTCAGGCGTTTCGTGTTTTCGATGCATCAGAGGTCTTCATCTACACGTAAATAGTGTTTCTCATTCTTTCCATTTGGATTGAAACGAATGATCTCTTCGCATATTCATTTTGCAAGGGAGAGATTTTTTAGTGTAAACAAACAAACCTGACGGAATGCGAAGATTTTTCTTTAACTACTCAGCTCCTTTCACATGATAAAAATCGGGGTTACTTTAAAATGTAGTTTATGGCCGCTATGGCGACGCTTGGGGTTTAATCGAACTTGAGTTGATCAATCAACTATCATATATTTTCAAACCAGTCGACCAATCAGTTAGTGGTCAGGTTGCTGGCTTCTGGATAGTAAGGTTCCTATTTCGAAACCAGGGTAAAGCATGGAAGCTTGCTCGCCTAGAGTAAATGTGTGCCTTTTATATAAACGAGTTGGGCTTAGAATGTGTAGTATGCAAAGTGCAATGCAAACGCACTTCCCCTGATGCACTAGCGTAGCGCAAAGTGGTTCAGAAATGCGCCTATGTAGTATCACAATGAGTAATGTTCATTTGGCCGGACAATAGGAAAAAAATAAAACCAGGGATATTAGAATTTAGTACCCCACGCACAATGTTAAATGACGCACCTTCAAATGCACAAAAGGAAAATCCTTTAATATTTAGTCCCTTCGGAATTGATTCCGTACAGTCGCCAATAAACCGTTGTGTTGTTTCAGCGCAACTTAAATTCAACTCCCTACCTACATACCTTTCATATTTAAATATAACTGGGATACTCAATGCACTAATCATAGTCTATATCAGGACATAATCTATAATGGACCAAACGTTGTCGTGTTTACCTTGTATAATTTATAAAAACTTATAGTAATGGAGAAAATAGACTAAAACTTTTGTGATTGTCAAAATTGTGTGTTGTGTCAAAATTTCTGATTCTATGTTGGCATGTCATTTTAATCGAAAGGCGCTGATTTCAAAAAGTAAAATTAATAAGTTATTTGAGTAGGTTTTGCACAAGATTTTTAACTTAAATAGTCATCAATGACATCACCGATTCTACTCTACTATACTGAAACAACCGTTTGCCAGTGAAATGAAACATTTCACTAATCTCCGACTAGATCAGTCAAAATGACCGAACTTTGTAAGTGCACAATATAGAATAATTTATATCGTAATCGAGAAAATAAAGCGAGTAAAATCTTTTGAGATAGATTGTCAATCAAGTAATTGTGTCCAAAATTCTCAACCCATCTTCAAATCCTTTAATCGAGAGGTGCTGACTTCAATGAATAAAATTAAAACTTTATTTACACGTAGGTTCCGTATAAGATTTTAAACTTTAATAGGTATCAAAGACGTCACCGATTCTACTATAGTATACTAAAATAACCGTTCTCTTGTGAAATAAAACATTTCATTCTTTAGAAGAGGATCTTATAGGAAAAGAGGAATTTCTGATAGTTTAATGGGGGTAGAGCTTCCCAGCAAAATTTTATACTATGTCCATGTGTAACACAAAATAAGCCATTAGTTTTTTATTTGACTGTAAGTTTTGAAACTATATCCGATTTTTAATAAATTAATTACTTTCCATGCCCTCTTTGCTGTACTCAATACAACCTTAGATCCTAATGGTGATCTAGCGTGTTCAGAAACATAAACAAGCTATTTTAAACTAAGATATTGCATGGAACAATAATTCTCAACCTTTTAAGTGAAAATAAAAGAATCTACGAGCATTACATCCCAGTTGTTCTATTTTATGAAACATATCATCAGTTATTGGAACTAAAATACTGGACCTCGAAACAAAATTTGTACAACTTTAAGTAGCATGGAAGAGCGTTATTACAAAATAAGGAGTACAGAATACTATCATTAGTTTTCTGAACTTTTTAGATTCCATGTAGTTTGTAAGTGAGCTAACTTGTGTGTTCCTGCACTTCAAATTTTATTCGATTTCGAAACTATAAATGTTTTAGAGGAAGGATACATGTTATAGAAGTCTGGATGATAACTTAAATAAAAAGTTATATTAAGAAAAACATTAATATTTATTTTGAAACTCTTGTTTTATGTTTCCAACGCAATTTGGACAAATGAATAAGATGAGCGTATGAGAACGAAATATCCGAAGGGATCAGCATACTTCAAAAATGGATAATTAGCTGTTTATACGAATGGAATTATTAATTGGTAGAATTTTCCCTTTCTTTGAGTAGAATGTTTCCTGGTGATTAAAGTTTTCAGACAATTTTTAACAAAAATAGCTACTATAGTGGCAATAATTTTACTTCACACACAGGGGTATTTCTCTCTCTAGTAGATTCAACACAGGAATATCAACACATATTTAAGCTTAGGGATGATTATTATAAAATTGCAATTTTATAACCAAGAACGATTTCGCAAGCATAAAAATTGAGATATAAAGATACTTGGTTTACAAATATTTTAAAACATTTATTTATTGCAATCTTGTGTGAGGTGCATAGAGTGATTTAAGTGTTCGCAGTTTAAAACACGTTAGAAAAGGTTTTATGCATCTATAAAAGGATTTAGAAGATTCAATTCATTTTTATTTCGCAACCATTCTTGAACTGACTGTTTGGATCTGCTGATTATGTCAAAACGTTTGATCTTTGCAATACCAAAGATTTTCACTTAGAATCACAGTTTGGAAACATATAATTTAAAAATAAATTCATGCTAGATAGAAACAAGATTTATTTTAATTTCTGTATTAAAAGATTGAAACTAATTAACTGGTATAAATAAAAACAAAATAGTTTTTTTTATTAACACTTGGTTTGGGGGAATAATGAAAATTATTTTGGGTTTGTTCATAAACGAATCTCAATTCGAAGACTGGAAGACTCAGGTCTGAAAACTTTAACTTCAGAAAAGTTGTCAAGAAGCATCAGGTCCATGCGGCACAGAACTAATAGCAGACTAAAGATTGTGTTAGAAAATGTTATTCTCACTATTTTATATATAGAAGTGTATTTTGCATGAGCAAAAATAAGTCCCCTGTGTTTCTTTTCTTCCTTTCAAATCATTAGAATACCAAAAGCATGAGTTCTTCAACACAAACAGAGCAGACTATGTAGAACATACTGTTGGTATCTGAAAAGGAAGTACAACCTTAATCCTTTATCACAACTCCAAAAAATAGTTTCTGATCCATTTAAGGAAGTCCCTGCAGTAGATATTTTATATAGTTAATAGTTTATAGATAGTGCAGATATAGTTTAACGCACCGCTACGTTCTTGCTTTCCTCAATGTGTATTATTAGTGTAAAGACATAGGCGGGCATATAGTAGAGGTTTTATTATACCATATTTAGACAGTTTATTATCTCATAGATCATCACACAGACCAAACCTGTGAGATGTTAAAATCTTTGCACCATTTCTCATGCCATGTCATCTAGAACACGGTTAAAGCCATGCAGGCTTAATTACAGAGTACAAAGCGTTTTGAGAGGTTTTAGCTTTTAATTTAATAATATATATATATATAATTTTTCTAAAGTACATTATATTGAATCTTTATCTATGCGAAAGAGATTTCCCTAATTATTCCATCCTTATTTCTCATTATTCTGTCGTTGTTATCTTGCATGAAACGTTCAGGACAATCTAACACATTCTAAGGTAATCAACGCGATTTAGGTCATAGAAAATTATTAGAAATTAGAAAATAGGCAGAGGTTTTATTAGTCTGACTTGGTTTACTTAGTACTGAAGTTAAAAGTTCCACTTTATTTAGATTACCGCCGTTTCACACCGCCACATGTATGATTTAAACTGTGTGAGTACTGTATTATTACTTGTGTGATTTAAGTTTTCCTTTTCTATAAATGTTTTTGCATTGTACTTTTGTATACAGATTATAGATGTCTTTTCTTTTATTGATTTTGTAAATTAGAATTCTCGTACCTGGTTGTAGTTTCTGCTTATAATTCTTACGTTGGTTTGCTAGGTTTTGTTTCGATACTGTGTTATTTCAGTTTTTGTTAATACGCATTTTGCTATTACTACAATTTCTTCACTCACACTAATGTATTTTTAGTTCACTAGTATAATTGGTGTACTTCACTAGGTTAGTCCCAGCAGGTGATGCTGTTTTACCACGATGATTTGACTCTTCAATAACCACTTCAGTTAAAATCACAAACACGTTTATTTAATAGAACACAACACGAACACAAAACATTTAAGAAAATTGAAATCAATAATATATCCCCTATGGGATTTACAAATCACACACAGGTGACACGCCTGTGGTTTTCGTACGCCGAGCGATCTACCTCGTTCCTCCGACCTCCTCGGTACTCTGGGCTTCTTGTCACTTCCTGTCGGAAGCTGGCGAACGTTTTTATTATTGGCGGTCGCCAATTCTCTCTCTCCATTCTAAACAGTCTTACATGTCCCTCCATAAGGAGCACATAGTTCTCCTTAGAGACTATGCTGCTATAAACAAATACAGTTAAATGTGTCCTAATAGAAGAAAGAGCCTGTTCGCTAGCCCAATTTTTAGTATTTAAAGATTCTAATATACTAAAATAATGTTAACAAAAAATACTAATATAACATATACACTGCTAAAATTACTACAAATGATACAATTTAACCTTTGCATTATGGAAATCTGGAAAGTGCATCTGCATTGCCATGCCTGCTTCCTTTCCGATAGGTTATTTTTAAATTATATCTTTGTAATGCCAAAGCCCATCGTGCTAGTTTAGCGCCATGTGGTAATCCCTGGGTAAGGTAAGAAAGAGGATTGTGATCAGACACAACTTCGATATTAGTTCCAAAAATCCAGGTGTCAAACCTTTGAAGTGCGGCTATGACGCTGTAAGCTTCTCTCTCTATGGTGGACCATCTAGTCTGGCATGGTGTAAGCTTCTTGCTGTAGAAAACTATAGGATGCTCTTTTCCATCCTTATCAAACTGTGATAAACACGCTCCGACTGCAGTAGCAGACGCATCGGTGTAAAGCTGAAAGGGTTTGTCGAACTGTGGCGTATACAAGGAAGGCATTTTAACTAAATGGTTCTTCAAATTTTGAAAGGCTTCCTCTTCAAGTTGGTTCCATGGAATGTCCTTGGGAACTCTCTTCTTTGTCAGGTTGGTTAATGGTAACACAATACCCGCAAAGTTTGGAATATAATCTCTGTAATAGCTTGCTATCCCCAACACTGTTCTCAATTCCTTCTTGTTGGTTGGTGCCGACAGTTTCTTCATAGCTTCTACTTTTTCTGGGTCTGGAGAATGTCTTCCTGACCCCACCACGTGTCCTAAAAATTTCACTTCCGTTTTTCCAAAATCACACTTTTCTAGATTTACAGTGAGACCCACTTGACGCAATGTCTGGAAAACTCCACTGATATGTTTCAAATGGTCAGACCATGATCCTGAAAAAATGGCAACATCGTCAATATAGGACCTGCAATAATCTTTATGGGGAGCTAACACTTTGTCCATTGATTTTTGAAAAGTGCTACCCGCGTTTTTCATACCAAAGGGCATAACCCTCCATTGATAGTGGCCGGAATGAGTTACGAAAGCAGTATAGTGTCTGTCTTTCTCACTCATCGGAATCTGCCAGTATCCTTTTGTAAGGTCGAGCACAGTGATTACTTGTGCTTCCCCTATTTGATATAAAAGCTCGTTAGCATGTCTCATTGGATATGCATCCGGAATAGTGAAACTGTTCAAAAGTCTAAAGTCTATACACAGACGTACACTACCATTCTTTTTAGCAACGCATACTAAAGGGTGAGCCCACTCACTATCACTTTGTTCAATAAGACCAAGTTCTAGAAGTTCTCGAATCTGACGATCTACTTCGTTTTGCAGAGTAATTGGAATTCGATACGGACGAAGTCTTTTGGGTGAACAGTCATTTGTAACTTTAACAACATGTCCTTCGACTTTAGCTATTCCAGGTTTAGTACTGAATACATCATAATATTTACAAAGCAAAGAACTCAGTTCATGACGTTGTTTGGCATCTAAGGGGGTTGTCATTTCCCTGATGATGTGTTCTTCCACATTACTTTTAGTAGTAGTAACGCGCTCGGTAGGAGCAGCATGTAGTTGCCCAAAATCTTGGTCTTGATCAAAAACAAGCCCTATGTGCTGAACACGTGTCACATATGGTCGAATTTTATTGAAGTGTAGTTCTCTTCTTGAACCATCATCAAGTTCAACAATGGCTGAATGTAGTCTACTAAGTTGGACCACAGTCGCTGGTCCAGACCAAGTATTCAATAGTTTGTGAGAAGATGTTGGTATCAAAATAAGAACTTTGTCTCCTACTTGATATGTTTTCTCTCGGGATCTCAAATTATACCTATGGGCATAATTTTGCTGACTTAGTTGGGCATTCTCATTGGCAATTTTGTGAGCATTTTTGAGTTTCTCTTGTAGCTCTTCGACATACTTTTCCACAGATTGTGAAGCAGTCATTGGAACAACTTTTTCTCCCGTCCAAACTTCCTTCAGCAATGCGGTTGGTCCCTTGGGTATTCGTCCATACACCAACTGATAAGGTGATATACCAGTGGTGCAATGAGGGACTTCTCTGTATGCAAACAAAAGATGTGGAAGATGCACATCCCATTCATTTCCATACTCCTGGATGTTTTTATTCATCATATCCTTTAGAGTTCTGTTCCACCTCTCCACTGCTCCCATACTCTCAGGATGCCCAGGCGTTGAAAATCTTGGAGACACTCCTATTAGATTCACAAAAGCACCAGTTAGTTTGGACGTAAAGTTCGTGCCCTGGTCAGTGCAAATCACTTTTGGAAATCCAGTACGAGCGAAAATTTGCATCAACACGTCGCACGTAGTTTTGGCCTTTATATTTCTGGTTGGAATTGCTTCAGCCCATCGAGTGCATAAGTCAACCGCACAAATGATGTATTTATGTCCTCTTCTGGACGGGGGTTCTAACGGGCCCAGACAGTCAACGCTCCAAACCTCAAACGGATTATCTGGTCTTGTAATTGGTTGGATCGGGATTCTATCTCGATAAGTTACAGTTCGTCTGACTTGACAAGGCTTGCAACTTCCGCAAAATTTTCTTACGTCAATTTTAATGGTCGGCCAGAAAAAGGAATATTTTATTCGCTCTTTTGTTTTCTTTTCCCCAAGATGTCCAGCTAACGGAATTTCATGGGCGGTTTTCAATACAAACTCCCGTTTAATAGTTGGTAGCACTACTTGCTTGATTCTTTCTCCACACACCCACTCAGAGTGTATCAATAGTCCATCATCCACGTCAAAGCCGTTCCTACGTTCTTCCGCGAACTTCCAAATATTCGTCAAGGATTCGTCATCCTGCTGTAGTTTTATAAACTCTGACCTATTTTCTTTATAACCTTCCTTTTCTTCACTGGATGGGGTAAGATGCTTTATCTCGGAGGATTCTTCCTCATCATTCCTTGTAACTTCATTTAAACTGCACTTCAGTTCTGGTTTTTCATGTCCCACGTGAGGGGCAACTGGTTGGCATTGTTGGATATTTTCGTTCAGTGCCTCAAACGCTGTAGGACATATCAGCATATCGCTCACTAATTTTTTGGATACTGCGCATATAACTGGAACTTCGCAATGTTGTGGATCGTTCACTTTCATGTTGAAAACCACCAATGGTGCTGTTTCAGCTAACCCAAAAGCACATACGAGTTTAACAGTCCCTTCTCCTTCACTATCTTCAATGGGAATTAGGTCATGTCTGATGACTGAAATTTGCGCACCCGTATCTAAAATGCCATCGAAAACAGCAGAACCGCACTTTAGTTCTATTCTTTTCAGTTTATCGCACTTGACTGAACTTGCCTTGAC
Organism: Meta bourneti; assembly: GCA_933210815.1. Classification (NCBI taxonomy): domain Eukaryota; kingdom Metazoa; phylum Arthropoda; class Arachnida; order Araneae; family Tetragnathidae; genus Meta; species Meta bourneti. Next base: position 32,266,369 of record OW119923.1, on the reverse strand, counting down.
CGGAGTCCATGTTGGCACTGTAATCCGAGCCGATAATACTTCTCTATCTTCTAAAGTTTTCTCTGTAGTGACCAAATTACTACTAAAGTTATCAGCTCTGTTCCGTGGTCCTTGGTTGTTATTCTTAGGACAAGCTCGTGCGAAATGCGTTGAATCCCCACATGTAAAACAAGCAGGCTTAGATACTCTGGCACCTTTATCCTTTTGATAATATCCTTGATATTTTGTTTTGTCGAAGGGTTTGTCATTATCCCTATACTTAGTCGTGTTCACAAATAGCTGGTTTCGGCTATTTTCGAATTTCCCATTAAATTTAGATTTCTCTTCTTGCTGCCATCTATGAATGTCCTTTGCTTTGTCAAGGGATGTCCTTTTCTTCAATCCGTCTCTCAAACTTTCATATTCATCAACCTTCTCTGCGACTTCTAGAGGGTCGATCATTTTATTCCATTTGTCCAAGAAATGCTCCTTCACTTCATTTGGAACTCTACGTTTGAGTTGATCAGCCACCATTAAATTCTTTAACTGATCGAAGCTCTGCACTTCTAGCTCATTGACCCATTCAGTAAAATAGTTATTCAATGCATGAGTGTAACTTCTCCAAGACTCTTCTGGATCTTTCTGATGTCGGAAAAATAATTGCCTCAATTTTTCGGGATTTAACTTATAGCGTTTCAACAACATTTTCTTAATGAAATCATAGTCGTTTGCTTTCTCAGGAGGTTCTCGAGCTATGTTATTAGCTATTTCTGTTGGTAACAGTCCCAGCAAATAAGCTACCCATTCTAACTTGGGCACACCAGCCATCTCTGCACGACGCTCAAAATTTACTAGATATAATTGCATTTCATCTTTCTTTTCATCATATTTCGGGGTAATCTGCATTAGTTGCATTCTGGATCTTGTTTCGTTCGAACGTTCAATGACTTCATCCACAGATGAATTACTACGTCTTAATTCCAGCCGTATCATTTCAAGCTCGTGATCTCTTTCTTCTTTCTTGATTCGCTCATCTCGTTCTTCCTTTCGAATTCGTTCTTCTTCTTCTTTGGTTTCTCGCCGAAGTCGCTCTTCTTCTTCTCTTGTTTCTCGCCGAAGTCGTTCTGTTTCTTCTTTTGTTTCTCGTTGAATTCGTTCTTCGATAATCCTGCCCAGAGAAACCTTGGCATCATCTACGCTGAAGTTTTCACTTTCAACAATTGACTTTTTAATTTCTATCACTTTATTCACAGCACTAACTTCTATACCCAGTTCAGTCGCCAGTTCAATCAAGTCCTCCTTCCTCCCTCTACCCAAGAACGACATGGTAAAAGAATTTCGGAAATAAATTCAAATATACGATATGTGATTAACCCTCCTACTTATTCTCTAAAATCGAAATATTCATAATACAAATACATAATTCAAACAATAATGAAATAAAATCAGTAATAATTTTAAAACTCAATACTCGTTTCGATTTGTAACAAAATAAATATATCTACCTATACTTTCGTTTTCGTTACACGTTGCAACATATTTAGAATACACATTTAATTCTAAACTGGATTATACACTAATCAACACTCGTTTTAAAACAATTGAAATCAATTAATTAAAATTTATTGCGGAAAAATTATTATTTTCTCTGATGTAACACAACAAACCCATCTACCTTACTTAACACAGGAAATAGAAAATTCTCTGAAAAGAAGAAGAAAAAAAATGCTTCGTCTAACGCCAAAACGAAATTGGAACACTGCCAATTTTTATTTCTCATACGAAAAGAGAGAAAGGTTTGTATATAACACAATTTAATACCAGTTCCGCTTTCGTTTTACTGAATACCAACAAAATAAAAATATCTTCGTTCGCTAAATATATTAGTCACAACAATGCTATATTATCATTGATACGGACACAATTATTAATTGTATAAAACACAATTTAATAACCAAACACAATTCTACTTTTTGTTTTAATGAAAACCAATAAAATCAAAATAACTTCTATCAGAACAAGTTTCCTTTTAAAATGTATACGTTTCGTTTTACTATATTTTTCAAGTTTAATTATGTTAGAAACATTATTAAAACTATTTAGAGCAACTACTCTGTTCTTCATAAATACTATTTACTTTCATGTATGTCAATATTTTAACATTATAAACAATATTTGGGACTAGCGAATAATACAGGACTCTTACCTTCTTTTTCGCTCGTTGACATCCGCGTACAAGATTATCCTGTTGACTGCGCCACTACATTTTCTTCACTCACACTAATGTATTTTTAGTTCACTAGTATAATTGGTGTACTTCACTAGGTTAGTCCCAGCAGGTGATGCTGTTTTACCACGATGATTTGACTCTTCAATAACCACTTCAGTTAAAATCACAAACACGTTTATTTAATAGAACACAACACGAACACAAAACATTTAAGAAAATTGAAATCAATAATATATCCCCTATGGGATTTACAAATCACACACAGGTGACACGCCTGTGGTTTTCGTACGCCGAGCGATCTACCTCGTTCCTCCGACCTCCTCGGTACTCTGGGCTTCTTGTCACTTCCTGTCGGAAGCTGGCGAACGTTTTTATTATTGGCGGTCGCCAATTCTCTCTCTCCATTCTAAACAGTCTTACACTATTGCATTAACAAATTGCAATTGCAGTAACAAATGTATTGCTGAATACCTATCCTGCTATGATAGTCAGGAATTATTGAATTTTATTTGTTCAGCATATTCTCCAATTGTTCTAACCAATTGAGGTTCTCATTGATGGACATCTGGACGGTTCTCATTTTGAGATCAAAACAATTTGACCTATTTTCTACATATATTTGCTGATTTACCTTAATTTATATACTTGTTTGATTAAGAACGTAGTTTAGAGGAAAATGCTGCATCCATGAACTCAAATTTTCTAGTGTATGGAATTTATCTCTAACTGCTGACGAATTTGTATTAATATCTCCATTACAATATGGCGGATCAATAAACTTGTGAGTCATGTTCATTTTCTTTGAGAAGCCAACTCAAGTAATGGCTTAAAACATAGTTCACGGACACCTGGCATGTATTGACGGATTTTGGAAAAAAGCAATGGAATTTTCCACTTGTACTTTCAAACCATGTGGGTGAATAGTTCACTTCAACGCTTTCGAACTCAATTGTACTAGAACACGCAAGCCGAAATCTAGATATTTACAGCGAAAATGCTATTAGCTCGACTTCAATCATTCTTGGATAAAAAGCGGGAATAGAATTCTTCGAAATAAAGAATTCCTTAAGCGATTTTTTCAAGTATTCTCCACACATGTGTTTCAACACCATCAATTCTTTTTCTAGCTTTTATGGAGCCAAAGAAAGCTTTTTCTACGATTTTTCATTTCTATTCTCTGAATGGCACTTATTCAGAACTCAGGAACAATAAAAGTGAATAACAATAAAAAAAATGCATGGAACGTTCATATCCGTGTCACTTGAATGTAGATAAGATTTTTTATTTAGGAAAACATATCCATGAGAGCCATTTTGTGTCAAGTTAAATGTAGATGGCGGTAGTGTTTCCTCGTACATGTGTCAAACGTAACGATTTCAGCACTTCGCCAATAAAAATTCTAAAGAATTAATTCCGAATTGATACATTACTGTTCTTTGGTCAACTCCGATTATATTTTTTGCCAAACACCTTAAAAACGGGGACGAACTACATCTTAAGATTACATCAATATATATCAAGCGAGAATATTTGGACAGGGAAAGTAATTGGCATCCCCTCTGCCCTGTTTTTTACACTTAAAATTTTTCTCACACACGCTTCATTTGAATACACAAAATCGAATCAAATTTTTGTGTAGGATGGTTCTGGTCTAGCAAAATGTACTTGATAAATTCCAATTAATGAACCCATACTTGATTTCCAACATATAGTTATGTGGCTTTATCAGTTTATTTTGAAAGATTCTAATAGTTTAATATTGAAGTATTACATAAATTTACTCAGAAACGATTTCACATATTTACTTATATTCCACATTTACAGATTTGAAAAGATTTGTTTACTTAAATTTGTCTTTCAAAGCTCCAGTAAGTTTACTCTCGAAACGATTTACTTTTGATAAGTGCTGAGGCTATTGATAGATTATGTAGATTTATTCTTGATAAATACCAGATTTTTACTATTGAAAGATTTTCTATACTTATTTTTTAAGGTTCTCTCGATTCAAATTGAAAATATCCATAGAATAACTTATGTGATTCCATAGATTTAATTGTTAAGGCTTCATTAATATAACTTATATCCATTGAAGGATAAAAACGTTAACTGAGTTCAATTACCAATTTATTTTTCAAAGAATAAAATTTCTGTTCTCTTAGCAATTAAGATTATGATTTGTATATAAAAACTGTTCTGTCATACTAACTGTTTCATTATCTGTTAAATTGGGTAATTCGTTAATATTTTCTATCATTAATTCAAATTTTTTTTAAACAACTTACATGACTGTCATTTGTTTGATTTTACAGAATAAGCAAAACGTATATAAATATGGGTCTTTATATATTTAAAATAGCTTCAGTTAGTAAATGTGCTGATCACGTTAACACTTAGGTTTGTATGATCAGTCTGTAATTATATTACATTTTTGTGTTTTGATTCTATAAGAATGTTCAATGAATCTACTCATAAAACATATAATGCATTGTATATGAACATTTTCAATGAACAATACATTGTTTATTTACTTGGAATTATCCCTAATTCCATTTAATCTAATATATTAGTTGAAAACAAGACGTAAAAACTATTTAGGTGGCATTTGATAATACAAGAAGTTGGGTATCTTATATTTCACTAACGTAAGTAGCTCAGATATTGTCGTTATTTGTATATTGGTAAATGACACCAAACGTTTTATATTGTTATTAATTATAAGCAATATAAAATCAATCACCACAAGTTAAATCTTTGCAGTAGGTTGAAATATGCTTAATTTGAGCTAGGAGCTATAACTGCACGGAAGAGCGTTAATGAAATTATTCATCAGTCTGATTACAAAAGGAAATTTAGACTATATAAATTAAAACAGGAAAGAAAATTTGAGCGAACTCGAAAATAGGCTTAGAAGTCTAAGTCTGCATTTGAACAATTGAGATACAACTGAAGTGGACGCTCAGAAGATAATTGTGATATCATCCTGAGGAGTGAAAGTTTTACCACGCACTTTATTGGAAATAAGAATTGCCACTAGTTTATTGCCATTTGTTTACATTTGAAAAATGTAAACAAATTGCCGTTTTATATTTTCGACTAATATTATCTAATTTGGATGTATTAAATGTGTATATCAATGCTTATATTAATTGTAAATGGATTTAAATAAGGTACCAAATGGAGCAAAGACTCTAATATCAATAGATATTAGCAATTAAGAAACTAGAGCAGAGATACTACGTGTAAGTCTGCTAGTACATGAATTAACCTTGCTTTCACAAAAATATCTTATGATCAACCAACAGATTTTATGGCATTAGATCAGAAAACAGGAATATTCCATTTGACTTTTCTTTTTTATGCAAAAAGGTCAAGAAGTATGTTAAGAGCGAAAGCTTGCTGCCTGAATAATGCAACACACTTACAGTGGGTCGAGTGTTTGCAAAATGGAACTTTTCTATCCACACAAAGCCCTTCTTTTACATAACTTAGGTAGAAGGAAATATACGTTTCTCCCAGAAACTTAAAGAATAAAAATGTTAGAACACAAACATACACTTCAATCCCTGAAGAGCAGTTTTGTTGAAGCCCATATAATGTATTGAAGATTCACTGAAATTCTGTTTTTGATTTAGGCGGTACTCCGTCATCATTTTCTTAGCCACAAATTCTTTGTTAGAAAGAAATTATAGCTATTTATTTAATATATTTCACTTGAAAATTTTCAATTGAGTGTGCCTTGGCGCAAAAAGGGTTTACATCAGATGGTGATTGATATGCTTAATTGACATTTCAAACCGCAGTAATTTCTGTCCGTAGTAACCATTGCAGATAAAATTTTATTTCTGAGTATTGCAAATTTAAACAACTTTATGCTTTGAAATCCATCTATGGTGGTACAAAATTATTCCATTAGTTTGCATCACATTGTGGTAGCAATTTTTTTATTTTCATATGCTTGAAACAATTAATCTGATATACTTATAATTGATACATACTTACATACAAACAATCGGAACAAATTATTCAAATATCTCATTAAAATACATTGTAATTGCATTACATTTATTTCATGTGAGGTGCTACTACTGTAGTTTTTCTACAGCCTAAGAATAGATTTGCTATCAAAACATCGGGCAGTGATCGAAGTTAAGGAACTTTCATGACACAATTTCCGAGACTTGTTTATTAAATTTTAAAGCATGTAAAAACAGTTAAATATGTAATAAGTACGGAGAAGAGCTACATGGAAAGATATTACATTTTACACATAAAATATAGTTTTATTAAGAATATTAAAAACCTTTCTGATTGTGTGTTGGCTTTGTTATTTGTTTTCTAAGGGCAAAGATTCAAAGTCAAATTATCCATACTTGATATTGTCCATAACACTTATGATTTCCTATAGAAGGGGTAGGGTAATTGAATTTTTGAAGCACTGGAGCAACACAATGGGCTATTCCTTCTAAAGAAAGACTTTGAATGAATAAGAGTCGAAGCATATTTAAAGCACATTTTCCCTGATCCGATTATGGTTTAAGAGTATTTGACTTTGTGGTACAGCCACCACTACAAAAACTAACTTACAATACAGTACTATACATACCACTGTAACCTATCTCCACCATAGGAAGTACCGCTTGGTAGACAACTTTGCCCTGTGTTACACACGCCTTGCTAAATTGGAGATCCGAACAAAATTACGAACACATGCACTTTCAACAGCAAGCCTGATGGCTCTTCTGACAAATATCAGATGGTACTAACAACAGCCGGCATGCACGTCGAAGGATGGTGCACGGTGAAATATTCAATTGCCACTCGTTGCAAATCTTTTTTTCAAAGGAAGACATTCGCAAATAATATTTTCCACACACACAGAAAGTGCCACACATTTAAATATTCTGTACATTCTATCACGATAACTTGTACATCAGACAAAAGTTTTATTTTTTGTAAAAGCTTTTAAAAACTGCTCAGTTTATATGCAATTATGTGAAGTAAATAATTCACTTGTTTTAATTAGTATCATTATCTCGAACACAAGTATCTGGTAGTATCGTATCTGATCTGAGGGCCGAGTAACCATATCTGGAAGCTCGTATCTGATCTGTGGGCTATATAAACCTATCTGGAGGGTCGTATCTGGTCTGCTACTCGGATAAATCTATCCGGTGGGCCATATATGGTCCGCGGGAAGTGTAAAGCTATCTGAAGGGTTGTGTCTGGTCTGCTGGCCGGGTAAACCTATCCGATGGGCCGTATGTGGTCTGTGAGACGTGTAAAACTATACGGAGGACCGCATCTGCTCTGACCGCATCGACAGGGTAACCCAGAGTGTCATTATCTTAAGTTTTCAATCTTTTATCTTACGCATTCTGTTTTTTGTGGATTGCGCCTCACCCAACCAGGACAACAGCTATTTCGCAAAATACTTGAAAACATTTGGGGAAACTGAACGAGTCTCCTGATATCATTGATATCGTTTTTTTTATCGTTTTATCATGTATCAAATGCATCCATTAATCTGAGAAATTGCTGGATCGTAGAAACGAATTTCAGTCATAATTCTCAAAAACTCAATAACAAATATGCAAACTTATTTAAATATACCTGAGTATTAATGCTAACTAAACATATTACTGACTATTGTAAAATTACGTATGATAGCATCATTACAATGCTTTTTTCTGTTCAGATCTTACCTTCATAATGATCCCAGACCGTCGTCAATAGTCCGTTGTGTTGACCCAGTGCGAAGCAAAATTGAACTAAACTTTTAAAATGTTTCGTCTTGTTTTAAAATGACGTCGTGTCTTCTAAAATGTCTTGTAATTAAATTTATCTTACTAATTTTTATAAAGGGAAAAGTTGTAAACACAAAGGACTTTTAGAGAAAGAGGGTTGAAATATACAGGCTTTAACCGTCCACTTTTGTGTCAATAGAATGAAATATTTACAAACTATAATTCAACCTCTTTCGCATCTACTAATTTACAGTTACCGGCGGTCGGCGTAAGGCGCTCCAAGCTACCATGGTAACTACAGCTCGTACGCTGTCACCCGTAGACTTATCGGCATTTGACTAGTTGTTACTAGATGGGTAGGGTAGTTGAATTTACATCACACTGGAGATACCAAACGGGATGGGATCAATCCCGAAGGGAAAGATTTGAAGGCAACAACCTTGTAATTTTGAACCACAGTCAGATGACGAGGTCAACACCTGAGCTGGCACTCCACTATCCACACTCCTCCAACGTGAGGATATTTGAGGACGCGACCGATTTAACGTTCATCAGACCTACGTACGCGGCGATCGTTGGTTTGAATCAAGTTTCAAACTCACAACTCTCTGGTTGCTAATCCGCGACTCTATCAACTAGACCAAAGCGGTCCCCTATCTGCACCTAGAAGCTTTTCGTCCGTGCAGTTAACCATGTCATAGCTCAACTTTGAAAGTGACGATAATCCTTGCGGAGAAGAGAAGGACACCAAACCACTCACGCTACTCATTAAGCATAGAAAATTAGCATAACCTACTAACACAGCAAGGAAATCTTAACCGGACTCTCCCATGCATATTCAAAATTTGCCTACACATCAAAGGAATCCATACTTAACTTTCCACTTGCTACCCTTCTAATGAGCAACCAATTAAATTCACTTCACGCATATTGAGATAACTCCGGATAAGGAAGATATTGGACATCAATTTGGAGGGTCTTTAGTATACAATCATAAGCATAAATTCCTTTGATGCCTCAGATGGAGCAAATCTACTACTTGGGCAGAGAGAGCTAATGGTTACTAATATCGATAAAAGTTTTAAAGACAGTAGTGAAATTCAATTGCGATGGGTGTGTGCTGTGTTATGATTACATTGATTTTCGAGATTGATATTAAAGACTGTTCGTATCAAAAGGAAATTCAACGCTATCATGTATGTCTTCGCTTAAGTAATAAAAGATACTAATGTGCAAAGTTATGCTTTCATTTATTAGGCTAAGATGGTTTAAATTTAGTATTTTTTCTTCCACGTTGGTTTGGCGAGTTCTAGAGCTTACGGGGACAGTAGACTTTCAAAATCACCAAAATCGATCGAAAAACAGATTTTCTAATATTTTTAGAGTCAAACATTACTAAACATAAAACTCTGGATGTCAAAAAAAAAATTTTCACTTACGATAAATTTTGTTTTATGCATCCATAAAACATCTAGTAGATAAAGTTAGCCAACTACAAAAACTCGTTTATCACCTATTGTGATTTTTTAACTGTCTGTCAAAATAGCTCACTGCATCTCGGGCAATACACGAGTTTTACCTCACTTGTATTGCGTCTAACGTTTTCTAGTGACTTTAGGTTGAAATTTTACCTGCTTGAAGCTTAAAGTAAATCAACACTACTAAACCTGGAGAACGTTCGTTAACTTTTATTCTCTTCATAACGGAAAACAATCACTGTTAATAATGATACGAATGTTATTTTGAAGTACTTTAAAAATAGTTTTCTTGTAACTTGTGAAACTTTTGACTACATTCATGTCCAAAAGTTCAGCATCATTGCTGTTTATGTTAATATTTCAGAAAATCTACATCAGAATGGAAGGAAAGGCGTTATGCTAGTGTAAAAGGGTTATAAAAGAAAACAATGCAAAGCAAGGATAATACTGATTTTTATTATCCAAAGAAAAGGGTTGGAAGAAAAAGGTTCACAATACGAGTGTCAACTTTAGTGAAACAGAATGATTAAAACAATGTGATGCTGAAGTTTAATACGGTGTGTGGGAACCTCTGGTAGCCACGCATGCTGCACAACAAATTCCCATACTTTCGATGAGGGTATGGATGAGTTTGTGCTCAAAGTGTTCCAAGCCTCACGGAGAGCAGTTTTCAATTCCGGAACGGGGCTTGGTGGATGGCGGTGGGCTGCAATATGTCTCCCGAGAATATCCCACACATACTCAATAGGATTTAGATCAGGAGAGTTGGTAGACCACTGCATGCGGTGGATATCTTCATTTTTAAGGAAGGCGTCGATCAGGGCTGCACGGTGAGGAGGCACGTTATCATCCATGAATATGAAACCTTTACCGACAGCACCTCGAAATAGGCAAACGGTAGGATCAAGGACTTCGCCTCTGCATCTTTGACCGGTAACAGACCCCGTGTCAAAGATGTGGAGGTCTGTGCGGCCTTCCAACATGGTGCCTGCCCAGACATATTTCATCCTTACTGATTGTTAACAAAGCTCCGTTTCACAGCAATTGCAAAATTTCTGTCTAAACTGGCCATGCCACTCGAGGATGTTTTATACTCGTTCTGACGTGCGCCAGTGTTTTGCGAATGTCGACGTCGACTGAACTGTTTTGCATATGCACACTGTTTTACCTTCGTCCCAAGATTCTCCACAAGTGATTTTGAACCATTGTATCCATATTTACTATTTTTTTCGCATTTTAAGAATTATGCTTGACTTTTGGACATGAGTGTATATCGCTGTTCTTCAGGGCAAATGGAGCAATGGTCAGGACTTTGCGAAATATCATTCTCGCCCCCTCAGAGTGATCTATTCAAGCATACAAAACGTTTCGTGGTGTTTTAAACTGAACATTTAAAAAATGGTTTCCTATATAACTTTTGTAAACACTTTAGTCAATATCGTTGTACGTCTGAACAATCGTAAATGCCAAAAGGACTGTACATGCAATCGGTTTCAAGATCTCCAAGTGATCTCTTCAAGTATAAAAAGGAAATTTAGCTGTACTTTGAAGTGAGCTTTTTTAAAATTGATTTTCTTCTGAACATATGAACACTTTTGACACTATCGTGGTACATCCGGACTACAATCGACACGAACAGGACTGTCTAGGTTATCGTTTCAAATCGTTTCAATTCAATTCACGTGTAAAAACATTTCGCTACTATTTCAAGACTGACTGGATTTCAATTAGCTACATGTTCTTCGATCAGTGTGTGTTGTGAGCAGTGATTGTCTTTACATACATGAATATAACTGAGGCAAAATATTCAAAGACAGTGAGCTCTCGTATGAGAATTTCACTGTTCTTATAGATAATGTGATTTGTGTCATTATCAGCAAGGAAGTTTTTTTGGATTGTTTAAAGATTTTTCAACAACAGAGCAAGAAACTGCTCAAATCTACTTCCACGGAAGTGGAGCACTTTAAAAGTAGGCTCTCTGATAATAATTTTATTTTCAGGTGGAAAACTGGTAAGCGTAAAATAGATCAACATGCTGTTAAACCTAGAAAAAGTCCAGTAACTTTGATTCTCTTCATAACAGAAAATAATCAAATTGCTAAGTGATACGAATGTCATTTTGAAGTACTTTAAAAATAGTTTTCTTCTGAACTGGTGAACTCTTTTGACAATGTCGCTGTTCTTCAGGACAAACGTTAGCGTCAACACACAACCCTCCAATGTATTTTATTTCAAAGGTTCCGCTACGGGAATACAATAGGTTCTGTTTTTTCTTTTGTGCCATCGGCAATTAATTGCAATTATTTACTTTATTTTTAAGGCAGTGTTTAAAAAAATTCGTGATAATTTTTTAAAGTAAAGATACGTCTTTTGCTTTGAAATTGGTTGTCTAAAAAGAAAATCAGAAAAATAATGGAATATAATACAAAGGTAATTTTTCAAAAATTCTTACTAGAAATAGAATCTTAAAACAGCGTGAAGTTTTTTGGTAGTGTTTTCTTTTCCAATTGTAGACCCAACACATATAGGTACATCACTGAACTTTCACAAAAATCACTGCCCAATTATATACCTGATATGGAGGCTTTGGTGGTGTGTGGGAACTTTTCAATATCTTTTCCCAAAAGCACTAAGATAGGCACACTTTTAAGTGCTAAAGTGACAAAGCAGTAATTCGCTGTAATGCACTTCGAGGGGAGCAAAAGACGATATATATACAATATATATATATATATATATATATATACATACATATATGTGTCAGAAGTTGGATAGAACAGGAACAGTTGATTGACAGGAAGAGTTCCACTTTTTACTAACACAGAACATTTATTACGAAAATATTTAACATTGATGTTCAGGAGTCCACATTCAGAAGAAGTAACAATTTTTATCCACAGAGCATTAATATGGAGCCACTAAGGTCTCCCGTTCTTGAGATGCACGATCAGCCACACAGGTCTTGCGCCATTTCACTCTCGTTGCAAACTCATACGAAAATTCCCATGTTCTGCAGTTAGAAAGAATTATTTCCCGCTCTGCCGTTTCCATCGCGACCAGAACGCACGGAACTCCAACCAATCGGAACATAGTGACGAGAAAGCATGGAGCTCCAACCAATTAGAAGATCGCTCTCGGAATTGAGTGTTCTAAGACGAATGGGGAAAGGAGAAACGATTCAGTACATATATATATATATAATGTATATAAATAATTAATATATTATTACTAACCAAATTATTACTAACCCCCTAATGTTGCTAATAAATCGCAAAATTAGCATTTCTAGATCGTAATTCAATTTCGGAGCTATTCTTTACAGAATATATCTTTTCCAGCTGTTATTATACATGCACAGGCACAAAAAAATATCATTGAAATAAATTTCACGCAAAAAGACAAGCGAAACATGTGCTGATTCAAATTATGTGTTGACAACGCCGGTCATGTGTACGTTACACAAAAAAGTAGTGCAGGATATTTCTTCCATTATTATAAATGCGTGAGAACTCCCATTCTGAAGTACCGAGGGGGTCTGGAAATGGTTTTAAATGTTTAAGGACAGATTACTTGAGTGACATCAACACAACAGTTGTGGATTCTTAGAATTTCGTTCTATTTGAGTTTAAAAAATAAGGACATGAATATGTGGGATACTTCCAATCCTTTTGTTAGAAATCCGTGAAATCTCATTCTAACAGACCAAAGGGGGCTTAAATTGATTTTTTCGAGGAGAGAAAGCGGTACAAGTCAGTTACTAATAAGGTGATCACACTCTTCTGTTAAACATTCTTAGAATTTTGCTCTTTTGAGTATTGGGTTAGGACAAACTCTACGCGACCACTCCTGGGCTAATCTCACCATTTCTTTGTATTTCTGACTACCAGTCGAACGTGGTTTTGTTTATACGAGGTGCTAACTTATGAACACGAACTCAATTGTTCACTCAAGAATCTTAGTCCCTCAGGCTTTGACCTATAATTTACACAAACAGCAAAACTGGGTCTTTTGTATATTTTAGCTCATGTCGAAAATCTCACAAGTGGTTATCCGATCCGCAGGCATACTGAGTTAACAGATGAACGTAGTTAGAAATCAAGCCCCTAACATATGATGATCATTTTGCAATGCTTCAGGTGACAAGGAAATGTTCGAGAAGCCTTCGCAGAGTGGGGATGACTGATTTCCTACTCACTGGTAGAGGGGAAGAAAAGCGAATTACTTTCGGGCGCATGGGCGGCAACCGGCTGTCTGGATGCAAAGCCGTCTGGAGCGGCTTGGGAGTCAGATGGTTAGCTATCATTTTATCCGTCCCAAAATGAGATGTTTACAAAATATTAACTAAGCTGTTTACAAACAAAAATTACAAATAAAAGTAAAGGCTTGACAAATCACAAAACACTTTATTTACAATGCTCCTTTTATGCTAAGTTATTTTACGTTTGTATTAAATAAAATATATGTGAATGTATTTGTTAAAGCACTGTTCATTTTTCTTAACGCCGTATACCAAGTTTTTAAAACACTTTATTTGATATCAATTCAAAATTTTTTAGGAATAAATAAAATTTAATTTGAATTCCTTTATAATTCAAATACAATCGGTGAATTATCCGAGTTCTACTGTATAAAAAATAACTAGCATCTCAAAAATGCATTCATGTTAATTTGTGCAGATATACTCCGAAATTTGTTTTCATTTGCATTAGAGGGGCCGTGGTAACCCAGTTGGAAGTGTTGCGTATAAGCAACCGTAGGGTTGCGAGTTCGAAACTTGGTCCATCGTATACACGGGGGCAGATGCACGTTAAATCCTCAAATGTACTCACATTGGCGTGATGTGGAAGTTTGGAGAGTTGGTGCCAGGTCAGGTTTTGACCTCATCATCTGACAGTGCTTTAAAATTACGTGGCGTGATTTTCGTATGTTTCCCTTTGGAATTGATAGTAGACACTAGCCAATAGCCAGTTACGTTGCTTCAGTGCGACGTAAATTGAACTACCTACTTATCTTCCATTGGCATTAGAGCGGTCTGTTAAATTCTCACAGTGATTTAGCAGTTGGGGTTAAGTATGTGCAGTGACGGAACATTAGATACATTCAACCTGAGGAAGAATCAGCAGTAACAGGCAGCGAAAAACTCGATCGAAATGTCCTCACGTTTGTTTGATGTGAAAGTTCGGATAGTGGGGTGCCAGCTCAGTTGTTGATCGCGTGATCTGACCGTGGTTCAAAATTACGAGTAGTTTTACTCGAATCGTTCCCTTCGGTATTGATCCCGGACCGTCACCAATAGCTCGATGTGTTGCTCTAGTGTGACATAAATTTAATTACTTATTTACCTACAATTTCTTTCAGAGCAGTCTGTTAAACGCTCACAGCCGTTTAGCAGCTGGGGTTAAATATAGACAGAGACAGAAAATTAGATGCATTCAACCTGAGGAAGGAACTTTATCTATAGTTAGAGAAAGTGAAAAAATCAATTGAAAGGCCCATTTAAATCGGTTGGAATGCATCTTTAGTGGCGTAGCGGCCATACATGCCCAGAAATCCGGAATCCCTTATTGAAATTAAAATGTGTCATCGACTGAATTAAGAATACTAGTGGTCGCCCAGTGGTCGAAATTCGACCATAATTCATTTAATTTTTAAGTTTGAACGTTAATAAGGTTCTTTTGTCAAAGAGTATACCTCTATATTCATTGCATATAATTTTTTGAATTTTGTTCTATTACGTAAGCTGCGAGCATGTACAAATACGTCATAGGAAAAATGCGATATAGCTTGGTTAAGCCATATCTGAAAAACAATAACGCGTTGTTTGACATTTCCTTGGGTTTTTTTATTGCTATACTGGCCACAGGTTTCGCCAAGGCTACACAGTTAATTTGCCTATCTTTTCTAAATTATATAAAATTTAAATAAAAAATAAATCCAAAAAATGAAATAAGGAATACGTGCTTCGTATTTTTTATATATTTTTTATTGAAACAAAAAAAAACAGGTGGTTAAAAAAATAAATGTTGTCCATTGAACTTGAAATACACTGCTGGCCACCGTAAATGCAACACCCTGAAGGAAGCATACAAATAATATGAAATTTACAACATGCATTAGCGGAGGTGAGATATGCAAATGATTAGAATTTCAGCGCAGACGCACATCACGCGCGCCTGTGGCGCCACTTCAAAGCGCTATTTAAGGCTTGGAGATTTCGACGATTTCAAGTACGGCAATTGTGTTTTTCTTGTGGTTTTTTCAAAAAAACGATCAATTATGCCTCGTAGAAAACAGCGATCATCTTTTGATCAAGTATCCCAGTTCGACAGAGGAAGGATAGTGGCCTACCGAGATTGTGGATTATCTTTCAGGGAAATCGGTAGTCGTGTTGGACGAAACCAAACAACTGTAATGCGGATATGTGATCGTTGGATGCAGGAGGGTACGACGGACCGACGTGTTCGATCGCATCCACCTCAGTGCACCACTTCACGTGATGACAGGCATATTGTGCGTATGGCAGTGACGGATCGCTCAGCCACATCACGAACCATAGCACAGCACATTCAGTCTGTACCGCATCCTCCAGTGTCTGCGCGTACCATTCGACGCCGTTTACAGCAGAGTGGTCTGTCCGCAAGACGTCCATTGCTTCGTCTACCCTTGACGCAGAACCACAGACGTTTCCGCCGCCAATGGTGCGATGAAAGAAGGATGTGGACGGCAGAATGGAATGAAATTGTCTTTACTGACGAGTCACGCTTCTGTCTGCAACACCACGATGGTCGGATTCGAGTCTGGAGACACCGTGGAGAGAGGATGCTGAACAGCTGCGTTATGCACCGCCACACTGGTCCTGCACCGGGTATTATGGTATGGGGCGGTATTGGATATCACTCTCGCACTCCTCTAGTACGCATTGCCGGTACTTTAAACAGCCAGCGCTACATCTCCGAGGTGTTGGAGCCAGTTGTCCTTCCTTACCTTCAGGGCTTGCCCACAGCCATATTTCAACAGGATAATGCGCGACCACACGTGGCACGCATTGTCCAAGGGTTCTTCGTCAATCGCCAGATTGAATTGCTTCCCTGGCCAGCTCGCTCTCCGGATCTTTCGCCGATAGAAAACATGTGGTCCATGGTTGCTCAACGATTGACCCAGAATACATCCCCAGCTGCCACACCAGATCAACTTTGGCAACATGTGGAAGCTGCTTGGTCTGCTGTACCCCAAGAACACATCCAAAGTCTGAATCAATGCCGAGGCGTGTGGCAGCGGTGATCTCCAACAATGGCGGCTACTCTGGCTACTGATTTTGGCAGGAACAACACTTCACAGAAGTCTATAAATTTAATCATTTGATACTTGGTCAACATGTTATCTACAAAATAAATTTTGTTGTGATATCTCTTGTCTTTCTTGGTGTTGCAATTTGGGTGGCCAGCAGTGTAGTTCGACAATGAATTTAATGATTCAAAACTTCTGTGTAGACGATGTTTTTTGTAAAAACTCTTTCATCGTTTGCTAAATGCCCTTGACCGTTATATTCTGAAATATAAAATCTCAAACCATCGAATGATCGAACTCTAGTTGCTGCGACGTACAATTGACCATGTGTAAAAACTGGCTGCCTCAATAAAATTCCAATTTTTTCGAATGTTTGTCCTTGAGACTTATTTATTGTCATCGCAAATGCAGGTAAAATTAGAAATTGAGTTCTTTGAAAGTTAAATGGTAAAATAGTTCCGGAATATGTTAAATTTATACGTGGAATCAAAATTCTCTTATGGCGTGCGGTTCCAGTTAAAACTTCGCAATCAATAGTATTACGATGCATAAATTTGATGCGCATTCTTGTTCCATTGACTAATGCTTCCTTTGTATTTAATTTTCTGATCAGCAAAACGATGCAATTAACTTTCAATACTAACTTATGTGGTGGCAAATTATGCCAAATCTCATACTTCTCCGTGCGCACAATGTGCTTAAAAAGGGGTACAAAGTTTTTATTCACGTATTAATATATAGATTGCAGTATATGAACGTAAACAATGACTGTTTTATTTTGTTTAATTTAATATATTTGTAACGCATATTACACATTAATTTTACCTGTCTGCACTCCTTCTCCATATGAACTTTAATTATGCTAAATCTCATACTCCTCCGTGCGCGCAATGTGCTTAAAAAGGGGTACAAGCTTTTTCTTCACGTATTAATATATAGATATGCTGTTTAAAAACAAAGTTTATCTTTGACGTAAATATTAGTAGACATCAGTTTCAATTTCTATTGTTCAATTTTTCCCGTACCCTATCGTCTAGACTATGCGGCGACTTATCACCGAACCACGCAGCTAAAACTCACTTTCTTTGATGTTCGGTGATTGCTGTTCCGAATGGTTAGTGGTGTTTGTCATGCGCGAGCAGTATGTATCTTTATAATCACCTTTAACTAACCTTCCTGTCTCCCATAGATGCTAGCCTCTATCATACTTCAGTTTTATTCAGTTTAAGAGTTAACTTCTATCTTCTGCACTTGGATTTTCAAGATAAAATCCATGTTCGTTAGTTACATATTTCGTTGTCGAATTGTAGACAATATTAATTTTGCCTTTGCTCTTTTTATCGAAATGTTTTCATATAGGAATTTTATAAGTGGCAAAATGCAACTGATAAAATTTGATTTGGAAGAAAATTTAAAAGATTTTTATGATAGTTTTTGTACGCCAATCGTCCTGCGAATAATAATGTTTGTTTAAAAACCAACACTAACTTCGAAATTTTTCAAAGTTGCGGGAAAAAAATACATACTGATATTTTTATCATCATAGTACGGGAGGTTTCCTAGATTGTACATGTACAGCTGTGGAAAAAATCCACTTTTATTTACGCATAGTTCATAGTAGAGCAAGTTCAATCTCGGTTGTAATCCTCAATTGTAAATGTTACGCTACGCCACCGCCATTGGAATAACTCCCAAGGAAATCGCTTAGATATTGAAGGGGCTCACTTGAAATTGCATTGACATTGAAGGACATGAGAAAACATTCGCATTAGGCGGAAGAAGTCACTTAGTGCAGATAGCACGAACGTTTGTAGGTAGAGCGTTAACAAGGTCTTTTAGAAAGAGTACCAGAAACTCGAATAACAACCGATCGATATAGTGTGGATACCAGTAGAAAGAAAAAAAAATCTAGGAGTAATTATTATTAGAAATCGCTGTGCAAACAAAACCAAAAGGGTAGTGAAGTGTCTTGGTTTTTTCCTGATTGTATTGATCTTTCAAGATAGTTCGTTAAAAAGTTCCGTTGCCTGTGAAAAAACTCATTCCGGTTTTTGTTTGCAAATTGTTAATTTTACCACAGTATTTGTTCATTCCCTGCAAATCGTTGAAGTACTCATTAAGAGTTACGTTTGATTAGCTTACAATGGTAAAAAGTTTACACTGAATGCACACATTTCTGATTCTAAACTCATCATACTACTTGAATTCAAATGGTTTTTTTTCTGTATTGTTTGCACAGCGAAAACTAATGTATTCAAGAAGCATTTTCAAATTTTTATATATTCCATTTGGCATCTTTTTTAACACGATAAGTTTATATTAGAATAAAAGTCGAAAAAAGTCAAATGCCTTTCAAACTTAAATTAACCTAAAAATTAATAGACACGAAAAAGTAATATGTGGTGCAAAATAACCCAAGTTCTACAGCAAAGTTCTCGTATCAAAGAAGTAGTTCAAAGGCATACCAATTCTGCGTATTTCGTATGTTGGTTGTTTGGTGCTTATCTCTTGGTGCTAAATAAGTTCTACACCAAGATATGGAGGTTGTGAAAAATTAATTTGTCAACCTATTGTGGGGTTGGAGAAGATTTCTTGGCTATTGATATTGACGCGGTGTAAAATGTGGTGCGAGACTGGTTCTTTTTTACATTTGATGTACTGTGGTAAAGCTTTGGTACCATCGACGAAGATTATATGCGTTATATGTCCCGTGCGTACTCTTGTCAACATGAAAAACCTTCTCGACAAGTTGAGATCTAAAAGCTTACTCGGAGTGCCAATGTAGCAATGAAGTTTCTCACATAAAAAGCAAAAGAGTAAGCTATCTGGGTATGAATGTGCTAGTAATTACTTACTGAGGTTTGCCGATTACAGTAATAAAAAACGTCTTGGACCTTTCGGAATGTAGTGGATAATGCAAATTTATATAGCTGTGATTCAATCCTAATATCCCAATTTTTTACATTTGTGTGTTTAATCTTCATTTTCAGTATAGAGAGGGATTTTTAGTGTAAACAAACCACCGGAGGACGAGGATTTTTCTTATGGTTTCTCAAAACAGGAAAAACGTTCTACCACAAAAACACTATCGCCATCTATATTTAGCTTCACAGAAATAGTCTCTCATAGAGACGCTGATAATCAGTATTGTAGTTAAGTAATTAAAAAACGTTGATTGGGTTTTGAACTTACTTGTTCTGTATATCGTTGTTCTAATCATTCACAAAGGTAATGATTTCAGAAGCATTGATTTATTTTAAAATTTCTTGGACGTTTAATTTTGTGACTACATA
Organism: Meta bourneti; assembly: GCA_933210815.1. Lineage (NCBI taxonomy): Eukaryota > Metazoa > Arthropoda > Arachnida > Araneae > Tetragnathidae > Meta > Meta bourneti. The sequence continues at coordinate 32,246,358 of OW119923.1, read as the reverse complement.
CACACTAAAATTTCAGCTCCTAAATCACTAACTTTTAAAAGGTTCTAAAGGCTAAATAGATCATTCCTCTTTTATCCTACGCTAGACCTCAGACTTTTCTCCATAAATCTGTCTCTCAGCCCAATATAGTCTTGAAACAGAAATAAAAAATGGAACTTTAATAGCAGTATCATGAGCTGCGATGTCATAAGATCAGAGAAATTAATGAGGTGGGCTCCTGTCGTGTCTGAAAGGCCACACAGAAGACAAGGTGAAGGTTCTGACAAGCCAGTTCTGTATAGATATATTACATTTCTCTAAAGAACATCTTAAATCCTTATTTTTTTTATTTCTGATGTCCAACCACTGAACTCTTCGACTTTCGGCACAAGGGGCGAACTGACGGCTATTTGTGAAGGAGCACCCTGTGGGTAATCCACCGCTACTCTTAACAGGAACAATCACCAGTATCCATGTGCTTACAAGCTGGAGTTTGAATTTGGGACCTACTGGTTAGCAGACAAACGCTATGACCACTAAACCAGTTAGGCGGTTACATCTTAAATCAAATTATCGTTATTAGTTCATAAAATTGAAGATCTTGCCCGTATTTATAGTTCTTCAGTATTCAATTTTATTACTTGATATTTTCTGTAGAACAAATTTGGGAGATGGTAAACCAAAGTAATACAATTCGAATCAGAAAAGTTTAGCCTCCCAGTGGGACCTCTCCGAGAACTTGAAATAGAATTGAAATGAATCACTAGTTCTTCAACTTCAGAAACAGAAGAGAAATTTATCTTGATGGAATGGTGATACCAGGCAAGCACACTTCCGCAGACTTAAGGAATCGAGTCCCAATGAATCGGAAAAAGTGCGGAGCTTGGTGGAAAGTAATAGCCACCGATTGCATTCCGCTTCAAATGGCTCTGAAGGTACTTTGAAAAATTGCATGGCTAAACGTGCCAACAATCTCTAATGGAAATAGTGGAAAGGTATTAAGAGAAGGTGAAAAGGATTGGGTTTATTTGTGATTCCGATTCCAAGAGTGTATTGTGGAAGATCAATGGAATCGAGGTATTTAAGCTGAGAACTAAATCGGATTACATTAAATTGCGTTTAAAAAAAGACGACTTGACTTTCTAGTTTCTCTCATGGTTTATGTATTGTTTCCTTTGCAGTTCTTGTTTTTAGAAATTGACGGTTTAAAGATATGGTTGATTTGATAAAATATTGCTGAATTGAATAATTGTAAGTAGTAAAAGCGTTGTCAGATTATATGTCCCTTCTGTTCCGATCTTTGATTATTATTACATTTAAGTATGAAAACAGTTTGAATTTTTCTGGGAATTCTACAAGTTTCTCGTGTCTGCTCATATCGTCCACTTACAACTGAAATACACTAAGTCAAAAAACATAATTCTCAGAAAACAAAGGAAATAAAATTCTACAACATATGCTTCAATCACCTATCGTGTTTCTCAGGTAGAAATCTAACCTTCATACTAAGACAAAATAACTTAGTGAATTTCACCAGTCTAAAGATCACATACTGGTTTATAAAAATAAAAAATTATAGGTTGAAACTTTTGACTTGGTGTGTTTCACTTGTAAGCCATCGATATTTTGGTTTGGGAATTGAAATTTGAAATATTTATTAATATCTTCAATTAAAATTATCTTTTAAAATTCAACTATCACTAATGTTTTCTGCTGATTTATTGACGATTTTGTAAACTGCTATACATGTATTTTCCTTCAAAAAAATTTGCCTCTAAGTTATTCCTATTTTATTATTTATGTAAGAATAAACTAATCTTAAGATCAGTTTATTATTACTATTCACTTAAAATAGCTTTAGTAGGCTAAACCATAATAAAGGGAAGATTATCCTTAAACAATATTAATGCAAACTTATTCGAACTTCTTTGCTTGGGATGTGATATTGAGAAATAAATCTATACGAATTGCTCATTTAAATATCTAAACTAGTTCAGAAACAGTTTTTCTATTATTTATACCAAATATAACGTAACGTTACCAATGAAATTCGAATTATGCCATCTGAAAGCACAAAAAAATGAATTACAGAAGGTACAGTTTCACATAAAGAACTTTATCATCAACTCCGTTTGAATAAATCTAAATCACAATCGAGGTTAACTAAGGAAGACAAATTCCCATCCGGTAGAATTCAGAAATCATACAACAGTCTAAAGATCTGAATCTTATTACCATTTAAATTAAATTAGAGAAGCTGAATCACGGACAACTAACTCGAAGTTCAGATGAGAGAGCGAGGACAAGAATTAGGATATAAATTTCCATTTCAGAACTTGAGAAAAGGTAGTCTGTAATTGCCTTCAGTTTCTTTTCTAAAGAAGGCTTTTTTATAAAATGGAATTTTATAAGTGCTTTTGTCATTACCAAAAGCATCTTGAAAGCACTTGCAGAAACGGCGAATACAATGGAGAATGGAGAGGATGTCTTTCAATTTGCATTCCTCGTTCGAAATTTTTATAACACAGAAACAGCAAGTGAATCAAGAATGGTAACTGGCCAGTAGACCGTTTTACAAAACTCAGTAAATAGTCATTTACACGAGAGGAACATTTGCTTTGGATACCGGATTGGAGATCAGTAAGAGTTAAGTTTAATGATTAGCCAGAACATTAACAGTCTGGTAAAAAAAGTGAAGAACTTTCGAAAGAATCCTTGGATACTCGTGTCTATTGAATGAGAGGCACTGTGGATCATTGTCAGAAATAATTCCTTTTTCGGATCAAGTCATGGATACAGTGAAAGTGGACTCTCAGAAAAATGGGGTAAAAGTCACGTCGTAGGTGTAAGTGGAACAATTACATCCCACAACAGATTGCATTTCACTCTAAATAACTAAAATAAATTGTATAAGACGCAGTTTCTTATAAGTTTTATGACAAAATATGTTTTCAGTGATATTTGTTCCATAGATTTGTTCCATAGATTAAGCATTCTGATTGATACTTCAAAATTTGTAAGAAATTCCAATAATTGCTCCTTAGTTTTTTAAAATGCATCACGCGGGGCTTATCGGAATCTTAAAAATTAGTTTGTTTAGATGGGACGATCTTTCTATTTATTTACCTATTAATTGAAGACGTTTTGGCAACAGAGGCCTGAACCACGCTTTGTTAAAAATGAACTATTGCATGAAAATGAATTGTTGGACGAAGCATTCATTCAAGAATACACAAGGTAAAGCATATTTAATTGATACTTAGTGGCATTCATTGGTCCAAAATTTGTGATAAGCAGAGGTTTTGATTTGTCGGATTTTATTCTACACAAGGCCTAATTAGATCGAGACTTACGGCTTAGAGTGAATTGTGAATCAGTACAAACATCCTTGAACGAAATTCGATGTAGAGCCTGTTGAAACGAGGGCCAATTCGTTAACCACTCTGCTATCAAGTGATTATTGTAAGTTTGCAATACTATATCGTCGTTTTACTATCAAAACCTCATAAGTCGAATTATTTTAGTCCATGAAGTTTTAGTATTATTTGGTTACAAATTTGCTTAGTTTTTCTTCAAAAGATCCTAAGTCTACATCAATCATAAAGCTGCCCTAGGCAGTTTTTAAACCTCATATCTCATAACTGGTCTACAGCTTGTTATCTAGTTTTTCATCGTTCCCGAAAATTTTGGTATCAAACCACGAGGTTTTAATAGTAAAACCACGATATGCCACACGCCTGGTATAGTTGTCATAGCGTTTATCTGCCATCCAGTAGGAACGTGCTTAAATCCCGGTTTTGGATTATACGGCATGCATGATGATGATTGTTCCTGTTAGGAGGAACTGCCGCTTACTCACTGGATGATTCTGACAAATAACCATCAGTTCATTCATTATAGTGCCGAAGGCCGAAGGAATCAGTGATTGCGCATTAGAAATAAAACAAAAAGGTTACCATGATTCATTGACCCTTAGTTCAACCGGCTCAACGTTTCTCAGGTTCTCAACAGGCTACATTGCTCAACAGGCTCTCCCTGTCAATTCAATGTTTCTAGTGGTTGGAAAACCATTTTAACCCTCTAAGTGGTTTAAACGAGATATCTTGTCTATCAAGATCTGTCCAATTTCATTAATGACGAGATGTCTCGTCATCAAGATATAATCGACTTTTTGATGATAAGATCAAGATCAGGTCAGTTTTTCCAATGACGAGATAGCTCGTCCATCAAGATCTGGTTAGTTTTGCAAGTGACGAAATATATTGTCGAAACAACAACCAGGGGGGTTAAGCAGTAGGGCCCGGTCTAATTATAGCCCTCATGAAGCAAACAGTGCCCATACAACATGCTTTCCCAAAGTAGGCGCTGAAGAAATCTTGGGTGCACGCACTTCCAATTTACGTAGGTTCTTACAAGTCCAGCATGCAGCGGCAGGTTTCTATGCACGTTTTCAAGTTTACTGTACAATGCTATAACTAGGTGAGGATATTTAAATTACTTCAAAACATACAGCACACCCATACTTGCAATTTATTATTAGTTGAGATAGTTTCCAGAGGGGGGGACAAAATTGTCTTTGAAAAGGGTGCTTTGAAAGAAAAACGTTTGGGAAACTATGTAGGACGACAGAATTTTTAACTAGTTTTTAATAAAATATTCATGCTGCTTCAAAAGTATTAAACTGAACGATTAAACGGCAACTTTGATGTGAATAGATCCTTAAATGGCCGACCATAAATACATTATGCATTCTCTTTGTTTGAGATAGTCTAGCGTGCAAATGTAAACTTCAATGAAATAATTAAGGGCTGATATTAGAGTGGCATTACTCGAAAACAGAATTGACACTTACATGCCATAGGAAAAAATAACAAATACCCAGAAGTACCCCTTGAAGCATATAAAATTGATTAAGCCATATATTAAAGCAGCGCGCATTTCCTTTCAACAAAAAAGAGTTTCTTTTCACTTGGATTTTTCGTGTAGATTGAATAAAAGGCCCTTTTTTCCAGTCCTTTGACAACTAGAACACACCTCGTGAATCAGACGAGGGTAGTCTGGCACTCTTCCAGTCCTATTGAACCTTCGGACACGTTGGGAAACACGAAAAGCCGATCAGACTTCCGACAAGTTACATCAATTCCGTTTTAAAAGAGGGCTATAGTTGTGTAATTAAAACTCGAATGTATTTATTTTAGCAGCATGGAAGTTTCTAGATGAAGGAAATAAAGTATCGCGTGATTTCCTCTATTGATTAATAAACACTCACTTTTGATTAATTTTGTTAAATGATTCGTTTAAGCTCGACGTCTCATGTCAAATGCCAGAACCGATCTGGCATTTGACATGAACCGATTTGACAGAACCGATCTGGCATTTGAATGCCGACACGCATGTCAAATGCCAGAAGTAAGCACTTGGACTAATTGAAATAATCACTGGAAACGGGTGTACTTGATCAATGTTCCTGAATACTTATGATAATTTCTTCTCACAATGACTTGACGTTGTCTATCTTGTGTTTTGCACAGCTTGGCCAAATATAATCCTTACGCCATGAAACCTAAAACCAATCAACCAACCTGAATAATTATGCTCCATTCCAAAGGACTTACGGAATCTATTTCGGGAGAATATTTAATTTCCACTCTTATTTATTAACAAGAGAAACTTTTCTAATGTTTGTGTGCATGTCTATTTACTTGATGTGTGACGCAGCTTGGCTAAATGTATCCTTTGCGTCATAAAACCCAACCATCCAATGAACCTTTTCTAATGTAGGCGGTGTAGGTTCTATCTTGTAATTCACCCTAAATATATTTCTCTCTTCTGTGTCAGTAAAACTTTCCTTGTGCGTATTTTTTCTTGATATTGTCTGTCTTGTGTTTAGCTCAGCTTTATCATATATGGCTTTTGAGCCATAAAACCTAACCAACCTTTTCTATTATTGCTTGTGCGGGTTCCATTCCTATAACTTACCCTGGGTGTATTTCTTTTTTCAGTGTCAACAAAACTTTCCTTGTGTGTGTAAGTATGTCCATTGCTAGGTGTTGTCTGTCTTGTGTTTGGCGCAGGTTGGCCAAATTTAGCATTTAAGTCATAAGACCTAACCAAACTTGACAGGAATTCTAAGCAAATAGAATCTTTTTGTATCCTTATTGGGATAATGAGATCGATCATTGAGACCGTCGAATCGTATAATCCATTTTCAGTTTTTTTACGAATGCTTGAATTGAAGCTACTCTTCGATGGACTACTTCCCTGCTATGCATTGTTCATTATTGACCACGAGGAGGTGAGCCTATCAATACACAAGTTTTAACAGCATTGGAATGGTCATTCCAGATGGCAATCATCTCCTTCACTGTCTTGTGAGTTGTAAGCCATGTAGGTTCGATTCTTGTAACTTACCCTGGATGTATTTATTTTTCAGTATCATTAAAATCTATTCAGCTTTCTTGTGTATGTATGCCCACAACTTCAGGCTGCTTGTCTTGTGCTTGTCGCAGCTTGGTGAAATATGGCCCTTGAGCCATAAAAATCCAACCAATCAACCTCCATTGCCCTCTGACAAATCTGTTTTTCACCGTCATTAGAAAGCGAGAGACTTATTGTCTCTTACTTTTTATCTTTGTGGTTTTCTCTTTCGTTTTACTTCTTGGTATATTATGCTTGATTGTGTGTGAATTCTGTTTTCTTGTTTCAATAAATTATCTTCGTGTCTTGTCCATGCTTGAAGTTTTGGATATAGGAAGATGATAAGGGATAAATATGTATTGTCCCTTAGGGTGACGCTGTATTTGAAATTTTAAAAAATACTGTTTTTTCAATAGAGCATTGAGAAGATTTTCTAATACCCAACCAACTGACCTCTTCGATCTTCGAAAGGAGAGAATTGGTGACTATTTGTGAGATGGAATATTCATTGGGGCCGCCATTATCGCCAACACAATCACCAATATCCATATACTTACAAATTATTATTCGAACCCAGGATCTACTGGGTTCTACTCTACCAGGTAAATGCTATGACCATTATACCTGGTAGCGGCTGTAGAGAAGTAATCTTGTAGAAACATCATTGGTTTTCCATCCCTTTTTACTGGCAACCCATCACCGTTTTGGTTGGTATCCATGCCATATTAAGAATTATTATTGCTAACAGCGTATTAATTAATCTAAAACTAAGATCGTAGGTTGTTTAACATATTTATTTTACATTGACTTGATCAAAATAAAATTCACGTAGCACAAAACGAATAAATTGATTTAAAATTTCAAATGAATGCCATGAGTTATTTGCGTAGCTCAAAAACATTGGAAACTTTCGTTCTGGTCCTTGATTCAACAGGTTCTGGGTTCGAATGTAAATCCTCCCATGGATTTTCGTAGTGGTTCCGAATAACACTACATTATAGTCCCGGTCAAATTAGCTTTAGTGTAGCACAAATGAAAGTGGAACAAAATACCAACCAAAAAAATGTAAGTTAGAAATCCATTAATATACATAAAGTAAATTATTATAATTAAAACTGATTTTGGTATAAAAGTCATACAAATATTTCGTCATTGGTAAATTATAATTTAAAATTAGTTATAAAATTCCTATATTGTATATATACTAGCATTAGATACGTTTTTCCGATTTTTTAATTCAATCCTTATTGTTGAACACTAAAATTTTTCATTCGGTTATATTTTAAACTTTTATTTCATCCGAGATCCTACTTTATAGTCAAAGCATTTTTCTTTGATTTTATAAAAGAGTTTGCTGAACAGAATCTTTTTTTGAAAGCGTATTGAAGTGCGTATGCATTGGTGGCACAAAACTAAGAGATAACTCAATTCTACTGGGAATACAAGTACGTCAGGAAAGAAAATCAATTTTGAAGAATGACAAAAACACAATTCAGTTAACCTGTTTCAGTTTGTTCTGAGCTGAATCTTCACAATAAATTGTTTTCGTCCAGGAAAAACTCTAAATGAATTAACGCAATTTTTGGATGGAAGTAAAGTACAAAATCTAGTTGTTTCGCCTATAAGGCCGAAATAGAAACTTCTATAATTGTATTTAATCTATCTATATAGGACTTGATGGTTGAGTAATTCCTAGTGTTTATTTAACCGATGTCTCTTCCAATCCTCCTTGAAAGGAAGGGATCTATTTCCAGACTTTTAATACTATTAGGCTGTGAAAAAACTGCTGATGGGGTGATTCAATTGCTTGATGACACTTTCTGAGTGCTGATTCATCAGCTCCCGTCTCTTAAGACGTTTCCTTTTAATCAGCTTAATAAGATATATCTTTAGGATTGTGGAGTGATGAGTTCGAGCTCTGCCGTAGACAACGAAATTTCTGCCAGAAGTTTGCATAGGTTAGGAATCAGTTAAGAGCAAGTTATAAAAATTTGCAACTAACTTATACTCATTTATATATTTGAATAATTGAAATTAAAATACAACCACATATTAACCCTCCAAGTGGTTTCGACGAGATATCTCGTCCATCAAAATCTATCCAATTTTGATAATGGCGAAATACCTCGTCCATCAAAATATGTCCAATTTTGATAATGACGAGATAACTCGTCATCAAGATATTGCCGATTTTTTATGACAACCAGATCAAGATCTGGTCAGTTCTTTTTCTAATAACGATGTATCTCGTCCGGCAAGATCTGGTTATTTTCCATCCTATGACAAAATACCTGATCGAAACAACCACCAGGAGGGTTAACGCACATGTTTTCTGCTATAAAATGAGTGCATTAGCCTGTTTATCTCAGATTTTTCTTTCTTTTTGATAAACGTAGACTTATTTTATGCCATTGATACATGTACTGTAAGGTAGAACATGTGTGTTCAGGTAGGCACGTTCACTGAATATGAAACGTGTCTGTGATTAAAGTAGCGACTTTCACCTGCTGGAAATGTTTGAAGAAGTTTTATAGATTAGTTTCACTGCTAGAGCGCTTCAAATATCGGGAGGGAAGCTGCTCGGACCAAAAGAAGAAGGGCTTTAATGAAATTACATGCTCTTGCCCCTCACAATACCTATCACATTTCTACAAACAAAAAACCAGTCCGTGGTATGCACTATCCCCATCAAGTGTGACCTCATGAAATAGCATTGGAAAGCATTTTTCAAAATTATATCAATGTGATAAATTTAAACAAATAAGTATGGTAGATAGGTATGTAGTCGAATTAACTTCCCAATGGAGCAACACAGCCGGCTATTGGTGACAGTCCAAGATCAGTCCCGAATAGAAAGATCTTGCGACAACACGACGTAATTTTGAACCAAGGTCAGATGACAAGTTGAAGGACCTGAAATGACACCCCACTCTAAAAAAAAGTGTGAACTTAATAGTAAATAGTTTGGGAATCTGTCACAAATAGGAAATTCTTAAAAATTATAGGAGTATAATAGTACTTGAGTATGAACTTTGAAAACTTGGATTTGTCCTTTCTGTACCACACCCTATACCAATTTACTCAAGTTTGAAAGGTTTGAAAATTAAATGCTAAAGGAAGTGAACGCAAATTTTTGAGTTCAGCAAAACGAACCTGAAATAGAAGGCTGAAGTGCAGTTCTACAAGGTAAATAACTGATGAGAGGATTTCTTTCTTTGAGTTATTATTTCAGTAAATGCCGAGGTTCAAAATTACGAGGTTCTATCTTCGAATCTATCTCCGGGATTAATCCCGGACCGTCACCCTTTTTTGTTGCTTCAGTGCCACGAAAATTCAACTACCTACCGTTTAGCAAATGAAGAATGATTTTTATATAATGTGTTAACAAGTGTTAATATGAAAGGTTTCAATCAAAATGTTCCCATTTATTATTAAGTATTAATGTGGTGTTTGCGTTAGCAAAACGGAATATTTAAATGACGAGACATGAAATATCAGAAATAAAAAACCCACCACTACATATTTTGTTTCTATTAACATCAAAGAAATGTTAAATGAGAAAAATGTATTTTATTTCAGTATAAAAAAGAAAAGAAAAAGTACGAGCAGTTTAATTTCCTTTTCCTTTTAGTGATTTTTTTTCATTTTAGCATTAGTTTTATTTCCAAACCATTAGACAACAAAAGTTGCTGTTCTCAGCATTCACCATGACTATAACTTATGCTAAAAAACACAAAGAATAGTTGCAGTCTTGCAAGTTATGAAACAATATCTAAATGTTCACGCCAGGCAAAAAATAACATTTTAAACCTAATTAGCTCAAGTTAAGTAATATAATACTTTGTTTAGTTTGTCAAGATTCAATTGTTTGTAACAAAGATCACTAAGAATATCGGATAGAAATAAATTCTTTGCCCTATATGTACCTAGAATCACTCAACATGAATGAAAATAAACAGTTTCATTCAGGTTGTTGGAAATCAAAAGTTGTTTCAACGTAAATTAATTTAAAAACAGATAAATCAGATTTCTCAGAAAGATTTTCCAAGAACTTGGTTTAACATATATCAGTAGGATGAATATTTTTCAGATTCAACTATTTATGTTGAATATTTTATATTAACCAGTGCATAGAAATAATAGAAATGAAGAAATATTTTAAGTATTAAAACTTTTGCTCAGTTTTAGATTTCACTTAATTTCCAAATAGCTTTAAACAAAACACTGTACGCTATATTTATAATAATGCATTCATTTATGTAATTCAATTTGCATAAGAAATCTTAAGAAAAATTAATAATCTTTCATTTTATATATACATACATTAAAACCTATCCAGACAATTCAACCTACACGCGGTTTAGAGTTTAGACTTGCTAAGAAAAGATGAACGGAAAATTTTTCCCGAAATCCAAAACTGAACAGGAACAGCTGCAAAGCTGACAAGATTTAGATAGAATGTTTCAATATAGCTTCCGTTTTGGATCAGGTATAGAGTAAGCGTTTTTTCAAGAGAGCCATATTATGTCCAAATGTGAAATATTCATGTGAATTCAAACGCTCTTCCTTATGTGATCAAATTTCATTGAAAAACTTTTACAATTTTTTATTACTCAAAAAGCGAGAGGACTAAAACGGACATGCAAAATAAATGTAAAATTGTACATCACTACTTTATAACTTTTGCAATTTCAATCATATCATAACTACACTGCTGGCCACCGTAAATGCAACACCCTGAAGGAAGCATGCAAATAATATGAAATTTACAACATGCATTAGCGGAGGTGAGATATGCAAATGATTAGAATTTCAGCGCAGACGCACATCACGCGCGCCTGTGGCGCCACTTCAAAGCGCTATTTAAGGCTTGGAGATTTCGACGATTTCAAGTACGGCAATTGTGTTTTTCTTGTGGTTGTTTAAAAAAAACGGTCAATTATGCCTCGTAGAAAACAGCGATCATCTTTTGATCAAGTATCCGAGTTCGACAGAGGAAGGATAGTGGCCTACCGAGATTGTGGATTATCTTTCAGGGAAATCGGTAGTCGTGTTGGACGAAACCAAACAACTGTAATGCGGATATGTGATCGTTGGATGCAGGAGGGTACGACGGACCGACGTGTTCGATCGCATCCACCTCAGTGCACCACTTCACGTGATGACAGGCATATTGTGCGTATGGCAGTGACGGATCGCTCAGCCACATCACGAACCATAGCACAGCACATTCAGTCTGTACCGCATCATCCAGTGTCTGCGCGTACCATTCGACGCCGTTTACAGCAGAGTGGTCTGTCCGCAAGACGTCCATTGCTTCGTCTACCCTTGACGCAGAACCACAGACGTTTCCGCCGCCAATGGCGCGATGAAAGAAGGATGTGGACGGCAGAATGGAATGAAATTGTCTTTACTGACGAGTCACGCTTCTGTCTGCAACACCACGATGGTCGGATTCGAGTCTGGAGACACCGTGGAGAGAGGATGCTGAACAGCTGCGTTATGCACCGCCACACTGGTCCTGCACCGGGTATTATGGTATGGGGCGGTATTGGATATCACTCTCGCACTCCTCTAGTACGCATTGCCGGTACTTTAAACAGCCAGCGCTACATCTCCGAGGTGTTGGAGCCAGTTGTCCTTCCTTACCTTCAGGGCTTGCCCACAGCCATATTTCAACAGGATAATGCGCGACCACACGTGGCACGCATTGTCCAAGGGTTCTTCGTCAATCGCCAGATTGAATTGCTTCCCTGGCCAGCTCGCTCTCCGGATCTTTCGCCGATAGAAAACATGTGGTCCATGGTTGCTCAACGATTGACCCAGAATACATCCCCAGCTGCCACACCAGATCAACTTTGGCAACGTGTGGAAGCTGCTTGGTCTGCTGTACCCCAAGAACACATCCAAAGTCTCTTTGAATCAATGCCGAGGCGTGTGGCAGCGGTGATCTCCAACAATGGCGGCTACTCTGGCTACTGATTTTGGCAGGAACCACACTTCACAGAAGTCTATAAATTTAATCATTTGATACTTGGTCAACATGTTATCTACAAAATAAATTTTGTTGTGATATCTCTTGTCTTTCTTGGTGTTGCAATTTCGGTGGCCAGCAGTGTACTTAAGTTTCTCCTCTTTTACTCATATGTCCAAATTTTAAGGATAATGCAATCCAAGATAAACACCATGCCAAGTACCACTACAGAAGTACCTCAAATGACGAAAGATAAGAGATATGTGAAATAAAATAAGAATATACATGCCTCATAGTGTTACTGGAAACTAAAGAAATGACAAATGCTGAGCTGAACACTTTATGGAATTTAGTTATAGCGTAAAAAAGTTTATGTTCTACTAACCCTCCTGGTAGTTGTTTCAACGAGGTATCTCGTCATTAGCAAAACATGCGAGGTCTTGATGGACGAGATATCTCGTCATTAGAAGAAAACTGACCAGATCTTGATCTCGCCATCATAAAAAATAAGCAGTATCTTGATGGCGAGATATCTCATCATTAACAAAGTAGTCTGATCTTGATGGACGAGATATCTCGTTAAAATCACTTGGAGGGTTAAAAGCAACCTAATAGGGAACTGTGTTGATCTCTCACCCTAACGCAGGCTTCAATATGTGCAGGTATGCTTTCTACTAGACTGTCCAAAGAGTTCCTGTAGCAAGGATTCTCATTCAAGCACTAGAGCGTCTTTGCTCTTGTGCAGTCTTTGGTAGAATTGTATAGACTGCAATGCGACGTTCAAGAGCATATCAAGCATGCTCAATTGAAGTAAGATCAGGTGACCGTGGTTATTACAAGTGTAGTATAATCCTCAATTTTTGGACATGTGTGAAAGTAAAAACTGGAAAGTAATATGTGATAAATTAGAAATATGAATATATCTTACTTTTAAAATTGCAGCCAGAGGTTCACAAAAATGCATGTTTCTTCAAAATAAAATCGATAGAGTACAAAAAGAATCAAATAAAAGGCTCAGCAGTTCCCGAGAAGCACGAAAGGAAATAACCTGTGCAAAAAAATCCTCCAAACACCGTTTCACAAAATGCAAATTGAGACTATTATTTCTGCATTGAGATATCTACATTCGTGGATCGCATCGTTCAAAGCACCTAAATATTCCGAATAACGAGAAATGTTCAACTTCTTACTACTTTCGCCATCTATTTTGGAACGGGCGCATCGCAAAGCAATAACCATACTTTAGGATAATTGGTTTTCACATATAAATTCTAGAATAGAAAAACGGAAGCTTTGGAAACATGTTGTCGCTAAGACACCGAGTTCACACGAGAATAGTGACTTTATGGAGCTATTTTGGAATTGGTTTTCTTTATTATTCATGTTTTTTCATTTCCCGTCTTCTTACTAAGCACGTAGATGATGGATGATTTGATAACTGTGTTAGTAGTGGCATTTTTAGGAAACTATTTGGGTTTGAAATGAAAAGTAGGTTTAATAGTTATAGTTAATTATACTGGGTGAATTAAGTAGATGACACCACTCATTGGATTGGTATTTGTATTATATATTCAATAAATCGTGATATTGTTTATAATTGCCATGTGTCTAATTGGATAATTCTAAGATAATTCAGAAATTTTGTTTTCCAGTGATTGAAATTTTTTTTGTTATTTTCGTTTGAATTTCAAAGGTAACATAATTTTGACTCGCTCTGTATAATGATTATTTCAATTGTCACAATCTTTGCTTTTTTATTTTTCAAAATACCTAAATTGCTTTTAAGAAGCTCGTAAATTGTTGTATGAAAACATATTTTATCTACCTAACCTAATTATAGTTATCAGTTCTTTATTAGAAAACCAAAGTAAAATATGACAAATAATTTTTTAACATTCTAAACAAGGTCTGAAATTAATCAGAATAAATGTGTTGTTTTATGGATAAAGTATTTCATATATTTACGTAGTTTAAACTTTTTAAAGTGATTGTGACGTTTACACTTTTCTAAACATAATAAAATTGAAAAACTAATAAAAGATGTAGAAAACATAAAATTGCCCTTTATAAAAGAAAACAGATAGATTTTAAATAATTTGCGCAAAATTGCCAACTTAGTTCAATATGACTTAAAATGTTCTTTACTTCAATTACATAGTACATTTATTTCTATAAAAGATATAGATGTATCTTCATGTGTTCTAAAGAAAATTAAATGTTCGCGTATTAAATATCAACGTCAAATTCATCAGCATAAATGAAAATAAGAGTTACATTTTTTCTACGAATTGTTAATTTTCTGGTGTTAATATTTTACAAATCATTATAAATACCTCTTACTAGTTTATTATTTACAGTTAATATTAAAATCAATATTATTTAGAAAGCACCTTAATTTTCTCTAATAAACTCAGCACAAGTTATACAAGAGTTATTTTTTTCACTCCTATGGTAATCATGCATAATGTTGTCAGTGTTTCATAAACCATGGTATATAAAAAATTATAGGAAATCATGGGAAATGGGAATTTCGGAATATGTCTTTATATTTCAATAAGATACGTGGACAGAGATCGGCATTATTTGTATATTGGTGAATGACAATAAACGATCGTAAACAATATAAAATCAACCTTTATGGGGTTCATTAGCCAATTCTGTAGCTTAATTTTAATACGCTTGATTTGAGTTCTGAAGCTGCATAATACTGTTAAAATTACACGGGAAAGCCAGCCTTTGAAATGAAATCTTTTAGAAGTCTGGTTATAGAAGACAATAAGAAATTTGGAAAATAGAAATCAACGAAGAAAAAATGTGAGTGAACGAAAACTCTTAATCGACTTAGGTGATAGGTTGGTTGATTGGTTGATTTTAGGTTTTATAGGCATGGGCTATATTTGGTCGAGCTGTGCCTAACATAAGACAAAGTTAAGTAAAAAGTGTCGTGAGAGAAAAAAAAGAAGGATTTGGGGAGTAGAGAAGTGGGATGAAAGCAGAAAAAGTTCGCTATGGTATCCGTAGAAACGATCCCTTGTTTACAAAAGACAGTAAACCCCATGTTAAAGACAAGATCTCCTAGAGTACCTCGGTTCCATGATGCCCGTACACACCTAAATGAGATGTCCCCTGAGGGCCCTTGGTGATAGGATGCAATTTACTAGAAGGATGCCAATAATTCCGAAACTTACTGTTGTTACATGACTAAGGTGTGATTTTTGCCCCGCCTATTATTGGAAGCAAGAATGGGACCAGTAAAAAATAAATACAAGAAATACTGATTTGTTTTTTCGATTAATTTTACTTCATTGGATAGATATGAAATATGCAGACCGACACTTTTATTTTCACTATAAATGGATTTGAGTAAGGTATCAAATGTGAATAATGACACTCATCAATAGATATAAGCAGTTACGATAGGTGATTGCAGTTGCTGTATGCGGGTCTGTTAGTAAAAAATATATTACTTTTATTCCAGAGAAAAAAATCCTCTAGATACAAAGTTTCTTATAAGAGCAGATTCTGTGAATCGCTCAATGCACTCGCAGATTCTACGTCTATCGTTACAGAATATCCGTTAATTAGTTCCCTGAAAAAAAAATAACCTTGGATTTTTGTACGGAATATTTACGCTAGATAATGGGCAAACATGATGTTATATGATGAATATAAGAGATTATATCTAGTATACAAAGACGGGGCTATTTTTCTTTTAAATACCCATTAATAATATGTGATTTTTTTATCAACTGTTAAATAATTGCGCTAAGGAGATAAAACTACGTAAGAGATTGTTATATTTTGGTGAATAGGAATCTCATTTTCAAAAGAAACTTAATCTTTAATTTAACATAAGGATACAGATCAAACACGAATTTTCAATCTGACGGGCTAGTGCGAGCTGAAGACAAGTGGTGCAAACTGAATTCATAAGGCGCTGAATTCATAGGGCCATTTAACACTATTCTAATACAGTTAAAGAGAGAGAGAGAGAGAATCCCGGAATCATCAAACTTCACAACAGAGGTAATGCAATAAAGCAGTTTCTTGTCGATCTCATTGGATACTGATATTCATTTTGAGGTAGCAAATAATATCAGAAGTGATAGATTGATATTAGAACAGCAATCCTGGTCGATGTTTGTATACGGCTGGATGAGTGAAGTGTAATAATAAAACTAACCAAACTTCGGTCGCAAACTATTTTAGCTATTACTCCCTAGCATTTGCTATTGAATGTGTCAGAAAATAGTTAGGTCTGATCTATAGAGTTTCTGCCGCTCCTTAACGTGGCAGATTTGCTTTTCTGTGTGCCATTTTCTGTAATAGAAAAATGTCTGAAGCACTGCTATGAAATAGCTTCCAACACAAACTCTGTTCTGCATTATAAAATATGCTGTAAAACAAACAGCTTATAGCGAGTATAACGCGTTATACTTGCGATCTATTTGGACCAAGCAGTTAAGTTTAATCCTTTGATATACGATTTAGTGGAACAATTTTTTGGACCGTTCATACCAGTTTTTGTTAACTATTATATCTGTATCACGGTAGGAAAAGGTCCAAATTCGATGATTTTGAGTAATGTCCATAAATCATTGCAAAATAATGAAATAAATAGAAAAAAGTGCCAATGTCTTCTTATCAAAGTTTTTCAATAGTTATCAATCTCTTTATCAATACCCTTCAATGTTTTGAAACAATCAAAACATTAGAGCGTATTTTTTTACACTGTATTAAACATTTCAACTATAAAAATTATAGTAAATCAGGTTATCTCAAAACCTTCAAAATGAATATCAGCCCTTTTCTACCAAGGTACAGATATTTACATTCACTATTACGAAAGATGGCTCGTTTTCTGAAAACTTTTGTATCAATTATAAAAATGCATTCAAAACTTATTGAATAGAAACGAGAAATAAAGTTATGATATTTAATCATAGTTAATACAATTTTACTCCTTTTATGTAGCCTTTTAGCTCTTCCTAGGTGTGCACATGTGATGAGATATGGGAAGTTTAAGTGTTCAAGTGTTTGATTTCTGCAAGCTTAAGCTTTATATATTACTTGAATGGCTTACTTGGCAAAATAAAAATTAGTAACAAAAAGTTCTCATGCCTAACTTTAATAAATTTAGATACATTGTATTTGAGAGGTGAATTAAGTCGATGGGAAAAATTTAATCGATGCTATTTAAAATTTTATTTTTATGATTGACTGAAAGAAAATCTAGAGTTGATGAAAAATAAGCTTCCTAAACCTGATAAAAAAATCAAATTGTCTATACGCTGTGTAATTTTTTAATAAAGAAAATATACAAAAGTATAAAAAATGAACGAAATATCATTGAAACATTATATTTCTTTAATGAAGGTAATATCCCAATAATGCAGCCTTTTCTGTAAATGAACAAGATTATCAAGAACTTAGCAGAACCCACTTATCTCCGACAGCGAAACTAAATGGCCGTATTTCGATAAAAGCCAAAAATCTCTGGATAAAAGAGAAGGAATACATTTGATAATTCGCTTTTATTGCAGGGTACTATGAGAAATTAATTACCTACTTTAAGATTAATAAAGCAAATGGTAAAAAAGAACTCCTTTTATGAATTATTATTATTGTAGTAGTAATATTTAGTATTATCTATATAAATAAGAATGTAATGTTCGTTTGTTCCTAACGCAAAATCTCCCAAAATTTTTTCACCGATTGCCTTGAAATTTTGCCACAACGTTGCATTCGAATATGCGCATGTTTTAGTCTACTTACTGTATAAATAAAAATGTAACGCCAGGAGGAACTGGTAAAACGTTCCTAATTAAATTGATTCTGGCCGCAATCAGATCCCAAAATCACATTGCCTTAGCACTTGCGTCGTCCGGAATAGCTGCAACTTTGATACCAGGTGGAAGAACTGCTCATTCCGCTTTGAAATTGCCATTTGACATGCAATTCATTGAGTCCCCCACGTGTAATATTTCCAAAGCATCCAGTATGGGAAAAGTATTACAAAAATGCAAACTTATCGTTTGGGATGAATGCACAATGGCACACAAAAAATACCTCGAGGCTCTTGATCGATCATTGCAAGATTTGCGTGGAAACATCAGACCATTTGGAAACGCATTAATATTGCTTGCAGGAGATTT